>OY284469.1:39050706-39743852 GCA_958336335.1 Dilophus febrilis
ATTGGATATTGGCGTTAAGGTTGCCATTGTCCGTAATGTTGTTGGTGTTGTTGTTAAAATTCGTTGATGATTTTGAGTTAAACCGTGAAACCCGTTTGTTGTTGTTGATATTGGTACTAAAATACTTGTTGGTCCATTATGATGATGGTGATGATGATGATGATGATTATGATTTTGAAATTGACCATTTATTAATTTTTTATTGAAATTATTATTGTTCTGATTATTATTATTATTATTAGTATTCGGTTGCTGTAGACCAACTAAAAATAATGTTGGTGTTTCGCCATTCCATAATATTTCAACATTTTTATTTTGTAAATTTTGATGATTAATATTTGATGATGGTTGTTGATGTAAAATTATATTATTATTCATAATATTATTAATATTGTTATTGGTATTGGTATTATTGATGATATTATTAGTATTATTATTACTATTCGTGGTATTGCTATTGGTAAATGCTAAATGAATTGATTTGTCTACATCAATTTTTGCTGGCACATTATTCGTAGATAAGGTCGCCATGGCAGGTGGTTGTGTTTTTACGCTGGTCGCTGTTAGAGCTGGTATTGCCAATATTGGACTTTGTGTACGAAATACGATGTTTTGACCACCTGTAAATTAGATATTAATTAGTATATTCAATAAAAAAAGTTAAGGTAATAAACGCATTTTTGAAAACCATGTAACAAAAACATTTAACAGAAATAAAATCAATTGAAAATAAAGATAAAATAATTTTAAAATATTCGTAACCAATAGGATTTGACAGTAATAAGAATTTTAATTTCATAAAATTACCTTGATTTTTATTCTGTTGAAATGCAACATGTTCACGTTGTAAACGTTGCTGATTTTCTAATTGTTGCAATTTTTCTTTTTGTATTTTGGCCTCTAATTGTTGTTTGAACACTAATTTTTGATTGACAACAGTTTCTATTGGTTTTATCACATTATTATTATTGTTATTATGGTTATTTTTAGTATTATCATTATTGGAAGGATTTGCTGGTGTTGCTGTCATTGCTATTGTTGAATTATCAAAATTATCATAATTATTATTACTGCTATTATTAGTTATTCCAATTGGTTGTTGATTTTGTTGTTTCATGTGCAAAAGTTCTTCTTGACTTTCTTTTAATTTACGTTGTAATTCATCAATTTTACGTTGTTGTTCACGTAATAAATCATCTGGTGTTTGTTGCTGCTGAGACTGTTGCTGTTGTATTTGGAATATTTGTTGATGAGATTGCTGTTGTTGGTGTTTTTGTTGAGGTTGAAGCGGTGGTGGTTGTGATTGATGATGTTGTTGTATTATTTGATTTGGAGGTTGTACAAATGCTGATAGACCAGCAGATTGTGGTGATTTTTGAATGGTCATTAAAACGGGTGTTAATGTTGGAGGTGGCGGTGGTGGAATAATCGTAACAATTTCAATGGCTGATGATGCTGAAACGGCTGATGACGATGATGCTGACGAAGAAGACGACGATGAAGATGATGAAGATGAGGAAGACGAGGATGACGATGATGATGATGATGAGGAACAAACGGATGCTGGCGGACTTGGTGAATCCATTTGTTGTATATCCATTTCTTGTTCGGATTCCGGCGATAATGATTGATGGGGTGAATTCATCGAATCTAAATCACATGCTTCACCGGCTATTGATTCATTTGTTGACATATCACCAGCACCAGAAATACTACTATTTCCATTGCCATTGCCTCCATAAAAGTTATTATTAATAATATTATTACCACTATTATTATTATTATTATTATTATTATTATTATTATTATTATTATTGTTTAGAATTGTATTTGAATTGCTATTATTTGAACTGCAATCAATTGGTAAATATGGTTTTAAACGTTCGATTAATTGTGGCTTTGGTCCCGAAACAGGAAGACTACGTTTTTTTAATAAAATTTTCAAGTCAGAAACTTTCATTTTTTCCAATTTACTTAATTCTGCATTTATTATTTCTGAATTTAAACTAGGCGCTGGACTTGCCGGTATTGATGAAGTCATCGATGGGGCAGGCGATGCAATAGATGATGAATTTGTTGATGATGAATATAATTGATTGTTATTATTATTACTATTACTACTACTGATGGTATTATTTAAAAATGCATTTGCATTTTGTGAAAATGTACTGCAATTATTTGCAAGTGATAAAACGGCTGATTGTTGTGCCGGCGTCAAGGATGTCGTGGAAGAATTCGATGATGATGAATTTGGACTTTTGTGTAAACCTTCTAGGTATTCCAAAAGAAACGTTTGTTGTTTCAATAATAATTGATATGATGTTTCTTCCTTTACATTTAACGATGAAGATGATAATAATTTTTGGGAATTTGGTGGTCCTGTATATTCATGAAATTTGATTGTACGTGCTTTTGCTATCGGTTTTGATTTTGTCTTTTTTCTATTATTTTTATCTTTACCCAGATATGATCCTTCTTTTGATGAAGATGATTGATGGTGATGTGATTGGTGATGATGGTGTTGTTGCTGTTGCTGTTGTTGAGGTGATTGTGATGGTTGTCGTATTGATAAAATTGAATTGGCAATTGACGTTGAAGGTGGCGAAGCAGCCGACGATAACGGACTTAACGTTGATGTATTCGAACTGATCGAAACGGGACTTGGCACTAATGGTGACAATGAACTTGAATTACCAACAACCGATTGACATAATTCAGCAAATAAATTGGATGTTTCAGTTTTTATTTGGATTGGTGAATGCGTATCACCACCACTACCAGAAACAGCTGCATCCAACGATTTTATTGTTTGTAAATTCGATAGGGTTGTTATTAATGGTGGTGGAGGTATAGAAGATGCGTTAATTGCTGGTAATGTTGCAGCTAGAGATGATGAAGAAGATGATAGTGGTGCAAGTGTAGCTGTTTGCAATATTGAATGTGAATGTTGCGAATGTTGATGGTGTCCTGACAATTGTGATTGATTGAATGGTATATTAAATGTAGAATTTTGTAATTTTTGTTGAATTTTCTGTAATACTGGACCAGATGTAACGACAACCGAACCAGAACTTGTTGGAATTGTTAGCGCAACGGTTACAATACCTGCCGATGCAGCCGCTTGTTCTAATACATCGGTATGCATAGAATGAGCGTGCAACGTTTGCATCTCTCCATTATTATTATTGGTATTATTATTACTGTTTAAAGTAACAATACCAACACCACATTCAGAACTTTGTGAATCATCATCGAATGTTATATAACCATTCGGTTGTTGTGGACGATTTAATAGACCTTCACTGGTTGCCTTAAATGTAACGAGTCCCTCTTTAACAATACGTTCAATGGGTTCTTCTGTATGTAAAATATTTTTCTTTATTAATTCTAATGGACCCGGTCGGTGTGATATTTGTGAATTTAATTGATCGGCTAAACGGGCCTTCTTCAGCATACGTTGCTTTTCTGCTAAACTTGGATCTACATGACTTTCATCGTGTTCTAATATATGCCGTCGTTCCAATTCTTGACGGGCCGGTCTTTGTTGTATTTTTGCTTTTAATAAATCACCAGTTTTTGCACGTTCCAATTGTTTACGTTGTTCATGTAATGCTGGTGAATGTTCCAAAGCTATATAGGAAAATAAAAATTGTATTATTATATGCTCTATTTAATACGTTTTTAATGAATTCATTCAAGTCGTTCAAAGGAGATAATTCAGATCAAAATCTAATCATAAAAATCGATTTACACAGTCAATATCCAACCACCATCATTTTTGAAACTTATTATAAATTTTGTCCCTGCGTAGACCCTCAATTTTTACCTAAACTAATATGTTATATTAAAACCCATAAAAGAAGAAAAAGTTTTAATAAAAATAATGATTTTAAATTCCAAAAAATATGCGTTATTATTTGAGATAAATCCTAAATAAAATGTAATATTATACAACAATATTAATATATAAATCGCATTCGCAAACGTCCGACGACAACAAATAGAGTTGTTGTCGTCGGACGACGTAAGTGTATGTTCGAACGTACGAGCCTGCTGACGAATATACTATATAAATATGTTATATATTTTATCAAATATGGTTTAATGCCAAAAAATGTATATAAATTCAAAAGTGAAATAAAACATTTCTTATATAAATAGATAAATAAATAAATAAATTATGGTTAAAAAAATTATTGGTTTGGTTTTGGTTTAGTTAGAAAATTATTCTACATTTTAAGTATTATATATTATATAGAGTTTAATATGTATTATTAGCAGTATATACTTCAAATACATATTATATATAGAGAGAGTGTGCAAAAGAATTTCCTTATACAAACGTTATTCAAATATAGATTTTAGTTTGATAATTAGCAATAAATAGAAAATGTATGGTAAGTAAACAGAAAAAGAGATATACATGTTTTTTTACAAAAAAAAACAAATGCTTTTTATTTTGTAAACTATGAAATGTAGCAAAACTATATAGAAATATGAAAATGAAATTAGAAATATGAAATTAAATTAAAACTAAATTACACTTTGCGAATAATGATAGAAGAAATTATAAGCAAAGAATGGTATTTTCTGTAATTGGGAAATTGCAAAATAATGTTTAAATGAAAATTTTTGGTTTTTCTATTTATTCTTTATATAATATTTGTTGAAATTGTATTTCTTTGCATAATATTTTATTGTAGAATTTGTATATATTTATTAAATTCCAATAATATTTTTACATCTAAAATTCGGTGGTATAAACCTCTAGTGTGTTGTATTGGTAAAACAAATACATAATATGCCAAGTGTTTCGTCGGCGTGAAAATCCTATTTAGAAATTCTGTGTAGATGTTTTACACAATATATAATCGTTGATGTACGAAAATGTAACCTTATAAATACTTTTTAAAAAATATAATTTTTCCATGATCACACAATACAGAGTTTTTGCCTATACGGGATAGATTTAAGATAGATTCTGTGTAATGTAAATTTGGTCAGTGTATTTATACTTTGCAAATCAAACGTTTTCTCTGTTAATTTACCCAGTAATGATTATTGATTTTAATTGATTTGATTTTTGTTTTTTAAATAGCTCAAGCATTGAATTTTCACTGAAAGGCATCTTTTATCTGGTGATTCATACAGATGTTAAGACATTGTATAATTTGCTAGTATTGTATTAGATACTATTTTAAATTTTCACAATGACCTATTGGGATTACTAAATACAATTGGTTTCTTATATAAAAGTATATAATAAAAATACATGAAAATCTTGGGCAATTATTCATCCCATGGTTATATTGGGAAATAAAAGAATTGATAACATCGTATCCTTAAGAATACCAGAAATTCGAATAAAAATTTTGATGCATGGCTTTGGTATAAATCTTAAATTTTTATCCAATACATAAATTACCAAAAGTAATTAAAAAATCAAATGTATTGATATTCATCGACGTTTTTCGATGATTTATTCAAACAATTTGCAAATAGCCAATATGATGTAAAAAAATTTTAAATAAAATAAATAAAATTATGTAAATAAAATAAAATTGGGTCAAGAACAAATAGGGCCTTCCTTAACACAAAACAAATATATGATATAAAGAAATCCACAACAAACATTTATTTAGAATTATGTCCACATCACACTATTTAAGTTAAACCAAACCACATAACATCTACTATCTACAATTCTACATATTCTATATATATGCAATACCAAATACCACACTCGCAACATCAGCATCAAATAAATTGAATGTGCAAATAATAATGAACAATTCTTATAAACAAAAAGCAAATTTTAAATGAATGAATTTTTTATATTACATCTCTGAAATCAAATACAGTATAAATGGTTAAAAAAAAAAAGAAAAAGAAGATAAAATAAAAATCTAAATATTTATTTAATAATTGCTCAACAAAACATACATAAATAATTATTTATATCGTTATACCAAATACTATATATATATCTATATTTTTATGGATAGATAGAAATAATAAAATTTCAAATAATAATTTCAAAATTTCCGTACTAGTGGTTTTTTTTTCACATTTAATTTGTATTTATTTTTTTTTTATATTCTCAGAGTTGATGTTATATTCTATTTAACTTTATCTGTACATTTTTTTCATGCATATGGATATGAATTTTTTTTATCCATATTCATATAAATATCATTTGAAATCACAGGTAAATTTGAACATATATATTTATGTATATGGTGTATTTTACAAGAGCCAACGATATACGTATACATATATTGAAGAGATATTTATATATATGGTAAAATTTAATATAGTATACACGCGTATATAGTCAATAAATTTCTGTTTAGGTTCATATTTACAAAAAAAAACGAATAGAAAATTTAAAAAAAATCGGATAAATAAACTAAAATTTTTTTTTATGTTTTTTTTTTAAAGGTTACCTACAATTTATTATTCAGAATTGTTTTTATCCCCATAAATACAACATTTTTATTAATTCATATCCTCTTTTCAAATCAATATTCATATTTTTTATTTTCATATATATTTTTAGTGAAAATGATGGAGATTGAAAAAATTAAAAACTTGTTTTAAGCAATGATTCCTTTTTTTCATAAGGGAAGGTATCCTGTTGAAAAGCTTCGTTTTTTTTTTAATTAAGCAATTAAGAAATGTTTAGTAATATATTAAAAAAATAAGATCAAACATTTGCGATCCAAAGTTGATTGCTCAAAGTCAAAGTCAAAAATTATTGCTGTACCTTTCACATTTGAACTAACCCTTTGTATGAATTCGAAAATTAAAATTCTCATAATATACCAAAATATTTCACTTTTCTTTTTTCGATTTTCGTTACAATGTCTTTCCTGCACAAGATTATCATTTTGTAATGCGTTTCCAAGGTATGTCAGTGACCTTAATTAAAATATAAATAAGCCAATCTTTTTGTTGTAAAAACCCATAAACAACAAAAATGTCTGCATTCTATGTTTTATTTAATCATGAATAAAATAACACAGGAATTCTAAAGATGAATTATTTGTACATGTGACATTTGATACTATTTAGCGTTTGCAAAAAAATAATGATTCGATATGTAATAATGAGTTGTTCGTCAACAGTCCGGCAATGTGTGAAAGTAGATGACAATAAAATATATATTCAAAGATGAATATTTTGTTTGGGTATTTATAATATTCAGAAGGTCCATTTTTACCCCATAATTTTAGAAATATTTTACGGAAACCTAACAGATTAGGCTTTAATTCTTAAAATATTTTTGGTGCGTCATGTTTAAGTACACAAAATAATCTTTTCTTATCATAATCATGGATCATTTCCGTATTATCCAAACCCAATATGTTGGTTTGGAATGCGATTATTTTGTATAAAAAGTCAAGTGAAGACATTCATTGTAAAGGTAATGATATGTATGGGTAAACCATAAAAGAACAACAGCGTAATCCTTTTTAACAATTAACATGTAATTGCATTACGTTAGACAATATAATAATAAAGTATTTATGGATAATAGGAGGTATGTGAGGAAAACTTCTGTTACTAGCAAGTATTAATGATAATTTAAATTAAAGTTTTCGCGCAGAACTTATCATAAAATTAAATCTAATATTGAAATATCTTAATACTAAAGGTGTATGATTTTTCTTTCTTCCTTTTCACGACATAAAATAAAATCGAGGAATCAATCAAGAATCGTATAATCCCCATACAATACAATTCAAACGATGTAAAGATAAACGAATAGAAACAATTCTAGGAATTCAATAAAAATAAAATTAAGAATTGCAGAAAACCCGAAATTATATCCTTACATAAAAGACGGGGCGGGGTGGCTTGACAATTGAAGGGAAAATACTATAGGAATAGGAAAATATTACCGAATTTTATGTTCGAGCTATTCTTTTTATGTCAATGATATACAATTGTATTCGTTTTCGGAAAAAAAATTTTATTTACCATTTTTTTCGCTTTTCTCTACGAATTGGAACTTTTAATAGTGAAAAATCGAATAAAATTTCCCGTTTTCTTCCGTTAGCTCGGTTGTCTTAATTTTTTCTCCGGAAACTACTCGAGCATATAGAAATGCAAGGGATGATTAGAGATATCTCGTTCTATTTCTAACCAATTGGCTTAAAATTTTGCATGTACTGGTTTTGTAGCAAATGCAAAAAATTATATTCCCAGAAATTTTTTCTGATCCTATCCCATCCAGGAACTCCCATGCAAATCCTATGGTGTTGGAATGGAACTGAATTTGAATATATTAGTGTGGCATCATTTTATATTAAAGTTTAAAATCAATAAATTCATATACGTTTAAATATATTAACATTGCAATACATTCTGAACTTTGAAAATTGTATATTAATTATATTACGCTATATATACAACATTTTTGATTAAATTATAAAGTAAATGTATTGATATATAAAAAGTTTAAAAACAAAAATATCAAAAGCAAATTGTGAGAGCATATGTTTTGCATATTTACACGTTTGTTTTCATATATATAATGTACATATGTACATATGCAATTGATATTTCAACAAATCATAAATATAAAAAAAACACGAAAAAGTTCTATGATGATGATGATGTGCCACAACACGCAGTTGTTTACTTAAAAATCCAAACAACGAAAAATCATATTTTCATATATATATATACTATCGTATTGAAATTATTTTAGTAAATGCACTCACAATCAGATTGATTTGTATATATATAACAACCGATGGTATATTAGATACAATTAAGATAAACGAATTGTATGTGTATTTTAAGGTTTTAAATTTAAAGTATTTTGAAAATACGTATTACGGTATTACCTATACACAATTCTTTATGACAATTATTGAATTATTCAAGTGTTTACGGATGCTATATAACATCAACTGTAAACGTTGAAATTATATATACAAATTCATTCGAAAAATATATTAATCGCGTTATAAGGTGTTGTGTATATTTACAATTGAAATACACCATCATTATCATCCATATATATCGATAGAAATCATATATATAGCATTTATATACATTTATATAGTTACATATACAAATAATCTAAATTTATATATATTATATATAATTAAAGATGTAAAACACATTTGCTAAAAAATGCTCTTTTATAAACAACAAAATTTTCTGTTTTTTTTTTAAATTGCTATATAAATCCAAAATCGAAGAAAAAAAACCAAAAATCTAACAAATACCAAATTGCTAGAAAAATTCATAGACATATAAAGCGAATTGAAATGAAATAAAAAAAAATGTATATTTTGGTGTTTTTTTTTCTTGCTTTTTGTGTGTTTTTTTTTCTTCTTATATTTTTTAAAATAAATGTGGAGTTCGTTCATTTGTTCATTTTCTATAACATAAACATTTCGCAGTTTTATGCGGTATATATACAAAAAAAAATCCATTTTTTTTTCTTAGCTAAAATACCTATCACCACCACCACCCATAAGAATCAATAATATCCTATATATGAGCTTCACACAGAAAGTTATTTAACGTATTATTATTATTATATCGGATATATTATGTATATATAATAAGTGATAGTATATATTTAGCAAACCGATAGCATACAGTATAGTATATATGTGTTTATATATTCAATTTAAATATGCTTATGCGTGCATAATAATATTCATCTTATACTATATAGCTATACAGCAATTTATTTTTATTTCAATATATATATAAACGATGAGTTAATTAAGAACTAATTCGCAGTCATCTATATATACATATATATTATATCATACTAATTGATAAACATATACAGTTTTGGTATAATATATTCCAAATGAAGTGATAAACATTATAAGATTTTTGTTGTTTTTTTTTTCTCGAAAATTAATTGTGGTATATAGAGACTATAGGTAAAAATATAGTATATATTTTTTCTATTGTATATTGATTTATATCGTCATCGATTACAAAATAAATTTGTAATTAAATACAAATAAAAATATATAAGAGATTCATCAAAAATGTATATATTTATAATGAAAGGTATTTTCACGTATGGATTTATTGATTCGAATTTCAATAGCGCAAAGATATGGAAATATAATATTATTTGAACGTATTTTGTTATTTTGGGTGTAATTTGAAAATTTTTTATGATTCATAAACGATACACAATCCATTACAATCAATTGACCATATTCGGTGGATGTATCACCCGCGAATGATGGCAAATTAAAAAAGGTATTATATAGTCATTTACTTAAGTGTATAACAACACAATTTCTATATATACATTTTTATATATACAAGTAAATTTAACCTTATAATAAATTCTCATTCAGATCGATATTGGAGAATTTCCCTGATAAATATAAAAATAAAAAAGTCGAAGTGATAACGAAAAGAAGACACTAAACATTTTTTCTACAATATTTTCTGTCATTTTTTAGATATATGATATACCTCAGAGTCGTATATATACAACATAAACAGAGAACAGAAACCAATATAGGAACTCAGGAAGTATGTTGTCGGACGCTAAAACCAAACGCCAGTTGCCAGTGTGAATTTTGTGAATTTTATTTTTACGATGATTTGATACAGATAAAATGGTTTTTTATTGTGCGTTATTGTTTAATTGGTTTAACGCCCGTAAAACCTCAGAATTCTATTGCAGTGAGACCGTAACAGTGCATTGGAGTGCAAAATCCCTTAATCAGGCGATGAACCTTCAGCGTATTGAATTCATTTAAATGATTTGGGTGGCCAAACTTTAATAATACTTGGATTGATTTATTAAATTTTCAAAACAAAAGTGAACATATGAGAAACAAACTTAAACTGGAAAACAGTTTCTTGAAAAAATAACTCATTTTGTTTACAAACAATGGTCCAAGTTGCAATGTAGGTGGATGAGTCTTTAGATAGGAATGTGCTTCATTTAAATGGTTAATATTATTGTGCTTCATTTAAATGATTAATAGATGTCAGAAGAGGG
This sequence comes from Dilophus febrilis, assembly GCA_958336335.1. Classification (NCBI taxonomy): domain Eukaryota; kingdom Metazoa; phylum Arthropoda; class Insecta; order Diptera; family Bibionidae; genus Dilophus; species Dilophus febrilis. The sequence goes on from OY284469.1 coordinate 39,061,712, forward strand.
GGACAATACTAGGTTTGGGAGACTGTTCCATAGCCTTGAAAGGAAAAAATGAATTTCCAAATCTGTTGGTTTAAAAAATAGAAGTTAATAGGCACAGAAATTTATTTTAAAATTAATTTGACAACATTCGTGATGGTGTAATATGTATAAAATCTACATAATGAATCTATACTGAGCGTCTATGATCCCATAAAAATTTAATGGAATTTGTTATAGTTTCATTTCTGATCAGTGAGAACGCGTGCTTTTCGATCCTGTAGCTAAACTTTTGTGTAGTAATAGGTAAACAGGCTCATATATAAGATATGTACTCTAGAAGTGGACTTATTTTCAGACTAGAACTAAATTTTCTTAATTAGGGAATGCATCCGATCTTCTTAAATATCCAAAGCGACTAGCAGACTTTTATCTACAATAATTATAGTTCCATATAAAGCATAATAACAAATACCTTCACAAATTTATTAAGTTTTCAGATTGTGCAATAACAGTATTATTAATAATGATTGTATCAACATTTATGGATCGCTGGTTTGAGAACAAATATGCTTTTGTTTTAAATGGTTTAAGTGGGTGATAGAGCAGAATTCTATGGTACCCCGGAATAGACTGGTTAAACATCTGAATTTCGGAGGTAATAAAGATGTTGATTTATTAGATATTGAAATATTATAAATCGATACAAATGTTTTCGCCAATTATTCTAATTATGTTAAATATATATCATAATAAAAATTGAACTTACGTGGCATAATTCCTTGTTCAACAAGTTGTGTAATTTGTCTACGAACCATTAATTTTACTTTTAGTGCTATAAATGATAAAGAAAACAAAAAAAAAACAAAAAATTAAATCAAAAATTCATATAATTAATATTAATATTAATATTATTAGTATCATCATTACCATATACGATTATTATTATAATAATAATATTATTTAAATAAATTAATTAAATGTTTAATATATGTATAACAAATATATATTAATTGAAGCAAATAACACAAAAAGCAAACAAATAAAATTAACTAAAAATTACATTACAGGATAAAATTATATATTTTAATATTAACTTGTTATTATAATATAGATCATAAAATTTCCCTTTGAAAATTATTAACATGCGCTTATAAAAAAAATACAAGAAATTGTGCGAAAATGTATTTGAAAATTCCTATTATTTTATGGAAAATTCTTTTATGTGTGTATATTAAGTCAATTACATATTTTATATTATTCATTATATAATTGTTATGAATTTGAAATTACAAACATTTATCTTATGTTTTATTTGTATACAAACTTAAAACCAATATTGAATTAAGGAGAGGTATATAATAAAAGTAAAAGTACAACTCTGTGGTGTAAATGTTAAAAATGCCAACCTAAAATTCTAACGAAATTTTGGGGTCGTGGGTTCGAGAATCCTACTGAATGCATAAAATATGTTTTGTGTTTTCGGTTATTTTTCGAATCTGAATTTTAACACAGAGTTGTATTTTCCGCTTGCGGTTGGTCGTACGGCTAATTACCGACACCGTAAAAGGCACAAATTAAGAAACTAACAACAGAAGGCTATTGTTGGAAGCTAAAACCAGATTGTTGGTTGTTTAGCGAAAAATTAATTTTTTTATTTATATAATAAAAGTGTGCAAATTTGATATAGGAAACAATAATTTATTTGTTTTTCAAAAATGGGATTACCTTTTGGTTTGCATATACATATTTAAAAGACAATTTCGCTGTAAATTTTTCTTTATATAAATGATAACTTTAAAAATAATTTTCTTAAAATATAATAGTAATTTTTGGAAATTAAATTAATGCTTTATATAGAAACAATGTGAATATTCAAAACCTATACAGGTATAATAGGGCAAATATTTTACATTATATATCAAAGAAACATTTTCATCTATATTTAATTTATATTTATACAATAGAGAAAACAGAAGTAATCTCAAATATAGACTTTACATTTAATTTTTAAAATTAAATTTACATAAAATACCATTATATTAAAAACATAACTAAACTTTACTTCAATTTATTCGCATCAAAACAAAAATTAATTTTCTCATATACAATTAAATTTGCTAATATGAATAATCATTAAATGTATACAAAATAATAATTTTTCTTTATTTTTTTTTATATAATAACATCAAATAAAATGAAAATAGTGCGTAGGCGAATGAACTTCATTCACATCAAACATTTAGTACTACAAACATATACAATGTGATGAAAAATGATATAGTGTTTCGTGTTTTATAACGCAAAAAAAAATCCAATTTTCTATATTACGTATATAGGTACTATATGAATACGTACAAAAATAAGGCACCATCTCTCTGACTTAAAAATATAATTTTAACAAAATACGATTACAAAATAAGACTATATATAAATATCTTTCTTATATTATATTCATCCATATAATATTAGCAATTTTCTTAATGATTTTTCTTGAAGCAAATAAAAAATCACTAAAAAATTATACTATGTATAAATAACTGAAATTTTCTCTGTTAAAATGAATATATTCGACATATAGACATTTCCTATATAAGCATTTATAAAACTATAACGATATCTATGAATATAAGTGCGTTAAAGAAAATCGGATTTCAATGTTTGTATATTAAATGGCATATTGCACATTTCTATATTATACATATATATACAGAGATCAATTATTATAATATATAATTTATGTTAAATAAAACCGTAAAATATTTCAGATTCAAATTGAGTTTGAAGTCGATGAAGGTATAGTAGTATTCATTTAATATATGTTATTTTTTTTTTAAGTCAATTATGCCTTTTAAAACAAATTATCATCTTGGGTGATCGATAATATCAAATTTATTTTTATTTTATTTTTTAAAGCACATAACAAAAAAAAACTTATTAGTATATAGTAAAATCGTGACTCATATAGTATTTTGTTTTATATATACACAAATATCTCTATTTGATAGAATGAAAATATGGTTATGTAATGGGTTGTTGTAATTCGAATTGCGAGTATGAGATTGGAAATTTAAGAATTGCCATTTTCATTGTAAATTTTATGAAATAATGTTTATATTTGAATTTTAACAATACACAAAAAAAATTAAATCAGAAGTTGAAGCATACACCTACAAATATTTTATTACGCGTATTTAAGGAGTCTCGACAAAACAGACAAAATAACTCCCCGAATAATAAGTTTCACGTAAATCCGGTTTTTAACAATTCGTCCGCCATATGGGATCCGTTATTTTGAATTTTGCAAAACTGACAACAAAGACAGCAGTCAAAAATAAAACACCATAACGGTTGAACTTTTTAGATATTATTATTAAAGTATTATTTTGGTATGAAGATGCGGCTATTGTAATTGGTTTGGAAATTGTCATCTTTGACACCCGATTTCGCTTAAACTACTCAAATTGAACTTCGGAAGGTCATCATAACTAACCATTTGGCATAATCAAAGTTTAAAAAATCGAGTCGCAGAAAAAGTACGGTTTTTGCCGATTCCCTTGTTATTTTTATAATTTCAATGCAAATATCTCTTGATTAATGTACTCTACTAAAACTGAGTAGCGTACAATTGGATTACATGAATCGAAATGGAGTAGGTTTTTAGATTAGAAGACTTAAATTTATGTTAATTTTCTACCGCAGAGAAATTGCAACGTAGATTTAAAAGTTAAAAAGTCATGCTAAAAAGATGCAATAATATATAAAATACTGTTTCTGATCATATTATCTTTATCATAATCATAACATAATAACATATAATCAGAAACACAAAATAAAGTTTTTTATTTAATAATTTAGTTTCCGTTCTGTTTAGCCGTTATATAATATTATATGTCATTCCCAGGTCCTAATATAAGTTTATCATAAATTATTAATATTCCTTGTCAGTGAAATTCATTCGATTTCTATACATTCAATTTTCATTTGAATTTATATTGCTTGATCTTAATAAAACAATAATCAATTAAAGCCTAACTTTTCTATTTTAATTTTTGCTAAAATTATTTAATAATTGAATAAATGAAATGAATTCAATATGGATGGCTGTCTACCATTTTATAATCTACCTTTTTTACTATTAAATGATAATATAATAAGATGTTATTCTCTTCATTCGTTATGTAAAAATGCTTAAATCAATATAAAAATAACTTAATATGTTTAATTATAATTGGAAATCAGGATGAATTGCTTTCAATTAAAAAAAACATCATTTACCGACTATGTATAAATAATGAAACAAATCATTTTATAATTCTGTAGAGTCTCAAATGATGTAACATTTGTACAAATTTAAACTGAAAATGATTATATTTATTATTGCAGACATGAGGATGCAGACATGGGTTGAATCGAAATCATTAGTGATTCTATAATTTCTATATAAAAAAAAAGTGTGTACTTTTATGTGTGTGTTATGTTATCATTAATTTGATTATTTAATATGTGAAAAATGGAATAATTAAATTAATTTTTGGAAATATCTTTCCAAATTTTAACGATTATTACTGTAATTATTGCGGAAAAAGCAATCACATAATCCCATTCAAATCGATAGAAATCTGATAAATAAAAAAAAACCTTAATTAAACATAATAGTATGAAAAAACAAATCGTTAAAAAAAATGAAATGAATATCAAATTTAATTGTATGTCAAATAATAAGGAAAAAAAAAGAAGATGTCAACTTTAAAAACTATAATTATCACCTTTTTTTAAACATATTCATATATAGATATATAAAAGGCATCATATATATAAAAAAATATATAATTATGAAAAATATAATATCATCTGTATACGTACATACGAACGTATATTAACAAACTCCTACACAATTTCCATATCGTACATATGTAGATAGAAAAATTTGTTTTCATAATTTTTTTTTTGTTTATATATAAATGATATTTGCAAAAATCATATTATACTTTAGCATAGAATAGAATAAATAATAATAATAAAAACATATATGGTCCAAATAAACTGACAATATATAAAATATATGTATACTACTCGGGTTTTTACTTTGAATATTTATATGATTTTAATTTTATCCGACAGGCTATAGCTATTCTACGATCATGCTACGAACTAAATTTTACGGAAAATCGACTTTTGTTTTTATTTTTTGCTATTTATTTAGTTACAACCCGGGTTTTTCTTAAATATTCGTTTTTCTTCGTATAATTAAAAAATTCATTAAATTCTTATTATTTCATAGAAGAAATATTAAGAAGAAAGTTTAAACATCGTCCCATGGGTTCAATTAATATAGTCGATTTTCCAATCGCGTTTCGTGCAATTTCAAAGAAATTTGCGATACTGTAAAAGTGAACGATCAAAAATGGTACTAGATTTTATTAAATACATGGGACAAATTTTAACAAATACTTTTGGAAAATCGACTATTTTTGCACCAATTTGACGATTTTCACATGGTCTTCTATGAAAACTATGAGCGTATTTCGAAAAATTCAAAATTTGGAAAATTGAAACGGAAAATTTTGTTCGAATTTCTTTTTTATTATTAAATAAAATAATTTATTTGCTTTTGGGGATGTACCTTTCGAAATAGCCTATCGTTTTGGTAATATGACAAAACAATTTCCAGCTGTAACCCGAGTTTTTGAATATTTACGGTAATAGGTTGGATAAGATATTTATATTAATGACAAATAAAAGCGGTTCAAGCGGGCAAATCGTAACCTATTTTCCGAAACACCCTACATTACAACAACAATGGAAATATACAAAAAATACCAAAATCTTAAAATTGCTTTGAATAAAATTAATTTAAATTTTGACATTTTTCTTTTAAGATTTAAAAAATTATTAATTTTTTTTTACACAGAGTAGTATATATTATTATATTATATCATTTCTATATAATTTCTTTCGATGACATCTTTGTGTATATATCTAGCATTTTCAAAATATCCCATTTATATAATTATTATTAATATTATTACTCACAAAACATAACATTTATATATATATATATATTTATAAAGATAAATATATAGTGATTCAATAACATATATATAATTTGGGACTTGTGAGTGCGTTATAGTATGATTATTATTATATAATGTATATCTGTCTATATATATTAGAAATATTTATGTTTATATGCGTTAATAGTTTTTGTTACAATAATAGTATTTAGGGCAAATGTAACACCAAAATATTTTCTATTTCAAATTTTACCATTAATTTATTTAAATTTAAATTTTATATATAACCATTTTTTTCTGCTGTTATTGCTATTATATGAAAATCTCTATATCGGTAGAGTATTCGAAAAGTTTTAATATAACATATATGATTATGATGGCTCAATTGTATATCTATCGAAATTATTTTGGTTATTTGGAACCTCAAATAAGTTCTATATTAATGGATTGTGGTTAAAATATTAATTTAAATATATTTGAATTAAGAATTATATAATATATGGAATTGAAATAGTCTATACTGTTAACTGATTGAATCTCATCAGAATCAAAGGGATTTAATTTTGGGTTTTAGTTTAAACGGTACTGATTAGGGCATTAAATAAGCAAATTAAATTCAGTTGACAATTCATATTTATGTAAAGTCTATTTTTAACATGTAATATAGCTGTCTATCTTAACATTTTTTAAATTCACTATTCATCTTTATGCATATATATATTTATATAAATATATTGATGTTTATGAAACGAGAAATGTTCGCACAACATTTATATTGCACTTATTTGTATACAAAAAAAAACATATGCATTTAATATTTAATATTATTTTCTTTATACATATATAACATATTATTTATGCTTTTAAACTAAAATGTATATAAAACTATATGTATGCTAAAAAAAAATAAAATAAAATAAAAATAATATATAGGATGATATTTCCGATCCATATAGTATATAAAATATGCTGTAATAAAATATTTTGACATAATAATCATAAAATGTAAAAGTAGGAAAAATCAAATGTGATTTTTTAATGGTTTTTGCGTTGTTGGTTCAAAATTAATAAAAATAACACAAATAATATATATATATAGTAATAAAACGCATGTAAAGCTATAATGTATTTATATAAATATGTATGAAAAATATTTAATTGATCTATCATTTTTCATTTTTATCATTTCATTTTCAAACAACAAGTGAGATAAATCAATAATCTAACACTTGTGGATACTGAGTTTATTATAAAAAAATATTAATAATTCTACCATTTTAAAAGAATTTTTGGGTATGAACATTTTTGAAATACAAGTCATAATTATAATCTTTTAGAATACCAAAACGTTTCCCGATGAAATCTCCACAACAAAATAAATAGCCATTTATGGGATTTCCCGGTCTAATAAAACCTTTTCCACACCAACCGAAAAATATTCCACACCAAACGAAACCTTTTCCAAACCAAATGAAACCGCTTTCCATACCAAATGAAATCTTTTGGAGAAACAGCGAAATTTATTTTAAAATCACAAAAAAGTTCTTGTTTCTTAAATATCGCAGAGTTTTAGATATATTGTCTTGAAATTTTCTATATCGAGTTTTGGTACCAAATGTAAAATGATTAAATAAATAAATTCCCCGGAAACATTTTCTGATCCTACTCCTTTCATCTGCTCCCACATAAATATAGGCAGAAAAATAGTTATAAATATGAACAAATATTTAATTGTATATACACGCACATGCAAAAAAAATCCTATCAACAAGATTCATATTCTCTCCTCTGTATTTCTTTTAAACATTCACCGTATATTATGCTGTGGGAGGCTATTTCAAAGTATAATGTGGGAGAAATTATCTATATAGATTGTCGTACCTATACGCAGCAGAATACAAGAAAATAATTAAAAATGGTGTTATACCCACCATTCAGGTAATTTCAGAATATGAGCAAGATATTATTTTCCAAGATGCATCTGCACCTGGACATAGAGCCCGTTCTGTAGGAATTTGTTAATTTCATACTGAAAAAATGTTTATAAAACACATAAACAACTAATGTTTGATATGTTTTATGACAGATTGCTGCTAAATAATAAAGAGCGATTGGGTATCAATTCCTTGGAATGGCCTGGAAATAGCATGTGAGTGTATATGTGAAAAGCAAGCATGCAGTTAAATATAACAATTCTTTAAAATCATAAATTTTCCTAAACCCCAAAAATTACTAACCAATAAAAATCAATTAATAAAATCAATTTCACTATTCTATACATATAAAAATAATTTTAATTAAAAATAAATCTATAAATTAAAAAAAAAAATAATACTACAAATTAAAACAATTAACCAAAAAAATAATAAAGCCCATAAGCAAATAAACAAATACAAAAAAAAAAAGAAGCAAAATCTATCAATAAATATTATTTTTGTTTTTATTTTGGCGATTAACAAAAATATACTCACATTCTTTATTTTTATCCATAGCCGGTTGAAGCGGACTAGAATCAACAATAGCTTTAGGTGGTGATTGCCTAGATTCCATTAAATTTGTTAACATATTTGTTGCATGTGAAGCATTCTCCATACCAATCAATATTGATTGCTCTGATGGCATAGAAGAATTTATAAGACCGTCACCTTTTTTATTTTAATTTATATATTGTTTTGTTTTTTGTAATATAAATAATAAAAGCCATATATTTAATTTGCTTATAATAATACATTACTAAATTAAATTAAAATATTATAAGAATAAAAAAAAAAATATAGATGATAAAATTACCTTCGGCCATTGATGATGTTAACGCTGTTGTATTTAATGTTGTTGTGGACGCTGCGGTTGATGTTGATGCTGATTCAATGGATGAATGATTATCAATATTAATTAAATCAATTGATAAATATTCAACAGGAATATTGTTGTTATTGTCGATATTATTATTATTGTTATTGATATTATCACTAGTATTATTATTACTATTACTACTAATGCTGCTACCGCTAGTATTATTATTAATATTTATGTTATTATTATTATTATTATTATTATCACTGGTTGGTGTAGATGCACCACTTTCAAACCAACTAGGAAATCGACGTGTTAATGTGTCGACTAGATCCTGATCGAGCGTTAGACGCCACAATGCAGGTCCGTCTACGCCGTGCGTAGACTCTGTAAATAAATAAAAAATAAAAAATAAAAAAAATAATTGATTATAAATAATACAAAAAAATTAATTTAATGAATCAGAAAATTTATATTTATATATTTTACAAAATAAAATCTATTTATTTTAGAAGATGATAAAAAAAAACATATATCTACACAATTTGTTGATGGTGGTATTTGTTTTAATACGTAAGAGAAATATAAAATAATCAAAAACAAAATATATTATTAAATAATAATACAGAATGTGTGTATTATAAACAAATAACGTCATCGTTTTTTTTTTTATTTTACGTGAAACCCTCGATATTTCTCATTCAATATATATAGTATATATAGGTAAATGAACATTCAACATTTGCATATATAAAACAAATAGCAAAGACGAAAAAAAAACAAATAAACAAACAAACTTGTTACATATAATTTGGATGGACGTGTATAGTCAGCAACATAGGAAAAGAATTAAAGAAAAACGGAAATTGAACATTTGCCAGTAAAAATATACTAATAATTATTATTATAATTTTATTATTATTATTATTATTATTATTATAATGATAATAGTAATAAAAAAAATAGTAATAATATAATAATTAATAAAACAATTAGCAATTACAAAGTATTTATTTTTTTTATGAATACTTTTTTTTGCAATCTTCATTTATTCAATTTAAGAAATTGTGTGAGGTGTTTTTGATACACGCAATGAAATTTTATTAGATTTATTCTATTATTTATATGCTGAAAAGATGAATAATACTCGAAAAAATGTAGAATTTTGTTAAGCATTGTTTTTTAACAAAATCGGCGACGGAAAATACCACCGGAACGGAATTTATTTTGGGGCGAAAAATTGTCCGGCGCCGAAACAGTGTTTTTTAAGAAATATTTTCTGAAAATTTTCAGTGACTTTTTTTATTAAAATATAAAAAATCAATATCAAATATTTGTTATTGTTTTTGTAAGTATCCAAACAATTTATTTTGAATAAATATTTTCTTTTTAATATATGCAAAGCTCACTTTTGCAATTTTCCGTCACCGAAATCGATCGACGGAACGTAAAATAATGAAAAATTTCAATAAATTTTCCGTTGTTTTTTCCGTCGGACGAAAATAATTTCGGTGGCGAATTAAATTTTTCTTAAATAACATGTGTATTAAAATATACCCTTCAGTCTTGGCGTAACGAAAACGAAATGAAAAAGTAGAACGATTTGTATGGGCGACTACTTTTTCGTTACGCTTTTATGTAGTAAAAGCGTAGCCATTACGGCGTATTTGGCCAAAGAGGATTAGACTGTTTTGCGAGGAGTTATGTATGTATTGGTACTTCGAAAAGACTACTTAAAAGCGTAACCATTTCGTAACAGTTTAATACAATAAAAGCATTACGCATTTTAGAAGTGCTTTAGTAATGCAAATGGGGCACTTTTTCGTTACATTTTTGCGTAATGAAAGCGTAACCTGTTTTAGGTATATTTTTGTTGCAGATAACCATAAAAATTGAAAACAAAACAATTATTTCGATATAATTCACTTTTAATAATAATTAATATAAAAATAAAAACAAAATAACAATTCAAATACATTTTAAATAAAAAAAAAACATTAAATTAATGGATTCCAAAATCCTTCTGGTGTATCATCAGTCGTTTTTCGGATGTAATATATTAAAAACAGCACTCTGACTGTTTTCAATTATTACTTCCTCTTCATTTGTTTCCATTTCGAGGAAACAACATTCTGAATTAACCATCGGGCCGATGTAAATATCTTTCTTTATTTCATAATGACTATTTAAATATATACTATTTTTTTTTATATATTTCTTTTGAAATTTTGTTGGTGGAATAATTTATTATTTTAATTGCAAATACTTACTTTTTTTCCTATTTTTACTATTTTACTATATTTAATAAATATTTAAATTATAAATGGTAATAACAATTTTATTTTATTTTTGTTTTTTTTATTTTATTTTTTTGTTGTTTTGTTTATTTTCGTTGCTATCACGATATAATAATAATTTAAATAATTTCTTTAATGCATACTACACGAAAGCGTAACGAAAAAGAAGCCACCCATACAAATCGTTCTACTTTTTCATTACGTTTTGATTACGCTTTGGCTGAATGGAACCGGCTAAAAAATATATGAGCGGTGCGTGTATACACACGAAAATGTGAATGTGTGTGAGTAAATCGAAGAAATAGTGACTTCGATTTCGTTACGTTTTGGCTCCGTAAAAAGCGTAACGCCAAATCCGCCTGAAGGGTATGCGTTCATTTTTGACAGCGACGGAAATTTTTCCGTTCCGGTGGTATTTTCCGACACCGATTTTGTTAAAAAACAAAGCTTTATTAATAACATTATATTCAAAAAAAAAAAAATTTATTTTGAAATGTTTTTTCTCTTATTGTTTTTATTTTATAAATGTATAAATTTCATAATTTGAATTGTAATATTTAATAATATCGATCATTGTTCTTTGTTAAATATCATATGATTGTTAATACCAATTATATATAATGATAAAAAAAATCAAATTATTTTCTATAATTGTATCAATTCTTACGTACTAAAATTAACGTGGTTAAATATAAATCTATCCACGGTGAAATACCTACGAAGAAAAATATTGAAGATATTTGGTATTCAGAGCACAATTTAAAATAATCTATTACTATAATAGCGCTTTTGTTTACTTTTTTTTATAAGGAAAAAAAACAATCATTTATATTTGGCTACACAGAATAAAAATAAAACGAACACAAAAATTGTTTTTTTTCTTTTTCTTTCCACATATAAATATCGACTGTCTTTTTTTAATGTGTTCGGTATTTTCGCTAAATTTAGTTTCGTTTTATTGAGCAACTGGAAAATTGTAATAGTCTGTACTGTATAAAATAAATCAAATTAAAATATCGTGCATTGATATAGATATAGAATAATAATATCTCCATAGAAACCTAAGCGTGGATAATTTACTTCGCATCGAAAAGGTGATGTTAATTTATTCATTATCGTAGATAATTTATGGGCTCTGAATACGAAAAGCGTAGTTAAACGAAATATCTCCGTAGATATTTAACCACGCTGAGGCCTGAATAAACCCAAATATATAATTAAAAAATTAACATATCTTAATTTTTTTATACAATGTGTCCCAGTACCACTCTACAAAGTCGAATACCACGTAATCCTTGGACTATTTCCAGCAATAAATCGTTCTGGAGGTGTCTAACTTCAACCCTTACCGAGTTACAGGATGTTGTGTTAATTGCAAAACATATGGGTTCAGTTATTAACTTATAACTTCCAACCCGTTCATGTTATAGAATAACAAATAGGTACTCTATTTATAGGTAAATGAATTATCTTGAAAAATTGATTAAAGGGTAGATTTTTAAATTAAATTTAGTTAAAACTTAAAAACGATTCATCAACATTGCTTAGTATTTTAATTTTAGTAAGAAATTGGTAGAAAAATACTATAAGATCATTATACCCTTAAACAAATTATGCTGTATAGTAAATAAATATAGTAAAATTTTCATAAGAATTACTACATTATCGGAAAATTCAATAAATTTTTATCCTAATATTTTCTGTATATAATAATCATAAGGTAAATACAAAAAAAGACATTGGTGGTACAGAAAACTAAAATTTTATCATATGGATCAAAAACAATGGTACATTTATTTTTATGTTAACATTTTCCTGAAGATTTTCCAACAATAAATTTTTTTCCATTCTACTTCACACGGTCAGGAAATACAATAAACATTTAATGTAATAATACTTTCCGCATATAACCGCAATTCCGCATATAACCGCATTTCCGCAATGATGATGATGAATTAATAAACAAAAAAAAACATTTGGAGACTAACATTGAAATTAAATTCAATATAAATAAAGGAGAAGAAAGCTGTTAGGTATATGTGAAATAAAAACGATAATTATTTGTAGGTGTTTTATTTAATGGTGGATTTTTTTAATACAAACATTTTATATAGATATTTTATTTTATATTCAATGTCAATATTTTTGTTTTTCATTCAAGTATATATTTCTCAAAATTATGCTATGACGAAATAGTTATACATGTTTTTTTAATGCTGTATTGATTTTGATATAAAACTATTAAGAAAATGCAACTTTCTTTTATTTATTCAAAACTTTAGAATTTATACAATCAAATGTTTCCGAACAATTTCTAATGAATCCTTTTTTCTATTGAGAATACCCTCACCAAAAATTTAAATACATTTTCTATCATACCTCATTGTTATTGACTAAATATTGTAATAGAATTTTATAAATAAAGTACAACTAAGGATATAAGGAAAAAGGATATTAGAATGATTTATTGTTTGCATATTTTCAAATTACATTTATTCTTATATTATACTCAAAAAACCTTTTATTTTGTTTGTTTACAAAATTGCCCTTAAAAATCAGAAATAAGTTGTATTCAATATTAATAACAGTAAATTTTCCAAATTCTATTATATCCATAAATGTATTGCTAAATTTCATTGCATATTGATTCGAAGACAGATTGAAATAAAATTATACCAAAGAGAGAGCATCATACCAGGACAAAACGTGTGTTACAAAACATAAAAAATAGATTAATGTTATTATAAATTTCTTCATCTATTGTTTTCGACTTTCAGTCTTTTGGCAAAGGGTTGATGTTGAAATGCCACAGTAAAACAATTTTTGATTACGTCATTTGTATATTATTAATTTTGATTTTCAAAATACACAACAATTTGAAATATTTATTATCTTTTATTTGTTTTATTTATTTAAAGATCAAAAAAAAAATGTTTCCATATTTCAACAAGTACAAGAATTTTGTTATATGATGCATATTTTGAAAAAATAATAAAAAAAATAGATGGATTCTACATTTCATTAATTATCAAATAATAACATAGCAAAAAGAAACTATTACAAATAAATCAATAATATTTACATTGCCAAAAAAAAAAAAAAAATATAAATATAACAAAAGTTTTATAGATCTATCTTTAAGTACAGAGAGACTTTAAAAAAAAGTACTATAATAATAGTATTTAAAAATTCATAAATTCTATGCGTAATTAAATAAAAAATAAACAAAAATATTCAATCCTTTCATTCATCAATAGTCAAAATACAAAAAAATGTTTTACGTATATTATTTTCTCAAATCCAACAATAATAAACCAAAACACAAAAAAAAACAGTGTACGTAGAGATAAATAGGTAAAACAAAAAAGGTGTATATGATATATATGTAAAAGAAATATTTTTGTTTATTTAACTATATGAGAAAATATAATTTATTTAAAACAATTTACAAAACTTTACATTGAGAAAAAAATATTGTAGTATTAACATAATTTTAGTATATGTTATGAGCAAAATTCCAATATAGGTTTTTATTTTTTTATTTTTCAATCAAAAACAATTAAAAAAAAATGAATTATCGGAAAACTATGAACTATATCAACTAGGAAAACTATGAAATTATGAAGAAATTTATTAAAATCTGAATGTAAAATAAAAGAGACAAATTTGGAAATTCTGTCGATTTGTGTATTTTCATTTTTATGGTTATTCATCTACTAATTACCCAATTACCGCCCGGTCAGGGCGGTCAGGGTTTTCTTTACCTTATCTCAATCAATTTCTGATATTTCATAACCTATGTATCATAAGTAGCTGGACAAAATTCAAACGTGGCAAAACATGGGCAAACATGCTTCAATCTTCACAAATTTTTTTTTGTAAATCCTCTCAGTATTCAACAATCATATTCAATCAGTATTACATTTGAATTCAAGATGAAAGTATGTGAACAAAATCATTTGCGATCACGCGGATTTAAATTGCTTGGACAAGAAGATAAAAAATACGTTTTGCGACATTTTCTGAATGAAGGATATAGTCGTAGTACAATATATTCGATAATTTCCAGATATAAGAAGAACATTGAACCTAAAAATATAAAAAAAATCGGGAAGAAACCCAATATTGAACACCACAAAATTGAATTTATTATAAAAGAAAGCTGAAAACACAATCGGGGTGAGTACACGCAAATTAGCCAGATAATTCAATGTTTCAAAAGATACCATTAGTCGGAATTTGAAGAAAATGAACTTAAAAAGATACTAAAGGATTGTAAACCCAGGTACACTGACAAACAATTAATAGAAATTCCTGGGAAATGTAGATTATTGCGTCAAAATGTTTTGCAAGGCGAAACAGTCATCATTCTGGATGATGAAAAAAATTTTACGTTTTCAAATAGTACCGATATTGCAAATCAAGGATACTACAGCGCTAATAATAGTATCACTCCCGATAATGTGATATAATATACAATCATCGAATATATAATATATAACCACGACTATACCCTTCATTCAGAAAATGTTGCAAAACGTATTTTTTATCTTCTTGTCCAAACAATTTAAATCCGCGTGATCGCAAATGATTTTGTTCACATACATTCATCTTGATTTCAAATGTAATACTGATTGAATATGATTGTTGAATACTGAGAGGATTTACAAAAAAAATTTGTAAAGATTGAAGCATGTTTGCCCATGTTTTGCCGCGTTTGAATTTTGTCCAGCTACTTATGATACATACGTTAGAAGAAAATTTGAAAATCGTCCCATTGATTCAAAAGTTATAGCCGATTTTCCAAAAGTATACCTAAAATTTTGTCCAATTAATTTTGATTTTGTGTGCCTTCCGAAATGTACACGGACGATCCTTGCCGCATACACAATATTTATTATTAAAACAAAATGTGATATTGATTAAGGGAAATTGTAACATGGCTTTTATTAAAATATCTTTAACGCCGTTATAATCTTTTAGTGGGTCAAAAATTAAATGAAAACATTACGTTCTTGACATCATGCTTTTTTTTTGTTTTCCGACTAATTTAACAAGCACGTATCTATCAATAATTTATGAGGACATGGTATATATATTTAGAAAAACAATTGTAATAAATTGGGATAAATAAAAAGAAAAAAAAACAACAAAATTAAAATCATTAACAATTCGAATTAGTATTTTTTCTTTTTGACAACAGATTTTTTTTTTATATATTAGTCTTATTTCATTTTAAAAAAATATGTGGGTCGTCAGCACACACACACACACATAATAATCACACACACACATTTATATGACATTCCTTCTATTTTTTAAAACAAATTTTAAATCTATTATAAATATACTGCGACTGTGATGATATTACATATATTATTTTTGTATGTTAAAATTATATATGATGGTTTCTTTTTTAGTATTCAGAAGAAAAACACATTTATTTCTCATTTGTTTATGGGCAAAATAAGCAAAAATAAAAAATAAAAAAACGAAAACTGAAAACAAAAAATTGATGAATATTAAATATTTAAAAATAAATTATCTTTATCAGTAAAAGTGTTAGTTTGTGTTATTATTGCGTTGTGTTTTTGATTTATTTTTATTTTGAAAAAAAAAAAAACATTTAAAAACGTCATTAAACGTTAAAAATTATATATTTATATATAGATTAAGAAAAAAAAATGTATTGACAAATTTTAGTTGTTGAACCAAAAGAAACAAATTAAAAAAAAATGTGAATATATATTAATGCAATAACATTGCGTTTTCTTCTTTTTTTTTTATTCTTCTTACATTTAATCAGCTTGTTTATTTTGGTTTCTTCGAAATAAAATAAAAATAAATTGTATTTTTACTTAATTCTTGTTTATTGCGATGATTGATATATAAAATAGACTTTGTTGAAAATTTACAAGATACATTTAAAAACAAATAAAACAAGGTAAAAAAATTCGGTTGCATTACCCACATGAAAATAACAATAAAACAATATTTATAATATAATTTTAGAAGAGAAGAAATTCCTATAATATTTTGTTTTTTGTAGATTTAATTAAAGGTTCATTAGGCACTCAAGTTTATAATTTTTCAATTTTTCTATTATTCTTTTATGGAATTGTTTATACACGTCTGTTTATTCCTTAATGATTATTTCGAATTATAATCCCCATGCAGAAACATTTTTATTTTTTAAAAACGTGCTATAAAAGAAATCATTTTTGTATTTTTTGTTGAATTGCATCGCCGCCGGTTTATTACATTGTTTATGTAGTATACAAAAAATAAAATAAAATATAAAAACGAATATGAAATCACAAATGTATTTTTATTCAATTTTATGATTATATACTAATTTATGCGGAAACTTTTGTTTTTTCTATTTTTTTGTTCTTTTAAATAGAGATCATATATATATATATAAACAAAACTATATGACAAAATGATGATTAAAACACAGGTGAAGAATGTTTTGCAATACATTCATTGTGCAATAACAATATATATTTTCTCTGTATAAATGATATATAGAAAGATACCAACTAAAATAGAATTATGACAAATCATTTAATCATTGTTATATATATATATATTGTAAAAATATATATTTCTAATGTATTTTTAGTATTCAAAATTTTATAATTACACTTTACGTGAACGAAAATAAACAAACTAATAATTGATCTATTAATAAACATCAAAAAAAATAAATATTTATTTGTGTTTATAATAAACTGTGCAGCAATACATCGTTCTCTATATAAATTATATGTACGCAACAACTAAATAACAAAATTGTAATAATTTTAAGTTGTTTATTTATTTATAAGATTTAATTTTTTTTGCATATATATGCATTTAGAATATGATATATTAAATTATTTTAGAATCCCCGAAAACACCTACAAATGTATTGATGAATTCTGTTATATAGAATATATATGTAATATTGAAGTTCTTTCATTAAATTGTAATCTTTAGATAAAAATAATTTGTATATAGTATATTTATATATATTATGACATTCATTTTATGATATTGGGTAGAAATTCAATCAAAAAAAGCAATGCATATATGAAATGATGTTAAGGAAAATATTAAATAAGGTGAATAAGTAAAAATGATGAAAAAATGAAAATGAAAAAAACAAAACAGAGTTAAACATTTCGAAATTTCGATTGAATTCTTGTTTTATCATTATTTCTTTTGTTTTTATAATTTTATATAAAAACTTTATATACATACCAATCCGGGCGGTTTGTGAAATAAAGATCAAGATATTGTCAAAACGAAATGATATTCTGAAAGGGTCTAATTAGCTAATTTATGGAAAAACATTTTTCGGAAGCACCAAACTAAACTTTCCTAAAAATCGATATTTCCAATTTTAAAATTTTTGGAATTCCGTCCCTAGTTTTTCTTCAATTCTGATTTTCCTTCTTGTAATATGAAAATTCAATCAAATTCTGAAAGTTCTGAAAGAAAATTTGATAATCGCCCAAATGGTTCAAAAGATATAGCCGATTTTCCAAAAGGTGTACTTAAAATGTTGTCGCTTAATTATCAATTTCAAATAATGTAAAGAAAGAGAAAGTTGAAGAAAAACTATTGGTGCAATTCGAGAAATTTCAATTTCGGATAAATCGTTTTTCCGGAAAATTTAGTAGGTGCCATCCCTGCAGTTTTTTCCATAAATTAGGTAATTAGACGTGTGGTTTTCAAAATATTATCTCGTTTTAACAATTAAGTGAAATTATTTCACGGATCTTGCTTATTTGTTTATCATTTAAACGTGTTTAAACAAAATAAATTTATATTTTATTGCATAAACAATTCATTATATTTATGTTGATTCTTCTAAAATTGTTAAATTTTATAAAATCGGATAGAAATCTTTAAATGGTAACTTTAAATGCTGTTTTATATGAAAATAATTAGGTTTCTTCACATTTCTTCAAATGAATAAATCCCCAATATAAAAAAACAACCGAGTTATAAAATTGAATTTTATGGCAATTTCAGGCATTATTTCAATTAATTTTCATAGACAGCGATTATATTTATAAATGTCACTTGCATTTTTAATTATATTCAAACACATATAGTTATATAGCCACCAACTTAAATTCAATCATAATTCCGACAAATGCATCTAAAACTTCTGTGTATTACATACGCATAGTATATAAAAAAACTTCATTCAAACATCAAAGTAAATGTTTTCTAATTCAAATTGGCCATAGCATTCATTCGTATATTTATACATATAAATAATAAATAAATGAAAACAAACAAATAATTTGAAAATATGACAAAAAATTTCAAATTATCTGTTGTATTTATACAGATAATACATCAATATACAATTATATTCATAAATAAACATATTGATTGTCATTTCAAAATAATATAATTTGTAAATTATGTTTTTCCAACCAACTCTATATAGTTCTATAACTATATAACTATATGATATATACACAAATAAATCATTTACAAGGACAGTAATCAATTATTCTGTCTAATATATATATATATATATATATATATATATAAAAATATATTTTATACATGTATTTTACATATGTCTCATAATTTTATACCATATAATCTAAATACATATATAATATACATAAAAAAAATATATTCCTTGCACCATTTTCCGATTGTTTAATCAAAATATTATTTGAATAAATCGCAAGGCCACAAAAAGATTTAAAAACAACCAAAAATTATTTTGTAAATATAGAAAAGTAAAAAAAAAAAACAGGTGCGAGCCAAAATCAAATATAATATAATAGTATAATAATGCGTTTTGTTATAATTTGGAGCGCGAGCAATGAAAAAAATAAAAGAACCGCACCACAATATACATATACATAAAATATATTATGATACTATACAAGAAAAATTAAGTAAATAAATAAAAATTTACATATTGTATAGGAAAATTAAATATATATATACATAACACATATATTGAGAATGAAAAACTATGAAAAATAATTAACTATGAAAACATCAAGTTTTCCAACAAACAAAATAATACATTCCGCGTATCGTATTGTATATATACACATAAATATTGCGAAGATATACCATCCGAAATAATATATATCTTTTGTTACAAACACAAATCCAATGCGAATATATGAAAACATTAAATATTCTTTAAAATATATTTTATTAAAGAGAAAAAATTTATTTATTTTATAATTTTATTTACATAAAATTAGTTATTTAAAAAAAAAATATGTAGTATAGTGACTTTATATTATTATATGGACATGACCAGATCATGATTTATTGTATATATACAATAAAAACATTTTCTTATTACATATGGTTTCAATTTTTTTTTTTTAATACAATATGTTTTGTATTTTTATAATTTTTTCTTGTATACAAAATACAAAATTGATTTCATTTTTTTTTCTTTTGCTTGCATTATTTTACTGAAACTGAATTTTCAATTCAATTTATGCGTTTTAGATCGATCTATAATAATGTATGTGTATTATTATATATATATATATATTATTCTTTGCATGCATGAGAGTAGGTCAAGTCCAAAGACTTTATTATTACATTATTATTATTA
The DNA here is from genome assembly GCA_958336335.1 of Dilophus febrilis. Lineage (NCBI taxonomy): Eukaryota > Metazoa > Arthropoda > Insecta > Diptera > Bibionidae > Dilophus > Dilophus febrilis. The sequence continues at coordinate 39,082,396 of OY284469.1, forward strand.
TTTTTTCTTTCAAACAATAAAATCAATATTTGATTTACTTTTAATGTAATTTAATTTAATTTAAAAATAATATATTAAAATATGCATTCTTCTATAATATTCATTCATATATATGTGACTGTACAAATTGAATTGCATTATATTATTATATATTAAGAAAATGAACACAAAATAAAAAAAAAAAATAAACTTTTATTTATTTTTTATAAATTGTAAACCAATTTGTAAAGAAAGTTATTCAAATCTGATACTTTATTAAATGGCATAAATTTTCTAGTTTTTGAAATTAAAAAATGATATATGAATTTGTGGATATCGAGTGGTTTTTTTTAAGCAACGATAATTTGTAATTGCATTTTTTTAATAATAATACTTATATAAAAGTTTGAAGTATATAATTTATTCATCAATTACCAATATAAATTAAAATTGCATCAACGAAGACGAAGACGAAGTTTTTAAGCTTATTATCAATATTTCCGTCTGAATCAATGCACAAATGTATAATGGATAAAGGAATTTCAGGAAAGAATTTCATATAGATTATCCAAAAATACGTAATAAAACGTTACGTTATGCTGTAATAAAACAAAAATTAAAAGAGGGCATCAACACTTTTGAATACGAAACATCTGTTATTTACTGGTTTATGATTATTCAAGCGCATCCTAAAATTGATTTTTCGTTGTTTATGACCATGTCACATAATTTATAATTTATTAGTCAAGATAAAAAACTGAAAAAAATGGTAAAACAAAATGAAATAGCATGGCAAATACTTCAGGAAATTGTTAACTTATATAAATCAGATTTCGAATACAAAAAAATGAGTCAAATTACAAAATTAAGATAGTTTATGCAAAAAAAAAAACAAATAATCACAAATAAAGAAATATAAAGTAAGTGGAAAAATATCGAAATTAAAATGAAGAGGGCGTAAATCAACCGCTCGCGATGATAAGTTTTTATTTCAAAGGGTGAATCAGGATCGACGTATATCAGCTCCGAAAATGACTGGATTATTATATACCAAATTAAATATTAATGTACATCCACAAACGATTGCAAAGGGCTAAAGAAAAATTGAGTATGTATTGATGATTGGAAACATGTAATGTAGTCGAACGAAACGATAATTAAATTGTTGGACTTGGGAGCACCATCCAGAGTTTGGCGAAAGTCAGAAGCACGTCTGAAACAAAATTGTCTCAATCCTATAGCAGATTTGTAGGAAAAAAAAACTCAATTTATACAAATATTTATTATATTTTTTTGGAAATGGTATCTATAGATATTCCTAATTTTTATAATGATTTACAATTTAACGCGATGCTCCAGGTGAAATGTTTCATGTAAAATAAAAAAATTTAAATAAATTAATTATAATGATTATATTGGGAATTAATTTTCTTCACAACACTACTGTAAAATTCATAAAACTCATGATTTACACTCATGATTGGTTTTCAGAAGATATTACGTTAAATTTTAGTAAATTTAATGGATTAAAAAAAATATATAACATATATTAAATTAAATAATTTAGATGAAATAATGGATTAAATGTACAAACCATTTTTATAAATAATTTTCTATATAGATTCAGTCAGTGGTTTTATTTAATTATATAATATAAATTAATATTAATTCATGTTATATATATAATAAATTATATTAATAAAACATTGTGATTATATCGTTTATTTATTAGACATTTACATTATCTTAAGAATTATGATGTTTATATTACAATATTATGCTAAATAATAAACACAAATAACATGGTTTTTTTTTATACTTCTCTATTCAGTTCAAGGAACAGAAAAACGTTAATTAGAAGATAAAACAAATTTAATATCTCACAAAATAGAACCTTTCCAACTTTTATTAAATATATGATTATGTATAAAATATAAATACATAAAGGTATTGTAGATATAGTGATATAAAATAGACATTTAAAAATGAATCAGAGAAATGGTAAATTGAATGTGTGTGAATTTTTTCTTCAATATTTGTTTTGTTGTTTTTATAGAATAAACACATACATACACACAAACATAAAAGTAAAAAATAAATATAATAATTTTTTTATTGAATTTTCTGTTTTTTATATATACGAAAACAAATCTATCTATATATATATATATATATATGTCTATTGGATAGATATGGTATTTTTTGTCTGATATACGCCAATATATTGATATAGAAAAATATATAGATAAAAATGAATTCTTTTAAGATAAATTCGTATATCTTGCCTAGGATTTATAATTAATTAAGCATTTATACACATATTTTTATATGTTTTAGCGAAATGTTTTTGTACACAAAACACATACTGATACTATAACAAATGTTATGTTATGTTTTTTTTTTTTGAACTTATGTAAACAATATAAGAAAATATTTTTTTACTAGTTCTTTTTTTTTTTTAAATATAAAAAAATAATTTTCATTTCGTTGTTTTTTGTTATTTTTTTGGCAAATAATCAATTTTTTATAAGCTTTTTTGAACATTTGTAATTAAAAAAAAAATAATATAATAATAATAATAATAAAAATAATAATGTTATGATTTTTATGTATATGTAAAAAAAATTTTATTGTGCGTTTATTATAGCAAGGATTAGATATAAATATATATGATTTAAAGATTATATCATAAATATATACAGATTTAGATGGATATCATAAATATATTTTGCAGACTCTTAGGTCACATAGATATAGATAATTTTCCATATTATTAATTTATGTTATTTTCATGGTATAATTTATATATGTATATATTTTGGTTTATTTTTTAATATTACAGGGTTTTTGCATAAAAGGTTTTTAGGATTGGATTGCAATATTTAATCAAATACAATAATAAATTATATTCAGAGGTATATATTGAATTTAAGAGGATTGTGGTGATTAATATCCATGGCAATGATAATTATCCATGCTAATTCTTAATATTACCATATGAATATCTTCTTGAAAGTTATATTGCTGAAGAAGTTCAATTTCGGATTACTTCAGGCAACAAGGTCTTTTACAGTTTACAAAAGATGTTCTCATCGATGACATTAAGTAAAACATTTAAGGTAAGGTTATATCAAACACTTGTTCGACAAGTTGTCACCTGTGGTTCCGAAACGTGGTATGCATGACACAGGCTAACGAACTGAGTCTTGAGGGTTCGAAAAGAAAATACTGCGTCCCATCTTTGGACTGAAAAAATAAAGGAGATGGTGACATAGGCGATACGACCATGAGTTATATAAAATGTATGGCGAACCCGACATTATTCAAATTATCAAGATTGGTCTACAATTGTAGATTGTAAATATCTTCTTATTTATTAACGTTATTCGTTAAGGGTTAATAGTATCTGTGGATGTTAATTGTTATTTAAAATTAATCAGTTACTTAATTTCATCTAATTATATGGTATACTATATAAAAACCTATTTGATTGTTAAAAATTTTGTAAAATTGAAAAAAAAATGTTTTTCCTATAATTATTTTTATAATAAACCACAATTTGAACTCTGTTTATTATTTTTTTTCTTTTATTTTTAAAAAAAAGTGTAATCTCAATATGTAGACCGGATAACGATATAACTTTAATACAGCCTCTGAATATAAAATATTTTGTTATCAAAAATGCGAAGAAAAAAACAAAACAATGTGCTAATTTTTTCTTTAAAAATTTGTTCGTTTTTATTATTCGTATTTTTTGTATTTTAAAAATGTGTTTGGTATTTTTGTCATCTCACTTATAATGAATTTTCACAATATCTATATAATATATACATTTTCTCCTTGAATCAATTATTGTAACGATAATTACAAATGAATATTTCCGAATAAATATATACAATTTTAACCTCATTTTTATTAATGAATTTAAAACTGATAATGGACATAACCGAGTCTAATTATGTCAAAAAGAAAAAAAAAAAAAGGAAATTTTTTTAAAAATGTAGTTTTTACAAGATACAAAAAAAATTTCAATTTTGTATTATCATGAAGGTTGTTGGCCAACCAGTGGATGAAACTAGATGTATAGGAAATAGGAAAAGTATTATTTTTTTCCAATTATAACGTTTGGATTATCAATAATTTTTTTTAATACAAAGTTTAAAATTCATTATGTAAATTGTTTAAGAATTTCTAAATTCTAAATTAGAATAAAAATGAAAAAATATGGATGTGATTTAAAATTTAAATCATAGAATTGATTAAATTAATTTTCAGTGCTAATTGATTGGATTGAGAAAAATAAGATGTAAAAAAAGAGCTGGTAAAATTCAAAATTTATCATAAACTAAAAAAATATAGATTTCAATATCTTAATACTATCTGCCAAAATTACATTTAATTATATGCAATAACAATACATAACACTTTCCATTCAGTAAGGTTATTTTGATTGACCACTTAACGAATTTCATTATTAATTGAATGACAAAATGCAGTTTTTTTTTGCAAAAATTCGAAATGGACTTATTTTTTTTTAATTAAATTGCCCAAAGGTATATTTTAAATAAAATCGAAAAATAGTTATATTCAAAAACTATCATTTCATCATTATAATCCTTCTATTATATATACTTATTTAATCGATCATTTTTGAACGATGAATTTATATAAAACTCTTATTATTTTGTTTAAATGTATGTCATATTTAATTAAAGTGAGCTAAACATATATATATATACGATTCTATTATTATTATTATTATTATGATACACATATATTAAATCTAGATTTAAATCTGATTCTTCCGCAGTGAAAAGGTGTGTTAATATATAGGAGATTATATTATATATAGTGTTTTTACAAGATTAATATTTATTATAAATATAAAGATATTTAAAGAAAAAAACAAATATATATATACAATAAATTTTATTGCAAATATAAAAAAAACACCCACATCTGTTCATTAATTATTTTATAATATTATTGTCAATTATTCACTATATAGTATATATATATATACGTTTTAGTTTTAAACTACGAATGTCACAATATAAATTTATATATTAACTTTTTTATTTTTTATTTTTGTATATCTATATACATAAATATATATAATGATTTGTTTTTACAACGAGAATTATGGTGGTGTAGATACATATAAAAATTAATTCAATATATAGTATTTAAAAATACATTAACATTTACCTATTGATTATTTGTTTTTTTTTTATGTATATTGCTGAAAAAAATAGACACGAAAAAAAACCACTCTTAAAGGTCTATAGCAGCGAAAACTTAAGAAAAAAAAAATCAATAACAAACAACACGAACCAAAACTATATAACCGCAAATAAATAATAATACATGTGTATTATTTTTTTTTTTCAATAATAATATATAAATTATGCCAACAGGTAAATCAACACAAAACATATTAAATTTTTATTTAACATATTGTTGATGATGATGATGATGATGATGACGATGATGATTATTGTTGTTTTAATTATTATTGTAACGACGACCACAACAACGACGACGATGATGATGATGATAATGACTATATGTGAGCTCTGATGCTGTATGTATATTTTTAGTATATATATATATAAAAATAGTTGATGATGCAGTTAAGATAAAGTTGTTTATTTATTTTTATTGATTATGAAATAATACATATATTAAATATATTTATATATAGCATCTGTATGCATTTTTCAATTTCTTTTATTCTAAATTTTAAAAAATTAGATTTTTTTTCACATATTTCAAAAGAATAAAACATAAAAATTGTTTATCCAGTGAATTTTCGGTTTAAATTTATGCCAGAATGTTATTTAATTAAACATTCGTATATTTATTTGATATAAAAATTTTCTTTTTGTTTAACACGCAATTTGAAGAAAATTATATGTTCATCTTATACAAAAAAAAATAAATATAAACACACTTACACACAATATATTACAATTAAGATTATAATATACAAATAATGCGAATAAATTATTTTTAATTATATAATTATTTTAGAACAAAATTTTGTATTATAATTAAATAGATTTTTTTTCACTATATCGCACATTTTGCACATTATATAAACCATATGATTTTTTTTTTTTAATTTTTACATATTTTTATATATATTGTTTAGAATGAAAAAAACTGGAATGAATTATCACAATTAACGGATTAAAATTCACAAACAACAATCATATCAATATAATCTCTAATTATGGTAATTTTCCCGATTTATACGAGTAAAGATGTGATATATTATGTGTAAAGAAGTAAAGATGATCTTCACATAAAAAAATGTATTTTTAGGGCACACAACAATGCATTTATATTGTATATATATATTAAGTATGTTAAAATTTTATTAATCTTATTAAAAAAGAAATTAAATCGGTTTTTTATATATATATATATTATACACATTTATATATTAATTAGTATATATTAGTATATATTAATTATAACGTATTATTATTCAACTTTTTTTTTCTCTTCTTAAAAATATAAATAAAATACTTGTTTCTTTTTTTTTTTTATTATTATGATTATTATTTTTATTAATGATATTAAGTATTATTCGTTGCGATTCGTAAGTTAAACTGAAGTTCAAAAAAAAAAGTAAATAAAAAATAAAATAAATATATACAAATAGAAAAGAGTAGAATGTTTTGTGATGAATTTTTATATTTTTTTAATATAAAATTGTATTGTATTATAACATGTATAATATATATAGTAAGTTAAGTAAGTATATCAAGTGAATTATTGACTTGGATGGATTAAGTTGCTGTATATAGCCGTAAATGAAAAAATAAAAATAAATTATTATAAATATATATACAAAAAGATGATTGTTTGCGGTATAATGGTGATGGTGATGTTGTTATATACTGTTGTTGAACAACAATAACAAACGACCACTATATGATGATGATGAAGAGTTAAAATTTTTATTATGCAGAATAAATATTGCGATGATATTTTAATGATGATGAAAAAATATATATATAGATAAGTATAAGATTTCAACAATATATATATATACAACTCGGTTTTTGACAGAGGAATATTATATACCAGACCAGAGTGTAACCAGAGTGTGGCTGAGGTACAAATCAACCAACAGTACACAGACCAGCATCAACAACAACAACAATATAAGAATTTTTAGTATATATAAATAAACATGATACGATATAAAATTAAATGATGAGGTGGTAAACATATTATATTTTTTATATTTGAATATTTATATATATGTTAAACAAGAACTGTTTTTAATCTAAAGTATAAAAATATATTTACAAAAGTCGATCGACAATGAGAAATATAATTCAAGCATATCATTATATATTTTTTAAATATTATACTTACACTTACAGAAACAGTAAACCACAATAAATATTAATTTTCAGAAGTATTGTAAAAAAAAATTGTTGGCAATTTAATAAATATAATTTACTGAATTTAAGAATTTTTAAATAATATCCCATTATGATAAAGACCAAAAAGTTTCAACAAAAAAAAAACAGTTTCAACAAACATTAATCTTTATTTATTGACCAGACGCAAATGCGACTATTTATTTTGAGTTCAATATTACACGTTCATTTCCATTTATTTTTATTTTTTAACATTACATTTACTTATTCTTTATCCAAAAAACAAAACAATAAACAAAAACCAAAACAAAGTTAAAACTAACTGACCACGATTTAGAGAGCTGGTCATTCGAACGTAGCCCCAAATGTCAATCACCTACATCCTAAACCTACCCCATTCCCTCCATCACTCTTATCCTACAATCATTTCCTTTATACTCAATCATCAAACTTTTCAAATTCAAGGATAGTTGTAAGATTGATAGGAATATCGCCTTTATAATCGCGAAATGGCAAAAATTAAGGAAATATTCAAATGTAGGATTTTTTTAAGAATGTGCGTATGGTTTTTTAATTGAATTTCAAAAATCTCTTATTTGGCTGTGTAACTTGACTACTACCACTTAAATGTATCTCAATATTATTAAAAAACGATTTGGTGGTGCCGTTGGTAAAGCATGCAACCCAATTGCGAGTCGTCACCAGTTCATGGCCGGAAATTGTTTCTATCCCTTTTCTGATTTGAATTCATGAACTAACAATAAGTTATATGATTCTTGGGATCAAATTAATGAATATCTTTAGTATATTGTGTCAGACGCATCGAAAGATTGACAAAATCTACAGACAAATACGCAAATGCAAATGAAAGTATAAAACAAATTTCTCATCATCCTGGTTAAAAAATCCAATAGTAGTTAACATTAATGATTTCGAATTCCGTAAAAGCCAAATGTCCTGACAGTCATAGTGTCTATTAAAATTAGTGTTGACATTTTACATACAGCATTAGTTATTAAATAATAATAATAATAAAAAATTCTGATTAGAACATTGTATTAAGGTTTTTTTGTATGTAGTCAGTTTTGATGAAAAAACGTAATCAAATCATTGATTTTAATTTTCTCTATATTTCGAAACGATTCATTGTTGATTTCAATATAGGGGTGATTAGGGGGAATACTAAATCTCAAGATTCGTTCAAACGATTAACTTGACAAAATTTAGCCATGCATAATCAACGTGCTCGTCTGTCTCTTCAGAATTAGTATTCTTATAATTTGTGTATACATTTTTTACAATTGTATTATATACCAACTTTATACATAATTTGTTTAATTTCTTACAAGAATGAAATACGTACATAAATGTTTTTTTTGCTTACTGTTGTACTTTACATATGCAAATACCTGAACGTTAAATATTATGAAAAACAATATAAAAATAACAATAAAGCATATATCACAATGGTAAATATATACAATATAAAATCCTTATATACACGAATTGAAACTAAAAGTTTTTAATTTAATATTCTTATATTGTCTTTATACTCTTAAATCATATCATATGATATATGTACTGCATATATTGGGATATTTCTATATACCATAAGATTCGCAATAATCATATAAATATAATATAGGCTCAGTATATCACGTACCGAATGCCGATTAAATAAAATAAACTATAAAAATTGTTGATGACGTGATGTACGCGCGGCGGTGAATGTTGATTTATTAAAAAAAAAAATAAAAAGAAGAAAAAAAATTGCGTATATATATAAATATTTTTGCAAAATGATAATCTTGCGTATCTTGAAGTCTTGTCTGATAAATAATGAAAGTATTGATTGTATTTTTATTATTATTATTTTTTTTTTAATATTATTACAGAAACAAAAAAGAAAATTAATGTTTAGAATATTTCCATATGGTTTTTGCGTTTGTTGTGTTTTATTGATACATACATGCATTTATGCATATATATACATATGTACGTAAATATAAGCAATATAAGTAATATACCTAGGCCTTGAGTTTACCAAATTAGCAGCATATATATAAAAATAAAACAGGTCAAAGTTACAAAATACAATAATTTTTTTTCTCTCTTTAAATTAAAATATAAATGAATGCTTTTTTTTGTATTACGTATATACAAAAATTCGATGACAATATTATATTTGAAGTTGCAAATGGAAGTCTATAATAAAGTTGCAAATATTTTAGAATCGTTTCAGATTTTTCAAATCGTGCATATGCGAGAAAACAATTACATTTTAAATAAGATATATCTTTAAAATTTCAAATGGTATACATTGGCGGCTTTCATAATAATTAATGTTTGAATAGAGAGAAAAAATATATGATTATTTATGCTAAAAGATTATATAATTTTAAAATTAAAATAATCACTTATATGTACGATTTTTTTATTTTTATTGTACAAATCTTTATTAATTGAATTTAATGTGTTGAATACATTTTGGGATAATTTATATTAATATTATAAATTGTATATATAGGGTAGAGTGGTGCAGGTTCGGTCAATCCATATTTTAACGACTACATTCATGATATTTAATGTTTGTCCATTATCGTAAAAACACGTAAAAACAATACTTATTAAAATTGAGCAGCACAGAACATGTTTTTATATTATAAGAACATTTATTATAATTAAAATTTTTAATTAATTTTTCCTCGGATTACCTTGCGAATTTATATTCGTTTTAGCTGATGGTTGTGAAAAGTGTGGGTGTAATTATTTAATTGAATTTCAATTTGTTTCCATTTTTTATATTTTGAATTAAAAAGTCAGTATTCGGTCAAGTTCGTGTGGGGCAGTTTCGGCAATGATCAAATGTATAAAAATAATGCTGGTTATCTTCCAATGTCTTTTAGAAATGATACGAAATTATAAAAGCAAATGAAATTGAATCAGCAACCAGTTGATGAAAAAGCTTTACAAAACACCATTAAAGATGTTATCAATAAATTGGAATCGACAAGATCTGTTGCTATGAAAAGGCGAAGAATTTTAAGGTAGTTTCCTAAAGCAATTAAATAAAGGGCCTTTTATAGTTTCAATCGTTGTTTCAATAAAAAAAAACAATCGTCCAAACCTGGTGCACCCTACCTATTACCCTATTATATATATGTATATTTGTATATATAAATGTTATGTAAACAAATGTGTATTTAGCATACGTAAACATGTAAAATAATAATGAATTTAATTTAAAAAAAAAATAAAAAAATTGGTGTGTTCGAATATGGAAATGTTATTAAAATATTAATTATATTAATAAATTTTATTCATAGAATAATTCAAAGTATTATTATTATAATTATAATATACAATTGTTTGGTTCAATTTGTTTTATATTTTTTACTTTATTGAAATTCAAATCTTAAAGAGATACCATTACATATTTATATATCATTCACACTCAATGGTAAAGTTTGAATTTAATTTGATATTGACAGATGTGCTTTTTATTTTTTAAATTATTTTATAGTGAAATCATGCGTCGTATAATTATCAATTTAAATTTTTACCACATTGAGTAATAAATGAAATTTTGGATGTGGAGTTTTTTTTTCCATTATGGAGTATGATATTCATGAATTTAGTAGGTATATAAATATACTATTTTTGATTATTTCTTTTGAAAATTCAATAACCATGATAGTTTTGAACACTAAATAATATCTTTATAAATTGTGGATGTTATTCGAAAAATATTGTAAAGTATTTTTCATTGTGATGATTGATTTAGTATTGAGAATTTTACAAGATTCGTATTATTTATATTTATATTTACAATTTCTTATAGTAATTTATTGCCAAATCCGATAATCAATCGTTTTAAAAATTTAACCACTTGGATTTTGTTTTATTCATTCAGAATGATCCCTATAAAAATGAAATCATACAAGGATGTGATGAGTAAATTGAAAATGTACCGAGATATTTAAGATATTTTTGAATTCAGATATCATTTCTTTAACATATCTGTCATACGGAATTTTAACGACTATCACTAATTTCTATATAAATTCTATATGAAGCGATTTCTTCAATAATTATTATATAACCGAATCGTTTCATTATTTATTATATCAAAATATCTCTATATATGTAAATAATAGTATAGTGTATTAATAAAATATCTTTTCTGTATAATCATTAAAGGATGAATTTTTCAGAAAAATATTTATAGGAATTTAAAAAATGTATGTGGTGTTTATAATATTCGAATATTGCACACCTAACAAGGAAACATACCCAAGTGCAAACTGAGATTCAATTGGGGGTAGCGTCCATTCGATAGGTAATAATAAGTTAGACTTTTCCTGAAAATATTTCGGGCTGAGCTCCAGGGGTTCCAAAGTTAGGGGGTGGGGAAGTTTTTGAAAATTTGAGGTTTTTTGAGGATACCACTCAAACTGTGCGTTTTTTAATGTTGAAATATATGACCAACCCCACTTATTTTTTAAAGACAAAACTTTTTGTGTCATTAAATGTTAACCCTCAACCCACCAGGCTCCAAATTTCACTAAAAATGGGTTTCCAAAGTTAGCACCTTCATAACCCAAAAAGTATAACCGATATTAAAAAATTTTCTTTACCAAAGTTATTCCTTTATATGTATTAAAAAACTTTGTAAAATATCATTTTGACGTACAACGCTGTTTAACAGCAGTTTTGTTACAAAACCCATAGTACTATAAATATTATAAATTAAAGCGATTAAAAATCAGTATAACGTTCATAAGAAAATTATACTCATTTTAAAAATTTGAATTACATTAGACAATAACAACAATTACAAAAATAATTTTTTTTAGTTAATTACAAAATAATTTTGAAAATAGTGTATTCAAACGCTCATTTTAAAATTATTAATTCAATTCAATTTATCACATAAATTACAAAAAAATAATGTATAAAAGCTAATATAAAAATAATCGTTAAAACAATATATGAATTAATTTTGGCAATAATGGATTTCATCCATCAACTATAAATGATGGAATCAGTCCTTTTGTATTCGTATGCATAAATGTAAATACATCTGTATAAATTTGCGTAAAGGTATTTAGACAATGAAATATATTTTTTATAGTTATTTTATTTATAAAAATAAGGAAATTCATAAAACAAATTTTACACATCTTCACAAAAGTATTCCCATTTTTGTATTTAATTATTTTGTTATTAATGAGTTGCAAGTTCACAAAGTGGTAATAATAAATTGTCATTATAATGAATACAATTAATCCAAGAAATATTGGTCGATTAATTGATGAACATTTTAATCATGAATTAACAGATGTTATTGAAATGGAACGTGAATTATTTTCTAAAGTTTTAGAATTAATAAATGCGGTAATAAATAGCTTGATTGAAGAAGAAGAAACATTAGACATTCCAGGGGTTGATCCAGGGGTTGATAAAAAAAAGAGATAGTGCATTATTGGCAAAATAATGGCAAACCAAGAGCATTTTCATCAATTAAAAATAGATATAAAAAGTTAAAGGGTGTATATATGTTAGCTAGATGGAAAGAATCATTAGAGAGGGGTATGCTAAATTTCTTGTTTAATAAATTATTTTTGAAACCACAAGATGTAGATTGCACAATAGTTATCAATTTCTTTATTAGGTGGTAATAAGAATGACAAAATGTTAAAAATTAAAGAACATGTTTTTGCAAAATTTTTAAATGCACGTAATGCTGGAAAAATTATACATGACCGAAACTTGCAAATTTGGGCATCGGAAGCTAATGCAGAGGTATCAACTCCAATCATTCAACCCTTGGATGTTTATTTTTTTAGGTTTTACAAAACATTCATTCGTCGAATATTAGATTACATCATTCTTCATCATTATGAATTAATTAAATTATATACCCGTGATGTTATTACAAAATTGCATGTAATTGCACACAACCAATTTTCATCACCTCGATTTCGCGTATTTATTAAATATTCATGGTATCGGTGTGGATTTACTTGCGATAGAATTAAACATATTACACCCACAGAATATTGTTTAAACTATAATATTCAAAATTGTAGTTTATGTGATACTATAAGTCTAATACGTTGTTCATGGTGCAAATATTATTTTTGTTTCCATCATTTATATTTGATGGATGAAATCCATTATTGCCAAAATTATATTGAATATTAATTTATTATATCTTATTGATTGTTAATTCATATATTGTTTTAACGATTATTTTTATATTAGCTTTTATACATTATTTTTTTGTAATTTATGTGATAAATTGAATTGAATTAATAATTTTAAAATGAGCGTTTGAATACACTATTTTCAAAATTATTTTGTAATTAACTAAAAAAAATTATTTTTGTAATTGTTGTTATTGTCTAATGTAATTCAAATTTTTAAAATGAGTATAATTTTCTTATGAACGTTATACTGATTTTTAATCGCTTTAATTTATAATATTTATAGTACTATGGGTTTTGTAACAAAACTGCTGTTAAACAGCGTTGTACGTCAAAATGATATTTTACAAAGTTTTTTAATACATATAAAGGAATAACTTTGGTAAAGAAAATTTTTTAATATCGGTTATACTTTTTGGGTTATGAAGGTGCTAACTTTGGAAACCCATTTTTAGTGAAATTTGGAGCCTGGTGGGTTGAGGGTTAACATTTAATGACACAAAAAGTTTTGTCTTTAAAAAATAAGTGGGGTTGGTCATATATTTCAACATTAAAAAACGCACCGTTTGAGTGGTATCCTCAAAAAACCTCAAATTTTCAAAAACTTCCCCACCCCCTAACTTTGGAACCCCTGGAGCTCAGCCCGAAATATTTTCAGGAAAAGTCTAACTTATTATTACCTATCGAATGGACGCTACCCCCAATTGAATCTCAGTTTGCACTTGGGTATGTTTCCTTGTAAGTAAAATTAAAAAAAAAATACAATTATTGGGGAATGTTTGTATTATATAATGCGTCCAGAGAAAAAAAAATAAAAATATGTATCCATATGTGTCCGATTGTATATATGGTATATAGCATCTGTTATGAATATATCTTATATATACAAATCGTAAAAATGTACAGCAACGAATTATTATATAATTTTGTAATATACACTGGAAAATCTATTTATATATACATAATTTTATTTGTATATATTGCCTGAATATATATAATTATGCAATAAATATTTATGAATATATATACCTAACATACATTTATATGCAAAATTTGTATAAAATTCTAAATTAGTAATAAATTTATGAATGCGATTCCGTTGAATTTTGCTCAAAATTATATATAATTAATTTTATATTTTATTGTACACATAATATTATGATCTATTTATTTATTAATCTATATAAATGTATATATGGTTTATTTTTTCATTTATTTTGCAATACACCATATTACTTATAAATTATTTTATATGTGCTATTTAAATAAAATTTTACAATATTAGTATATTATATACAATTATACATATTATATTATGAGAAATTTTGTATATACTAGGTTTCATTTTTTTTAATTTAAATTTTAAAATTTACGCATCGCAGTTTATTGTTGCAGTTTCTAAATAGAAAAATATCAACAACAATAATAATAAAATTGAGGCAGAAAAAAAATATATATGGTATTTTATTATAAATTTAATTAAAATTCTATGCACACACCCACTGAATATAAATCGTTGATATTATATATTTATATATGAGAGATGATTGCTAACAAATTATATATATAAATAATGTTTACATATTCATTGTTTATACAAATTTATATACATATGATATATGTGTTGTGAGTATTGTGTATAAAAAAAAATAAAAAAAAAATGTGTAGGGTATCTGTCCTGATGCACCCGGTATTTTATAGTACAGTATTATGTATTTTATATTATCTGTTATATGTTATTATATTAGATTTATGTTATATATGATATTGTATTGGAATATGGTAAATGATATTGATAAAATAGAATAAAGATAATCGTTTAGTGACCATAAGAGTATATGGACGTGTTTTATTAATATATTGCCCTACAATTTTCAGAAGTGGGATATGACGTGTTATAAAGTTTAAAGAATAATAACGTAAAAGATTAAGTGTGATAATGAAAAATTGAAAAAAAAAAAAAAAAAGCTATATCTGTGATAAAGTTAAATAGAGTTAAAGCGTAAAAGTATAGTGGGTTTAGTTAATATAAAAAAAAAAAAAAAAAAATAAAAATAACATTGTTTTCATCAATTTTGAAAAAAAAAAAAAAAAGAATCCGTATTTTTTTTTATATATATAATAAAAAAAAAAAAAAAAAATAGATAATTCTCGAAATTATTTATTGAATCGTGAATGAATTTTTATTGTGGAATTTTTTTTTTAACTCTAAGTGTGAAGAAATATAATATTTAATTAAGTGATGGAACCACGTACAGCTTTTAATTTGTTGGAAAATGCAACCATAAAGCAACTTAAGGAAAGATTAGACAAGTTGAATTTACCAACGAGTGGCACCAAGCCCGATTTGAAAATACGTCTTAAAGATGCGCTTAGTTCGTTATCATACGAGGAAATTAAAAGGTTTATTGCTTCTGAAGATGTTGAAATGGAAAATATTGATGGAGATAATAATGTAAGTATTGAAGAAAATATTGATCATGAATTGGTTCGTATGCGAGAAATTGTAAGTAAGAAAAAGGAGTTAATAGAATTGAATAGGCAGTTAGCGGAATTAAATGGTAATGACCGGTCACAATCTAAACCAGTTTTTAATTTTAAGGATGTGGAGGACTCAGTGTATTTATTTAGTGGTGATGATAACCTTTCTATAAGGAAATGGTTGGAACAATTCGAGGAATCTCCGGAAATAATCGAATGTGATGATAGGACCAAGTATATATACGCAAAACGATTAATGACGGGGACGGCGAAATTGTTTTTAAGAACGATAAAGGTAGGCAATTACTACGATTTAAAACATGCATTGATGAGGGAATTTGATAAGAAAATATCATGTGTGGATATACATAATAAACTACGAAATATGAAAAAAATGCCACATGAATCATTTCATCAATACATATTGAAAATACAAGAAACTGCATCCCTGGCTGATATCGAAGAAACAGATTTAATACAATACATCATAAACGGTATTGCTGACAATGCTTTTAATAAATCCATTCTATATAGTGCAAACAATATAGGTGAATTGAAGGTTGCATTGTCAAAATACGAAACAATGAAAAATAATACAATGAGTTTTACAAATAATAATGTAACAAATAAATTAATTGTTCGCGATCGGTATACCAATAATCAATTTCCAGTATATTCGGATAGAGCGTATGACATCAAGAAAAACTATTCATCAAATAGAAACCATCAATCAGTGGACCATCAAGATGAGATTACAAATCATCAACATCAACATCAACATGATAAATTGAACATCTATAAATGTTATAATTGTAATAAAGTTGGTCACATTAGCAAAGACTGCATGGAACCTAGAAAGTTTAAAGGAACCTGCTATAAATGTGGGAAGACAGGACATAAAATACAGGATTGTTTGGTGAAATCAATACTGTTGTTGGAAAGTAATGAAGTAAATAATACGGATATATCGGCGAAAAAAAAGGTATTAAATTTTATTTTAGAAATTAACGAATTTGAGCATTTAATCAGGTATGAATTTATCACAAACGAAGACAACAAATCTTCTGCAGTATTGACCTCTTTATTGGATTCAGGCAGTCCGATTTCATTTATTCAACGGAAATATGTTCCAGAACACGTCATTAAAAATATTGACAATAATAAACATCAAAAATTTTGTGGAATCAACAACAGTGTTCTAAAAATATTTGGTATAGTTAATTGTGATATATATTTTAAAAATAATTTTATCCATAAAAATTTATTTGTTGTAGAAAATGATACTTGTAATTATTGTGTAGTATTAGGACGCGATTATTTGAGTTTAATTGTAAATGGTTCTTGCAATCGGAGTACGAATACATCTACGGACGAAAATTTTGATGAACAAATTTTGAACATATCTTTATATGACGATAATGAAAAGTCAAAACCTTCAATTAATTTAAACGACAATCTATCAAATGAATATAAAGAAAAGGTAAGCAATATTATATTCAATACGTCTGCAGTAAAAGGTAAACTTGATGAAAATAAAGAAGCTAATGAAAGCGATGAAGATGAAGAAGAGGATGATGATGCTGAACAGGATGATGAAGATGAAGCTGTTGCTGATGATGGAAAAGTGGCTAAAGGTAAAAAAGAGCAGCCAGGAAAAAATAAAGATAGATATTTTAATCAAAATGCTGATAATGATGACGATGATGGTGGACGTCCGTCAAAGAAGCCAAAGAAAGACGGGGCTGATTCAAAATGTTTTAAATGTCAGGAAACTGGCCATATGTCATGGGAATGTAAAAAATCGAATATTTCGTGTTTTAATTGTAAAGAGGTCGGGCACGTTTCACGTGATTGTCCAACGAAGAAGTTCGGCGATCATAAGTGTTTCAGCTGTGAAGAAATGGGCCACATTTCACGTGACTGTCCAAAAAAAGATCAGTCAGCTACGAAATGTTATAATTGTTATGGTAATGGTCAAATTGAGCGGATAAATCGTACACTTACTCCAATACTTTCTAAATTATGTGATGAAAATACTACTAGTGATTGGAGTAAATATTTAGATAGGGTTGAGTTCGCATTAAATAATACTACGTACAGATCTACCGGTTTCACTCCTAGTTTGATGCTATTTGGAATCAGTCAAAAGGGTACTGTTTGTGACAAAATTAAAGAATATATCAATGCAAATGTATTGGGTGATAACCAAGGGGATAGGAATTTATCTTCAATTAGGCAAATAGCGGGTGATTCGATTTTAAGGAATCAGGAATATAATAAAAAACAGTATGATGGAAGGCATAAAAAACCCCATCAGTATAAAATCGGAGATTATGTATTAATTAAACAATACGGTGGACCAATTGGAGTTAGCAAAAAGTTTTTGCCAAAGTATAGAGGGCCATATGAAATCGATAAGTTACTAAATAACGATAGATATGTGGTTAAAGAAATTGAAGGTATACAAATTTCTCGAGTTCCATACAATGGAATTTGTTCGGCTCAAAATATGAAATTATACAAATGTGGTAACGAAAATAGTTTTTAAACACGCGACAAACGATTGCAAGAATTATTAGGGAATAATGTAAATAATTACAAAAATTTAAAAATTAAGTTAGTATTATATTATTGCATGCACTTATGTCATTTATGTTAAACGTGACAATTTTATATATTTTAATTTAAATTATTTTAATAATCGGGACGATTATTGTGTCAGGAAAGGCCGAGATGTAGGGTATCTGTCCTGATGCACCCGGTATTTTATAGTACAGTATTATGTATTTTATATTATCTGTTATATGTTATTATATTAGATTTATGTTATATATGATATTGTATTGGAATATGGTAAATGATATTGATAAAATAGAATAAAGATAATCGTTTAGTGACCATAAGAGTATATGGACGTGTTTTATTAATATATTGCCCTACAAATGCGTGTACATAATAATATTGATATTGATTGAAATTACTGCCAAAAGTTTGCCTGTATTGTATAAAATTGTGCATATGTAAATGAGATGAAAATATACAGTAGCAAATATATTAGTATATTTATATACAGCATTAAATTTGAATTTTTTTTTTATGGTAAATGTACGAGTAATATATTTTATTGTATGTTAGGCTAATAGTTTTTTTTTTTATTTTAAATATGTACTAATAAATAATGTTTGCTCGGAAATTTTCTATATCCAATTATATTATAAACAATTAGGCTCATAAAAGAACAAAATTTATAGAAAATGGTTTTATTAGTTTTTTTTTTTATTTTGTTATTCCAATTCAAATGGTCCGCATATTCACGACATCTGTTTAATTAACAATATATTATTATTGCTATATGCAAACAAATACTATATAGTTTTTTTTTGGTCCAAATATTTAGATTTTTTTGTTTGTTCATTATTTGGATTATATGTTTTTGTGTGAAAGAAGTAATAAAAAAAAATTGTAAATTAAAAGATTAATTATTCAAGGATCGAGAGTGCGCTCAAGATCACAAGAAATTTGTATAATATTTGACATTGTCTAATAATGTGATAGACATATAAATTATTTGTTTAAATTAATCAATTAGAAAATTTGTCTGCGTTAGTAGTTTTTCAATTTAAATTCAATTGAATCAAATTAATCAATTATTGTCGAATTCATATTGATTGTGAATTCGTATAATTTTTAATGGTAATGATAATGTTGATAACATTTTGACAAATCATCAATTACGGATTTTTGATGAATGTGAACCGAATTAATTTATTTATAATTCAAAAATATTTGCCCATATGAATATCTAAATCGTAGAACAACTTGATGGCAAAGTTGTTATATAGAGTATGTATATGGGCGTATATGAGGATAGTCGACACATAGTTGTTAGTTCGATTCCACCTCCGTCAAATTCTTTCTTGTTCAATTGTAATTACAAATTAATTTTCCTTTTAACTAAAAACCATGATAATCACTCAAGATGTAGATTTGCATTAACTTTGAATATATGCGTTATACTAGCTAATTAATATGGTACGCTCATATATTATATATATACATCATATTAAGAGTTGATTGCAAAACTACCAAACATTTTCATGACCGATAACAGATAATAATTAAAAAGTAATTTCAAAGTTATTATGAATTAATCTAATGCTACATCCGGATATCTCATCATCAAAAATATGTTAAAAACAATTTTTTGTTGAATTGTTTTCAATTTCTGAGTTCCAATTAAATAAATACTAAAATATTTTCTTAATGTTATGAGAGAGGTGTTTTGATCTACACATATTCATTTCTGCAATTTTTCAAAATTGCAAGAAAATTAAACGTAATCGCCTAAAAAAATATAAATCAGATGGTATATATCGAATGTTTTATTTCGAAATATCGATTGTTGTAAAAAAAATCGATTTAAGCGTGAGATCATCATATGAAAAAAAAAGTAAAACAGATTAGGATATTGACAGTATTAGTTGTATTAATTACGATATTTTTACTATTTTTCAAATTTAGATTGGAAATTCATAAAGATAAGACAAAATTTTAATCATAAAAACTCCAATCGCATATTTTTTACTTAAACGTAAATCAATCGGTGAAAATTAAGCATAAATATTATATTATTTTTTAATTGAAAATATTATACTATAATATGATATATAAAATATATTAAAATAATTTTCCATATGTCAAAATTATGGTTAAAGAAAATTTTTCTCGAAATGAATAAATAAATATGGGGGGTTTTTTATTTTTTTTTGTTTAAATTTTCAATACAATAATTTCTCAATTTTTATACTTTTATTTTTATTCCGAAAACATGAACGTACATTTTTTTATTAACATATTTTCCTTTGCAGCTGTTTCATTTACAAAATTTATCAATTAGCTTTTAATATAAATGTTGTAATCATCATACATATATTAAATATAGAGTATATATAATTTTTTTGAAATACATATAGTATTATTTACTCGCTAAAGTAATATATTTCAAATATATATATACAAGCTCTATATAGATCATTACATATACGTTTTTAAATAAAAAAAATTGCATTTGAATCAAATTCAATAAAATATCAATTCTAATAAATGTAATTAATGGATTTATTTTTCTTATAATTATATTATATATTGCACTATATGTCAAAATATAAAATTGACAGTGACAAATGGTTATGCAAGTAAACATATATTATTTATATAATATATTTATATTGAACCGAAAGGTTTATAAAATTTTATGAATAAGTAATACAAAAAAACAAACAAATGTGGATACAGAGTGTTTTATTATTTAAGATAAATCATACACAATGATTAGACATACATTTTTGGAGTTTTTTTTAAAAAAAAAAGAAGTTGTAGTGGAAATAATTTTAATCAAAACGTTCGAAGGCATTGACGGCTTATCAAAAGTATATAATGGATTTTTTATCTTTAAATCCAACATACAACGTTTTTGTTTATATTGAATAAAAAAAATCAATGAAATCCATTTTGATTAATATAAACTCGATTAAATTCAAAGTAATTCCAATCTAAGATGAAATTATTAAAAATTTGTGATTGATTTTAAATAATAAAAATAAAGAATTTTGTCTTGAACTGATGTTCTCATTTAATTTTTCACAATTTTTATAGGAATTTATGATAAAATTAATGACAGGACCAAAGATCATTGTTACACGCGGATATATTCTCTAAATGTATACATAAATTATTCGATTATTTCAACCTAAAATCCATATATTAAAATTATACAAATTAATTTAATATACCATCAAGAATAAATTTGACTTGAGCACTCTTTTAATCCATTCACTTATAAAATATTATTTTTTTAATTATGAATATATGTATAATAAACATGGAATGGAAAATGGACAGGAAATTTGATTGCGTATTGCGATAATATTCTAATTGTATAAGTTGAAAAAATTCCTTTTTTTTTTTGCCTATTACAACACTATACTATAAATTTACATATTCTTTAATAAATTATTATACAAAATTCGGTGCCAAAAAAAGTTAAAATATTTCAAAGTTAAATTAGAGGATTATAATAATATTAATTTTATTTTCTAAATAGTCAAATAAAATATAGAATATAAATATAGAGAAAAAAAAATCAATTTTATTTTTATTTTTCCCGAAATATTTATAAATTTTTTTTCCCAAAAAAAAAAATTCTATACATTCATGAAATTCTATTCAATTTTTTTTTAGCGACAGTGTGCAACAAAATAAAGCATAAAAAATAAATAAAATAATAAAAAATAAATTATGATGAGAAAATAAATACAATCGTTAACAAGAAGTTCAGAATGAAAAAAAAAAGAACGTGCTAATTTTCTCGACTGTTGTATTTTTCATTCTTTTTGTTATTTGTTTTTTTTTTTCACTATATTTTATATTAAATTATAGTGTATTTTGAAAAATGTATTTGATTTTTTTTTTAAATTATATTTTGCGTCTATTTTCAAGGGCAATATATATTGAATTTTTTTTATAGAGTGATATTTTAGATATACAGTGTCCGTGGTATAAATTGCACGATTATAAAATTAAAAAAAAAAAAACGGAAAATAAAAGAAGAAAAACTTAAATATTTTAATATATGATTAAAATATGTTATATATTAATGTTTGTGATACGTTAGCATATGAATAAATCATAAAGAATAAAACATTTAAAAGATTTTTCCTTTTTATTTTGTGTATCCTTTAAATTCAACATACTGTTTTGATTAGCCTTCAGAAATAATTCACTGAACCCATTGAACCATTCTTAAAACCTGAACTCATTTTATCGCTCGCCTTTGATGATTTGGATTACGAATTACTTAAGTTATCAGAAGAACTAAAAGTTTTTTTTTCGTCCCAAAATTCCCCCTTCCCCCTTTAAACCCTTTCCACCCACTCTGAAAGGTTCCAAATTCAAATATTACAAACGGAAGGTCAAACGCTATGTCCCAGTAATTTGGTTTGGTGATGAATGCAGATAAATGCCATTTGAATCATAATATAAGAGAAGGAATTATTCAATTTGTAAAAATGTCTTCACGGTGCAATTCATACCGCGAAAACTGTATATAAACGATGGTGTTTTTGTTTTTGATATACGAAGATATATAGATCCATCTAAATTTGATGGCGATGATAACGCCTACGAAATTTTCTTTTTTATTAATTATTTTATTTATATTTTTATCTATCTATAAATATATTTTTTACATGTTTCATGTATACACAGTAATGTTGTTCATGGTGAGTTGTATAGCATTCTTTTTCTTCAATATAAATTTATTCTTAAGAAAAACTAATGATTTCCATAGGACAATATTAAATATTGAAAAACTAACCAATGGGGAAATATTAAAGTATATTTGAAAATAATTAAATTTTATAATTGGTATATAAATTCATAAAAATTGATTTTCAATGTGATGTAAAACCATGAAATTCATATAATAGAAATCGTTTCAAAATAACAAAATTCTATATAGTTATTTGTATTATTATTTTTTTTTAATATATTAAAACTTATATTGGGACACAATTTTTGACGATATTTAAAATTTAATCTTCGCTCAAAAGGGTATTATTTTATATTAGATTTATGCAATTAAAAATGTCAATACTTCAGAGTAAATACATTTCTAGGTTTTTCATACCAAATTTATTTTTCCTTAAACCGGATAAAATAAAAATTTAATTTTCCAGATTTAATCACACTATTACATATTGATAGAAGGCTTAAAAATATTACGAATAAAGAAATTTGTGTTGTTTTTTATAATTTTTTGTGAAGTTTCGGGGACTTGTAAAAATTGATTTGAATCTTATTAATTCAATATATTGTTGATTTTGTTTTTTGTTTTATTTTTTCCGCACAATTTTAATCATTAAAATTTTTTTAAGTTATGACAATAATATTACAAAAATTCTTAATTTTATTTTATTCACGATATTCACGATATCTAAATATATAATAAACATGCAAATTGCGATTTTGTGTATTTGCGATCAAATCTAACTCTTCCGCATAAATGTATATATATATTAATAGTTATGAATTATCAACAAAAATGTTCATTGAATCATAAAAGATGATTTTTTTTCCTCATATTTTTATGTTTTTCCACCATTAAAGATAATGGGTTTTAATTTTTTTAAATAATTTTTCAATCAAAATTGCATTTTATTACTTACATTAAAACAAAAATAAAATAATCTCATTTTATATCATCATACATCTATAGATATTAAATTTTGCCATAAAGAAAGTTTTCTTACCTGTAAAAAATAAAAAATTAAAAATTATATTAAAATTATATTTATAGAAGACATTAATTAATATCTTAAAATATATAAAATAAAACATTTAAATATGTACATCTTTTTTTTTCAAATTAGTACATCAAATTAAATAATAAAAATATTAATAAAATGGCCTTTATGGCCGTAAATACAAAGAAAAAAAAATTGTAATTTTGTCAAAATTTGTATACAGAACATTAACTTTTTTTTTTTTTGTGGTATATTCATAAAATACGCGTTTAATTATAAAGTGTATATTATATTTATATATGATTTTATAAAATAAAATTTGAATTGATTCACATACATCATAAAAATGTAATAGTTATTATATTTTATTTTTATTTTGTAAAGAAAATTTCGCAAACTTCAACAATGAAGCAAAATAGAAAAACAACTTAATTAGTAAATTATATAGTCGTATATTTATATAGAGAACTATTTTAAGATCTGCCCTCAATAATCATATTATTATTTGTTACTATACGAAAATGTATATTATTTTATTTATTTTTTTTTAAGTCAGACATAGAAGAAACATAAAAAAATCTATAGGTGTTTCGTTTATTTAAGAAATCCCAAAAACTCATATGTAAAATATTCTTTATTCTTTCTATAGTCATACTATTGCTTCTGTTACAAGGCAACATTATTCTTCACCCAATTTTCAATTCAATTTCAAACTCTATTTGTACGAGCTTCGATAGAGGACATGAAAATCGATTCGATTTATTTCAATGAAGCAAAAATAAATTTATTGATAGGTATCTGCCGTATATCATTCTTTTAATTTTGCTTAATTTTACAGTACGCGAAAAACTTATTTTTTATAACATCCTTAAATTATGTATATAACATATGGAAATTATGACATAAATATATTAGGAAGTTATGATGTCATAAAAACATATATAAGATATCGTTCAGCTAAACCACATCATTTCACCATATAGTTAATAATATAATTAATTTCAATGAGCCTTTGAAATCAAATTGATAAAAATAAAAAAAAAACAAAATAATTTACGCAGGTGTATAATAGAGTGAATTATTCATAATATTTAGATTCTTTTTATTATTTTGTATTTTTTTTTATGATAAACAAAAAATTAATTAATGTTAATGTTTTTATTATTATATATAGATTTTATTTTATTTTTTATATATAATAAATACTAAAGAGAAAAGACAAGGAGACACAAAATATAACACAATGTATATATTTTTTTTTATATTTTATAATATTTATCGTAGGCAGACAAAATAAAAAATAATATTATATAGTTATATTTTATATAGCATATGTGATTTTCTTCTTCTGCTTATTAATAAACACCATGAGTTTTGTTATATATAGTAAAATACAAATGAAAGCAAAAAATTAATAACAATAACAATAAATAATTTAAATGATAAAAAATCATTTATTAAAAAAAAAACTATTTATAAAGTCTAATTTAAAATTGTACATATAAATAAATTAAATAAATAAAATATATATAATTCTCGCGTATTCGCATAGTTCGAAAAACGATTTATTCACACATATTTATTTATTTTTTTTTTTTAATAAATGTATATAAAATGCCATTATAATAGTGAAGAAAAAAAATGATTTTCATTCTCAAACATTTATTATTATTATTTTTATATGTAAATTATTCGTATATCTTAAAAAAAAATCCTACACAATTCTTAATAATTACGTCATATATTTTTATAACTATTGGAGATTTTTCGATTTTAAAATGTAGAAAATATAATATAAATTTTCGCATACAATCAAAAATTCAATTATTATTTATATATTTTTATTGTGGATAGAAAATAAAAAAAAATATATACGCAGATAACGACATTAACGATATTATAATTATGAAAAAGAAATCGTTAAGCATGCAGAAATATTGTCCACGATTGCTAAAGATGGACAAACGCTAAAAACTATATTGCATATTATAAACTGATTAGATTAACTCTTAGTTTTCTTTTAGGAATCATTTCCGTAAATTCACATGTTGGTTTATTGTCGTACATAATATGACTATTTAAATTCAATGAATTTAAATACAATTTGATTGTATTTTACTTTCTGTTTCGGAGATGTTCATACGGTCCATTGATATTATATATAGGAAAAATTCCTCCTAATGGATATTAAAATCGTTAAAAAACATCAGGTTATTTCAATATATAATTTTGTCATATAAATATAGAAATATCATATACTAGATGTATAAATAAATAAGTACCGGTTTTTTTTTGTTCGAAATAAGCGAAGTGCCGCGCTCCAAATGCGTGTCCCATTGATGTAAAAGGGTGATAGTCGGACGTAGCAAGGGTCGGGTAATACGCCGGGTGCGATAACGCATCCCATCTAAGTGATTTTAATGGGTCTTTTATCGGTTTTGATGGACGATACCAAGCGTTATCGTGCTGTAAAATCGATTTAACGTGTCTTCGTGCTCATTTTGGACATTTTTCGATCAATGCATGATTCAAATTTATCATTTGTTGCCGTTAGCGTTCACTATTAACCGTTTCAACAGGTTTTAACAGCTCATGCTATATGGTGACAATCTGGTCCCAACACTCAAACACAGAGCATTGTCTTACGACCAAAGCGATTTGGTTTTGCGATCGATGGACGAGCTTTTCCAGGCGATAACCATGCTTTTTGCGTTTTGGATTGCCGAGACTTTTCATTTTAAAATCAAATTAAAACATTTTTAATGGTAAATTATTGAAAATATACTATCGAGCGTGTTCAGCATAAGTTTCTGCCAACAGACGATGACTTTCACTAGTTTTATTTTGTTGATTAAAGAACAAAAGCATTGCTGTTAAAGTGCTCTTTTTCTGATACGTATTTTGGCAAGTCAATGGGTTATAAAACTATGACACTATATTAATTTCACAAAATTTAACGAATAATTGAATAATTATTTTTTTACTAATAATTGAATGTAGAAAAAATAAAAATTTATGGCAACTCACAAAAACGTTTATATTTCGTTGGCGACGCCAACTACAAATATACATACAATGAGGTAATTACTTATTTCTACACCAGACGAGCCTCCATGTATATTAACCTTACATATAAATTATGAACCTTCAATTTTTTGAACAATAAAATAAAAATTTATATTGATCAATCAAGGTCAAGAAAATCCTTCCGTGTAATTTTATACTACAAATATTACAAATGCTAATTGCATATCGATCAGAAGTCAAATTAAAAATGTATACGGAAAACGTCCGTATACTACGAAACGAAGATTTCTAAGTTTTATCAAATCGATTCCTTGTCCTGTAGATTATAAAAACACAAATATTTTTTACATTTTCTATCCGTAGTATATAACCCCTAAATCTATATAGGAAATTAGACAAATGTTTTTGCATATTAAAAATATCCATACAAAATTGCTCATATACAAAAAGAAAACGAAAAAAAAAAAAAATTGGGTCATAAATTAAATGGAAAATATTATTTAAAAAAAAATCTTGCATTTATTTATATTTCATAAAGTTAAAAAAAAAAATAAAATATAATATTATTATTTTATTTCATTTTAGAGAGTGAAAGGATGAAATAATAAATTGTTGTCTTATTTATTTATTTTTAAAAAAATATTTCATAAAATAAAAAATAAAAATACATGTTTTTTTTTTTTTTATCTTTTAGAAGAAATCTAAAGATTGTGGCTTTTTTGGCACCAATTTATAAATTTGTGTTTGTTTTTTTTTTATCTATTCATTTATAATATTATAATATACAAATAATGTGTATAATAAAGCAGAAGAAAAAAGAAGACTCGGGCTTGTGTTATGACTTATTTTTTTCAAAATTAGGAAAAAAAAAATCTGTTGATGATGTATTAAATATAGAATGAAATTTTTTAACAAAAAAATGTTGTTTTTCTATTTAGCATTTGTTGAGTTGGTTGTTTTATTTTTATTTTTTTACATTTATGCAAATGTTATTTATATATAATTATCAATTATTATCATTTTTTTTTTTTGGACTTTGTGGCGTAAATATATTTATTTTTTGACAGAGTATAGAAAGAGAATAAAGATATGATTATATTTTATCTTATTGAAAGTGATGATGTGATTTGTATTTATTTTTGTAATTTTTCAAATATTGGTACCAAAAAAAATAAAAATATATACATAAAAAATATGGGTCACATAGAAATGGATTGATTGATTCATCAACATTTGAATTTTGTTTTGTTTTGATGTTTTTAATTTTTCCATTTTTTTTTTTTTTAATACACAACAATTTTCCTGGTTTTTAAATATAGTTTTTCTAGAGCACGGTCAATAGACAAAAAAAAAAAGAAGAATAAATAATCATAATCATATTGATGAAATTGGCAAGTATCTATTATTTTTTAAAACGTTTCTCATTAAAAATCAACTCTATTATATATAATACATTTGATAATTAAATAATTTTACAATGACAATTTATTTAAAATTTTTCTTATAAACCATACAAAAATATATGAAAAGTTTATTATACATATACAGCAACGAAAAACCAATCCGTTTATAAATAAAAAACAAAAAGAGTCTAAATATAATAGTTATATTTTTTTTTAAAACATATATACAATTAAATAAGAAATAATTGAATTATACAATAAAAGATGATGGCGTAAAAAATACCAATTAAAATTTAATATATAATTTATTATTGTGAATTTAATAATAGTATTATAAAATTGCAAAAAAAAAAAAAATTTATTATTCAATAAATTTAATAAACATCATGACTATCAGACCAACGAGCATGAAATCATATATAAATATATTTTATTTCTTATATTTAATTAAAGGTCAGTGCCACAGCAGTAAATAAAATATGGCATCATTAAATAATTCATATATATTAACATGGTGTTAAATATATCTTGGATATGAATATTCAACAATATTCAATTAATTAAAAATAATATAATAATTACTTCTAAAATCATAAAATATACTTTATATATAAATATTTATGTATAGTATAAAAACGATATGAAATGGGTTAACACCACGTACAATATAAATATATATACATACATTTAAAATTAATATATATGTATATATATATATAAATAATAAATAATAGAATAATTAATTATTTATATTTATCAAGCAGTGATTTATAGTCGAAAGAATGTTGATTGTGTTATGTAATGATGATATACGTATTTGCATTTCGATGTAAAAAATTTAAATCGTATTTTTTACAATAATATGAAAATGAAAAAGATACATTTTATCATGTAATGTATGCAATCAAGAATCTTTTTGTTGAAAATGGATCGAGAAGACAGGTCATACCAGAAATTCAACAAAAAAATTATTTATTTAATTTTAGTCTTTTGGTAAACGCAATATTAACAATATATTTCTATTTCATAAATGTAAAAATCACAATAAATTAATAAAAGATTCAAGCAGACATATATAATTTGACATTTCCATATACGAATATATATTAATTGACAAAAACTTATTTAAAATTATTTTAACATTATTTTAATTGTAACATTATTTTGACATTCTGTCAAATAAGTACCCGGAAATTTGAAATTAAACACAAACAACTTATAAATCATCTAAATTTATTATATCCACTTCAAAATAGGTCCCTTCTGAGGCAATACACTTCTTCCAACGAACAATCCAATCACCGAAACACTTTTTAAAGCTATATTCCGGGATGGCCTTCAGTTCTCGTTGCGAATTAGTTTTGATGTCTTCAATGCTCTCAAAACGGGTTCCACGAAGTGGTAATTTGAGTTTCGGAAACAGGAAAAAGTCACACGGGGCCATATCTGGAGAGTACGGTGGTTGTTCGATGATATTTGTTGAATTTTTGTTCAAAAACTCGTTCACAATGATCGCTTTGTGCGCTGGTGCATTATCGTGGTGCAAAATCCAACTGTTGTTCCGCCACAAATCTGGTCTTTTGCGACGAACATTCTCTCTCAAACGCCTCATAACGCCGAGATAATATTCTTTATTGACGGTTTGGCCCACCGGTAAGAATTCCGAATGAACAACACCAAGAATATCGAAGAACACGGTCAGCATCACCTTGATTTTCGATTTGCTTTGGCGCGGTTTTTTCGGTTTCGGCTCATTTTTGGCGCTATTCCGACGATTGTTGACTTGTTTGCATGTCGTACTCGACAACCCATGTCTCGTCACCAGTTATGATGCGTTCGATGAACGTTGGATCGGAATTTACGCGTTCAAGCATGTCTTCAGCCACCTTACTGCGATTCACTTTTTGAAGAAAATTCAGATTTTTGGCACCAATCGCGCTGCGACTTTCCGCATACCCAAAACATCAACCAAAATATGACGAGCGGTCTTATGAGACATGTTCATTTCTTGGGCTATCTCTCGCAAACTATAATGACGATTTTCGAGCACCATTTCCTTTATTTTGTCGACGTTTTCTTCAGTTGAAGAGGTCGAAGGCCATCCTGAACGTGGCAAATCGTTCACTTCTTCTCGCCCCTCTTTGAACGATTTATACCATCGTAAACTTAAGTTTTCGACATGGTTGAATCACCAAATGTTTTTTTTCAAAATTTCCAACGCTTTGGCACAAGAAATTTCGTTTGAAACACAAAATTTCACACAAACTCTTTGTTCGATATTTTTATCCATAGTGAAAATCGCAACGCACACAAAAGGTTGACGTGTTCCTAACGACGCCGTAAACAAACTAAATGACACACAGCAATAACAATTGACAGAATAGTTGCTGACAGTTGTGCCAACCTGGGAAAAAAAAGTTTTTGAAATATTTTCAGCGGGAAAATTTAAAATGATAATTTCCGGGTACTTATTTGACAGAATGTATATATGCAAAATCAATCAAAAAATATTTGAGATTTATAATTAATTTTTGTTAGCGATTGTTGTTGTAATTTTTATATATATATATATATATATATATACACCTAACGAAGTAATTTCAAATAAATGTTTTTAACATACATGAAAAATAACCGCGTGTATTCTCATTTATTATTTATACAAATATGTTTTTTTTTTTCACATATATTTAGTATATCAATATATATATATGTAATAAGAAAAGTGCATCACTAGACGTACACACAATTTTTTATTTTTATTTTTTAAATATTATATAGACATCATTTCATGAGTGCAGTGCATAAGCATATTTACAATTTTTATTTAGAAGACAAAAAAAAATAAAATAACATTATATATATATCATATGAGTTCGGTAATGGCATTGAAATATTAATTGATTGTCTAATTTTATACTTTATTTTATATATGTATAATGATGACCTATATTTTTGGTTGATATAATCCCTTAATTAATTAATTATAATGTTTTTAATAAAAGTGAATATAAAATTATCATTTATTATAATACGTTTTGGTCTAATTATTATTTATACTATATGTATATTTTAATTTATTTTATTTATCTACAATATATAATATATATATATATATTTAAGTGGCATATAGACAAAAACAAAATAAATAAATAAATATACAAATAATAAATATTTATATATATATTATACAGGAATATTGTGAATTTAAGCTATTAAAAAATTGTTTATATATTTTATTTTGGATATCAAATCGATGGGTGTTAAACAAAAAATATATATATAATATATGCAGTTTGATAGACGTAAATTCGATTTAACTGAATTCATATAATTCAAGATTACATTGCAATGGATGTCTTAAATTTTCTAGTCTACAATTAAACATATTATTCGCCAAATTTTTTGTAAAAAAGTTTAAAAATGTACAAACACATACAAATTTGAATTTTAGTGAAAAAACATTTAATTCCAATCGTAAAATATATAGACTTTGTTTATTTTAGTTTGAAAATGTCATTGGAAAATAGAAAACGATAAATTGCCGGAAGATATGTAGAATAAAGATACATTTTCCGGAAAATTAATTTTTTCAAAATGTTTCCTCCAGTGCCTTAAAAAGAACCGCAACCAGAATGTAGAATGTATGGGCAATAATGAAGAAAAATAAAACAACATCATCCAACCAAAATTAATGAAATTAAAACAAATAATTTTTACGGTATAGGAAAATGAATTAGATGAAAATGACATACAAAAATTATATGAATCCATGCCGAGATGGATCAATGAAATTAAGGAATTTGATATTAATTGGTTCATTTCATAATTAATAATCAATTTAGAATTTAATTAAATTTTCTAAATTAATAAAAAAAACATGATTTCCTGAACAATATTTTGATGGAATTCTTTGATATACAATGATGCAGTGAATATATTTAAAAATGGGAAAATACTAGCTCTTGGAGAATGTGGGTTCCATAGGCTTGATGCTCTTGGAAAAAAATCCGATGAGAGTAGCCGTCTTTTTAACTGCAATAATTATATTTGTTGGTAATTTAAATTTTTAGATTCTACAAAGCATATCAAAATGATTAATACCAATACTTTATAAATTTATGATCTAATTAATGAAATTAAATGAACTTGTGTTTCATCAAAACTAAATCATGTATATCATCGCATTTATATATACGCAAGGAACATTTATATTGAATTGCTGTCAATAATTAATGAGCTTATTATATATAGTTATTATATATATTATCCATAAAAATTGTATCCCAATTCTAAATATAATATTTGGTCCTAAAAATGTTTAATTATATATATTTAAATTTTCTTAATTATCATAATGAAAAATCAGCAAAAATTAATTGATGATTAAATATATTTATATGTGTGAGCGATATAAAACAAAACGGGTTAATTTGAATTTTTATCTTTAACGCAATCAATTTTGAGATAATGAACATATATAATCGTATATATTTATTTAATATTTCATAAATGTGTGTGATTCACTTAATAAACTAATAATAATAATAATAATAGTAATATATTTTATTAGTGATGCAATATCTGATGCGTATCTTTTGTTTATGTATAAAATGAAAAAAAAAACACAAACTTATAATTATAATTATAATCTAAACATCACGAAAATATAATAATAATACAAATAATAATAAATAAATTTATAATATAATACGAAATTATTATTATTAGTACGTGAACAGCCGCACAATTGTATATATTGTAATAAATGTCATCCATCATATAATGAAAATTCTTTTATTTATGTATATAAACTGAATATATATATATACAAATTTAGTTTATATAAAATATAAATATTAAAATTATGAATTCTATTTGCCAAATAATGACAATAACTTATTAAAATTTTAACAACATATTAAATTCTATAAATTTTCATAAATATAAAATTTGAAAATTCTCTTTTATATTAAATTGAGAATTTATGAAAATGTCATCTGATGTGTATTTTTTTGTGCTATTGCAATATTTATATATAAATATAAATATGAAAATTGCATTTACAAATGCATTAACATAAATGTATTTTTGCAATATAGCCGCAATAACAATCATATATTGAAAGAAATGGTTGTTACACATTATTTATAAAATTATTAATTTGATTAAAAATATTTATTTATATATGTGCGTATATAATATTTATGTATATATAATATACAGTAAGCGAAAATCAATTAAAAGCACAACTTTTTTTTTTACAAAATATATTTAATTAAATGTATATTACCACTTTATATTAATTACATTTTATAATATAATGGTTTAACAATACAAATAGTTCAATTATTTTAATATAAGATCTTAAATGATTTAAAAAACAAAAAAAATTCAATTTTTTATGTCTATAAAGCATGAAATTCAATTATAGGTAGTTACAAATTTTGCTCAAAAACTACGATAAAATAAATAATTATGTATATTTCATTTTTGTACTAAAAAAATAATAAATTTTTCGCTTTACAACCAACAATCTGGTTTTAGAGTCCAACAACAGACTTCTGTTGTTATTTTGTTAATTTGTGGTTTTTACGGTGTCGGTAATTAGCCGTACGGTCATCCACAAGGGGAAAATACCACTCTGTGTTATGACTCTGTGCTATGACACAAAACATATTTTAAGTCTTCAGTAGGATTCGAACCAACGACCCAAAATTTCGTTAGAATTTAGGTTGGCATTTTTCTCACTGGCACCACAGAGTCATATTTTGTACTACGTGTGCCATTAATTGATTTTCGCTTACTGTATAGCTATGGGTTAATATATTTAATTTTTATTTATTTAATTTTTTGTTTTTTTTGTTTTTTGTTTGTATGTTCAGTTTTTTGATTTGCGTGTGATTATTATTATATACATATGTATAATATATATTTAATGAATATTTTAAAATATATAAATATATATAGAATATTTTAAACGAATCGTACATGCAAATATAATTAAGCATATAATCATAATCAACACTTTGCAACAAATATATTTATATATAATGTTAATGGTGTATATTAACATTTATAAGATTTTGAATATATATATAATTGATAGATATGCGGTGCGATGGTATAGTATAAATAAAAGATATTTGTATAATATAAAGACGCATAAATAGTTTTGTGTGTGAGCCGCCGGACGAATAAATAACATTCATAGTATAATAGATATAATGAAAATGTTTTAAAAATATTTTATGAAAGATTTGTACCTGATTCGCATTCATATATACATATATAAAATAATAAACTATCTGAATTGTATACAATATAAAAAAAATATATATAGACATACTATATAATAATTGAGCTACATAATTATATATATATATAAAATTATATATCAATTTTTTTATGATATAAAAAAATTTTACAATGTATTTTAAAGATGAATTCAACTTCAATTAATGCAGTACACATATGTACATTATATACATATATTTATATTCGTCTGAATTAAATAGATTTTAAGTACATGTGAATGCTTTGTATATATTTTTGCGAAACAAAAAAAAAACACAATCCTTGTCACCGTCGCAAAAACAATGAATATTAGATAATTGGACAGTATTTTGAAATATCAGAGTGTAACAATCATATTTAATTTATCAATTTAAAGGTTTACAAGTATGATATATATTTAACATAAAATGTATTCGAAACTTCTAATTAATTTGCAGAAACTAATTTTGAGTGATTTTCTAAAGCAAATTCTATATAATATTCTGTATTCTAAAAGAAATTTTGAATAATTTTAACATTCACATTATATATATGAATAACTATCATAGCAGTTATCGAGGATTATCGACTAATAGGTCGTCTATCGACAGTGGTGATTCGATTCATTGTCGTTTTCAGTTAATTTCGATAGTCGCCTATCTATTTTATCGGTCATAATTCCGACCCTGTATGATTTTCTGAAGAAAATTCTAAATGGTTTTCTGAAGGAAATTCTGTTTCATTTTCGCCAGGCAAATCTGTATAATTTTCTCAAAGAAATTGTGGATCATTTTCTACTAGAAAAACATAATTTTCCATTTTCTATTTAAATAAAATATATTTGAAAATTCTCACTAATTTGCAGAAAAAACTTTTGTGTGATATTCTAAAGGAAATTTTTTATAATTTTTTGATGAAATAATGTATAAATTTCATAAAGGATATTCTATATATTATGTAAGATTTTCTAAACGAAATTCTGTATAATTTTCTAAGGGAAAATTATTCAGATACAGAAAAATTAAGTGATACGTTTGAATAATCAATTTTCAGTAATTAAACAAATTTCAATTAATTATTTTAGTTTGCCATTATTAAAGTTGTATTTATGGTTTCTCTATATTACATATTTATATTATAGAAATGTGATAAAAGCAGTCATTTCAAACAATTTTGATAGATATTCTATATATACATATAAGTTCGTGATTCTATATAAAAGAAAGAAAACCGCACATCATAAATTATTTTCTGAATTTCAATTTAACCTTTTTTTTTTTTGACTAATATAGTATTAAAAGTGTATTAAAAAGAAATATGTTATGTATATTAATAATATATAAGATATATCACAAATTTAACATTATTTTTTTGATTTAATTTCAAATTGAAATTGTAATTCTATTATTTTAATATTCAAATGCGTGCGTGCAAGTATAAATTCGCGTTTGTATATGACCTGTCTTTTTTTTATATTTATTTATTTATTTAGTATTATGTGGTTTTTTTATTTTTTGTGTAATCTTTTTTTTTTTTTTTGGTAAAAAGCCAAATTATACATTTTAGGTTTTATTTAATTTTTAATTACATATATGAGGTACACTATTCATATGTTTATAAATCATATATACATATATAGTTAGATATATATCATATCGATAATATGTCCATCATCATTTCATATTAACAGTCGTCAATGTTTTTTTATATAATTGATGAAAAATAAGTATACTTAATTGAAATTGAGCATAATACAAAAAAAAAACAAAGGGTTTGATGAATCACAAAAAAATTGAATTTTAATCAATGTCAATTTGACAGTGAATTCAATATTTGATTTTATCTTAAATTGCATCGGGAGTTTTGAAATGTTTGTTTAAATATTCATAGTTTCTTTCATTTATTCTGTTCAATACAAAAATAAGTCTGCCTATTACAGATAAAAATATAAGTAACTAAACGTAAAGGTTTTTCTATATTATTACTATTAAATTATCATCAACATTTTCTGAACATTTTTCTAATTATATTTAAAAATACAAAAGTTAATTGAAATATAAATTATATAAATAATCGAGGTCTAATTGATACATTTTATAATAATAAAAAAAAATATGTGACATAACACAAAGTTCGTGACCGAATAAGCTATTATTTTTTATATAAAAAAAATACATTTTCATTATGATTCATTTTACATAATATATATTATTATACATTTTTTATTTACATCTGCGAAAATTTAAAATACAAATTGTTATTTCAATTTGGCGTAATATATATATATTATATGCGAATACCATATAAAATGAATTAAAATTTCGTGAAGAAATAAAGCAAAAAAAAATAAAATAAAAATAAAACATCAAAAATATATATAAATACCGCATATATCAATATATAAGCAAAAAAAAAAAGAAAAATTTATATATAATATATCTATAGCCGCTTGTATTTGTAAATATAGTGAAATGTTAAAAATATTCTCATGAATGATGGAAAATTGTATATGAAAATGATGTAAAAAGAAAAGCAATTTTTTATATATAAATAAAATGAAATAAAATTGTTTATAAAATGTATATATTTTTTTTAATTTGTTTGGTTGTTGGGCAAATCCAAAAATAAAATTAATGAAAGAATGAAATAATATGATAAAAAAAAAAAAGAGTTGAAAATGTTATTTAATTTTTTTTACACAAAAAAAAATTGTTATTTTTAATAAAATTTTGATTTTTTTTCTTTTTGAATAATTATTTTTTTTTATTGTACACCTAATTCTTTTGTAAGTTTTAGGTATAGATATTTTATATGGTATTTAATTTAAGAATTTAATAATTTTTATTACGGGCTTTGACTTCAACCATAACCTCAACTTCGAATTTATAAAGTTTTCCGTAACAGAATAGACGTAACACAAATGAAAAAAAAATGCAATAGCTTGCGGTAATAGAACGAAAATAATAAACAACCTGAGTTATCCAGTCTACTACATAGTCTCGAGCCTAATTCGCATTTTTTAAAATACGATATAATGATACTCGAAGAGTACAATATATCTTATGGATCTCAGTACACAGGCACTATATCCATAAAAAAAATCTCCCCACCCAAAAGAAATAAAAATACCTATAGTTTATTTCATCAAATTACTTTGAGTAGATCTTCATACCGGTTAACATTAGGACGACGAAAACGAAAAAAAAAACAATCATGATATAACCGTCACAGATTAAATTATCAAAAAAAAAAAAAAACAGAAAAACATAGGGAGCTGAACCAATTATCGAACCGAGTAACCAAAAAAAGACATTATAAATTAAATATTTGTTAAAAAAATAGAAAGGAGATCTACCAATCTACCAGAGCCTTAAATTCGGCGTCAACTTTGCATTCCATATATTCTACTGAGCTGTCAATTTAAGATCGGTTGAGGTTGAGGGTGAAGCTCTTGTTTTGTTTCTCGCATTACGTGTCTGCTTAAAATCGTATGTTCCTTTTGAATTACAACGAATATCAAAGTTAACTATATAAAAATATCCAATTATTCTTGTATATAATACAAATATATAAAACAAGTCACCTATTTTCAACAATTGGAAAATGTGAATTGGGAGATTAGAATGTGTGTATATTACAATAAAAATTAATAAATATTTGCGAAACCATGCTAAGAGTAACTAAAAAAAATAACAATTTTTTTCCTACTGTATATATATGTTTTCTGTTTGAATTTGAAAGACGCGACACATTTCATTTGTCTATATATAAATATACCATATAATGTATTTATTTATTTTTTCCATTTATTATGTATATATGTATCACTTAAATCAAAAAATGAAAATGTCTCCACGTGCTTAAATTTATTTATTTTTTTTTTTAATTTTATTATTTATTTATATTAAAGGAAAAATTTCTGTGTGTGTGTGTGTGTTGTGTGTCTGTTTAATAAAAAAAAATAATTTTTTTTAAGTGATGCATAATTATATTATTAAAATATATTTATTTTTTTTTTTTAAATTACTGATAAATGTGTCCACCTCTACGATATTTTTGTTTTTTTGATCGTTTAAAAATGCGAAAAAAATTGTAGCAATAAAATATATCCACCACCACCATACCACACACAAGTAAATGTCGACGACCAACAATCATCGCATGGCAGTAATAAATATCACTTGAAAGATATATAATTTAGAGAAGAAAAAAAAATGTTTTCCTTTTTTTTTTATTTTATTTCATTTTATTTTTTTTTTTATTTTAAACCCAAAAATAAATAATATGAATTGCAAAATATATTAAGAACAAAATAATAATATGAGAAACAAAAAAAAATGTATAATATAAATTAAGAAAAAAAAATGATGAAAAATAGAAAAATGTAAAACTTATGTAAGAGAGATGATATTGTTGTTCATATATTTTATTTTATTATATTTTCATTTTCATTTTTTTTCGGGTTTTTTTTTTTTTTTTTTGATAAATGAGGTATCAGAAAAATTATATTTCATAATTAATTTTCTTCAATGTTGCAATTTTTCGTGCGTTTAAGCATTCATTAATATTTATGACTTCTGAAAGTTGTTAAAAAATTAAGAATGCAACGAATAATATTATATTTTTTTTAATATGATGTGTTATATAAATATTATATAGCATAATAATAGAAAAAAATGTTTAAATTCACAAAAACAAAATTCCTGCAAATCATTTATTTTTTTTGTTATTAATTATATATATAGGGTTGATTTAATGAAGAAATTTGATTTAGGATATATATATAGAATTAAAAAAAATGTATTTTATATGCGATAATGACTATAGAAACAATTTCGTTATGATAGGAAAAAATTCATACACAGCTTTTGATGCCAATTTCCATTTTTGGTGATATAACGGGGTGAATTTTGCGAATCTGTAAAAATACTAACAAATAATTCTGCAATTCTGCTATATATAGAAATTAAAAGTCAGTCACAATTTATATAAAATGAGATTTGGGATATAAACAATTGAGTTCATTCCATTCTAATGTATAAATTGCATTTAACAATGTAGTTAATCAAATCACAATCAGAAATAGGTCATTCATTAATTATTTCAATTGATCAACGAAAAAAATTATTCTAGATAAAATTGTATGACATAGTAGTAAATTTACCTTTAGAAATTTGTGATCAAGTCATTAAAATTATATCCTCCTTTATATGGGATTTAATCAAGATCGGATTTAATGATTGTTCTGCTATCTGTATAATTATCTATAATATAGATTGCATTAATCCTTTTTAGTATACTTTCAATTCTATATATCTAATTAGTACGATGTGCCATTTGAATTTTATTGAATAAGGTTTAGAAATGTTTCCGTGGAAAACGGTGTCATTTTTGACACCAAATACTATAATGAGGGTTAAACAATATTATATGATAAATCGATTGCTTGGCATGATAAACATCCATAAATTTCAATCCATAACCTTCAATTCTTGTATTATTTAATGTGTGTATGAAAAGGATAAAAAAAAATTATATGAAAAAATTTTTCAGTAAAGGGATGATAAAATTATTGATATAGTATAAACAAATGAGTGAATATTCTCATTCTTATATAGATTGATCTACTATTGGCAAATCCAGATCATTTTCAGGAAGTGCCAACCTTCAAACCAAAAGTTCCAAAATTTTATAAAAATCTGGCGTTTAGTTCAAAAGTTACAATGGTTTTAGTGACGGTACTTTTGTAATTTTTAAAATAATGGAAAAATCTGAATTGCGTATTATAGGGGAAAATCCCTTTCAACCAAAGCGGTGGGTTGACACGTGCGTTATTCATACTCTTCTCCTTTGAAACACATTGGTTAATAAGTGGTTTGGAGATTTCAACGCATCGGTACTAATACCGGTATTGCTGAACGTTCTGATCACCCACATTCGGCAGTTGTTCCAGAAAACATAAAAAAATCCATAAAATGGCCCGATCGTAAATTGAAATTGCGTGAGATAGTTAACCCATAAAGATATCAGAAAACAGTGTATTCACGATTTGGTATGAAGTCATCCTACGAACTTATTGAGTTATTTGTTATTTAAAATTGAAATTAATAAAAAATCAACAGATTTCCCTGTTTTTGATTAAATTTTAAATCGCATAGTTAAAGTACAAACGGCAAATATATATTTTTTGTATAATATATACAATTAAACTTAAACTAAACATTAATTCTTTTTTTAAATCAACAAATAGGATAAATTCAAATATTTTTATTCTATATTTAGCATATTTACGTATATATCACACAAATATGCAATATAAAAAATATAAAAAACAATGACAACAAAAATAATAATAAAAATAATAAAAATAGGTGTATAAGAATAACGCATATATATCTATAATAATAATAATAATAATAATAATATATAAATTAATGCATTTCAATGCACAATATACAAAATTAAAAACAAATAAACAATTAAAAATAAGCGAAAAACATACTTTTGAAGTATTGCAATTTTAATGTTATGGGGCCTGTGTTATATATGCGTTATTTGTATTATATATTATTATGTATGCGGCGGTTGAATTTTATACATTACATTTTTTTTTATTTACGTAATTTGTTTTTTTGCAATATATTTAGCAGCGTATATATATACACATCATTTACAACACAGTGCAGTTCAAAATATGCGGTATTGTCATATATGAATACAAAATAATAATTCACAAATTTATGGAGAGGCATTTTCCAATTTCTTTGCAATTATATGGGTTGAAATGCGTTCTATTAATCTAAAAGTGTATATATATTCAAATATTCAAATTTAATTTTTGGAAAATTTCACATTTTCATTTTATCATTTTCATAAATGTTAATGCGAATTTTCTTGTACGACTCAATATACCTCTTACTATGATATACACGCTATATATATATATATTTATATGTTTATATGGCACATTTAGCAAAATTTAAGTTATTTGAATTTAAATCATTTATAGTTTTTCATTTGTATATAAAAGAAAATGCACATTGAGAATGTATGGTTTATTCATATATATGTATATAATAAATAAAGAAAAAAATAGAAAATAAAATTCTACAACCTTATATAAAATTATAAAATTAGATAACCTAAAAAGAAATCAATAACCTATTGGGTGGGATGATGATGTGATGCATTCAATGTTTATACGAGAAAAAATAAATGTATACATTCAAAAATAATTAAATTTTAACGCATTATATAGATGCAAATATTTAATACATTTTTGAATCTATAATAAAAATAATTTGCAAATATAAATTTTTCTATATGTTGATTTAATATGATATAATGCAGGTAAACGAGTGTATATATAAGAATTAAAGTTTTGTTAGAAATGTAAAATAAATATAAAATTGGATTATAAATATAATTCGTAT
The DNA here is from genome assembly GCA_958336335.1 of Dilophus febrilis. Lineage (NCBI taxonomy): Eukaryota > Metazoa > Arthropoda > Insecta > Diptera > Bibionidae > Dilophus > Dilophus febrilis. The sequence goes on from OY284469.1 coordinate 39,124,907, forward strand.
AGATAACGTGTGCGCTCCGATAGCTCTGATTTTCAGATCAACATTAATCAGTATTTAGCATATTGACTATAGAATTTGCGATTTATTGATAGTTGATTCAACAGTCATAGGTATGATTTTCTAAAGGAAATTCAATACAATGGTTAAAGAAAATTTTATTTGATTTTCTAAAGAAAATTGTATATGTTTTTCTGGAGAAAATTCTGCACGATTTTCTACAGAAAATTCGGTATGATATTAAGATTTACATATCACTACGCTTACCAGGTATACCGGGTTGAAGTGAGCGTCAAGATACAAACGTCTCGATATGGAACATTTGTTGTGAACGAGCCTTAACGTTTTTTTTTTTGCTTTGAAATCCAGTACAAACAACATCATATTTTTTTATCGTGTTAATGTCAATGTCGATTTTTGTAACAGAAAATGTTAATTTGCGGAAAGCATTTATTGTTTTTTTTTCACTTGAAGAAAAGTGCTGCATAGTCTCAACGATTGCTTGTCGAGGCATATGATAATCATGATCCATCAGAAGCAACAAGATGGTTACAACTGTTTAGAGATAATGATTTTGATGTGAGAAATAAAGAACGTGGAAAACCATCAAAAAAAGTTTAAAGACGCCGATTTGCTAGCAATATTGGATAAAGATGACACTTTGAATCAAAAACTTTGAATGGCAAAAGGAGCCTAGTCTGGTGAATACGGCGAAAAAGATAGTCGCCAAGTGCTTTGATTGTATCCTAAACCGGGTTTGCTTTGTCTGCAGGTGCATTGTCATGGGGCAAAATTGCCTTTCCGTGTCTTCTAACCCATTATGGTTCATTGACTTGTTCTCGGTATAGCGATCAGTATTAAGGTTTGCACCAGGTGTTAGGAGCTCGAGGTAAACCATCTGGTCCCACAATATACACAGCCAAGTCTGGTAAATACTACCATTTGGTTTTCATCGATGGGACACGCATTGCCTGAGCAGCACTTCGATTCCTACGAAGAAGTCGAAAATTGGGTTGTTTGATTGGTTTGATTCAAAATACGAACAATTCTATTGGCGTGGTACCCACAAATTGTCAGAAAGGTTGGTCAAAATGTGTAGAAAGCAATGGTCAATACTTTGAACAAAACGTTTAGCTACATCACAAATCATTAGAACAAATTACATCCAAACATTCGTAAAATATAGAATCTTCATATAATAATACTTGTTTTTCCAAATACCTTCTATACAAACATATCTGGATTATGTATTTTATATACAATTAAAATCATAACTATAAATAGATGTAAAAGACAAAGTGATGTGACAATAAAGAAGAGGAAAAGTGTATGCACATGAGCTATATATAGACAACCAAATCGTGGGTTCTAAATTTTTATAAATAAATATACATTTATACCTATTACAGCACAAAAATTGATAATAAATTATACCTTATACAAGTGCAAAAATTAAATAATGTTTTTTTTTATATATATATAAATAATACATATGTTGAGATATATTCGTTGACACAATTTTTATTATTGCCAAAATCAATTAAATTTTTCTGTTCATACCTTTGCAACATATAAAATACAAGTATCTCTATATACATATTTTTATACTATGTATAAAATAAACTATATATATTATATAGTTTATTGTATCGCTTCAAATCATTTCAAGTAATGTATGTGTAAAAATATATATAATTATATATAAAAAAAAAATAGAAAACTACTTTTAACCATTACATTTCTATATTATTATTCATCTTAATGTACAAAAATGTGTGTTGCACAAATGCATTTGTTTTTATTATGCGTATTTGTAGTATTATTTTATTTTATAATTTTTTTGTTTGTTAATTTTATTATAGTAATAATGACTTAAGAGTATATACCATAATATAAATACGAATATTATAGTTACAGAGTACTCATTTTAGTAGACAAAATGCATATTATTAATATTATGCGGTCACAATTAATATTTCATACACACTATTTATAATTTACAAAATATGGATTCCTTCTTATTTATTTCTATATATACATATATACATAATACTATAGCTTTATATATTTAGAATAATACAAATATAACAGAGTTTTAGAATACAAACAAAAACATTATAAAATATAAGGAACAATAACACTAAAACATTTCTAAAACAATTTCTTTTATATTTAGTTTTTTTTTTATTATAAATATACAATGTAAATATATATAATTGTTTTTTTTTTCTCTATTATATATAAACGCATTCATTTGCATTAAAAAAATAAAATAAAGAGCATCATAATAATAGCAAAATGTTGAAATTACTTGTGAAAATAATTTTCTTAGCCAACAATTTTCTATTATTTTGATTTTTTTTTTTCATTTTATTCTATATACATATACAATTTAAAATCGGTTTTATATATATATGCATAAGAGACAACCAGCAGAAGCAATGATGATCGACCAGCCAAAATTTTGCAAATTGCGTGTATATAAATACAATAAATGATAGTTTGAAGAGGAGACATCAACAAAATGTATATAGATATATACAAAAAAAAACAACAAACAAACAAACAAAAAAATGCATACACAAATGTAACGTATGAATGAATTAAAATGCAATTTATATATTTTCAAAAAAATTTTTAAATATATATATAAATACTAAACTGAAAGTGAAAAAGCAAAAAAACATATGATTTTAAGAGTATGTTATAGATGCAGAAAAAAAATTTTTATTTTGCATATATAAACTAAAAAAATTATTCATTATGCAGTATTTAGAATTGTATTGTGTCATTCTTATACATAAATAAATGACATAAAATGCATACATTTATATTTCTATACAAATTTCAAAATTTATCTATACAGTATTATATATGCCTGCCAGACGACTGACTATGGTTCTAATTTGATTTGAATATATTTAAATATATATATATATGCAAATGAACTAAAAATCAAAACAAATCATTTTTAATTTAACTAAATCTGTAATTTATAAGAAAATTGTAATTACTATTAATTAATTATAATTATATTATATGTTTTTTTTCTTCTTATATATAGTATTGCATATTGTTTGTATTTGTATATGTCGGATATATAAACTTTTCTGTAAATAGGTCCTCCTCGTATACCGTGAATTAATTTATAGAAATCATTTCATCCTTTAAAAACCCCTTTTAATACAAACTAACTATCTAATTTATAAATTGTCAATATCTTACAAATCGTAGGAAAACTGAAATATTGGTGTGTATTATTCAATTGCCTCGATTAGATGATATCCTTATCCGATACAAGAAAAAATATATCGGATGCAAAGAGAAATTGAGACTGATGTGTGAGTCAATAAAACATCTAACATACAACTTCATTAACAAATAAAGGTTCGCCGCTTATAGCTTCATAGCTTCATACCATCAAAATTGTCGGTGTGCTTTTTCTGTCTCGAGTCGTTAAACAGAACAGTTGGATTTATGAATTTGGACGGCGTTATACTGAATAAAACATATAATTTCAAAAATCGAGACAGCAGAATAAAAGACATCATAAGAATTAGTGTAATATTGTTGTCGTCCTGCGATGTTCAACCCCGATATTCGATTTTGTCAATGCTTCGAAAACAATCACATTCAAAAAAACAATCAAAAATCAACCCTTTTTCAATAAATACAAATCATACACGAATCTGATTAAAACAGATTATATGAACAATGCAAAAAGCATTGGAATTTTTTTAGGATTTGGTCGATCCGATTTGTATAATATTAAGGTACAACTAACTAACATAAAAGGTACAAATTAATTAAAATAGAAAATATGGGAATTATCAATCAAAAAGTGAGACCAAAAACGGTCACTGTTTTCGCGCTCTCCGATATTATCCAAATGGGATCTAATCATAAGTCTAATCATAACTAATCATAAACCACTAGTCCTAATTCCTGAGTTACGCAGTCTAGGATTTCCCATTAACAAAAATGCAAATCTTCCTCAATATACGAATATACAACGACATACACGAATGTTTCGCTTCTGGCTTGTGATACATGTTTAAAGAAACTTGACGAAGAATTAATAGAGCAGCTTAGACGCAAGGTTAGAACTAAGTTTAAGTTTTTCCTATTTTCTTGTAGTGACAGCTCTATATTAACTCTTAGTAAAGTTTCTCTAAACATATATTAACATTTAGAAACTGTACAATTTTTTTATTTCATTGTATATTCGTACATTTCTGATGATTTGCAATTTTCGTCAATGGGAAATTCTAGACTCCATAACTATGGAACCGCAGTATTAGGAGTTCAACCCCAAATCTTCACGAAGCGATGACTTATGACTTGGATTTATGATTAGAATCCATCTAGATAATATCAGAGGGGGAGGAAAAAGGGGCTTTATACTGACAAGAAATGTTAGTAAAAAAAAGTGATTTATGTAAAATATTACATATAAAATGAGTTTTTCCGATATGAATTAAAAGAAAATATAATTTTATATCATTTTTAAATAAAATCGTTATTTTTTTATAACTTTTGTGGTAATAATTTGAATAAAATTGTATTTAAAAAATAATTCATTCTAAAATAATTTCCTATCATTTAATTTTGTTGTTATGGGATAAAATGTTTTTAAAACCAAATGAAAAATAATATAGAATAGGATTTTTATTTGTTGATGTGGCCTTGATTTATAATAAAGATAATAAAATAAATAAATTTAATTTAATTGGATTTTTTTTAAATAGAATTAGAATATATATATCAATACTATCATAACGCATATACCGCATATGCGAAAAGCGTAGGTCGACGGTCTATCTTTTATATATTATATATCGTTAACGACGACAGCTAACAAAACATTATTAAAAAAATGCATGGAGGATTCAAATTTGAGGAAAAATAAAAAAATAATATGAATCGAAGCAACAAAACATTCTATTTATTTTATATACATATATATAATGAATGAATTTAATACTAAATAAATAATTAATAAAATAATTTAATATATATTTTTATTTTTATTTTGACCCACGATTACAGAAAATTTTTCTTTGGTTAAATTTATTATCGCATTCACGAATACAAATAAAATTTGTATTTAGAATGGAATTTAATGTTTCGTTTTTTTTTTTCCTTTTTTTTTATTATTATATATTTTTTTTATATAATGATTTTATTTTGAAACTTGAAAAAATAAATAAATTAGTTTTAATTTAAATACACGCAGCAAAAAGAAAACAACACACGCACAAACATAGATTTCACAATTTATCTATCTATCTTAATTTTTTTTTCGTTTAAAACCGTTTTCTGCTGCTTTTATTAGTTTTTAAATGAGTTTTAGTTTAAATTTTGTGTTTTTTTGAATATTATTTTCTTTTTGGTACATTTGTCAAGTTTCTCTATTTAAAAAAACAAAATTTTTTAACCGCGATTATAAATAAAAATTAAATTAAATACATAACTATATTATAATATAATAAATATCACACCTGACACATACAAATGCAGTAAAATAAAATAACATATAAGAAGAAAAATTGTTTTTTTTTTAAATAGAATTATGGAAACTATACGCAAATATATTGAAATGTTTTTCGTAAAAATCTATACAGCAAGCTGCACGCATAGAGACAACAACGAATGTTGGTCTGATGATTAATTAAAATTTTCCCATATACAATATTTTTCCACAATGACCTTATTATTTATTTTATAAATTATTTTTTCTTATTTTTTTTTTGTATTTTTTATGTTTGTTACATTTGTTTTTTAGAATTAGTTTTTTTTGGTTCATTTTGTAATGTGTGAAAATCAGATTGGGGATTTTTTATGAATTTTTTTATATATTATATTAACCATTTAGTATAATAGGTAATATATTTATATATTTTTCTTTTCCATTCAATAATAAGTAAAAGCCCACAAGTAGTTCGTGAAATTAATAGTGTCAGTTTTTCAATCCATAGCAATGCCAAAATACGTACCAGAAAAAGAGCATTTGCGGCAAAAAAAAGAGCCAGAGAAAGTCATGGTCTGTTGGTAGAAACTTATGCTGAACGCGCTCAATCAATTAAAATATGATACATAGTTTCCACAAATAGCAATTAGCATTAGAATTTAAAAATAGCAATTGCGATTTGAAAGACAATGAACGTTTTGGTAGATAAAAAAACCAGATTGGTGTTTAAACCTGAGGTGTTTAAACCTTTTTAACTACACATTGTGTCAATAACGTGTTTTATTTAACAAAAAACCCCAGTAATTACTTATTTCTACACAATTTAAAAAAAATGCTTTTTAGAATAAGCCCGCTTTATATAATCCTTATCCTTTATATATAGATATAGAAATCCTTATCCTTATTGAATAGAAATAAAGTTGCAAAAGGATTGAATTTATCGTTTTTAACAATAGCTTTAAAATATTTTATATCATTATATCAAATGGAATTCTCAAAAGATCAAATGGAATTTGCTTATAAATAATAATAATTGTTGCATCAGTGTAACATTTAAAAAAAAAAAGCTTTCTATCAAGATCTAAAATGATTCGAATGTTCTTCAAAAGATATCTAATTTATATGATTTTAACTTTCAAAATATAACTGAAACAAATTTTTCTAAATGATTGTAAAAAATCGCATATATATTATAAAATCTTGACCATATGTAAAAGTTTCTATAAAAATTATTCATATAATTAAAAATTGAATAGTCAAAACAAAACATATTTTTTAAAAATATTTTACACAATATTTAAGTGTTTTTTTCTTGTGTATTTATTTATTTATTTATTTTATTTTATAATTTACAACAGGCAGACACTATATGTAATATATATGAAGTATAATAAATATATATGTATATATAGAAAATAATAGAATGTATGTAATAATTTTTTTCGTTTAAATGTTAGATTTACATCATTTCTGTCGCACATTAATTTTATTTTCCCTATATATTTTCTATAATATTTATGTTATTTATTTCAGTAAATAATTCATGTAAATAAATACCTTTAAATTTTGAGTATCATACGAGAAGAGATCTATTTATTTTTATATAGCATATATGATTTAAAATTTCAAAATGTTGCAAGATGATTTGATTGAACCCCAATTGTATAATATTGAATTCAACCCATATTTAGAACAATTATATAGAATTTTCCCATTATGACATTTAATTTTCTTTTGTAATTCATGCTTTAAATATATATATATATATATGATGAATGTAATTTCTGTCACATATTTGTTCGCAATTATAACACAATAGTCTTTTAAATGATTTATTTATTTTTTATATAGACTCTAAACTTTCACATATACATACACCAAAACATGAATACACCATATAATAGAAAATCGATTATGAACCCGGTAGGTTAAAAATAATTTATATACAAATGAAGGTGTATTTGGAACGAAACAAACAAATAAAAAAAAATAAATATACATCATACAACAAATGCAATTTAAAATATGTGTATCAAAAGAAGAATTAGTTTATATACAATTATAAATAAATATATTTGTTGCATTGCGTCCGTTGTGATATAATTAGTATATATATATATATATATAAATGTCCGTTTGAATGTTAAGTATAATTATGAGAAAATTCTTATTTAATCGTTTTAAAAATAAATAATTTACAAAATAAATAAATAAGTATATATGTAGTTTATATGCATATATCAATATATATATATATATATATATATATATTTTAACATTATTTTAATCAGTCAGTGTGTCATTTTAATTAAATAAAAACACTAAATGAATTAATTATTTATATTATCACATATCTATCTCTATATATATATTCTATATTAATTATACATATAGGTACTATATATAGATTATTTTATAGACCCGATCTACACTATTATGTAAATTAGGTTTTTTTTGATTTATGTTTTCTTTACTGATGTGATTATATTCGAATCGAACATCACAAAGTGTATATGTATATGCATAATCAATACAAAATAAAAGCCGTATATAATAAATGAAAATGAAATTGATTGATTGATGATTCGAAATTGAATTGATTTGAATTATAAGATAGCATAACTGTACCGTGGAAATCGATAATGTTTATGGGTGGAGAAAGTACAAATTTATGGTAAAATGTGATTATTAATAGACATCTTCTTTCAAAAACTCTATCTTCCCGATAATTTATTTATAAAAAAAAACGTCAATATCTTTAGAGTGAACCAAACACTATTACTTACGGATTTTATAAAAAAGCATCTACATTTTGAGAATATAAATCTGGAAGTCTTATTAAAATGATGGTATATTTAGGAATGGGGGTAGAGTAAGGAAGGATTAAGTGTGGCAAATGAACGGCAAGAAAGTGCAAGTGGTGGGTATAGATATAAATACCTAGAAGTGGAAGTGACCTATATCGAGAATCGTGGAGGAGTCATATGGAAAATAAGACGTTAGAATCAAAGGTTGGTACATTTCAAGTGTGGAGTGGTGTGATGACAAGGAAGAATGTCGGGAGGTAGAAGCATAGTTAAGAGTGATGTTCATGGTGTAATCAGGAATGAGTTATGAGTGTTAGATATGGAGGTTGAAGAGATATGAGGACGTGCATAACTTTGAGAGGAATGTTTTGAAAAGAATGATGTGGATAAATAAGAAATGTAGGGAGTGTGTGCTTTATTTAGAATTGGGAAGGCTGTCGTTGTGGGTTTATAGTCTTAGGGTACATATGAAATTTTCTATTGGAATGTTAGGTATAAAGGCAAGACAAGCTTGACGACAAAACATTTGATGGGAAATGTTGGATAAGAATGGGGGATGGGCAAGAGAATGGAAGGGAATTGGTAGTCAAGAGATATAGAATATTGGAGATTAAGAGCTGATGCTTTGTTAAAGATTTGATAAAAGACCGACTCAGGCAAAAAGCAGAATGGATGTATCCGTAATTGCAATCGGGTGCGGGAAAGCAGGAATATTTTAAGGGAAATTTGAAGTTTGAAGAGATGAGAGTGATAATACGGATGAGGTAAGATGTGTTGGTATTGAATGCAATGGGATGGGTTTGTGAAGAAAGATGCGGATTTGTACAATGTGTAATATTGGTGTACGGGAAACGGGGTGGAATTGTGTAGGGGTTGTCTAAAAATTAGGGGTGGTAGGAATGGAGTAGGTTTAGGGCGTGTTTTCGTATCTGAATGTTAACACAGAGTTGCATGTTTTCCCATATACGCTTGGTTATACGGCTAATTACCGACACCGTAAAAGTAACAAATTAAGAGATTAACAACAAAAGGCTGTACTTGCCGGACGCTAAATCCGATCGTCGGTTGTAAGAGTACATTTTTTTTTCTATTCATAGAGATTTCTGTTCAATATTCTATATTATAATGGATCCGTAATTATACTGATTTAAATATCAATGGAATGAAGAAAAAAAATTTTTTTAATGATAATAGTTTTCTTCAACATATACAAAATTAATTTAAAAAACAAATGTTTATAACTATTATGTATTTACACATAAAGAAAAAGGTATATTTAATATATATATACGTATAAAAAGAAAATATTGAATTGTTTTTATTTTGTATTTCTATAATTATTTTTTTTGTTTTGGTTATTTTTATTATAAAAATTGTGTAAAAAATAAAAAAGAAAAGAAAAGAATGTGGGACGCAAACAAATCGTTGTCATATTGCTGTGTTGATTTTTTTTTTCTGTAATATAGTTGAATACTGTATTTATTATATTCATTTTATTTTATATATAGATTATAGATTTATTAATAGAAGTCCTAACTTAGGATTAAAGAATGAATATACAATTTAAATAATATATATTATAGATAGATTATACAATGTATATATTTATTTATATAAAATGAAATAAAAATCAAAATTGTTTTACTTATACTTAAGAGTAAAATAAAAATGCGGTATGTGAAAGATAAAATGCATATTTTTAATATTATATATATATATATTCGTGACATGCGATGCTGGTTAATTATTATCGCATATTTTTGATAATTAAATTATTTATATAAGAAGAGAAAAATTTGTGCATGCTGTCAGAATAGATTATAAAAATATACTTTGTTGCACATACATAGTTAAAATAATTAAATTTATTACTATTTCATATATTAAGAAATTATATAATATATTTGCAGGTAAAATTTCATTTCGTTTGCATATGCCACTGAATTTTAATTGTATAAATTTTAAAATATAAAATGAATGTTTAACTTTAGATTTAAATCTTTTGATTATAAAATCGGACGGAATATTTGAAAAAAAAAAATTAAATATAGTAATATTTATAAATCTATTTTGATATTAATTTGTTAATTAATTTAAAAATGGGTTATACTTTTATATGTATATATATATATATATGTACATCAAAGGATGTGTCTATATAATATAAACATTTTAATAGATTATTTATTTTTTTTGTTTAAACATTTCTATATAGGTATATTGCAATGGATAATTTATGTTAAAAGGGGTTATTAGGTCTCAGGCCATAAGTATATTAACATTTTTTTTTCGCAATTCAATAATAGACATATGAGATGTAAGGCGAATTCATTTTAAAAATTTACGATAAGAACATCGATGATAATAGAATTAAGAGTGAAAATTGACTATTTATTATGGGATGTTTCGAAATACCGAAATTATGGTAAAATTATAAGATGACTTATTAATAATAAAAGAATATACAAACTAAAACAATTGAACAAATAAATTTAATATGTATATATAAAAATTCAACAGTTAAATAACATCGCGTAATGTATTCAGACTTGAATTTTTATAATCAAATCAGTCATTTTCAATTAATTAATATTATCCAAATTCGGTTTATTTTCTAATTTCAAATGTATATTTCATGATATGATTACAAAAAAATAGCCAATTGTACCAAATACTAAAATATGTGTAAGTAAACATTGCACAAAAATTGGATAAGAGAATCTTCAATTTGTTTAAAAATTCATAAAAATAAATACACCTCCTTTCCCTTTATACATTCGAATGGTTTTTTTTTTGTAGAATGGACGCGGCTGAAGAAAGTTGTCGGTTTATGCCGGCATATTAACCCTCATCATAGTACCACATTTTAACTTACGTATAAGTACTTGATGTATGAAATTTACGCACCATTAAGTTATACGTAATTTATTGTTTTATCAGTAAAAATTATTTTGCACACAGGCTCATCTAACATAAAAATTAACGACTATAACAATCATTTCATTCACTATTTTTCCTATGTGACTGAATCACAGCATAAATCATAGCAGAAAGAATCACAGCATAAATGAAATATCAAAAAAAAAAATAAAATAAATATATAAAAAATTTAGCAAAAAATAAATCACCCTCCGAATTTACGAAAAATTTGTAAATAGATGCAATAAAATTGGTATAGAATAAATCAATAAATTAAATATGTGATTGAAAGAAATATAAATTAATTTTTTCTAAAAAAATAAAAAAAAAGTAACACACAACAAACGAAAACATAAATCAATTATAAATGTCTGTTTTTTTAATTTTCTTAATTCACAAATTCGCTCACCGTCACAATATTTGCAGCGTTTGGTAGGTGGTTGTTCACAATCAGTACTGACTGGCATGATCTTTTGCGGCCACAATTTACACTGGTTTCATGCCGCCGCCCCCAGTTCAATTTAATTATTTTACGCATTTGACGTCATCATTTTTATATTTTCCAATTGTTATGAAAGCAATAATGGGTTTTTTTTTGCTTGTTTTTTTATTTGTTTTTCTTTAGTTTTTAAATTTTATTTAATTTTGGAAAATATATGATTTCGAGGAAGATATTATTATAAGAAAATTAAAATTAAAATAAAAACGATCTATTTATTATTTTCACTCAATATACAATACGTAGTTGTATTGTAAATATTTTAATATAAATATTATTTTATAACAATGTCGATAATTATTGAAATTTTATAAAAATATTGAAACACATGACATGTTTGTTCTCAAGATAGATACATATGTATATGAATATATTTAGAATAGATATAGATCAAAAATTATATATTTATATAAATATATAGATTATCGATCATGCTACACAATTGTGCAGAATTTTTTGGTGGTGTGTTAACAAATACACACAACCATATATACAAAATTTATTTTATTTTATTTTAATATGTATGGAATATAATTTTATTTTCCATAAGAGTAAATTAAAAAATTTTTTTTATTGTATTTGTAAATTCTATATGCGGTTGTTAATAAAACATTTTGTTATACTATTTGGAAATGAAAGACGGTGTTTTCTTTTAAGTTGTAAAAAAAACAATTTTTTTTTTCTAAATTAACTAAACATTTTTCTTTTTATTATATTGATCAAGTTTTACAAATTTAATCGCACTTTACATTTTCCACACCCCTGTTGTTTCCTCACAAATTATTTCCCGAAACTATAAAAAAAACCCACAATTATATATTACAAATGAAAAAAAAAAAAAAACAGCAAATAAAACTGGAACGTCATTACAAAAAAAATTTATTTATATTCTAAACTATTTCACTGCGTGTGTATATTTTAAAAATTATTTAATTAAATGATTTTATCCGTTTTTATTAGAAAATTTTTTATTATCAATAATAAAAACTGAATCTTATAGTTTGAAGAAGAAAAATACTACAACCCACATGAAGAGGAAGTTCATGAACGTTGAGTTTGATGTTGGGAAAAGAAAACTATTATTTATAACGTATTTATAGTTTTGTGTACGCGCGGCGGTCACGTCAACTTTAATGCTTCTTCAATTGAGTACTGATCTATTAAGAAAATTTAGAAAATTAATTTTCTTTTCTTAGACTCTTTTTCGCATCATCGTCATTAATATCGTATATTTAGATCATATTGTATTGAAAGATTTTCCGATGATTATATAGCATGTTTGTGTGTGTGTGTGATTTAAGTCTGAACGCATTTACGGACGATGATGGTTTTCTCGATATATCTACATCTGTAAACATAAATGATCATTTTCTCGATACATACATATCGTATATATAGTAGAAATGAGATCATTTTCATGCCTCCTTTTCGTATACAATCTACGAACGATGCGGATAATGAATAAAACAAGAAAAACTATACAAATATGCATATACCTATATATTATAAAAAAATTGTATTAAAGGAAAATCTTTTTCTTCGCATATTTATGATTGTGCGGGTTGTATAAAAGTAATAAAAGAAAACTGCTCGCATTCAATAATAACGCAATCAAAATTATGAAAATTTTGTGTGATCAACGACGTCATCGTTTGGTATATTAATTATTCATGGTTATATTCTTAAATTTATTTTTATTTTTTTTGTATAGGTGAATGATTATTATATATACAATAAACGTGTATATGAATTGAATTTTATATTATTTTAATAGTATTTAGAATTTAGAAAATGTTACCTTTTTTATTAAATTTTATATTGAAAAAGGATATAAAGGATTTATTGAATTTATGTTTGCTTTTTCTTTTATTTAAAAATATATTCCTATTCCAAAAATATCCTGGAAAAAAAAATTAAAACGATCGCAATCCTTTTACTGACAATCAATTGATCGGATAGATTAACCTTCAGGATATATTATCAGGAAAAACCATGAAAATTTCAGAATTGAAATGAAGTCTATAATGAAATTGCGTTAAAGAATTCGATTAAGATTAAATTTGTTTCCTAGAAAAAATGAAAAAAATCCGGAAATTTTTTTTATACAAGGCGAATAAAATGAATCACTTGCATTTTGTAACAAGGAGACTGCTCCTATGTGTTTTCCATTATAAGGATATATGCTATATAACATTTTTCAATGTATTGACTAACGAATTCTCATATGATATTGTATTTTAATAATAAAGTTTTTTTTTGTGTTTCACAAACAAATTGTTTGTGTAATCAATTAATGATTTGTACACACATTTTTGATATGTTTGAGAACTTATAGAATGTTTTGTTCAATCTTAATGACAATAGATTTATAGAAATGCTCTGAGCTGGTATTATGGGAGACGATACTATCGTTTATCGCCTATCCTTCCAAAATTACGATACTTAATTATTTTGATATTATGCGAGTCGATTTTGTGGGTATTAATATTATTTTTCTATCATAACAACAAAAAATTGTATTAATTTTATGTGAATCTTCACTTTACTCGGTATTATTATTATTTTTTTGTTTAATTTTGTTTAATTTTTATAAATATTCAACTTGAATATACGAGCAAAAACAAAACAAACGACCATCGTAACGATATCTACAAGTCTATCATCGAAAATTATTTACAAAATTTCTATTTATATTCAAACCAAATTAATATATTTCAATTCATCTGTCGCTCGGTCGTCACCTTGACGTCACCGTGCGAGAGCTTAGGTTTCAATGAAACGAAGGGCTATCTGATACCCATGTCAGAAAGGCCTTCGGGGAGCAATTCACTAAGAACTTACAGCTTCCCATACACCCGGGAGTATTAGCCTTACCATAGGGCTGACCAACCAATCCTCAGTCACAAGTCTAAAAGTATATGGGTTCAAACAAAACAAAAAGTCGAAGAAAGTGATGGGTGTCTTAACGCATCAAATAAAACAACGATAATTTACCGGTCCATCCAAAACACGACCTTTGATATTTCAGATATCGAAATGGTTGGCCTTGATTCTGAGTCAACGATTGCTGAGCCTGTTGAATCAGAAATAAAGTCAAGCGTAAAAGTCTCTAGTTCAGCGGTCTCATATCTTCGAGACCAATTCAATTTTTTTTAAATACGATAAATACAATTTTTATAATGATATTCAAAGAGTACAATATATACTATGGGGTACACCTTAAACCTCTGGCGTGAGGTGTTTAGTCGGTATGACGTTATACATTAGTCAACGGGAGTGCGATACTATGTATGTAAAAAGGATTTCCTCAACCCAATAAAAAAAATAAAAATATACTTTTACACATCTTTTTTTTTCATTTCACCAAACCCGAATAAATAAGGTACTATATAGATTAAAAAAAACTAATGTGTATGTGCAATATATAATTCATATATATACCGAAGTGTATTATAGTAATTCAATTTGATAATTCCTTCAGATGATTATCAGTTCATAAAAAAATTCAGTAAAATTGATTTAGAAAAAAATAGGGTGTGAAATCTTAATAGAAATCTTTAACCAAAACAAATAAAAACTATAAAACAGAAAACGCACATTTTCATATTTCATGTTAATTTAGCTCGATAATAATGCAATTGTAAACTATATAAATATATTTATATTACATTATAAAAGCAAAAAAAAAAACCTACAATTAATCTATGGATGGACCACCTGGACTGAGATATTTAATTTTTTTTTAGATATTGCTTGCTCTGCATTCTTTAAAAATTCTCAAATCGAATTAAACAAACAACAAAAAAACTGTGCACGAGTTTTCAATAAAAAGAAATTCAATAAATTATTTACAGGTCATCAATTTCTATTTATTGTATGTGTTTGAGTGGGTATGGGTTTTGTTTTATAAAATAAATTAACGCAAAATAAAAAAAAAATGAATAACATTGACCTGGGCAAATATTTTTATATAAAATTAATTTCAAATTTATGAATGGATTTTTTTTTTTTTTTTGAAAATACAATAATAATAACAACACAAAATTTACCTCTTGTATACAAAATTACAAATTCAAAATTTCATCATCATTTCAAACTAAAAACATAAGTATATAGGATATTGATTGATTATATAAATGTTGTTTTTGTAAATTTCTGTTTTATATTTTAAAATGTATATAATATATTCATACTATGTATATATTATATAGAGAACACTATAAATTATAGATAGGTAAAGATTAATTGAGAAATGTGAAATTTTAATCAAAACAATATTTTTTTTTTCTTTCATTTTTAACTGTTTATAATAATTTTTTTTTTAACCGCAAATAACAAAATATTCAAACAGTATTATTAATTTATTGAATGAACAATTCTTCTGAAGTTATAGAAATAAAAAATAAAAGAATTTTAGAATATTTTAAATAATTAACATAAAAAAAAAATCAATTTATTTTTTTTTCTCATTAAAAAAACCTCATTAAATATATTTTAGTTTAGCTTCATTTACTTATACAATTTTAATATTATCAATTACGCATTAATACGCTGTGTTTATTTAATATAGAATAAATATTCAACTATTTATTGACGTAGTTGACGTATATTCATATCTTTTCATTCATATATATATATACATATATATAATGAATATTTGGCACAGATTATTATGGAAATGATGGGAATTGAACTATAAAATATGAAAATACAAAAGAAATGGTTTTGTTTGTTAAAAATAATAAAATAAACATTAATTATATATATACTATACGGGTAAGAAAGATGCTGTGACGATTTGACGAAGAAATGAATTTGTGTTCGAGTTAATTCAAAATTTAAATAAATATCTGCAATAATGACATTTTAATATTTAGTTAATTGCACAAATAAAGTTTAACGATGGACCAATAAATTAAAATTAAATAACAACACACATTAAAAAATAAATAAATGGAAACTGCATTACGCAAAGATTCCTAATGAAAAAATCCTTAATTGATTCATATCGAAATTATAGCACCGAAATTCAAATATTGCTTTTGGATGAATTGGCTGACTATTAAAACCAGATTGACTTTATTATAGAATATAGATATATAAAGTATATTCGATAAACTCATTAAATATTGAAATGTGTGTTTTGTTGATAAGTTTGTTGCCTGCGGTTTTGATATTTTGTTCTTTCAATGTATTATCCGATATAAAAAGTAATGAACATAATACCAAATGTTTGATATAACAGATACTTAAATCGGTGTAAAATTTTATTCCCAATCAATTTATCATCATTTGAAAGTTATAAACCAATGGTTTAAAGTGATTATCTAGTAAAAATCTAATGAAAGAGATATTTCTAATGGGCTTTAGAAAGGGGTTATTTTGAAATATCTGGAAAACGGTAAGGGATAGAATTACCAAACCTGAAGCACTTTAACGATACAGAAAATAGCCAGAACACGTAACTAGTCAGGTTTAATTATCTTAAGAGTTAAAAAAATTCGTTAACATTTCATATCTGGGTATATAAATATACCCGGTTTATGCAAAAGTGTAGAATTTGTTGTATTATTAGGGTTAAATGAATATTACGTCTATTTTCAACTTAGTGAAAATTTAATCATTTCAATGGTGGATTTTTTAAACGTATATTCAATTGGTTCAACACGCAGATTTGATTTAGTGAACAAAAAACAAAAATGTTATTCTCATCGTTATCATATCTATCACAAATATAATGTAAAAGGTGTTTTAAAGTTATGTATGAAAGCTTATCGATATCTTATATCGATAAGCTGTAAAGTAGAAGTATCAGAAATTAATAAAATATTTATTATATGAGTGAGAATACAATCTGTGAGATCTTATTTGTCACCTTACCGTATCATTGTCTCAGTTTGTTCGGGAATCTGCCCCCAGGTCTATTATATACATCTTTATAGCACACTAAAATTTCTTGTAATCCGATTCTGACGTATTTCGCAAGGATAATGTCGGAAATTATATATTTCTATAAAACTGATACAAATGTAAAATTATGTATTCTACTCTTTACTCTTGTACAATATTTCAGATATTTATTTATTTATTTTATAGTGGAAAAAAAACTCAGAAATTAAATTGTAGTTTACGAAAACTTAAAGATAATGAAAATTACACAAAAATTCATCCTTGAGAGACTGAATAACAACTGCAATTCTTATTTATCTTATGTTGATATACACATTTTAATATGCATATCATATTTATTAAATTGGAATGAAGCAGATATTGGTGTAAATATCTCACACCGTCTGTCTTATATACAGCCTGCTTAATACTATATATCTATTTCTGTCGAAAATATATTTTTTCCAAGAAGATTCGCCCAAATTGAATATTCGTTCAAGAAAATAAATGATTTATACAATTATCATATACAAAACTTATACGGTTAACGTTCACAAAAATGACATAATCCTCAAATAAAAATAAAAAAATTACACGATAAACTCTATATAATAAATATAACATCGATGTTGATAATATATTTATATATTAATACAATAAAAACATCATCAGATTATAAAATCGCAAATACAAAAATATAAAATGTATCAAAAAATAGGTTAGGTATAGGTAAATAAATATATACATATTATTGTGATTAAAATTAATTTATTATATAGCAAAATAATATAATTATATGTATAGCAGCAATTTTTCAAACACCTTTACAACAATAAATTAGTTTGAACTACAAAAAAAAAATACATTCAAAATTTTAAAATAAAAAATAAAAACCCTGCTAGAAACTGCAAAAACCTATATTAGAAAGCATTTACAAATGGCCAGGAGTAAATGTATTATCATTACAAGTTGGCCATATGAAATGATGAATCACCACGTACTAATATTTTAAATCACCCTTGTACTGGGATTGAGTGGAGGCGGTGAGATTAGAAAACAAATTACAACCATATTTTATTCTGGCTTTTTCATCAAACTTTCAGATTAAAAATTTCAAGTAAATCGGTTAGAAACAAAATCTCGGCTAAAATTCAGTTTAGGACTTTGGGTTGGGGGACTTAACCAACTCCTGAACTCAAACGGGATGTCATTCGGCCCAACTTTTTTTCTTCTACAAGTTCTACAACTTGTGGCGGAAATTAGCCATAGGTGTAGTTATAAAGTTAAGGAAGGAAGGCAAATCCATTTCTGAAGGATGTTACGACTCAAGTATATATAGTTGAGTATATACTTAAATGAAAGGCGTTGGAATTGCCTTTCGTTTGCATATAAAAAATAATAAATTTTTCGCTATACAACCAACAATCTGGTTTTAGCGTCCAATAACAGCCTTCTGTTGTTAGTTTCTTAATTTGTGGCTTTTACGGTGTAGGTAATTAGCCGTACGACCAACCGCAAGGGGAAAATACAACTCTGTGTTAAAATTCAGATTCGAAAAATAACCGAAAACACAAAACATATTTTATGTCTTCAGTAGGATTCGAACCCACGACCCCAAAATTTCGTTAGAATTTTAGGTTGGCATTTTTATCATTTACACCACAGAGTTATTGTATACTAATTATATTCATTTGCATATACTAATTATATTTTCCGACTTCTAAATCCCATGGGTTAGACAAAACATTATACTGCAATAAATCATTTATGATTTATTTGTATATTGATATACTAGGTGTATAAATAAGTAATTACCGGTTTTTTGTTTTAAACGTTATTTACAATGTATAGTTAAAAATGTTTTATTAAAAGTATTGTCCATTTGATTCCACACATCTTGCCCATCTTTTGGGTGAATAACATCCCCAAAAAATTATTCGTCCTTTGAGCGACACCATTCAATTTTTTCGAAGTTTTACATCTTCTGAATTTTGCCCATTACTTTTAACTTTTTAAGTGAATGCTAATACATTCTTGAGACACATTTTATACAGTTACGAATCTTTTTTTTTTGTCTACCAGAACGTTCATTATCTTTCAAATCGTAATTGCTATTTTTAAATTGTCGAAGCTTATTCACAAGTATTTTTTTGTTGATTAAAGAACAACAGCAATGCATGCCGCAAATGCTCTTTTTCTGGAAAGTATTTTGGCATTTTCAATGTGTTATGAAACAATGACGCTATTAATTTCAGAAAATGTAATTTGTGGGCGCTTTTGCTTATTATTGAATGTAGGAAAAATTTGGAGAGCATACGGATGGGGGTGACCGGTCACCGGTTCCTCGCAGAGAGCGAGCTTGGAAGGACACCCTTCAAGGAGATGCTTGAGATAACGAGGGACACTATATTCGATGCGCAATCGGGGAGACCTTCGTGGCAAACTGAGTAGGTGTAAATTGGAGGTACGAAAAGGGGCCCGAGAATGGTCTGATTCGAAGATACCGCAGCCGGAGGAGGGGTTTTAGTCAGTAAGAATCTGACACGCGTCTTCGGACGTGTCTATGCAAGAGGTTGGCATTTTTAACATTTACACCACAAAGTTATATATACTTATTTCTACATCTAATATATTCCTTAAAAAAGCAACATTTGTAATATTCATGTTTCGTAATAAATAACTGTAGGGAAGAATTCTTATAAAAACAAATTTTCGTTTTAAAAAGGTTTGAATATATATTTATAAACAAAAGCAATGAGAAGCATATCTCATCGATATATGAACCCGCAAAAAGTAAATAATTCGCTTCCTATATCCCTTACGAAGTTCGGAAATTATAATGAGTGTAGGCAAATGATAGGCAATACCTTTCATTTAACTAATTATTTAATTATATACTTGGATGATATTAATGTATCATTCAAAAATAAGGATTTCCTTCCTTAAACACCCTTATAACATCGCCAGGGGTCGTTTCCGGCATAAGTTGTAGGGTCAAAGATGATCAGGGCGAGTTCCCCTTATGGGGTTGTTATTTATGTTCCCCGCCTGAAAATGCTAAACTACATATTTGTCTAAAATCTATCATATTCTTTTGGATCTCTATGGTACTGGTGAGATAAACTAAACTAATAAGTCACATACAATAACGTTCGTGCCTTAATATACACAATTTGTTTGTACATTTTAGTATGTTTTTTTATGCTTTTTGTAATTTTCTTGTGTGTGTTAGGGCGGCGCCTTATCAATAACAAATTCTGTTTTTTGTTGTAAAATTTACAATTGAAAAGTAAAACCCGTAATAAACAAAAAATTAATAAATTGCGTGCCAATCATAACAATAACAACAACACCAAACAAATAACAAATATATTCATTATCAGCAAAATAGAAATATAACAACAAATACTGCATACATAAAATAATCAAAAAAATATATTTAATAATAATAAATAAAAGATAATCAATATATTTATTTATATTATTTTTTGTTAATATTAACATATTTTTATTTATTTATTTTTTTTTTTGTATTCATAATATAACTTTGGCCTAACTTTTTCTTTTTTATTTTATGATTGTGTATCAAACTGTATGTCATTGAAAATTTAAGATAAAAAAGTACCAACAAATATATTAATATAAAATAATCTATTAATACCGGCTTTTTAATTCAAGACCAAAGTCAATAGAAAAACAAAAAAAAAAAAAAACGTTCGTATATCTAATAAAACTGATGCAAATTTATGCATTATGAAAA
Organism: Dilophus febrilis; assembly: GCA_958336335.1. Classification (NCBI taxonomy): domain Eukaryota; kingdom Metazoa; phylum Arthropoda; class Insecta; order Diptera; family Bibionidae; genus Dilophus; species Dilophus febrilis. Next base: position 39,146,248 of record OY284469.1, read on the forward strand.
ATTGGAATATTTTTCGGGAAAGTTTATAAAATGTATCGATATATAGCATAACATTATGTTTAAGTACGACAATATGTCGTCCTGTAACACAGGTAAATTATTTTAATTAAATTATCCAGAATTAAAATCATATATCGTTTTACAACTTAATCTTATCTTAGATTACTGAATCAATATCACATAAAACAACGAAATAAAATTTTATTAATAAATTTAACTTATTTATGATATTAATTTTTTTGGGTAATGTAATCAATTAGCTTTTTTTTTTTTTTTGCAGCTAGGTAATTAAAATATCTTAACTTTTTTTACCTCGCCAATAAAGAAAAAAAATTGTAAAAAAAAGAACACCAGCAAAAAAGAAACAAACGCACACAAACGCACACACATATACGCCCAAAACGATAAAAATTCTCATTGACAAAAGAAGATAACAAAATTATGTATTTTGCTTAAAATGTTTAATAATCGATATTATTTTCGGAATAGATTAATTGAAATGATTTGTATAATTAATTTTAATGAAAATTTTACGGTTGTTTTTCATGAAAATGGAACATCTGTCTAACGTTAAAGAAAAATTCCATTTGTTGCCTTGCTCTGCAAGAAATTTGGACTTGATTTTTATATATACATTTTTTTGTTATGAATGTGTGCGTGCGGCTAGACGTTTTTTTTTTATTTTCATAATTTTCAATCAAATTTATTTTATTTTTTGTTTTTCTTAAATAAATTAAAGAATATATTATCAATAATAAGAAAAATTACATACCTTATTTATATGTTTATTATAATTAAATCACCACTGATCTACCCAAAATAGGTAAAGGATCATAAATTATAAAAAATTAATTTTCCATTTTTCACATCATACTTGAAAAACAATTGAATAAAACAAAAAAAATTAAAGAAAAAATAGAACTTCTTTTTTTTTTTTTTGGTTTCAAAGAAAAATATTCATGAAAATTGTCACTTTTTTTTTTTTTTTGTATATTATTTTATTGTTCACATATTTATTACGACACAAAAACAACAAAAACAACAAAAATATCAAACATTTTATTTATTATTAATAATTATTTATTGTAATTTTGTTTATTTTTAAGAATTAATTAAAATTAATTAAAATGATTAAATAAAAAATAAAGTAAAAAAAAACGTATTATACAAATGAAAAAAATAACGCGACGTAAAAAAAAAAACAAAATCAGCGATGGTGGCTTTAATTTCAATATATTCTCATTTTATTTGCGTTTGCGTATTATTCTCTCTATTATTTTTTGAATATTTTGGATATTTTGGATATTGGGGATATTGCGAGATTTGAATATTTTTATTACATTGACATCTAGTGTAAATTGAATTAAATAGAATATATGTATACATTTTTTTTGCGCGCTTTATTATTTTAGGAATTTAGGAATTTTTTCATTTTTTGTTTTGTCTGATTTTTGGAAGTAATTTGCATGGGATTAGTTTGTGTAATCTAAAAAAATCTAATCATTAAAAAACAAAATTAATTATTAATACTATTGAAATGATCATTAATTTGGTATAAATTATAAGTTAAAATAGGGGAAGGGGGAAATGCAACAGTTAAAAAATTGCATTTATATTTTATTGGTAAAAAATTTGATTCAGAAGATGATTAGAGAATTGGAAGTGTATACAAGATAATAATTTGTGCAGTTTAAAGAAATTTTTGATAAAACGATTCAATTAAAATATGCAGAAATATGTAGGTTATCCATTAAAGAGTAAAAAAATTGTATTTCTTATATTTTTTTTGCATTCCTATGCATCAACAGGTAAACAATAAACCGCAATAAATTCATTACCGGTTTTAATCATTTAAGAAAATACCACATATAGAAGAAAAAAAACTGGTAATAATCATTACAAAAACATGTCTTTTGACATGGCATAATCCATAAATTTATAAAAATCCCTCAAATGTTACGAATTTTAGATGGTTTTTTGTGTTATATATACAATTCTGATCGTTTTTTTCCCTTGGAATTTCTCATTAAAAATTAACATCATTAAATCGTTTTTTTTATCAATTAATTAATATATTATTTGAAATTATATTTATTTATTTGAATTGAAAAGGGTATAAAGGAATAACATAAAAAAAAAAAGACTATATAATTAAATACAAATTTTTTTTTTTACAAAATTCCTTCCAAAACCAAAATACCGGTTTTATTTCAATTATTTTTCCATTTATTTTATATCGTTGACATTTTATTAACCACTGCCAATTGTAATGAATGTATTTGATGTGACCATTTATCAATGGCATTATAACGTGATGCTGTATTTGTTTCTTTAGCCAATTCCAACACTTGATTTACCTGATCGATTCGTCCACGAATTGTACTATTTAATAAATAAATGAAAAAATAAATAAAAATTATCGTATTTTTTGAAGGCGATTGAGATTGAGAACAAGATTAAATACATACTTATCCAAAATACATGAAACTAATAAACTTTCAACGTCCGCTGGTTCAATATTTAATTCATTCGATATAAATGGTATTCCAATTTTTGTATATGGTCGAATTAATTTTACCAAAACTTGTGTTCGTATATTACGTAAAAGATCTATGCAACGAATTGATATAACAAATTTAATAAATTATTAACTAATTATTAAATCCATTCAAAATAGCTTCAATTTATACCTTCAATATGTTCCCGAATAAATTGATCTTCCATTATATTATTTTTATTATTTCTTAATATCGATTCAAATGTATAAATATCATTATTTTGATAGGACATCACTAAATTTGTCATTTCCAATATTTCTGTATCATTTTTATATGGTTTTGCCTCTTGTGAATCAAATGGATTTATACCGGATTTCATTAACCTATTATCAAATTACCATTACGTGTTAAGAAACATAATTTTATAAAGGGAAAAAATAACATAACTAAAACAGAGAAAAAAACTACTTACATATTTGCTAATACCAAATATTTTAAACATGTTGTACGACGTGGCGATCCAGATTCATCGTAGTTCTTGAAAGCTTCAAAAAAATCGGTATGCGCCAATTCAAATTCACCTTCACGTAAATGCATTTTACCGCCACATTCACGAATTACACCCATTATCAATGGATGCGGTATAGCCGATTTTATATGCAATGATTGTTCATATAATGCTTTTAATTTTTTATTATTTTTTTGTACGGTATACATTTGAATTTCCAATGCATAAATTTCTAATAGTTGCGTACCTTTTTTTAAATCATCTTCACCATCATCCGTCTGTTAATAACAATAAATTTATATCAATTTAATAATAATTAATATTAATTCAAATAACAAATGGAAGTGCCAAAAAAATGCATTCAGACTTCAAAAAGAGTTTGAAACCTGCATAAAATATTGGAATATTGTTTTCTGCGAACGAATTGAATTAATTGTTGACGCGGAAATGTATTAAAAAATATGTTATTTCTGAATAATTTTCGATATTAATTCTTTGGAATCTCTTTGGTTATATAGATTTTAGAATAAAATATTGGACCTGGTCCTAAGGATATAATTTACATAACATTTTGAATATATTTATATCGAATTTAAAACTCTTTTCTGTAAGATTTTCATTAGCGAGAGCATAAGAATCCGCTAATCAATCGATTTGAAACAATAACTGTTGTATTGAAAGTACGTTTATAAACAGAAAATTGACGGATTTTATTGAGACTTTGCCACCTGTTAAATTACATTTAACATGAAAATTATTTTCTGAAAATTTTGATGTTGGTTTCTTTTCCATATGTGTATTTTCGATTAGCATAAAATATTGAATAAAATGTAAAAAATATCATACCTGACACGATTGATGCAATTGTTTTAAAATACGTTGTAATTTCGTGAAATCACATCGATCAAAATACAATTTACCCAATTTGGTATTGGTTTTAAACCAGAGCCGATCATTTTTGGCATCTTTTAATGCGTCCAATGTTGTCTCATAGAAATCTTGTAATAATTCCATATTTTTCGATGTCGATATATAATCTAATATTGAATTTATTGATTTTTCCGAATGATTGCGTGTTACCGCACTTTTTATATACTTTAACAATTGTTTATATCTGATCATCATTTCCGCATAATTTTGTAATTTGAAATTAATTTTTATCATTTGTTTCAGTGCCTTAAAACCCCATTCACCCTTTTCACCATTTTCCAGATCCAATACTTTTTGAAATGATTGTAGGGCACCTTTTGGTTCATCCTCTTTTAACGCTTTACTATTATAATATTGATTTTCCAAATCAACATCTGGTTCCGAATTACTATCTTCGGAATATTCCTATAAATATAGAAAAAACACATTTTTTGTGATTTTGAGGCTATGTTTCTTTTTTTTTTTTTTTACATTTTTAGTATCTAGTGAATTTTTATATTAATTGAATAAATTAACGGGCATTTTATATTAAATGCACTAAATTAATTAAACAGGTTATTATTATTATTATTATTATTAATTACCAATCCATAGTCTTCTTCATCTTCGCACATAAAATCATCATCATTATCAGACATTGTTATTATTATTTCTATCTATATGCGTTTATTTACAAATTTTTATTTATATCTATTTAATTTTATATTTAATTACAATTTGAAATTAAAAAAAAAAATAAAAATCAACTTTATTGTTAATGTGTGATTTTAATTATTATTTATAATTAATTTTATTATAAAAATAAAACAACAAAAAAAATTAAAATCGACCGAAAAAAATCTAAATCAGCCGAAAAAAGAAAAATCAAGAATAGAAAATTAAAACTAAAAAATGCGAATGACAAATGAAAAACAACGCAAAAAAGAAAATCCAAAATGGTAGATATTGTTGTTATGTGCGCAGTTTTCAGTTTTGTAGCATCGTAGAAATGGCAACAAGGCAAAGAATATGAAATTTTTGTGGTGAATAAAAGGAAAATATTTAAAAAAATTGTTGCATTCAAAATCCACGTTCCGCAATCCGGATAATTTCTGTAGATATTTATAAATATTAATTAAATTATTTAATGGATAATTAAATTATTTAATGGATAATTAAATTAAATTTCGTTCCGCAATTATATTGTATTAATTGTTTCCATAATTATTGTCTATAAATACCATACAATTTTATGAATATTTTTCAATTAATGTTTACCTAATTATTGCTAATCACCCTATTAAAATTCAATTCACCAAAGACCATATATTTTAAGAGAAACTGTCAAAAATATATACATTATTATGTAATTACAATGCGTCAAGTTACTTACTAGTTTAGCTTTGGATATATTAAATCTTATTTTATCTTTTCTACACGTTTCAGTACTGGTACAACGTGTGATCTGGTAGGGAAAATTTATCTGAGATAACTTTTGTTTTTTGTGAATTTTATGAGGAAAAAGGAATTTTCCTTTTAAAAATATATTTTATTTAATTATTTATTAGTTTTAGCATTCGATTAGAAATTATTTTTGAAGGGAAAATTCTTTTTTCCCCATAAAATTCACAAAAAACAAAAGTTATCTCAGATAAATTTCCCCTGTCAGATCACACCTTGAACCAGTACCCACGTTTCATATATTTTTAATTGGAAAAAATGAAAATTGCTCGTTCTTTCGATTGGTTTTCCACTCCACTTTTTCTTGGAAATTGTTTTACGATCTGGTTTATTTCGTATATCTCAATAAGATTTAAAGATATTTACCTGAAAATTGTATATACAAACCCATATTTTGGCAACCAAATCCACAAATTTACAGTTCAGGTAATTTTTTCTGGTACTATCCGCTGCTCTTCTTACCGGCGGTGAAAAATTAAAAAACTTTAATATCGGTCAATTTTTTCTGATCCTACTCTATTTCCACCATAGACCTCCAATGCATTTTTATAAATTAAATATATTTGTGTAGAACATTTTTTCACAATAAAATTTGAAACCCCCTTCTCCATCTGTAAAAGCTTTATGTAAATGCTTTCTGTTTTAGGTATTGTGGTTTCATTTAATCCAAAAAAGAATTGTTTATTTTTATTTTATTATTCAATTCGTAATGGATATTTTAAATTAAAATTTAATTAATTATTTTAAAATTATGTATAAATTAATACAAAACATATATGTTTGTAAATATATAAAATTAAATATATCACCTAATAACGTACGAACACAAATAAAAACAATTTGTTCAACCACAAGAATTTATTCATCGGATTGGACAAATCCTTTAACTGAAAATTCTGCCCGGTCGGATTCGGAATCAAAACAAAATCATGTAAAAAAGAATAAAAATCCATTATTGAATAATGAAAAATTATATTTACAATTACAAAATGATCCGGATAAATTTGGCCAAATGGCTGTGCCCACATTTTATCCAAATGATAAGAAATTAAGAACAACAACTGGCATTGACACCGATGGTAATGACGACGACGATGATAATAATGCACCTGAAGATCATACAGATGAAGGTGATTTACGTGAAGAACAATATTTAGAAAATCAAGCAGCGAAAAATTCAGTTAAAAAATTAAGTACAAAACAATATGCTGATTTAATAAAGACGCATTTTCGTAATAAACGTATCGCGGAAGCAATTGCCGTACTCGAACAACGAATGCTAGTCGAAGATCATGTGCAACCAGAAAATTATATTTATAATTTAATAATTAGTGAATTGGGACGGATTGGTTGGTCAAAAAAAGCATTTCATTTATTTAACCAAATGAAACAACGTGGTTTAAAGGTAACCGGTGCAACTTATACAGCGTTATTTAATGCATGTGCGCTGTCACCGTATCGTTCGGATAGTTTAAAAAAAATTCATCGTTTACGTGAAATTATGACCGAAACCGGGTACATACCAAATGAAACAAATTATAATGTAATGATAAAGGCATACGGACGATGTCAACAAGTGAAATCGGCATTCACGTTAGTCGATGAAATGCGTGCTAATGGATATCAATTAAAATTGGAAACATTTCATTTTCTATTGCAGGCGTGTATTTCCGATCGGGAATATGGATTTCGACATGCATTATTAGTTTGGCATAAAATGTTACAATTCAATTTGAAACCCGATTATTATACATTTAATTTACTATTGAATTGTTGTAAAGAATGCCATTTGGGTGATTCGAAAACAATTGATTCAATTTTACAATTGATATTATCACGAAATGAACAATTGAATGAAACAGAAAATAATCGTTTGATAATTGACGGTGGTGGTGATTGTGCTGATGTTGATGTTGATGATAAAACAGCAAATGCCTTAGAAATTGTGGGAGAAAATTCAATACCAGCAAATGTATCACCAAATTTTGATATTCCAAATTTATTGGCCAAAAAACCATATATGGGAAATTTAATTGAAATTAATGATATTACAAAAGCTGAACATCGTCTATTGTTAATTGGTGGCACTACCGGATTTATAAATGAAATGAAATTAGCCAAAGTTGTACCGGATATAAAAACATTTACAACCCTATTAGAAGTGGCACCATCATCAAAATCGATTGAAAAAAAAATTATCCAAATGATACGAGAATATGATATTAAAGTGGATATCGACTTCTTTAATGTGTTGATTAAGAAACGATGTATGCGATTTGATTATCAAGGATCTAAGGTATGTTTATTTGTTTATTTTACTACTTCCATTTGAATTATCATCTGTTTTCTGTAATGGTCGTGGGGGTTTTTTTTGTGTGGTTGTTGTAATTACTCTATTTTATTCGTATATAGGAAGTTGTTTACATGATTGATAAATCAAAATTACGTCCAGATATTGTTACGTATGGCGTTTTAGCATTGTCATGTCAAACGGCTGATGAAGCCAATGATCTATTACAACAAATGGACGATAAAGGAATATTGTAAGTAATACAATATACCACTCCTTCGGATGAATAATTTATGACTCTTCACATCAAAATCCTTTTCATTTTGGTATATTCCACAGGATGAATATACAAATTCTTGGTGCTATGCTAAAAAATGCATGTTATAAACAAAATTTTGAATATGTCATAAAAATATTGGACATTCAACGAGAAAATCGAATCAGACCAAATGGAATATTTTTAAAGCATTTATTTGAATTTGAAAAATTTTGTTCAAATTATATTTCAACGAATGTGAGTTGCTTTTTTTTTTTTATTAATTTGTCGCAATTTGTTACATTCAATTTGTATTTTTGTTATCTTTTTTTTTTGTATAGAAAAATATTTCCCCACAATTTGAAAGTGATCATAAACATATTATGGGATATCTTAGAAAATGGCGTAATTCACAAAATGTTAAAGAACGTAATCTAGAAGAGGCTGTAAAAGAATTAAACAGAAATGATCAAAATGATGATCCATGGCGACAATTTAAAGAACCAAAAGTGGAAACATTTGAACCGGAAAAAAATTTAAAAAAACGTCATGAAAAAAAATTAAAACGTTTTATACGTCGTATTAATCCAAATCGTTTAACAGATGACAATGAAAATATTGGTGAAGATCAAGGTAAAGAAAATATTAATAAAGAATGGACCGATAATCAACAAGTCCCACAAAAACCAACGATTCCAAAAGAAGAATTCATGAATAGTAGGAAAAAGAAGAAAGATGAAAATAATTTATGGTAAATTTATTTTAAATTTTATATAGTTATTATTTTTCTGTTAAATATGCATTTGTTTTGTATTTTAATAATAAATAGAAATATAATTTAATAAAAAATCAAATTGAAATATTAAATGAATTCACGTGTGAAAATTTACCATATTAATATTAGCATGTATAAGGTTTAAAATTAAAAAAAAAACCCAACAAAATATTTGCGCAAAATTGTAGTAGTAGAAGATGATGATGAATCGATTATCGATATTCGATTTGTGCATTTTCGCATATTTTATTTTGATTTTGTTTTGTTGTTTTTTTGCTCCGCGTGTGAAAAGTGTTTTGTTTTTTGTTTTTTTATAATTCATTAAATAATTAAATAATAATTAATGGCTAACAATACACATTTATTTGATTCAGCAGATGATGAAGATGAATTGGAAAATAATTCTGAACATATTGAGTTGCGTACAAATAAAGAATATGCAAATTCATATAATCGTTTTCGTGAAAAAGAATTGTTAAAAAAATGTAAGTAAAATTCATAACCTCACAAAAAAAAATAATCCCATCATAAAAATATTTAATTATAATTTAAAAATTAATTATTAATTACAAATTCTAGTAAAAGATAAACATTCGAAAAATGGTAATTCAAGTGATAGCAGTAGTGATGATGACGATTCATCTGATGATGATACAGACAATGAATTTGGTGATATCAATAATGAAAAATTTGATAAGCAATTTTTCGAAACATTGGCCAAATTGAAAACAAAAGATCCAAAAATTTATGATAAAAATGAAGTGTTCTTTAACGAACCAGTGGTAGATGAAGAAGAAGAAGAAGAAGAAGAAGAAGTAGAAGAAAATGAAAAGGAAACGAATTCTACAAATGGTTCTGTTGATAATGCCAGATCAACAAAAATAACAACAACAACAACAACAGCAACTTCAACAATAAAAACAAAAGCAGAAAAGCAAAAAAAGAATAAAGCATTAACTGTTAAAGATTTTGAAAGAAATGTTATGCTGAAAAAAGGTGGAATTTATGTTGATGGTGAGTAAAATTTATTGATATTAGAAATTATAATGGGTTATTTATAGATGATGATTGATCAAAATCATGTTTTATTGTTTCGCCTTAAAACTGTAGCCAGTATTTTGTTAGCCAATGACCAATCTTTGAGCAGTTCTTTAAAAAAAAGATTAAAATTCAGGTGTCTGCTTTTTAGACATTTCATCGTTTCATCAATTTAGACATTTCATCGTTGAGGTGTATTCATAATTATTTGAAATCATTAATGTTAGTATGAAATCACGACTCTTATCAGAATAATATATGAAATGTCTTGGATGAATATACCAATGAATTGTATATTGAATTCGAGAAGAATTCGATCAGTTTTGGTATTGTACGTAAAAAATGTAACATTTTAATGAATTGTTGAAAGGCCCATTAAAATTAGCCAATAATGAATAAAACGGCGATTGTGACCGTGAGAAGAACACCGCATTCATGATTATGATTAATTTGTTATTTTGAATGATTTCTTTGGCCGTAAACTAATGAATTCTATTTAATATCAATTACTGCTTTTTCATTCATTTAGAAATCTTGAAAATGTGTTTGCCACACAAGTACCATTGCTTTAATGTTAGTTTTTTTCTAATCATTCATCTATTTCATATTTAATTAAATTTCTTCTAGATATTGATGAACCACTGAAGAAAAATAAAACTACTGGATCATCATTACCATACGTTGAAGAACAACGTTTATTAAAAGAAGAATTTAAAAAAATTTTAAATTCCGACGATTCTTCTGATGGTGGTGATGACGATAATGATAAGGAAAAAGAATTTGGTGGCGTTTTCAAAAAACGTGTTAAAACGAAAGGTGAAATGGTGAGTGTTATTGCTTTTTTATTCTATCGTTGTTTATTAAAAAACAACGTAGGGATTGTTTATTTATTTAATGTAGTAAAGCATAATAGGTTGATAATTTGCTTTTGAAAAATTCGTTTCTTAATTTTTTATTATAAAATTCACCTTAACGTTTACTGCAAAACAAAGAATTAAAGTATTTTTTTATAGAATGATTCCTCTTCAGCATAATTTAAAAACTGAATTTAATTCCTGTTATAATTAAATCTATAATTAAAAAAATTTATTTATTTGGAATTCAATCATCTTTGGCAATTAATACCTAAAGATTTCGACTCGCGTGTAATACTTTCTAGACTCTTTTTGTAGTTTCGTTTTTCTAATCTTAATCGGAAACGTTGCGATTTCTTTTTCTATTGTACTATTTAATGGTTTTATCGTTTTGATTATCTATCACATTGTGATAGATGAATTTACATTTAATCGTATTGTTTTGGCATGAATGTTCTTTCATAAGTAATGTGGTATTTATTCTGTGGAACCAGCATCATTAGAATAAAATGAAATTGGTTGATTTATTAAAATTAAAACCAAAATTAACAATTTCAAACTATCATAACTAACTATAGAAATAATTAGCACGCTAAATATAATAAGTTTTAGTAACGTTTATTAACATATAGAAGTTTTGTAATATTAATTGCAGTAACATTAAATGTGCATTTGCTTCATAACATTAGAATATCACCTAAAAAATTTGTGTTTTGTTTATTGTGAATGTGTAAGTTATAGCAAAAACAAAAACAAAAATTACATATAATATAATTTTTGGTTAATAAATAGATTATAATCAAAATAATACAATATTATTTATTTATTTTTCTGCCATCCATTTCATGTTTTTTGTGCCTATATAACATAATGTGAATAGGACGCTGAAGAAGCAAAATATACAAAATGGTTGGCCGGTGAGGAGGCAATCAATATTGGCGGTGAAAGTGTTTCGACATTAAAACCATTAAAAGAGTATTGGTCAAATCCAAAACTATCTAAAGATGAAACATTTTTACGTGATTATATTTTAAATAATGGTTATAAAAATCGTAACGTTGATGAAATACCAACATATGATGAAATTGTTAGTGGTACTGGTAAAAATGCTGACGATGACAATGAATCGTCATCATCATCAACGGCACCAAATATCGATTTAATCGATGATGAACGGGAATGGGAAAAACAAGAACAATTTGAATATAAATATAATTTTCGTTTTGAAGAACCCGATCAGGAATTTATCAAACGATATCCACGTACAATTGAAAATTCTGTACGAAAAACGGATGATCGTCGTAAATTAAAACGGGTGGAGAAAAAAGAACGAAAACAATATGAACGTAATGAAAAGACAAAAGAATTGGAAAAGCTAAAAGAATTGAAACGAAAAGAAATTGAAGAGAAAATTGAAACATTAAAACAGGTATCGGGAATCGATACGCTAACGTTGGACGATGATGATTTGGATGAAGACTTTGATCCGGACGCCTATGATCGTAAAATGGAGAAAATTTTCAATAATGAATATTATCAAATTGATGAAGGCGACGATAAACCCGAATGTCCCATTGATGTTGAAGAATTACAAATTGAAGACTGGGATAATTATATACCGGAAAAATATAGTAAAAATAATCGCAATAATAATGAATTACATTGTGAAGATGATGATTTTAATATGGATTGTGATTATATGGCGGAAAATAATAACCATAATGATGATAATAATCGAAGAAAAAAAATAATGTTACAAAATGAATTAATTGAAAGTACCAGAGATGGTCGAAAAAGGCGTAAACGTAAATCGGTGTTTAGTGAAATGTTAAATAAAACAAAACCAATATTTGATCCAAATGATGAAAAAACATATGGTGATTATATTGATGAATATTATCGTTTAGATTATGAAGATATTATTGCTGGTGATATAAAATGTCGATTTAAATATAGTCAAACAATGCCAAATGATTTTGGATTGAGTGTTGAAGAGGTAGATATTTATTTGTTTTCTATTTAAACAAACCAAAAAAAAAACGGAGAATTTGATTTAAAATGTTTATTTATTTTTGTTTTTTTTTTTCTTTTTCTTTTTTAGATTTTAATGGCTAAAAATAAAGAATTAAATCAATGGGCAAGTTTAAAGAAAGCCATACAATATCGACCGGAAGATGTGGAAAAATATGAACAGAAAATGTTTAAGACAAAAGGACAAAATGAATTTTTAAAGCGTAAAATTTTAAAAAGTATTTATGAATCAAGGTATTATACAATTTTGATACTTATTATTATTAATAATATATATTCGATAGATGTGTAATTGTTATATTAAAATCGTGTATGAATTTCTGGTTTCAATATTCTCTTAATCATTTGTGTAATTGAGTCAAACATATTCATGTAATTTTCTGATTCATAACCTGGATACGATCAAGTTTTCAATTTAACAATATTGATGAAAAATTTGGTATTGGAAATATGTATAAATAGTAAATTAATTTTACTGACAATAAACCGTCGATGTTTGCCAAATCAATTCCGCTTTCAATTTATTTTAATATTCTAAAAATTGATAATGGTCGGGAATTATATACCGACGATAATAAACTCATTCGTCCTACATTCCTTCGCTTTGTGATTTTTGAATTTTTTTTTATTGAAATTAAACGCATACATTCATTTGAGTTCATTTGAGTTGAATTCAACATATAATTAAAAATTACGGTTGAAAAACAATGAAATAATTTTAATTTGTATTAAAATAATGAACATATTATGGATAATAATAATCTTCATCTTATCACTGTCGGCAGTCGCACCTACTCTAATTCTCCTGATTCTGAAGTTCTGATTACATTTTTTTGTTCTCTTGTAGTGAATTAAATACTAAAATACATTTGCAATTTTTACTTTATATGAAAAAAATTGTTTATTATCTACGATTTCAGTTCGGATGAAGAAGATACAGGGAAAACAGATCTCGAAACAAAAACGGAAACATTACTTAAATCCGTAGAGAAAATCGATGTTAATCGATGCAACTCCGCGAAACGTAAACCAAACTCCGTTAATGCAACATTAAATAATTCTATAGAAGAACCAAAAATCAAAAAATTATGTTTAAATGATAAAGAAATGGAAAAATCATCATTACAGAATAAAAAAATTGAACCAATTAAAATCAATAATGATAAAAATAAAATCAATACGGATAAAAAACAATTGAATAAAAAATCAAATGACAGTCCAAACCAATTAAATCATATGAGATTAAATGATAAACCAACAACCAATAATAAATTAAATGATATGAAAGCAACGGATGGCAAATCAAATAATGTTAAGTCAATTGCAATAAAATCGAATATTAAAATATTAAATGATATAAAAGCCACCGATAACAAATCAAATGATATAATACCAAATAATATAAAATCAATTGTAATAAAAAATAAATCAATCGCAAACGCTAACGAAAAAAATTCAATTAAAATACCACAAACGAAAAATAAATCAAATTCTATACCAATTGTGAATAAAAATAAAATCATAAAAAAACCAATATCAACAACAACTAACATTATTGGTAAAAATCAATCTCAAACCAAAACCTCAAACTTAAATGATTCTTCTAATCAATCAAAAATCAGTGATGATCGATTACGTGCATTTGGTATTAATCCGAAAAAATTCCATAATAAAATGAAATATAAACCACAACCACAAAATAATAAAATGAACAAGCAGAATATAATAAAAAATTCCCCGTCAATGAATAATGTAAATTCTATTAAAAATTCCAATTCATTCAAAAATACAAATTCCATGCAAAAAACTACAAATCAGAAAAAATTGATTTTGAAAAAACAAACACAGAAAAATGTAAAAGCCATTAATAAATTAAAAGAATTTTTGAATAAATCAACATGAAAAAATTGAAGATAAATGTTGGTGAGGGAGATAAAGGCGATATAATTGAATGAGGGGGGGGGGGGGGGGGTTTTAATATAAATTTTTAATTTTGTATTATATTATGTTATTTTTTAATATGTATTGTTATAAATATTATTAAGTATTTAATAAAAGTAAATTTAATGAAACCAAAAATCAAGAGATTAATGGAATTTTATAAATCTGTAATTAAATTCCTGTGTATTTCTATATAAAGCGATACATCCATTAAGATTACTTATTTTATTGATTATTTGTAATATTGGCTTACTTTTTTTGAAATAATCGTAATTTAGACTTTAGATTAAGCTTATTAAAAGTAATCCTAATCATACATACAGTCGCAATCAAGATATTAGAGCTCTATCTATGTTTTTATCCAAATGTATTTCATTTCAATAACATTTTCTTATACTGTATTGAGAAGGAAAAACTTATGTTATTAAAATTAAATATCAATGATAACTAAAATTACACAATTTGCGTACGATATATCTGGAGAAATCAAAATAATACACGCATATACAAAAACAATTTTTTAAGTAAAATAACTAATTAGTGTACATCTAAAAATAAAAATCAATTTCAAATGTTTAATATACATATTTAGTTGCATTTAATAAATGATAATGTTCAGATTTGCTTATAACGTATAATGAATTAAATATGATTCATTGGAAAACCGTCTATGAAGGTATAATATTATAATTAACAATTAATATAAAATTTAAACATATAAAGAAAATGTCATTATTTTGTTCATGTTTTGGTATCCTCGAGTTTTCCCTTATTTTAAAAAGAATCGCATATGTTAAAATAATTAAATATCAAAGTTAAGTCATAAATATGCTTGAACGCAATATTCTTATATCGGTTAAAATTGGAATTGCATAATAATATAGCAACGATGTTCTTTAAATTCGTGCCTGTATTAATTTGAATAAATCTAAATTATATGTTTTGTATGCTATATTTTTGAATACCGGTCATTGAATTGAATACAGCTAATCATAAAAGCTATATTATTAATTGTATTCCTCTAGATTAACTATTATTTAAATTACAATTTGATTGCGTTATACCAAAACCGTTTTATAAAATAAAAGTTTATATGTTGACAGTGTTAAATAAAATTTTTAATTATATTTAATAAAAATTCAAAGGTCAAAAATAAAAAAAATTGTATGTCTATTGGTAGTTTTATATTATAAAAATTTAATTAATTTAAATACATATACATTATAAAATTTGCAATTATATTTTTTTGAACTTGGTTTTTTGAACTTGGTTTTTTTGATTCTATATAATTTTTAAGTTACAATTTACCATAATCGTTCGTCATATTGTCACATTATAATATAACAGTTAAAAGTATATGTTCAGTTTTGTCTTGTGTTTTAATTTTTATATAAATATTTGTTAATATTTCCTTATTTGATAATTAATCAAAAAATATGTTTGAACTATTTAAAGACCCCACATCAACTTCATTAAGACACAATTATAATGTACTGAACTTTGTCAATGTGTTTGTCTTTATATTTTCAATTTTTAAGCCATAATTTTTGTTATTTTTATCCATTAATTAGATAAATATTATTTTCAATTTCAATAACTTCATACACTTTTCAATTTATTATCAAATACTGGAATTACACATATCTTTCATTATCTAGCTCTTACTCTTAAATCATCACCTTCATCTATCTTAAAATTGGGTTCAAATCATAATAATATATTAAGTTTTTTTGCCATCTGACTTTAACCAATATATTCGAAATGAATTCTAAAATTGATCCAAACAATTATAATGACGAACTTCAATGTAAAATATGTTTAAAATATTTTAAAAATAAAAGTACTTTAAAAAGGCACACTCGAGTTCATTCAAGTGAAAAACCTTTTGCATGTAAAATATGTGGTAAAGCATTCGCACGAAAATATGATTTAACCGCGCACACTCGAGTTCATTCAGGTGAAAAACTTTTTGCATGCCATATATGTGGCAAAGTATTTACACAAAAACGTCATTTAACTGTGCACAATCGAGTTCATTCGGGTGAAAAACCTTTTGCATGTAAAATATGTGGTACAGCGTTCACACAAAAACAAAGTTTAACTAGGCACATTCGAGTTCATTCGTGTGAAAAACCTTTTGCATGTAAAATATGTGGTACAGCGTTCACACAAAAACACAGTTTAACTAGGCACATTCGAGTTCATTCGGGTGAAAAACCTTTTGCTTGTGATATATGTGCAAAAGCATTCTCACGCAAGCAATCTTTAACCACACACATGTCAGTTCATTCAGGTAACAAACCTTTTGCTTGTGGTATATGTGCAAAAGCATTCTCACGCAAGCAAACTTTAATCACACACATGTCAGTTCATTCAGGTAACAAACCTTTTGCTTGTGATATATGTGCAAAAGAATTCTCACGCAAGCAATATTTAACCACACACATGTCAGTTCATTCAGGTAACAAACCTTTTGCTTGTGATATATGTGCAAAAGCATTCTCATGCAAGCAATCTTTAATCACACACATGTCAGTTCATTCAGGTAAAAAACCTTTTACATGTCAATATTGTGGTCAAGAATTCACAAACCATTTTAATTTAATTAGGCACATTCGCATTCATTCAATTAAAAAACCTTATGCTTGCGAAATATGTGGTAAAACATTCGCACGAAACCGAGATTTATCCCGTCACATTCGCATTCATTCGGATGAAAAACCCCATCGATGTGAAATATTCGAATCCTCTTTCACCCGAAAATACAATCCAACAAAACATATGAATAAACATACTCATGATTCCATAAATGCATACGTTTGTGATATATGTGGAAAATCAGTTCAACGGAAATCAAATTTATTATCTCATTTTCAAATATGTACGAGTAAAACCAAAGTACAAAATCAGTCAAATATAAATTTAAGTTATTCGATAACACATGATGGTTTGACAAATGCTAACGCAAAAATTGAAATCAATCCAAATCAATGTCAAGAGACATCGACCAATTCATCGCAATGTGATTTAGCCACAAACGTGTCTAATGAATTAATCACACACCAAATGAGTAATCAAATCCAATCATTGCCATACGACGATCAAAATGAACAATCTTTTGAAAATATATTTTCAGATGCAATCAATCCTTTAGAATCAATTATAGAAAACGTAATGGATGATGTTATGAGTAGTGAGCAACCATTGAATGCATTAATTGATGATTTATTACTTGACGACACAACTGTACCTTTGCCAACTGTTGTGTCACAGAGTTTACAGGAAAATGCACAATCTCTGCAATCCACCAATAGTAATGAACAAATATCTGACCAAATGAATTCATCTTTAAATCATTTAGACGTTTCGAATAATTACGAGGCCATTTATGAATTGATTGAAGAATTTTTCCAACCAAAATTTTAATTGTTTATAAATTACATTTAATTATGATATTGAAATTATAATAACTAACATGACAATTTGACAGTTTTTTATAAATAAAGAAACATCGATGAAATTGCAATTTTTATAATAGTTATTATAAATGGCATGCATTTTTCCATATATGTATTATATTTTTTTAAGCTAATGAATATGATATGTAAAATTATTTTAATATCAGTAATCTTAAAATACCCTTCACACCGAATGTGAAATCAAATTTGAGCTTCTTTTATATCTTATATCTGTCTTATATTTAACAATTTTACTATGTGATGTAACGTGAATGTTTTCATCACGTTTCTATCCCAAATTGTAAATGTTTTAGTTTATATGTTCTACAATATTACCATTTATGTCTGAATTCCTTTTCCTTAAACTTAATAGATTATCAATTATGTTAACATTAGTTTCTAAAACAATATAATTATTTGTCTCCGAAATTATTGACAAACTTTATTTGGACTTTTAGAGATTTGCGACAACTAATAAATTAACGTTTTTATTATGATTATATGATTTATTGTATGCCAGACTTTTATCAATATTTGAAAAGCTACCAAACTGTAATCTAAAATGTAATCCGGATTACTTTATAGATTATTTTTAGATTACTTGCATATAAAATAATATTATTTGAAATCATAATATAAAATTGAATTACTTTTAGATTTTTTGTAATCGTAATCAAATTATTTAGACCGTAAATTAAGATTATTAAAAGTAATCCTAATGATATATTTAATCGCAATCAAGATATTAGAGCTCTATGTTTTTATCCAAATCTGTTTCATTTCAATCACAGTTTCTTCTACAGTATTGAGAAGGAAAACCTTATGTTATTAAAAGTAAATACTAATTATAATTAAAATTAAGCAATTTGAGAACGAAATGTACAGAAATTAAAAAATTAACCCGAATATACAAAAACAATTTATTAAGTAAAATATCTAATTAGTGTACATCTAAAAATAAAAATCAATTTCAAATGTTTAATATACATATTTAGTTGCATTTAATAAATGATAATGTTCAGATTTGCTTATAACGTATAATGAATTAGATATCATTCATTGGAAAACCGTCTATGAAGGTAATATTATAATTAACAATTAATATAAAATTTAAACATATAAAGAAAATATCATTATTTTGTTCATGTTTTGGTATCCTCGAGTTTTCCCTTATTTTAAAAAGAATCGCATATGTTAAAATAATTAAATATCAAAGTTAAGTCATAAATATGCTTGAACGCAATATTCTTATATCGGTTAAAATTGGAATTGCATAATAATATAGCAACGATGTTCTTTAAATTCGTGCCTGTATTAATTTGAATAAATCTAAATTATATGTTTTGTATGCTATATTTTTGAATACCGGTCATTGAATTGAATACAGCTAATCATAAAAGCTATATTATTAATTGTATTCCTCTAGATTAACTATTATTTAAATTACAATTTGATTGCGTTATACCAAAACCGTTTTATAAAATAAAAGTTTATATGTTGACAGTGTTAAATAAAATTTTTAATTATATTTAATAAAAATTCAAAGGTCAAAAATAAAACAAATTGTATGTCTATTGGTAGTTTTATATTATAAAAATTTAATTAATTTAAATACATATACATTATAAAATTTGCAATTATATTTTTTTGAACTTGGTTTTTGGAACTTTAAATTTCTATATTTTATATAATTTTTAAGTTACAATTTACCATAATCGTTCGTCATATTGTCACATTATAATATAACAGTTAAAAGTATATGTTCAGTTTTGTCTTGTGTTTTAATTTTTATATAAATATTTGTTAATAGTTTCTTTTTTGATAATTAATCAAAAAATATGTTTGTACTATTTAAAGACCCCCACACCAACGTCATTAACACATTATTATAATGTATTGAACTTTGTTAATGTGTTTGTCTTTATATTTTTAATTTTTAATCCATAATTTTTGTTATTTTTATCCTTTAATTAGATAAATATTATTTTCAATTTCAATAACTTGGTACACTTTTCAATTTATTATCTAATACTAGTATTATCTAGCTAATATCTTTCATTATCTAGCTCTTACTCTTAAATCATCACCTTCATCTATCTTAAAATTGGGTTCAAATCATAATAATATATTAAGTTTTTTGGCCATCTGACTTTAACCAATATATTCGAAATGAATTCTAAAATTGATCCAAACAATTATAATGATGAACTTCAATGTAAAATATGTTTAAAGTATTTTAAAAATAAAAGTACTTTAAAAAGGCACACTCGAGTTCATTCAAGTGAAAAACCTTTTGCATGCCATATATGTGGCAAAGCATTTACACAAAAACAAAGTTTAACTAGGCACATCCGAGTTCATTCGGGTGAATTACCTTTTGCATGTAAAATATGTGATACAGCGTTCACACAAAAACAATGTTTAACTAGGCACATTCGAGTTCATTCGGGTGAAAAACCTTTTGCATGTAAAATATGTGGTACAGCGTTCACACAAAAACAAAGTTTAACTAGGTACATTCGAGTTCATTCGGATGAAAAACCTTTTGCATGTAAAATATGTGATACAGCGTTCACACAAAAACAAAGTTTAACTAGGCACATTCGAGTTCATTCGGGTGAAAAACCTTTTGCATGTAAAATATGTGGTACAGCGTTCACACAACAACAAAGTTTAACTAGGCACATTCGAGTTCATTCTTGTGAAAAACCTTTTGCATGTAAAATATGTGGCAAAAGATTCATACAAACGCAGGGTTTAACCCAACATATTCGCATACATTCAGAGAAAAGCCTTATCGATGTGAAATATGCGGATCCTCTTTTACCCAAAAACACAATTTAACATGTCATATGAATAAACACACCAATGATCCCATTAATTCATATATTTGTGATATGTGTGGAAAATCAGTTCTACGGAAATCAAATTTATTATCTTATTTTCAAATATGTATGAATAATAACAAAGTACAAAATCAATCAAACATGCAAAATGGTAACGCAAAAACCGATATAAATGCGAATAAATATAATGATTCATCTGACAATTCATCGGAATGTGATTTAGTCATAAACGGTGTGTCCAATGAATTATTCATAGATCAAATGAATAACCAAAATGAATCCTTGCCATATGAAGATCAGAATAACAATCTATTGAAAATATATTTTCAGATACAGTCAATCCTTTAGAAACAATTATAGAAAGTGCAATGGATGATGTTTTGAGTACTGAGCAAGCATTGAATGTATTAAAGGATGATTTATTGCTTGACGACACAACTGCACCTGTGCCATCGGTTGTGTCACTGGATTTACAGGCAAATGAACAATCATTTACCAACAGTTATGAACAATTGCCTAACCAAATGACTTCATCTTTAAATCATTTACACATTTCGAATAATTACGAGGCCATTTATGAATTGATTGAAGAATTTTTCCAACAAAAATTTTAATTGATTCACATTTTAAATCAAAAGTTTGCTCGCGTTAGCATCGCGCCCACATGATTCTAATGATAAAATATTGTTTATAGGGTACTAGACACCATTAAACAACATATATGTTCAATCAAATAATTATTCTATTTTACCAAAATTGAAAGTTTATTTTTAAATTTTGACGAAGTTATTATTATATGATAATTAATATGACAATATTTGACAGTTTTACTATATATGAATGCTTTTTACTTATCCTTGTAAAGATACTTGTGTTATTGTTGTTCTTATAATATAATGACATAATAGCTGACGAAAAATATCCGATATATTTTAATTCTATTTTTAAAACAAATATTTGTTTTTTACATTCTTTCCACGAATTTTCTACAATTCTATGTCAATGATATCATAATATATTGAATGATCAATTGGGTTTGATTTACTATGCTTTAATGGAGACCGGTAAAGTAATGATCACTTTTGGTAATGAATTACATAACGTTTACTATTTCTTTTAATACTTTTAATATAAAATTTAGATTACAATTATTTGCAAAAAGTAATCCAACATTTTGATTACGATTACAAATAATCTAAAAGGAATTCCATTTTATATTGCAAGTAATCAAAAAATAATCTAAAAAGTAAGCAGGATTACGTTATTTTAACTATATATTTATAATTTAATGGGCTATGTTTTAATTAGATCTATAATATCTTGATTACGATTAATTACGGATTACTTTTTAGATTCCAATAACTAACTGAATTTTTTATATTATTATCAGTTATCATATAACTAAAAGAGTTTGATGACAAAAGTATACAGTTAAAGGGATCAAAGTTACCATAATTGGTATGATGCATTTTGCATTTGAATGATACGACCACTAAACAGGACATGTATAATCAAGAGTTGAATTTAGAAGCGAATAATCAATCAAAGCGTGAATACAAAATACGAATTCCAAAATTCTTTGCCAACATGAATAATGAATCCAAGTATGGAATTTACCTTATTAACTACATAAACTATGTGGGGTTTAAAAGTAAGTTTATGATATAAATAAACATCTAAATCAAGGCTTTTTCTAAAATATTTAAAATATTACCATTTAAATGGTAAGAATTAAATAATTGTGTGCGCCTACGAATAAAAGGCATAATCTTACACTTGTCAATATTTAAATTCATATAATTATGATAACACCAAGCATAGAATGCACAAAGACCCGTTTGGAGTGTATGGACATCGTCAGCATTAAAAACAAATTTGTAAATTTTCAGGTCCGCATATATTTTACTTTTAGAATATTTAAAAACAGTAGGCATGTCATTAATGAAAAGTACAAATAAGATGGGACCCAAAAGGATATCCTGTAGTATACCAGAGCAAGCTTCAATCTTACTTACTTAGTTACTTAGCTGGCGCTACAACTTACAATCGGTTTCAGCCGCCAGTAGCAGCCTTCTCCAACTGAACCTATTTACCGCCAATAACCGCCAGCCGGATACACCTAGGATCCGAAGATCCCTTTCAAGGTCATTCCTCCACCTACACTTCGGTCGGCCCACTTTCCGTCATCCCTCCTGTTTACCGTCCAACACTTTCAACGAAAACCACTCATGCGTGTTACATGACCAGCCCACCGCAAGCGGCTAATCTTGATGTGCTATACAATGTCCGGTTTTTAATATATTTGTTTTATTTCGAAGTCATATCGTCCACGCCATCACGCATTATCCATTACAGGACCGTAGATAATGCGTAGTGTTTTGTTTTCAAAACGTCTTAGACGTTGTTCATTCACTTGGGTCATGCACCAGGCTTCTGAATCATAATTTACGATTGGCCGCACTAGCGTTCGATATAGTTTGATTTTTAGTCCCTTATTCAATGTCTTCGAGAAGAACATTTTTTCGTAAACCGTAAAATGATTTATTTCCTGATGCAATTCGGGATTGCATATCATCACCAATATCGTTGTCACTGTTTATTTCGCTGCAAGATAGGTGAACCTATCGACAGCCTCAAAATGATTTTGGCCAATCGTTACCCTTGGGTGTTGTTCATTAAATGCTGTAACTCGTGGTATAACCATATATTTTGTCTTCTCCTCGTTTACGCTTAAACCCACTTCTGCAGCTCCTCTTTCGAGCGACGCGAACGTTTCTTTAACGGCCTTCATACTTCTACCCACCACATCAATATCATCAGCATAGCCAAGTAATTGTGCGGATGAGGTAAAAATTGTATAGTTGGTGTTAATGTTGATCCCCCGTATACATTTCTCCAAAATGATATTGAAAAATAATGCAGCCAAAGGATCCCCCCGTCGTACTCCGTCAATGGTTTCAAATGTTTCAGATTTGAGACCCCTTAATTGTACCTGCGATTTAACCTGCGACAGTGTTAATTTTGACATGGCTATGACATGACATGGACAGTTTTGTTCGGATAACACGGTCGGATGCGGCCTCGAAATCCACAAACAGATGATGTGTCTCTACATTGAATTCTTTACACTTTTCCATAATATGTCGAATAACGAACAGTTGATCAGTTGTTGAGTGATCGTTGCGGAATTCGGATTGGTATTCACAAATAACTTCTTCCGCGTATGGTAAAAGAAGTTGATACATCATGTAAGCGAAAACCTTATATGTTGTATTTAACAAAGAAATTCCCCTGTAGTTAGCACAATCCATTGTGTCTCCTTTCTTGTAAATTGGCACTATTACAGCCCACTTCTGCTCTTCTGGCATAACTACATGATTCCAAACATGCTCAATTAGCTCGTGTATACAAAGCCATAACGCTTCCCCACCATATTTAATGAGTTCACCAGCCACGCCATCACATCATGTGGTCTTACCATTCCTGAGCTTTAGAATGACTTCCTTAGTTTCCTCATATGACGGTACCGCAATTAATGGTTGTGCAGTTTGGTACGGAAATTCGGTGTTATTATCAATGCCAGTTGGCTTGTCTGCAGTAAGAAGATTTTTGAAATACTCGGGCCATCTTACGATGCACCTTTCCTCGTTCGCCAAATTTTCACCGCTTGTGTTTTTACAAAGAACAGGATGTTGCTTGAAACCGCTCATTACTGATTTAATTTGTTGGTACAATCTTCTGCTTTCGTTGGTGTTGTCGATAAGGTTGTCGTTGTCGGTATCACGCAATGTGTTCCGCTTATGAAGCAATTTTTTGTTACTGATCAGTTTACGTTCTATGGATCGTTTGGTTTTGTAGTCATGATAGGTGATTCGCGTGCCGTGCTGGATAAATTTTGCACGTGCTTTATTCTTTTCCTCATGAGCTGTTTTGCACTCATCGTCAAACCACCCATTTTTGACTACCCCAGTTTTCAAAAATTATTGTCGCTACTTCCGCCGTCTTTACACTATCACGTAGTCGATTCTTCCTGTCATCACATGTTATTAATTTATTGTTCACATCACGTTGAACCAAAAACTCAACCAATTTGTCCTCATATTGCTGTTTAATATTGTCATCTTTGAGTTTGTCGTAATCAAACCTATTTGTAATGACAAATCGGTGATATGTGCATTATGTGTTGTGTTGTGTCCATTATGTGTTGTATCCCGATTATCTTTATTTTTATAATCATTTTTTAGGTTCGCTTTTATTTAAAAACCACATTTATTTTAATTTATTATAATAATGAGTACAAGTTGTACCTTTGAAGGTTTATGATGATGTGACAATGTGTTTCACAATATTTTGACACATTGTCACATTTACAATATGTGTACTTATAATTAATTACATGCCATACAACAATTGTCACCATTACAATATGCGTACTTATAATTAATTACATATTATATTTTCATATACAACACATTACATACATCCATTATGTCGGACGCATGTCGGCTATCTATAAGTATGCGGTCAATTTGGTTTGTTGTTCTGCCGTCTGGTGAACGGCAAG
Organism: Dilophus febrilis; assembly: GCA_958336335.1. Lineage (NCBI taxonomy): Eukaryota > Metazoa > Arthropoda > Insecta > Diptera > Bibionidae > Dilophus > Dilophus febrilis. The sequence continues at coordinate 39,171,677 of OY284469.1, forward strand.
TTCCCTTGTTTATGTTCTAATGCGGAAAACATGTGCTGGATACTATCAGATTATTTGACATGGCGAAATCAACTAAAGGTTCTCCATTGTTGTTGCACTGGCCTTCATGAAAGAATGTTTTTTCCAGGCCACCGTGTTTCCTGAACGTCACCGTATATCCAGCTTAGCCTTTTTTAAACAATCAGTCAAAGTTTTCAATCCACCTGGCAGCAATATCGTTCAAACGTTCCAGGATACCAATTTTAAATCATAGTCCTTTTTCCATTGATTAATGCGTTGAGTCACTCAGTTACCGTTGGTTACCACGTGGAGGTAATGTAAGCACTTGATCAGGAACTCAACAGTTGCAACACTGGGCCAGCGACCGGTAAGTGCCTACCCTATTGATCCCAAACCAAACCAACGCAAGATTTAATCGGTCAGGTTAAAATTTAATTCAAAAGCTCCTCACTTGAATGCATAAGTACGAAGTACGAACGAACCCATTTAATAAAAACCAAACCCAATTCTCTTCAATTTTAAAATAAATAAATTATGTGAAAGCCTATCGAATACCTTCCTGAAATCAGTAAAGACCCAATCGACGTCAGCCCCACATTTAAAATTATCAAAACAATGAGAAGTGAATTCTAGTAAAATCGTGGTCGTGGATCTGCCACTTATAAAATCGGGCTGTTTGGGACACGTGATCGATTTAACATTAAACGACAACACACCAATAATGCTGGATTACATTTTAGGGATAACCGAGAGTTTCGCAATCGGCCAATGGTTTTTTACCCTACCACTGCTTTAGAGGGGAATGAAAATTAATTTTTTTCATAATATTGCAAACCATTTATTAAAACGAATAGTAATTCGCAAAGATAAACATTCAACTGCGTTAAAATTGCCGATGGAACAGCATCAGGACCATATGAATAATTATTTTTACAACTAACTATTTTATAACCATATATAGTCGTTAACTTGCTTACTGGATAATAAGGAAATTAAAGGCCGATAAATAATCAAATATTTTAATGCCATCGGTAGCAAAATTAAAATAAGCAGAAGTAGATGTGGAAGAATTAATATCAGCAAGAAGTCGGCATTTGGGTCAACGTACCACCAACGTACCAACGGCCGTATGTAAAAGATTAATAAATTTCCAAAAGGATCCGAGGATTTCGGGTTAGACTAGTTTAAGTATGAAAAATATCTAATCGATATTTTAACCCGCATGTTGACACCTGGGCCTGCCCCATTTAATTTTTCAACATCATTTAAATATAGATTTTCTTCTAGTAACACCTTAATATTTCATGATATTCGCAAGCAACTATTTTACAATAGATTTAATTTAAAAAATTTTTAAGATTCATTTTGTGGACATTATATTACATCAAAAAGTTTTACGCTTACGTAGTTACGCTGCTCCGTGGAAGTGGTTATACAAATCATTAGTTCTCCTTGTAGCACTATTTGGTTAGCTTTATTATATGAATCATACGACGTTCACCATCATACCAAGGATGAATGGTTGATATTCTAAAAAAAAATCTAAGTAACAAAACAAAATAACAGTAATATCCATCGTCCTGGAGAAAGTCCCGCAATCGAATCCAGCAATCCCGCCTTATTTAGGCCTATAATAAATCTGGGGTGGCATTATATGGAAGTCGATACCATCGTCTATCGCCTATCGTCTAAAATTACGATACTCAATTATTTTGATATTATGGTAGTCGATTTTGTGGGTTTCGATATTATTTGTATATCGTCTCCGTGGATATTGTTGTGGCAAATGATTTTCATATAGAAAAACAAAAAGTTTATTATTTCTATGAGAATGAGATTGAAAGTATTATTTTTATGAGAATTGCTTTTGTACTTTTTATGAATATTAAAATTGAATAAATGAACAAAAGCAAAAGAAAGCAATACAAACGACAATCGTAACGATAGCTACTACCCTATCGTCAAAAATTATCGTCTTAAACCGACGATATCGTTTGCCATAATTGCAAAAATGAAAAAATCGTATGTTTGACGACAATCATCTATCGTAATCGAATGCGATAATTCCACCTCTGTATTTTTTTTAAAAAATTATTGATTTAAAATACGACTGGTATTAATGATTCCGTATTTTTAAAATCAAATTCATAAAGCGTATATCAACAGGCATACCAGTATGTCGATTGTCATTAAAGTTAATGTTTAACAATAAAGATGGATGATATGACTATCCTCAGCTACAATAAAATTTAGTGTTCGAACAATAAAATAATCCAAAATATCAGGAACAAAAATCTAATCAAGAAGTCTATTATTATGGTTCAAAATTTCATTAAATTGTAATAAACCTAACGATGAAATACCGCATTAAAGAATGTTACCTCCAAATCAGTATTAGAATTAATTGGAATCAGTTATAGTCATTATCATTCGAACGAATCCGCTCAATTCGAGATAAATTAAAATTACCTCATCATAATCATAATATTATATATTGATCGATTAGTCCCAAAATTACTGAAGTGCTTTAAATGGTTATTTAATTCGGTTTCTATTCACTTATAGTACAAAAAAGTTCAACTTAAATTTATTTATATTAAAAACATTTTGCATATTTTTTTTTATATTTATCATTTTATTTATTTAATTTTTATATAAACAAATTTGAACACAATATAAAAAAAATTAAAATAATTATTTTCTTTGATTTGTTTATTTATTAACTTAAAAAATAAAATCTTAATTGATATATTTGAAAAAAAAAAAACGAATCTCTCAGTTTTCTTTGGATTTATTTTATTTATTTAATTAATTATAAATAGATATATATATAAATATATAATAGAATAGAAAAAAGTTAATATTTAATTTAATTATTAAATGATATGCGAAATAAAATATAAATTATTACAAATGCGCGATCGATTCATTAATGATCAAAAAATGCATTAAATTAATATTAATTAATAATAAAATATTTAAAATTAAAAAAAATATGCCAAATAGTATACGCAGCATTCAAATTGGCAAATGATATTATTTTTATTTTGTTTTGTATTTTTTTCATTGCTAATAATTAATAATAAAAAAACAAACATAATTATAAATAAAATTATTTAATAATTTGTTTTTTATTTTATTTATATAATTCTTTTATTGTTAATTAATAATATATATTTACACAAAATTTGATAATAAAAATATTATATAAATACATAATTAGGCAAATAATTGCGCGGTTGCGATTTTTTAATATTTAATTAAATTAAATTAATTTTTTATATTTACCATTATTTTATAAGAAATATTTTTGATTTATTTAAAAAATATATAAATTTCTTGTTTAAAATTTATTTATTGATTTTTTGATATGAGGATAAAAAATAATATGGATTTTGATTTTATGAAAAATATTTAATTAAAAATGTTTTTATTTTAATTTTTATATAAAAAAAAAAAGACTTCAGTAATTTATGTTTTTTTAATACTTTCATAAAAAACTTTTAGTTTTCCTTTAGAGTTTCTTTGCATGTAAAGTTAATAGTTTTCAGCTGATATAATTTATATTTATATAGAGCTCCTTATATAGGATTTCTTAACCCTTTTGAGGTGAGGTAAATTACCAAAAAAAAAAAAAACTTTGAGAAAATATTTGAAATTATGGCTAAATTTTCTCATATATTTAAAATATTAATTTATTTACAAAAATCCCAATAAAATAATGCCATAATTTTAATTTTTTTTTCTTATTTAGGGATTAGGACATTTAAAAAAATATATTATATAGATAGTTTTCATGATATTATACAATTTTTATTATCTTTATCACCACCGCCAATTCCTTGTTGTTTACGTTTACGGGCGCATGCCAATGCATCATTTGGTACATAACTAACACGAACACCCCCGTAATGTCTACGTTGTGGCAATTGATATGCATGATCGTCGGTACTGGATGAACTCGATGAACACGTCGAGCAAATACTATTTGTTTCCGAATCATCATCAATATTATCATCCATATGTCGAATCGTTGTTGTTGTTGTTCTTGGTGATTGATCATTCAGATAATTATCGGAATGACTTTTATGTCTACTACTACTACTATTATTGTTGCTTCTACTATTACTACGATTACCATTATTGCATCTACTATTATTACCACAATTATCAACATCATCATCATCATCATCATCGTCATCATCATGATTTTTATTAGTAGTATTTTGTCGTCCTCTACGATGACCGCCGCCACTTCTTAACGAACGCTTTTGATTGGTACGTCCCGAATAACTTCTTGAACGTGGTAATGTATCTTGTATACCTTCAAATCGAACACCTTTTTTTACTTTGATTTCTTCCGGTTTGGGTTGTTGTTGTTGTTGTTGAAGTTCTTCTTCTATTTTTTCTTCTAAAACATTATCGATTGACTCATCGCCACCAATTGGTGTTGTAGTACTTGTAGTACTTGCAGTAGTGTATGGCATATGATTGTTCAATGGCGCTTCATCATCATTATCTTGTTGACTAAATTCATTTATATTAATAATATGATGATCACTTTGAACATCACGTTCACTGCTTGGTGATGATAATTGCTGATGGTGTAAATGATGTAAACCGTCACCAATTCTCGCATTTGTTAATTCTGGCATTGATGCAGTCATTGTTGTTGACGTAGCTGCGACGGTGGTGTCGGCACCCCCAACTGTTATTGTATCATTTAAATTTGTACTATGTTCATTATTTGTTGACACCGAATTTGTGCTGTTGTTTGATGCATTCCATAAATCTAAACTATCACCAATAGCGGTTAAATCTAATGGTTCACGACTCCGATCACGATTTAATAATCTATGTAAATCGGATGGATCTGAATGTTGACGATGTTGTTCTTGAAATTGTTGATTTAAAATATTGTTATTTAGATTACTAATATTGTTATTATTATTGCGATATTTATGTTCGGGTGATCCACTGCTACTGCCACTGCCGCCTCCGCATCCGCCTCCACCTTTATCGATAAGTAATTTTTCTAAATTTTTTTCTAATAATACACGATCTAAACCTTTATTGGTTGGATTTGGTGATGCCATTGGACTTTGATTTTGTGGATTACCGGTGGTGTATGGTGTTATTGATGAAGATGTGGATAACGGCGGCGGTGGTAACGTCGGTGGTACCAATTGAAGTGATGGTGATAAAGATTTTTGTTGTACAATAATATGTAATTCTTCTTGTTCCCAACGTTGTTCACCATCTTGTTGTTCTGCTTGAGTTAGCGATTGCTTTGGATTACGTTGTAGCGCACGTCGTCCCATTTTTGGACTACGTGCAATTTGTGGACTACGCATTTGACGAACCGGTGATGATGGAGTTGTTTCCATCATTGGCGGTGACGCCGGCGGTGTTGATGATTCATTGTCGGATGGCGGACGATTTGGAGTTTTCGTTCGTTGACGCGGTGGTCGTAAACCCGGTCCCGAACTATCGGATGGCGTCGGCGGTTCACCTTTACTGCAGGCGATCGAGCAATATATGGCACCACGACGTGGTAAAAATGGACGACCCAAAAGTGAACACCTGTATTAATAATGTAAAGTTAAAATACATAATTTAAGATATACGGATATAGTACACAATTTTAATTATTCTATTTAAAATATGTTAAAATGGTTATGGTTTTAAGTGTATTATTATTATCCGATGTAAGTTTCTGTGAGACGCGATAATCAGAAGCGAGTTTAATTGAATTTAGAATACATTAATATAAAAGAAATTTGTAAAGAATTTCTTGATGAAAATTATATAGAATTTGCTGTAGAACATAATAATATAGGATTTGTTTTAGAAAATTGCATAGAATTTCCCTTAGATGAGTTAAGAAAATTCACTAAGTTTTTGGTTGAATTTTTTTCGGTTTATTTGTCTCCGAAAAACATTTTTCGATAAATTATTTTAAATAAAATTAATTAAATTACTAAAAAAATTTATTTTTAATAATATCTGTGTCACAAAAATGTCCTTTTTAAAAATTATACAGAAATTTTCGTTTTTAGCAATCGTTTTTGCATTCGCCTAAATTTACAGGCGTCCTTCCTATATGAATATATTTATCGGTAAAATACACATACCTGCATGTACTACACGAAAAACAATTATCGGTTGCATGCCAATGTTGACCGTCATGGCTCATTTGTCCTTGATCGACACCAATCGGTTCACCACAATAATCACAATATTCAGCAAACATTGCATCAAAACAATTTAAACAATATGGTTTACCATCTCTCATAATATATCTATATTTAAAGATAACAAATATAGATAATATATAAAAAACATATTATAATTATTATTGTATATGTTAATGTATAGACATATTAATTTAACTTTTTGTTTTATATTCCAAATATAATTCTTATTTTTATATATTCACTTTTATTTTGAATACATATATAATTCAAAATAGATATTGGAATAGATAATTTATAAAAATATATTTATATACAAATAAAAATAACTTTACCTTTGTCCACCAAGTTGTTTATCGCATTCAAAGCACGCAAAATGTTTCATATGCCAAGCACGTCCTTCAGCTTCTGTACATTCATCGGCAAGGATAATCTAATTATAAAATGAAAAATATATTTATATTTATATATAAAGTTATTATATATATTTGAATATATGGATTGGATTATTGTATATATTATATTTATAAAATTGGATATATGAAATAGACGGAAAAATCCATTATTGTACAAACTTTAAAATTATATTATATATATGTTCGGTTGAATTTATGTGAGGAATATCATAAATTTATTATATTGCCCGATTCATTCAATACTTATTTTTCTATGTCTTTTTAGCATATAAGATTTATTCACGCTTAATCTTATTATCGATGACCATAATTATCACACTCAAATTTATTAGCTTGAACATATAACGTAACATAAAGTAAAGACTAACATCAACTATATGTAATATCTATCACGTTTCTATGTGTATGATATACAATAAAGGATACCATATAGAATACAAGTGTATACATTTCGCTGCATATTCATATCAATTCAACAACGATATATATATATACTTAATCCTGATGTATTGATTCTCATCCATATACTATATATAGAATATATATTTTATGTTCAATCTTATTATCGTATATTTATATCACAACCGCACAATCCATTCATACCAGACCAGACCATATTTATATATATATATATATATATATATATATATATATATATATACTTAATATATATACGATGTGTATCTCATTTTTGTCTACTTTGTACATTATAATCGTTAAGGAAAATCGTTATTATATACTTTTTACTTCAAGAAGAAAATAATATACAGCAATAGTAATAATAATAATATAATGATAATACCTATATATATATATATATATATATATATATATATATATTAGATAGATAGATATAGCTAAATACAATATATATTGTTGGGACAGTTTTCTTTATATGTATACTTTTATTTTTCCTTTTTATTTTTTCATATAACATGGGCTTAAAGTTATACTTGAAAACTTTTCTTTTTTTTTAAATATAAGGGGATATTTCATTTGTGTGTCTTTATATATATAGAAATCTTATAATATATATATAAGTGCAGTACAGTAAAACAGGATGATGAATATCACTGAACATATATAAAAGAATAAATGCACATTAACGAAACGAATTTGTCATATATATATATATAGTTTCGAATGAGTTTTTTTTTTACAAATTTGACAAATTGTTCTTATATCATCCCGTTCCCGAAATATACAATTTTTATTTATTCATATGTGTGCGTTTATATGCGTGTGCTGGATGGGTGAATGTTTGTTTCACCAATATCTTCCTATCGTATATACATATATATATACCAATTCTATATTTGTATGACAGATCATTAATTTGAAATGGAATCTTTTCTGTAATGATATTTTTTGGGATATTAATAATATTTCATTTCAATTGATACCCAAAAATTCGTAGGTTGTATTTTTTTTTAAAAAAACGTGATATCATAATATTAACATATAACTAAACTATTAATTTGTATCCGCATTACTCGAAACCAAAATGAAAAAAAAACATTTATAATTCATTTTCATATATACATACATATCTATACTAGTAATATATCATAATTTGATTGATAAATGGAAACGTATATAGTGGAAATTTTCGTTCCTTAAAATGTCTTAATATGATTTTTATAATATATCAAATCTTTAACAACCAAAACAATATTCGATTGAATGAGATTTGGTCTTTTTAGAATTGTCAATGAGATTATAGTTATTATATATATTACGATTATACAAAACAAATTTGCAAAAACTGTAATATTAAGAAAACCAAATTGATTGCTTTGAAAATAGTTAGATGATTTCTCTAATATAATCATAAATTAAGAGCAGCCCTTATCAGCAGCCAAAAATCTTACAATAAACATTTTTCTGTGAACATTTCAGATATTATCATTAGAGTTTAATTTTAGTGTAAATGTGACGCTGATGGTGTAATTTGTTTGGACATGTTCAACTTTGATATCTATTAAACCAGTCCTTAGTTCTAGAAAGCTTGTAATATTGCAGTGATTATAGGTTCATCATAACTAACCATTTGGCATTAGAATCATGGAGCTTTCCCAAGCTCTTTGTCCCCAGAAATGGATTATAAAGACTTGAAGCAAAATGACAAAATTTAATTAGTAATTCATGAGAATGATCTATTTGTAAAATGTTGGAATAGAGATTAACTTATGACGAATTATTTTTAATTTATTAGTTCGTTACTACGGTTTAGCACTCGGTTTAACAGAATAGGTTTAGCTACCTCGGAATTCTATTGCCGTGAGCCCGTAACAAAATCACTTATTCTGGTGATACACCTAAATGTGATGCGTTGAATACATTTAAATGATTTTGGATGGCCAAGCTCTAATGCCATGTGGATTAATTTATGAAATTTTGAAAATAAATGCAAACATATGAGTGAAAAAAAACTTAAAATGACATTAAGAAAAAATAAGTCATATGTTTTCAAACAATTGTCCAAGTAGATTTTTTTATATGAAAGAAATTTCTCAATATCAAGATATCTGTTATGCGATTCATGAAAAAATTAATTAAACCTGTCCAGGTATTTATGTAATACAATAAACGTGATCTTTGTACAATATTGCACTATAAATTCCCTGGGACAATTAATCGATAATTTTCTAAGGTTTTCATTGATTTTAATGATGAAAAATGTTACCAATATTTGATTTTCTTATTATTTCTGATTTTTTTTTCAAAAACGTGAAAATTTGTTGATTTATTTTTTTGAAAATTTGAAATGCATATTTATAATTAATTGAAGATGATCTTCTTAAAATATTGCACTATATAAGTTTCCCTGGGGGAATATATTTGAGATTTGAGAATTTTTAAAAACCTTTTGGGATTTATACCATATTTAAAATATGAACCATAAATTCCATGTTTCTTTCGGTTTTTTAAATGTATATATTAACAACGTATTACGACTCTCTCTACAACCGAGAATATATCAAAGGAATGGATATATATTCCGTTATATAGATTCGTAAATTAATCATTTAAGCGAGTACGACGGATAAACTAGAAAAATTAACCAGAAACTTTCTGAATCATAAGATAAGAAAAAGATATCAACAAATTCCTATGTAGATGTGTTCTTATTTTATACCTATAAATATTGATAGAAGTATATTATAAATTAAACTTACCTCATCACATGCTGAACACCTTGGCTTTAATGTTTCTGCATGATGACGTCCACAATATAATCTTCCTTCCCGATGAAAATAAATTAAATCAACCAATAACTCTTTGCATACACAACAGCTAAAACATGTTGGATGCCAACATACATTTGTACCGAAACGTGATGCAAATACAACAATGTCACCAAGTGATTGAGGCTCTTCACACTGCATTAACAAAAATTAAATAAAAAATAAAAAAAAATCATTATACTACTATTAAATATATTTTAACTGATATAAAGCAAACGGTGGGTGTTAAAACAAATGACAAATATTAGGAAAATTAAATAAAATTTTTAGCAAAACACTATACAATTTCATTTTACATTTATTTTTATACTATTTTTCTCATTCCATTTTATGTACATTACCCGTATAAATACAATTCTTAATTTTTTAAATTTTACCTTTGCATTCATACAAAACAAAAAAGAAAATTGTCTCCACATTGAAGGTATTCGAGCGACCCTTATATTTTATTTCTACACTCATCATAAATCTTTTATAATATATATATGAATGATAATTCAAAAAAAAAAAAAAAAGAAAAGAAATGTTACAAAATTTTAAATATTTGCATTAAGTACATATTTTTAAAGGAATTTTTTTTTTGTTTTACTTTTATTCATTGCATGAATTATATTTTAATTTGTCCCTGGAGATTTTTATATACTGAATTTGTCATACAATCGCACGGACAAAAAATAAACAAATAGGAAAATAAAGATATTTCACAGATCATCCCTAAATATGTATATTATTATTATTGTTATTAATATATATATCGTGAAATTAAGTAAAAAAAAAAGGTTCTCTTAAAAATATATTTTTTAAGGACATATTGTTAAAAATACAAATGAAAAACTCTTGCCAGGTTGATAAATGAATGTAATTTTTATTAAGTGTTTTTTATTTTCAGAAATTAAAACGTTTAAATTTGTCGGCATAGGTTAAATTACATATAATTTATTTAATGGTAAATATAATTTTATATATAAAATGCTTAAAGTTTTATTAAACTTTAAAAAATTATCATTAAATATAGATCAATCCATTATTTGTAACCCTATCAATCCGCATTTACGGTTGAATTGAATTGATGAATGTATAAATGAATTAATTTTATTATAAATATATATTAATATTATTGAATTTAAAGCATCATTTCAATATATATTGTAAAAAAATAGCTTTTAACAATTCTTTTTCTTATAAATTTTCGTTTTCCTTATCGCATAGTTTTTGGAATGACTATATACAAACCAAATCTAACTTTTAAAACTTTAAGAAAATATTTTGTGTACAAAAATGCATTATAATCATCGTATATATATTCAAAATACGGTAACAAAAAACACAACGATGTATGAAATTTATGCTTTTCTATAATATATATCATCTACCTTATTGTTATCATATATAGATATTTATTATTGTATTATATAGATATTTCTGTTTTTTTTTTTAAGAATTCTCTAATGTAATTTAAAATTTCAAGCACAACAGGGAGTGTGAATGAATGACGTGAAAAGTTTTTTAATAGGATGCGGATGAACAAAAAATAAAAATAAAAATTACTGTCTGTCTGCAGACGTTTTTTGTTTTTTTCGTGTGTGTTTGTGTTAGAATCATGCTATTTGATCCAAAAACTATATATATGCAATATAAAAATATACATTCTATACTATTATATATGTATATATAGAGGATATAATGTAATTTTTCATGGAGAGATGATGATAATAGTCATTTCTCCATACACGATTTAGATTTTATATTTTTTTTTGTATTAAATTTGCTTAATTTATAGAAGACAACCATAATATTATATAAAGATAAATAATCAGTTCGTTATGACAATTTGAAAGTTATATACTATATATATATAGTATATATACATATACAATGTAGTTTTAATATAAATTGAAGCAACGTTTATAACTAGGAAAGGGAATTTTATATAATGGAAAATTATTCATGAAATTTGTTGTATATTCGTATTGATGATGGAAAATGTTATTATTACCTATATATATGCGGGTAGGACTACTTTGAGTTTGTTGAAAAGAATAGGGTCTATTTTGGAAAATGGAACTCCGTTTTTTTTTTGCGACTACCCAGTCAGTGAAAATAGAAGTACTTTTAAAAAAATGTGTTTATAAGCTAAAACCAAACGAACACACTATACGTTTATATCTTCCAAAAAATATCTTCAGAATTCAATCAGAAATACACCCACAATAAAATACTTACGATAGAATATACTCAGATGGTGTTCACGGAACCAATCGAAATGAATTCGCTTTTATATAATTTACGATAAAAGCATTTAATGTTTTTAATTTAAAAATTAAAAGTATTCTCTAGGAAAGCCTTTCAACTTAGACTAGGAAGGCATATGCAGAAGGCCTTTAGAAAATATTGTAGGCTGACTATGGGTAAATATACGAAAGAGAATTATTTTTTATAATTGATATTTTATGGGATATTTAAATTTAACTATATATAAATATATGTAATAATGCGGGGCGTGAGAAAATTTGCCCTGACGACTAAAAAAAATGTCGCTTTATATTCAACAATTCAACAAATTAAATAACGTGGAATCATTTAGACTTATTCGTATTTTAGTGCGTATTACACCCACAGTTGAGAAATCTATCTCTGATTCGATACCAGTTCCCCGTTATCGTTGAAACGTACTTGAACGTTAACGTTAAATATTTTCCACTTCTTTGTTCTTGTTCGTGTTAACCGTTTACCGGTAATGCAACAAAACCCATAGTTTTAGCGTCCAACCACAGGTTGTTGGTTTCTTAATTTTTGTCTTTTACCTGTCGGTAATTAGCCGTAAGACCAACCGCATGGTAAAATATACAGCTCTGTGTGAAAATGCAGATTCGATAATAACCGAAAACACAAAACATATTTTATGTATTCAGTATAGGCTTCGACCCCATGAATCCGACTTTAGTTAAAATTTTAGGTTGGCATTTCTAGCAATCACACCACAGAGGCACATAAACGATACGGCTTTTCTGTAAGGTAACTGCTTAGCAATAAATTAAATAAAGTGCAAAATAAAAACGATTATTTTCGAACAAAATTTCCAATTTTCATTTTCTTTGCAAATCATATGAAAATTCATTCAATTTCTGATTTTTCAAAGAATAAAATTTTGAAATCGCATCATTGGTGCAAAAAGTGTACGTGAAAACTTTCAACATTTTTTTCACGCCTTCGCCACCACTACTATATATCATTATTATAATTATTGTATTTATAACTGAATTTCTATTTTAACGGGGAAAACAATTTAAGAATTTTCATAAATAATTTCATGATAAATTTTGATCTTGATATAGATAAGGTGAGATTACGTTTCAGAAAAACAATTTGTAATAATTGCATTATTGGTTATTGTTTATAAAGAATTCTATCCAAATTCACTAAATTCACTAAACTTTAACAAATTCACTACACTTTATATTCGCGTCTATATCAATTTTCAGATGATTCTAAAAAATTAATTCAAGGAGTTTGTAAAACTTTAACCTATCGCCGAAAATTAAAAATTAAAAAGATACACCAAGCATCTTATCATATCTACATATCAATCAAAAAAATATTTTATATTGTTTTAAAAAAAATTACTTAAATAAATCATTTTTTCCATATAATATGTGATAAACAAATTAAAAAAAAATCTTTATAGTTATTGTACTTATAAAAAAACAACTTTAAATACACATTCAATTTAAATACTATTAAAATTATAATAACATTTTCTACTATATCTATAGATGTGAATATGAAATACAAATGAAAATGTTTCATTTTTTTTTTAAAAAACGTTTAAAAATACTACAAATTATATTTTCCATTTTACTTTATATTGTTGTAAATTTTACTACTTTCACATTTCACCATATACAAGGAAAAATAAATACATTTTTTTGTATGTAGATATACATAATTTGAAAAAGGATATTATTTTTGATGTGAAATTGTGAAACTTATTACCTTTTTGAGAGTATTATGTGTACATTCAAATACATTCTTTATGAAAAAAAAATAAATAAATAAAAATACAATAAATAAGAAGAAAAAAAAATGATGGAATATTTAGAAAACTTTATAAAAACATATAATGGTTTTTATATTCTGTATATTTATATATCGTTTTTTTTTTATTTCCAAGTATGTACCACTTTTCTTTTCCTTATACGTTTTTTTTTGTTCTTTTCTGTTTTTTTTTTGATTTTCCTCTACTTTGTGTACAAACATAAAGCTTTTAATATTGTTTATATATCTTTGTATTTTTTTTTGAAAAATTTTTTTTTTTTTTAAAAATTGAAAAATAAACACAATAATATATACTTTTATACCATATATGTACATATTTTCTCGATCACGTTGATATACGAAAAGTTTCCGGAATGAAAATGAACAAAATATAGTATAAGATTATGAATATATATGTATGCATAGCGAAAATTCATTATACACGTAATATACTTTAACGTAATCTTCTTTTATACTTATTTGTGTATATATTTCATATCCCGTAAAAATATTCAATGATTTTCATTATTCAATGGAGCTCCTCTTAATGAACTTAAGTTTTCCAAATGACTTTTTTGAATTTTTCGAAAGCTTTTTTTATCCAATATTTTTATCCAATATTCATTATTATTATGACATTAATATTGGAAACAATGTACTGCTCATAAATAATTCAATATTTGCATTACTGAATTATTGTACCTTTCAATGCGAAGGATGGATATTAGAATTCAGCACTAAAATGTGTTTATAAAAATGTTAATTTTTACCGAAGGAGTAAATGAATAAGATTTCATGATAATACCTTAAAGATATGCCGAAAAAACAGCGACCATTAAGCAGTTATTGGAATGATGAATTTAGCTCAGCATATATCAATGTTTTAATACAATATGCGGTTTCAACATTAACAATGTAATGAAATTTCGCCGTGTGATAACTCCATTGAGAATTTCTGGGCTATTATTAAGCAATCAATTATCGAATCTAGATTTTCATTTTAGTAATGTACCGCCAAATAGACATCCATCCATAATAATAATAAAAAAAACATCAAGCTCTTCGAGATGATGATGTCACATGAGTGACAAGCAAGATAGTAATATCAAAAGAAATATCTCAAAAACATAAACAACCAGGAAACAAAAACAATGTTTTGAAAAAGATATAACATCATTAGGTCGTCTACGTGAAAAATACAAAGAAGGGCAACCGATATGAAAACCTTAAATGAAAAGAAAAAATAAAATGATAGGAGTAATGATGCAGTAAATACAGAAAAAGACAAGAGAAAATTCTGAACACAGAGAAGAGATAAAGGATTTGCAGCATGAATCGTTGAGTAGGGAGAAAAAAAAAGGAAAAAGGTGACAAAAAGTAAATGATCGATAGAATCCAATATATGGAAAATAAAATGGAAAACGAGGATATGAGCAGAACGCAATTAATTGTTAACAAACATATCGTGGATGGGATGTAATACCATTACTGGCGTATAAATTGGGTTGGGTTCTAAGTCCCCGAAACACTTGACCCCTTGAGATCATTGTGCTACACCCTCAATCTATTCCGTATTCTTACATACATTCAGCAGGGCCTCAGAAACATGGCCAATTGAATGATGGGTAAGGAAATAATTTCCTGTTATTGCTTCACATTCACATAAAATGTGCTCGGCAGTTTCCTTCTTCATGTGGCATAGCCTACAGGCTAAAAGTATCGTCTTTTACGATTTTCATCCTATGTAGATGAGCTCTTAGATTATAGTGTCCGGTTAAATATCCGATCACTATCCTAGTTGTTTAGGTTGAGAATTTGTTTCGTCAGGCCTTACGGAGGAGGGTATACAGGTATCGGTGTCATTCCAGTTCAGTAGTTGTAATAACAATACCTATTATTATGATGTCTAATCAATACATTACATGATGGTGTTTTTAGAGTCATTTTAAATTAAGTAAATTCTGCTAAATTGACTACCCCTATAACTTGATTTTGTACTATGCGTGTTTAAAAACCAATAAAATGAATCACCCTATAGGTGTTATAACAAAATACATCCTGTAATAAGGAAATATACACGTGAATTGAAAGCAAAAAAATTATGAATAGCAGAGAAAACTCATAAAATATTATTGTATATATAATAATGTTTTTTTTTTAATCGTTGTCGTAAACTTTATTTTCACTAACAAAATCTACACATAAAGAAACATATATAAAAGCGAATAACTATATTTGGGAAAAAAATTGAAGTATATTTTTTTCTATATAATAATATTTTTATGCATTTTCATGTACCATTTCCTTAAAAATATATAGCATTTTCTTTTATCATATGAAAAATGAAAAATGATTATTGTATGGATATGGTTACAATTTAAGTTTAATGTGCGGTCAGTTGAATATATACAAAAAGAAAAAAAAAGTACGGGCGTTTTTTTTTTGTTTACAATCAAAAGATATGGGATTTTTTTTATATGTATACACAAATTTCCCAACATAAATTATTTACTATCAAATAAATTTTGTCCATATAATCTTCACAAAACTTTATATTCGAAATTTTTATTTTTTTTATTTGTTTATAAAAACAATTCAACTATATATTTAGAAAGAAAGATAGTATTTTATTATTAAAGTATATAATAACGAATATTTTGATATCATTATACATATATATATATTTTACAATAAAATAGAAGATCCATTGCCCCTAATTTATTTTCTTTTTATATATGAAAGAAATCTTTTATGTTCAATTTAATAAGGGATATTTTTATATTACATATATAATGGCCAATAAACTTAATATATTAATTAATTTTATTTTTGGTCGATTAATTAAAATTATATATTTTATTTTTGCGGTTGAATTTTTTGTATCCTCACATTGTTTTCTCTCCAGAATTTTATATTTTTTTTAGTCTTTTTTTGGCAATTCAAATATATGTAGTATTATATATACAAATTGTTATGGAAAATTGCCAAATTTCTAATTAATCGGTATATGATTTTATCATTGCTTGTATATATTTGCGGAGATATACAAAATAATTTGTTTATAAAATATTTATAAAATATCTTTATATGTACATGTACAAATCTAATTAAGTTTTCTGCTTAAATTTAAAGCAATTATATCATTTTGTTTTTGCTTATAGTTATCCAAACTTATAAAATCCAATATACACGGTTTCCAAAATATTCTTATTCACCTATTTAATCATATCCTGGCAACTTTACTGCAAAATAATCAATAACATTTATATCATATACGTATATTATGAATAGTTATGCTTATAGTTTCATATTCAATGTAACACATTTTATGATAAAGTTAATGGCTATGTGGTTTAGTTGATTAAACACTCACTGCACCTTAAAATTCTGACTAAATTTGAATGGCGTGACTTGGAATTCAACTGCGAAATATTTGCTTTTCTGTTTATTCATGTGCTTGATCATCCTTACGACTAATTAAAGACCCGGGAAAAAATTGAAAATTTAAACATTTGTTTTAGTGGAACCTTAAAACAAATCGCGGGTTGTGAAGAAGAACATAAGCAAACAAAAAGTGTTAGTATATTAACTAAAATGATCGATAATGATTAAAAAAAATTCCAGTAAAACTATTTAAATGCTAAACAAATTATTATTAATAGACATAGGCTTAAAACATTTCAATATCAAAGTAAAAAAAATATTTGGCTGAAGTACAGTTTAGCGCGGACCTTGAGCTAGGACATTGGGGATACCTCCAATCGAAACCCTATGTTGCACTGACAAAATAACCGTTAAAATATATAATATAACTCTATGGTGCAAATGTTAAAAATTGCTAACCTATAAAATTCTAACGAAATTTTGGTGTCGTGGGTTCGTATCCTACTGAATGCATAAAATATGTTTTATGTTTTCGGTTATTTTTCGAATCTGAATTTTAACACAGAGTTATATTTTCCGCTCGCGGTTGGTCGTACGTCTAATTACCGACACCGTAAAAGCCACAAATTAAGAAACTAACAACAGAAGGCTGTTGTTGGACGCTAAAACCAGATTGTTGGTTGTATAGCGAAAAATGAATTTTATTTTTATTATAAAGCATATCACCAGAACCGCACTATTTAAATATGAACGAATCGCAATTAATTGATATATTCATTTTTCCAAGCCCAATTTTCTTGATTTTTAACAAAAGAAAATTTTGTGAGAGCTTATCGGATGCCTTATTAAAATCGGCAATGAGGCAATTGACCTAAGCGGCAAGTTTAAAATTATAAAAGCATTATGAAGAAAATTCAAGCAAATTCGTGGTACTGGATCTGCCAAATTTATAAGACAAATAATATTTTATGTATCCAAATTGTTTAACTGGATATCAAACAAAGCGCTAATCTTTCTATCTATCCATATCTCTATAAATGGTTTTAGTATGGAAAAAAAATGAATTTTCTCAGCTTAAGTGTTTGAAACTAAAAAAAAAAAGAAAAAAGAACCATTTAAAATAATTAAAAGTTTAAAATGTTAGTCATTACAAAAAAAAAGTTAAAAAAACACGAGTAAAATGTAATGCTTCTTATATATGTTTTGTCTATATGATTATATGTACATTAGAAGTATAACAAATAAAAAAATAAATAAACTAATGGAAATCTCGTACTAATGAAGTTTGATTTTAATTACTTAAGCTTATATAATAATAATATACAGTTTTATACACATAAGTTTAATAATAGAGTAACACACAGACACCAAAAAAAAAATCTATATCATATTGACTTCAACAAAAAAAAAAAAATTAAGTTAAAAAAATTCAATTAGCCTCGAGGCTAAACATTCATTATTATTATTTTTTTTTATTATATAGTCAGATATATATACAAAATAAGAATATTTTATAATTTTTATAAATTATGCGAATGCATATACATATATGTATATTAACATAATATGAAGACCCATAAGGCAAAAATTTATTATGTGTCATTATAAAATATTTTTGTATTTATTGAGTTGTTTTTTTTTCTTCTGATTTTCGTGTAGAGTCATTATTATTATTATTATTATTATAATGATGGTATACATAAAAGTTTTATTTTCATCTGTCTTTATTACTTTTACTTCTTTAAAAATAATTATTTAAGAAAAAAAAATGGTTTAAACGAACTATTATTATATATCTGTATATTTTGTTTAAATGCATTAAATAATCCATTTTTCAAATTGGTTTAGAAAAAAAATCATTCATTTTTAAAAAGTGACCGAAGAATGTTAATTAGAAGTGAAGAAGGGTAACGAGAGAAAAAACAAAATTCGGGTGTCAGCAATTAGAATAAATTGTATAAAGTCATGAGGGTATATTTTAATTTTTTTAATAAGAATTATGTATTTGAATATTACATTTAATTTAAGAATTGTCAATTAGTATAGATGACTATCGCATAATATAGCCGTTTTTAAAAGAGTTATTTCTTTGAACGCGCTTTAACACTACACATACTATATATAGATGTAGAATCTATACAAATATATAATTGTATTAATGAATTACTTTTTTATTATACTACCACCATATATATATATATATCTTCAATAAAATGCATATAATTTCTTTAAAGCTATATTATCATATAATTTAAATCGTATATAATTGCTGACAAAAATACAATAGTAAAAAAGTATTTGAAACATAACAAAAAAAATATCCCGCTTGAGTTTATATATCTGAATATATAGATATATGTCCAATGTATAAAAAATACATATAATATTCATTCATATTTAACATAAATACAAACTATATATATATATATATATTTTATATATAAAGGTTTATGGTGCATCAAATTAAGAGTTTAAAAGTGAGCTATACCATGCTATAAATAAGTAAATAGGATATTCATATATATTTATATATAAAGAAGAATAGATCCATTAATGATTCAACAAATTTAAATCATTTGTAATAAAGAATTTCAACTTTTTTTTTTAGATTTTATTTGTATCTTTTATGTATTTCAAATGAAGAAATCTTCAAGTTAGATGTAATTAAAAGTGTAAAAGCAAAAAAAAAAACTTTTGAATTATATACAATAAAATATTTATATATATAGTGTTCATTTGTATATATATATATATATAATATATAGAAGATGAGTTGTCTATATATCCTATGTATATGAATCAGTACCTAATTTTTATTGTTACACAGTACATCATAGCATATATAAACGGCAGTTTTAAATAAATATATATAAAAAAAAACTTCGCGGGCTAACTAATCTCTTTTTTTTTTTTAAACATTTGCCTATACTATATTATCTTGTTTAGAGATTAATTGCTTTGCATTTTTAAACACAATATATATGTACATATAGAGATATAATATGGAATGGATAAAAATAAGCATATTCATTCAGAATGAATTTCATTTTTAGTTTAAATTTATGTATTGCTTCTTATATGAATTTAGTGTGGAATAAAATAAAGTGTACAAAATGGTAAATGTTATTGCTGCGTTTTTTTGTGTGTAGAATTTCATTTATGCTAAATTTAGTTAAAAACAAAAAAGAAAATTTTATATGTTTGCATTTTGCATTTGAATAATTTAACCTGTGCTTAGAATTTATTATAAAAGGCAAAAAAAAATGGGTAAAATTTATACGTTACATATAAGTAGTAGATTCAGTAGAATGCATATAAAATTTTCTAATAAAAATTATAGTATTGCAACAAAAAAAAAAGAAAAAATCGAAACTGAAAACTGTATATGGAAAATTTCATATAAATTCTAGGATTCAAAGGGTTTTAACGAAAAATGTGTTGCCCAATCTGTGAGGAAATTTTTAAGAAAATCATCATAAACAGGAATACAAAATTAAAATCCAGACTGTAATTTAAAAAAGTAATTTATTTTCGTATTCACATATAACGCATATTGAATTTTTTATATTATTATTGAATATTTATATTTAATTATATATTTTTTAATTTTCTTATAAAAGGTGAATTCAAACTTTTCAAATGAGATAAGTCATAATTTTTTCTAACATAAAATGAAATTTTTTACGATGTCACGTTGAGTTGAGATTTTGTAGTTATTATAATTAACGTTTCGACCAGGATGGATGCATTAAATTAAACCACAGATTCTGTTTTACATGTAAGTTTAGTTACATGATTGTTTTTAGAATAATTAATTTATCTTCCAGATTTTTTTTTTTAAATTTCATTAAAACACTGTTAACATTTTAAGTTTTTGGTGGGGTCTTTAATGAATTTTTTGGATCATTAATTGAATTTTAGTTCCTTAAAGGCGACTCTGTGGTGTAATTGATAAAAATACCAACCCAAAAGTCATACAAAATTTTGGGGTCGTGGATTTGAATCCTGCTGAAAAGAAATAAAATATGAATTTTCATACAGATTTGGTAATAAGGAAAAAATTATTATCTGTGACAAAACATTTTCCCCATTATCAAAATAAAATTATATTATATAATATTAGTAGTTTTATTTTTTGATATGCACAATTGATATTTATTTTTTTATTGTAGTTTTTTCCGCATAGTTATCGGCTTTTATATACGAGTTTTGTACACTTCGGAATCGCAATATTTACTTTTGTGAATGAGAATAAGATTTGTTGAATATTATTTTTCACGGTCTAACTTTGTTCCGGAATCTAAAACCAATTGTCTGTTGTAAAATAAAGGACCATTTTTTTTAATAAGTTTTTATTTAAATTTACGGAACAATTATAAAATACTAAATCACACACTAGTTGTGTTTAATAGACGTATATGGGAAATATTCTAAAATGTTTTTATCATTATCAATACGGCGTCAATTTTACTGGTTGACCTGGATCAGTCCAATGTTTAGTTCGTTTAGGATTATCAAAATAAATCCATTTTTCATCACCAGTGACAACTCGATGCAAAAACGACTTCATTTACTGTCTATGAATCAATTTTTTTTTCACACATACGGTTTTACGCTTTTCTATGCTTCTTTCTGTCAATTCATATGAAATCCATTTTCCTTCATCCAATAATGCTTACAATTCCGGATCTTCAAATTTTGTTAGTGATTTTCCACCTTCTTTGTCATTCAGATCAAAATCAGCACTTTTGAATCGTTTTGAGACCACTTTCTGAACTGACTTTCATGTAAAGCATGTTCACCATAAGCTTCGACAAGAATTTTATGACTTTCAGCAGCAGTTTTCCAATGAAACAATAACAACAAACCTCCCCGCAAATCACGTGTTTCTGGTACATGACACGACATTTTCAACAAACAAAAAACTATGTTGGTTACACTTTTAGCTCGTAACACAAAATGAGAAAGAGAAAGATATAAAGTGAATACGTCCACAAAAAAATATTTCAGCGGAAACCGCTATCATTTAAGGCGGATACAGAGATTAATCCGTGAGCGATCGAGCCATATTGGCATACCTATCTAATCTAATCTGAATCTGAATTTCCCTTAAAATTTATCATTTTTGCCTATTACAATTGTATATTATAATCTAGAAATTTATTAATATTCCTTAAAAAATCAAATAAAAGTAGATTCGCTTTATACCACTCCGGGTTGCATATCTACTGACAGATAATAATCCTAATATTCATACATTTTGCCGTATGCACTGAATTCATTATACAATACAGTATTATATATACAATCATTTTCTCAATATAAATCCTTTCATACAGATATTCTTTTAATCCCATTATTATATACTTTATATATAGTAAAATTTTCCTATCATCACATCGTCGTCGAGTGTATTGTATATATATACAACATAATACTAATAATAATCATATCTGATTCAATAAATCGATAAATATAATTGAAAAACTCATAAATTAATTTATGTGAAAAGAAACATTTGAACATTTCGCATATACATATACATTTATATAATATAAATATATTTTAATTTTAGTAAAGTGTATATATAATATAGGTATGGTATTTTATCTAATAATAAATTTAATGTTTTCTCTTAATTAATCCCTAATGATAAATAATTTCATATTTATATATGAATATATAATTTACAGATGTCCTTTTTAACAAAAAAGGTATTTACAATTTTCAAATATATTTCAAAACAATTACAATAAAATAAACTTTATTCATAAAATCTATTATTATAAAATATAAATATATTATATATATTTTTTAGACAAAAAGGTTTAGTATTAGACGCGGTATACATATTACAGTATATATATATTGGAAAATTTTTGATAGTTTTGATTAAATTTATACACACATTACACATTTCATAATTTACAACAGATTTTATTTGTCTATATTATATTATATTATATTATATATACGTACACCGCATGTCCTTACTTATATATATTTTGTATAACATAAGTTTCTTAATTGGTTCTATTATATTATATATAATATATATATATAAATTTTAACTCTTTTTGAAAATTATATAAAGTAAATATTTTATGCTTTAAAGTTTATATTAAATAATTGTTATAGTCTTTATTGTTGTGCTGAATGGATAAATGTGTTTTATATATGTATATATACGCAGTACATTTCATGATCCGAGGATATTTTTGGTTGTTTAGAAAATCATATTCGTATGGTATACACGATCACATGAACACATACTGCACGTACAAAAATTTATACAAAAAAAAAACATTAAATGAATATTTTCAACCATTTGACATATTTTAAATATTAGGTGTAGGTATTAAAAATGCGGATTTAGATAACGGATGGCGCAACTAGCGTTGAGTGTAACTCAACACACCGCGTCCATTTTCTTTTTTTTGTCTGTCATTAGGCTATAAATTTCACTATATGTTATTTCATTGAAGTGTCAACAACAAAGCTTTTTTTTGCTTCGAATATGTGGAACCACGTGCCTGAAAGACAAAGAACTTCGAAGACAAAGAACGGCCCGGTCAGCCAAAAAAATTTGAAGACGAAGAATTACAAGCGTTGTTGGATGAAAATTCGTGTAGAACGCAACATGAACTTGCAATGGCGTTGAATGTCGACCAAACAACCATTGGCAAACGTTTACATTTTGTTATACAAATAAATGACAATTTCAAGCCAAAAAATCCGCATTATTAATTGCTACACCTAATATATAAGTAAAAAGCTCTTCATAAATATCACCACACCAACCAATAATAATACCATATTTAGAGAATTGTATAGAAGGATGTAAATGATGTTAATTAGAAAACTTTTTCATCAAAATGGAAGAGATAACAATTAAAAATTTTAAATATATATTTATATAAATATCGTTGGTTAGTTGAATATAATTTTTTGTTCTATACATTACTTTCATATGGTAAAAACCACCATTTGAATAAATTAATAGAAGAAAATTTATAAAACAAAAAACAAAATGCCAAATAATTAAATATACATAAACGAAAGAAAGAAAATGATTTTAATCAGAAAAATATTATTTAATTTAACAAAATATCATTTTAATATCCAAGTTTATATACATATATATGAAAGAATATAATAATAATTGTTATTTTTATTATTATTATTATAATAAAAATCATGTATTAATTAATATTTAAGAGTAATTACAGAAAAATGGAAAAATATATTTCTCTTTGGGGTTAAATGCGTAGACTATATATTTGATACCAAAATTAACGTTCGCAAAAATTAATTTATATATACGTTATATATATACAAAGATTAAAGTTTTATTTAAAAGCATATATAAAAAGATTCGTTTTCAGAAATTATATATTTAATAGAGGGGTTCTTGTTGCAGCAGCATTTGTGTATATATCTATAAAAATGTAATATTTACCCTTATATAGTATATATAAAAAAAATCGTATTATTTGGGTATTTTATATATATTTTTTTTTGTATTGGCCACAAAATCAATGTTGGGATTTTTTTTTCTGTTTCTAAATATTTATTAGAATTGTATTTTAGTAATTGGTGTAATTATATTTAGCATTTAAATTGCATATTTTGATTTTTTATTGATATGAATATACTATTTAAAATTTTATTATATCAGTCCTTTTACATAATTAAACTTTTACCCCTTTTAAATTTAGAATATTCAGAAATAGATATTTATATTTCTATACTATATGCTATATAAGGTCATTATTCTAATATAGGTGATATTGAGATGGCAAAAGCAAATTGCTTCTGGTTTTTCATTTTGTATATATTTACCAATTAGGATTTTCCGTTTTCAGTTTTTATATAGAATTTCAGTTCTCAAGGACTTGAGTGCGACGATAGATAACAAGAAACAATTACGTATATTGAAATGAATGACTTAAAAATAAAATCTTGTAGTTCATTTTTAAATCAAAGGTACAACCAAAATCTTGCAAGATCAAAAATTAAATAATATCCTTTTGCAAAAATTAGCCTCCATTGTATATCAAGAAAAAAAAAATAACTATCATACGGTTAAAGAAAATTTAAGTCTTTAATAAGGAAATATAACAACCACAAACACACCAAACACATAAGCATTATCAAGATGTTAAAGAATATAAAAATACCCATATGGAAAAAAGCATACAAAACTTATACTAAACAAATCGATCTTTATCTTTAAGTCTATACATCACTCTACCACAAGAATACCAATAATTCTTCCTTTATATTGAAAATATTAGTTTATGTCAAAATAATAAATAAATAAATAAAAAAAAATGAAAATGTTTCAAAATAAATTGTTCAAGGAGTTCAAGGAAACTTTATCATTCCTTTTTTTTTTTGGCAAAAAAATATAAAAAACAAAATTCATATAATACAATTCAATTTATTATGTAAAAACGAAAATGAAAAGAAAAAAAAACCACATGAAATATATCTTAAAATTTAGATCTTTTCTTTTCTATGCGTATAGTATTTCAAAAATTGTATATAAATAAAAATAAAAATGAAAATGAAAATGATACAACAAAAAAGAAAAATATTCATATACAGTGTTAGTTCTTTTCTCGAATCATCGTCGATTTTCTCTGTTTCTCAATGTTTTTTTTTCGATCCCTTCATTTTTACATACAAATATGGCTTTCTACGCCAGGATTCGTTTCACTCACGATATTTCTAATTCGTAGGCATATGGGGTAGATTACGGAGCAAAATCAGAAAGTGATACGGCGAAAAATTGGCAAAGTGAGATATTGGTGATTCCGAAAGGTTTTAAAATTGTCATAAAGTGAGAAAAAATGTGAAAATATTTCATTGTGCTGGTTTATCCCGTAAACGATATCCATTCCTGAATGGTTATGAATGGGTGTTTATGTCAATTGAAAATATTAACCGAAAGATAATCTGAAAATGTTTAATTTAAAAAAAAATACTTTAGTAATTTAATTAATTTTAAATTTAACATTCATAAAAATAACGGTCTTATCACGATTAATGACACGATTATATTTTAGCGCAAAGTGTTTATGCAACGAATAAGTGTAACAAAATTATAGTTTATATAATTGAAATTGACGTTTGCTTGAATATATCTGTTAGGTTTGAGGGACTTCGTCTTCCGTCTTGATTATATTTTTCACCTCATCGTGTCACGATCGAACTAAATGTTCCGGAACCTGCACCCAGTTCAAGTTTTGTTTCTTTTTCATTGTGATTTAATTCTACGTATCAACAGTATCAATCAAATACGTTACAACGTACAAATAATATTTATTATTATTCATTTAATTGATTAAAACAATATTTGTTATTTTTAACTATTCGAAATATTTAGTAAATTATGTTTTGATTAAAGTGGAACTTCCCATCGGAGATGGTCGAAATTGTATAAGGAAATTGTTCATCTTCGCATTAACACAGTTTCCATACTGTATATTATTTCAATTCCAAAATTTCGTAACGATACCTAAACGGCTTCAACAAAAAATTCTTAATTGTTCTATTTGTCGATTCATTCTAATTCTCAATTTTTTTTTCGGTCCCTTGAAAAATGGAGAAGTAGAACTACTGCTGTATATTAATATATATAAATAATACGATATATATCTTATTATTATGCAGTCATTTCATATATATTTTTTTACTTTTCATTCAAATCGATATAGTGAAATGGGAATTGGAATTTTCGCTTCTATTTATACAATATACAAATATATATATTATTCGATTCAAGATAAACAACTAATATATATTTTTATATATATTTATATAGAAATCCTTAAATCTAAAGGGATTTTCTTATATATCTACTTAAGCAATCAAATGCAAATGTGAATGTACGTTAACACAATTGTATAAGGATTTCTTTTTTGGTTTTTACTTATTTTCTTTTTTTTTTTGTTATATTTTTCGGTTGATATTTACATAAATATCAATGTAGTATAAAGAAAATTTAGAAATAAAATAATAAAAAAAATCAGAAACAACATGCACGAAACGTATAAATATATATAATATATTGATGGTATATAAAACAAGAACTAAATATAAGCGATTTTCTTAAATAGATAAATTTATATATGAGAAAATCTTATATGGAAAACATTTATATAAAATAAAAGATTTTCGTTTCGAATTATTTTTGTACATTAAAAATAATGTGATTGTTGTTTTCATTCTATGGATTTCTATATATATCGTTCGTTATATATACTTAAGAAGAAATAAAATTTAAAAAGGGATGTGATTATGTAGAATTATCTCAATATTATATAAAAAGAACTTTTTCTATTTTTTTTTATTTTGAGTTCACACAAAATTATATGTTATGTAGAACAGAAAAAAAAAACAAAAGCTAAATTGTCTGCGAATAATAGTTCAATTTAAAGATATAAAAAAAATGTTTATAACTTTATATAACTTACCCCTTCACATGGTCTTGTTGAAGTTAACTGTTTAACGGTTCCACGTCCAAGTGCTTCGCGTTTACGTTGTGCCGAAAATAATCGTAATTCTTTACGTTCTTCGTCGGACAACGAATGACAGTATCGTACCTGATGTAAATACATTTTATTTTTTAATTATATTTTATTTATAAGTTCAAAAATTATGTTTGTTTTGCTATGTTAAATTATAGTTAAAATTTTAGATATCATTTTTATACCATATTTTTGATTTCAATAATTTGTCAAAATGAAACAATAGTACCCTATATTATTATTGGTATAGCAATATAAATCTAATCTGTCAATAATAAAGATGGAATCCGAGACAAGTTGAATTAGAACAAATCTAATCTTATTTCATTCACATTCTAATTCGAATTGCATAGTAATTTTGAACGTATTAAAGTAATACATTTATGAAATGTATGGATACAATTAAACCATTAAACTTTATCCTGAGTTCTGAGTATCCTGAAACATTTTATATTGGAAAGAAAGAAATAATAAAAAAAAATTTAATAGTAGTCGATATTCGATCAAACGAAAAAACTTTATCTTTCGATTTATCTATCTAAAGTTTTTGATTCCACGAAAGAATATTGAATTCCACGTTTAGAGCTACGTTCAATACTACAAAATATCCCAATATCCAAGAAGGGAGACAGGATGTATGGTACCCACTATCGGTCAATATCTTCGTTGAATACCACAAATAAGGCACTCGCTTATGTGTTGCAATTATGATGCACAATGGAGGGATTTGTTTTCCCACAAAAATTGATAGCGGCGTCAAAATTAACCTAGTAAATTAACAGTGAGTTACAGCTCAAGTACAAATAACTGGTATCAAATCGGATGAGTTTGAAACCATTGACGGAGCCCAGGGCACCTTTTGCTACATTATATTTCTATTTGATATCGGAAAAATGTATATAAGGAGGATGATCATTAACACAGACATCATAATTTTTACCTGCTCAATTACTCGGCTATGCCGATGACATTGACGTAGTGTGTAGAAATGTGGGTGCCGTTAGATAAGCGTCCTTACTGTTGGAACGTAAAACTTCGGAAATGGGATTAGAGGTAAATGGGGAGAAATCCAAGTATTGCATCAAAGAATAATGGGTTTATGGTACTACATCAAAGCGTAACAATTGGTCTGAATATCTACGAAGCGGCGTACGGGTTTACTTACCTTATAAACAGTGAAAATTATATTGTTAGTGAAGTTTAATTTCGGATTGCTTCAGAATACAATGCCTTGCCTTATACGGTTTGCGAAAGATGTTTTCTCGAAAAAATTGAGTAAAATCTTAAAGTAAGGTTATTTCAAACACTTGATCGACCAATTGACATCTACGTTTCCGAAACGTGGTATATGACACAAGCAAACGAACAGCGTTTTGGGGAGTTCGAAAAGAAAATACTTGGCTTTGGACTGACAAAGGAAAAGGGATGGTGGCGTAGGCGATTCGACAAGAAAGTACATAAAATCTATACCGAACCCGACATTGTTCGGTATATCAAGATTGGTCGCTTTCGGTTTGGTCATGGATGGCAATGGTATACCGGCAAAAATGCTGGAATTCCGCCGCGTAAGTGGCAATATGAAGTATAAGTGGACATTTGGGCTCTTTCCTGATGGCGGACGTTGGCGGTGTATATGTCCGGTTGGAGGAGGCTCTTGTTGGATTCCAAAATCCATTGTAGGTTGTAGGCGCGGAAAACTAAAGTACAGTAAAGTAATACTACAAAACAAAATGGGATTCTGTACTCAAAATCAACTAAAGTATTTTTTTTTGAAATATTTAACACTCGCAACTATTCTATATAGTACAGTATATATCTACGTATAGAATCTTAATTAAAATAATATTCACGTAATTTTTTTTTGCCTTATAAAAATATGTACTTATAATATTTATATAAATATTTTTTTTTTTGCATTTCATTTTCTTATCGCGTATTTATTTATTTTTATATTAATAGTAAAAGAATGATGAATACAAAAAACAAAAATTTTTTTATTATTTTTTACAACACAACAAAGAAAAAAAAACAAAACAACTAACATAAGAAAAGTATTTCCAATTAATGTTTTTTTCCCTGTTTTTTTTGTTTTACTTTACGTAATAAATTTTTAATATAAAATACCATCAAATATCTAAATACTATAAGGTTAAAACCAAAAAATTATATAAAAATTCATTTTTTTTGTTCTCTCTATGATGCGGAAGATATGAACATTCTTTTTAAATATAAATATACATCCATATATATTATATATATAGATAGATGTATATAGGAATAATGTATTTTAGATGATGAGGTTGCGACTTGGTATACAAAAATATTAATATATATCCATAAATAAACAATGTGAAAATGAATAAGCAAAAAAATGGATTTATTATATATATAAGTATATCATTGCAATTTATTTATACGTAATGTATATCAATATATATAGTACATATAATTTTCTGAAAAGTCTGTCTGTCATAAAACATAAATTTTACATGCAAATTTATTCATGGGTTGTGTCGTTTATTATATTTATGCATGCATACTTATATATATATAGACTAGATAGTATGTATATATGTCTCTTATTAAAACAAAGTTATGATTATCATTTACCTCATTATCATGGGGTGGAAGTTGCTGTAACAATTGTCTAACACGATATCGTTCACCGGCACTATTAACATATGGTACTTTATCCTCTGGTATTTGTGAAAAATATAAATGTACCTGCATAAGATAAAAAATATATAAAAAAAAAAGAAAAGTTATTTATTTATTAATATATTTTTATATGATAAATTTTTAAAATATTTATGTGCGGGGTGTTTTTTATTAAACAAATTTATATTATATATACAATCAATAAAATCTTATCAAAAGAAAAACGATATGTTTTTCTCAATATTTATATGAAAATTAAATATTTATGGAGAAATTTATCGGTTTTATTATCATTATATTTATATACATATTATTATATAACTATTTCCTTTTAAGAATTTCATTTTTTCTTATTCATCAGAAAACAACACATAAAATGCATTTTTATACTCAGGTATTCGCATATAAATACCTATATAATAATAAAATCACACAGGTAATAATCGTATTTATATGATGTAGTAAATCGCATATAATAATAATAATAATCGTAATAATAAGTGACAACAATTTTGTGTTAGCTCATAAAATTCGTAAAATTGTGTTTCTATGACGGTCCATGGTCATAAAACGTTTAAATATTTATTTATATTTATGTATACATACCTTGCTATATATATGTATAATACGACCACGATACACCGCAGCTATATATATTTATATACAAATAAATATGCTCTTTAACATACCTATAGTTTTATATTTATATAGAGTTTTATGTGCTATTTTGTGTATACTATATGATGGGCAATATAAATATTTAATATTGTATTTTGTATATCACAGCATCATCGCATATATATATATATATATATATTTGTATTATATACATATGGAAAGAGATGATCCGAATGCGGTTGTAATATAAATAACTATATAAATAAATATATGTATATATATATATATATAGAAATGGGCTTTATACCCGCAACTATATAAAGTCAAATTGACCTTTGGGTGTCGTAAATTTCATATTTCAACAGATTTCAACAACAGTTTTATTTTAATCTTTACTCTTCTTGTATATGAGGATATATATAGTATTTATTCACTATATATTTGTATATATGAATGAAATTTTATATAATATTCCATAAATGCATTTAAATAGAACTAATATTTTTAGTATCATTTTTTTTTGCATATTTGGTATACAAATAAATCGTATCGCAGGTGGAGGTAATTTTATATATATATAGTACATATCGATTTAATTTAATGTAGAATTTTTACAATGCTAATATATATTTAAATTTAATAAAAAGAAATGTGTTTTTGAAGTAAAAGGAAGATGGATATATTATTGTATACAAGCACACAGGGCCGGAGCTGGAATTCTTTTGAAATATTACTAAAAGGGTAGGCCAGTTCGAAAGGCACATGCCTAAAAGCAAATTATACATTATACAAAAAAATTTTTTACCCATTTGTTTTTTGAATTTTTCGAATTACAGCCATAATTTTTCCTCGGTTTTCAGTTTCTTTGAATAATTTAAAAATTCAATCAATTTCTGATATTTCATAGAATCGTCCTATTGGTTCAAAAGATATTGTCGATTTTCCAAAAAATGTTCATTAAATTTTTCCCATTAAAACCATTAGGGCGATTTTAAAATTTTCTTCTATGCAATGTTAAGAATTTACAAAATTTATAAATTATGCGAAGAACAACGAAAATGTAAGGCTAAATTAAAAAAGTAGATTTTCCGAAAAATTTAGTTTGGTGCACGACCAATTTTTTTTTATTAATTAGCGAATTAGACATTTGTCGATCGGAATATTCTATCCTCTCGGAAATCTGGCTAAGAATTTTCCATAACTACGTATGCGAATACTATATCTTATTGGTTATTGGTATAATGGTTAATTTCATTGATTAAAAATATTTCAATTTTTAAATAAATAAGGTCAGAAAATTCTGTCGTTTCATTTGATTCTTTACTACATGCAATATTATATGGCATGGTTTTTACTGACTCCCGCAAAGGCACATTTTCATTTTGTTATTTTTGAGTTCTATATATTATAAATCTGTTTAAATAAATTTATATTCCATATGAATTTGAACAACAACCGAAACAATTAAACTACATCGAATTGTAATTTACTTCATATATATATATATAAATATATAATTATATATATAAAAATTGAAATTCAATTAAATTCATGTTGAAAATTGTATAATAATAATAAAATACGCTTCTGAATGATCTACCGTATATTTTTGTTTACCTTTGTTGTTGTTATTATTGTTATTAATATTTCCAATTTTTTATTTTATTTTTGATTGTATATTAGAAGATTATTAAGGTTTTTTATTTTTGTTTTGTGTGTTTCGTACTTTTCCAATATAATTTTTATAAAATATCCGCAATTATATAACGGATTGATATTTTGTAGAAATGCTCAATTTATACCTAAAAGTAAAACCTTAGAACAAAAAAAAATTGATGAATATATAGTAAAGACTTACAAACTGTTGTTCGACACATTTATTTATATACATATATATATTTTACTGCATTGCTATGATGGTCCATATATTAGTTTTTAATTTAATTTATACAGCAACATACATTTTTAATGGTTCTTAACCGAGTAAGTTATTCATATTATATATTTTATAATAAAAAAAATATGAAAAAATGAATTTTAGATGAGGTAACCTCTCATTTATTGATGGATGATATTATACCTTTAACATTTTATTTATATCAAATTATATATTTTATAATTTTTTATTTTATTAACATCATCATTACACATTTTTTTTAGAATATGATATTTACGGTTATTTTTTCTATTTCAGATAACATTCAAAAATCAGAATATTACTTTGTGTTTTACTATAGAACATTTATATACATTTATTTCTTTTTTATTTATCATATATTTGCATTATTGAATTAATAATGTAGATTAGTGTAACAGTAGGTTAGTATTTTCTTACTCTTTGCACTTCATTGATTTATTTATAAAAACTAATGGTTTTGTAATAATATGCACTAATCCTAATATAATTTTTGTTTATATAGAATTTTGCAACCAAATCGGATAGTGACTGTTAAATGAATAGAATAAGTTGTTCATTGATCATAATTAGTCATTTTACAACGAATTTACAGTGTATAAAAAGTAAGTAAAAAAAATTTTTATTTAAATATTATTAATTTGCCAAACATCCAAAGTAATAGGTAATAAAATTACCACTGCGATTTTCCAATTTAGGGTACCGCAGTAGTGGTTTTATTACTGCTAATTTTATTATCATATTTTGAATGGTTCAAGTCATTAAATTACCGATTAATAACCATATTTAGTCATAAGGTATTCTGATAAAAGTTTCTTCTATGACGCGGATTAGTTAGTTCAAAATTTAGGTTTGTTCAAATTTTAGCAATTTTGGTCAAGAATTGTAGAAGTTATGGTGAAGTGTCACATGCAAAATTGTATTTCACCCCATAAAAATGAAATTGAGGCAATAAAAAAAAATGATTCCCCCACCGCATTTTCCTACGCCTCTGCCATGTGGCTGTTTGGGTTTTTGGTAAAATTTTTAATTAATGACTTATCCCCTAAATTGAATTATAACATTCCGCATCATGGATTTATGAAAATGGGAAATTAAATATGTAAAACGCAATTTTGAAATGATATATATAATCTTATATTTACATTGTAAAATAAAAAACTCTATTCAAGAAATAATAGTGCTGTTAAAGAAATAATATGTAAAACTCAGAATTCCAAGGAAGAAATATTATCCATGTAAAATTTGGATTTCTGACATGGAACTTCATCAACTCCTTTATTATGCGGTGATGGCATCGCCGATATTACATAAAAAAATAATAAGGTTAATTACAAGTCAGTATTTTATTTATATAAAGGCCTTTAATCTGTCTTCCTTTTTTCTGACTTCATTTTTTCAATATTATGTTATAATTTAAGGCTGAAGTACAGTTTAGCGGACCTTGAGCTAGGACATTGAGGATACCTGCAATCGAAAGCCCATGTTGCACAGACAAAATAACCGTTATAATTGGCGGTCACCCACCCCCCCCCCCCTTCCGGAGATAGGGGGGGTCAAAGTTTGGTTATTATTTTAGAAAATCCTGATTTGTGACGCAACCTGACAGGCGATTTTCAAAAGTAGATATTCAAAATAAAGGTATTTTTATTATCTTTCATCAACCCCGGAATAAAACGGAAGTAAATAGGAGTCAGGGGGTGGGAAAATGTTGTTTTTTACATTTTTGGAGGTGGAACCGGTCTGTAAAGGTTTAAATGAATTTTGCCAGCGGCAAATTAAAGCTAAATGTAAGATGCAACCAACCCTCTTGTTCATTAACCCATATATGGCAAACACCGTGACTCGTTTCGTAATAAAGAAGTTGATGGTATCCCCAATGTCCTAGCTCAAGGTCCGCTAAACTGTATATTCCCCTAATTTAAATAGGATATTGGACAGTCGAATTCTTGAAATGGAATATCATTCTATTCTTTTGGTTTTGTTTCGTTCTGATATTTAAATGAGTTTATCTTTATTATTTTTTATTTTCTCAGAAAATTCATAGTAATCTTTCATGATTTTTCTAAATATGCAATAGAGAATTGGAAGGTTTATATGAAAATATTTATGGCAAATTATGGCTTCAAGTTTTCTATATATCCAATTAATTTTAAATAAATAAGTATCATATCGTTGTTTTGTAATATATATATATTAATTAATGTATGTTTGACTGCGTTAATAAATTTATGCATTATGTAAGCCAAATTGCATATATTTTATAATACATATTTTATCTTTATATTCAATTTCAATATATACACAATACGGTGAAGTAGTGCTTTTATATATATTTCTTTTTCTCTCTTTATATATATATCGGTATTTATGGTACGTTGAATTATAACACCAATAAATTTATGGGCAAGCATATGTTTTAATTTTTCAATACAATTGTATATATCACATATTTATATGTACATATATAAATAAACAACAACCCTTAGATATATAATATTATATAACCATACCATACCTATAATTTACGAACAAGAATAACAACAACAACTAGAAAAAACTAATAAATAATTGTAACATATTGATGGGAATAATAAGTATATATAAATATAATATAGGGAGTGTTGTTCGTTTGTGTTTTTTTTTCTTTTTGTCAATAATAAAAATATTATCTAATTATATATGAAATATTTTCATATATATATGGTAAATATTTCATATATAGTCATAAGCATAACTCTCGGACGACACATTGGAATGCATAAACAAATACCATAAATTAAATTAATTAATTATATATATGTACATTTGTTTTGGTTGAAAGAAAAACGATGATAGTATATATATGGCTTTGTCGAATGCGGTCATACAGATTTATGGTTAAACGAGTTTTATCTATAACAACATGTTCATTTTTTTTTGTATTTAAAACTATTTAATAATTAATATTATTATATTTAATAAATTCACTTTTAAATTATGTCATCAAATCAATTATTCAATTACATAATTTAACATAAATCAACATTACATTTCGGATATTCTATCTTTAAAAATGAAATTATGTCGTCGCATATGTCGTCGCATAAATTGAATGCGAATTTAAAACTTTACACGATAAAGAACAGTATTCTGCCGATTCTTTTATTCTTTTTTGAAAATCTTTTATGGAAATCTTTTTTAAAATCATAAAAGATTGCGATATAAAAGATCTTTTATTTTTCATATTCTGCCGAATTCGAATTTTATATTTGAATCTTATATTTTTGTATACTAAAAAGTGTGAAAATAAGAAGCCCGATTCTATTGAAAAGTTACTATTTTTAGTGAGTGACTTCGAAGGAATCATAATTATTGTGAGTTCATTCGAATAAGTCACTAGTATTCTGTATGAAGAAGTGACCTTTTTGTTTAATTATGTTAATTATTATTATTATCAATAAACAAAAAATAATGACAAATTTAATATTGTGATTTTGTTGATGTGGTATATATTTTGATTTCGTTTTATTCAATTCATTTAATGTAATTAATTATAAAATTTAATGAATTGTTTAATTTATTTAATTTGTTTAATTTATTTATTCATTGATATATCAATTTTAAATTTATTTGAATATTTATTTCAATTATAAGTTATCACAACATAAACAAACCAAATTTGACCTACAAAAAATTACCAAATCTTTTTTAAAAACACTAAATATTTTCCAAATAACGTATCGTTTATACATATAAAAAGCAGAAAGAAATTTCTTTTACGAAATTTCTAAATAAAAGATATTTTAGATGTCAAAATAAAAGGAATTTCACATACAGATATTACAATAAATGTGTATTTGTTTTCAAAGAAAATTTTATCGGAAAATTATATATATGGATTATTTGAAAATTGAATAATTATTTTATTTTAAATTCTAAGTTAAATTAAAATTTGCTTTAGTGTTTTGTTACCTCATGTTTCACTAATTTTATATCTTTCATATCTTTTGATATTTTCTTCGAATATTCCTTTGAATGATTTCATATTTCTTTTCTTAGTGTTTTCGATAAAACATACCAGACACAACATATCCTTAGATCATTTTCACACAAAGATCCCTTTATAGAAAATTAGAAATAGATATTACAATAAATGGGTCTTTCTTATACAAATTCAACTTCGAATATGTTAATGCAATATTGTTCGCTTTTCTGAATGTGAACTTATGCGTTTCTCTTTCTTTTTAGATTTTATTATCATAGTTGTATAGCACAATTTAAAAAAAATATTGATATTCCTGATTGTTTGTTGATCTATGTTATAAATATTAATTAATGGGACAAAGCCAACAGGGGATTTCAATTTTTTCTTTAATGGAAAATCTGACACTGATTGAATTTTCAAATAATCAAGAGAAAATGATTATTGGAGAAAAACTATGGAATTCTAAATAATAGGAAATATGGAAACATCGAATTTCCGGAAAATTTAGTAAGTTGCATATGATAATTTTTTTCCATAAACTAACTAATTATACATGTACGTTCAGAATATCACCTCGTTTTGATAATATCGTGTAATTGTTTCACTGCTCGCCACCGATAGCTATATATTTGAATCTATCTTTGAATCTATATAGCCGCATTTTAATTAATCTGATTAAAATCAGTCTGAAGAATAATTTGGTAAATAGACAATGCTCTTATTAAGCTATAACCTTCTTAGAAAAATACACTGAATGAATGTGAATATTCTTGATATTTTTATGTATACATACGTGATGATAATAATATTTTGATTCAATTAAATTGTATCCTATATGAACTGCTGAATTCGTATATATGCAATCGAATCAAACTCAAAATGATTGCATTATATTTTTTGTTAATAAAACCCCTGTGCACTCAAATGATATTATTACCATCTTTATTGGGTTATATATGGTTGATTTTCATTATAATAAAGATATATCCGCATATAATATGTCCACATGAATTCATATATTTATTGTAAATAAATATGTATGTATATACGTAAGAATATTTATGTTAATATAATATACAAAATATGAAATAAAACGTGTTTAGAAAATATAATTGAATAAAAATATATATATAATAAACTATGAATAAGTTAATATATTGATTATGGAAAATATTATGATGGTGGTCTTTCATATAATAATGAAATAATAATAATATTAATAATATTAATAATAATAATAATAGATATAGTAAAAATTGTAAGAGTGTTTCAGATATATATATAAAAATATAGTAATATAGAATTATTATATAAAAAATACATTATCTTCTGTGTACAAACACATTGTACATATATAAATTAAAAAAAATCCATATAGCTTTTCTTATATACTATATAAATATAATTCGAAAAAGCAATATATAAATACAATAAAATCATATATGCGTTCAACTACTAACTGCTAAAATATATTTAGTGCAAAATGATTTTTAGTCATAAACATGGATTATGTATTTATTTATGTTTTATTTTTATTTATTTTTTTCCCTTTTTTTTTTGTACAAGAAAAGTTATATGTTTTGTATTCTACATACATCGTCGTAGCCGTATATCAATTTATATATATATATATATTTGTAGTACCAATAGCACTGAACTGCAATTCATATATATATATATATCTATTTATGAAAAACAAGTAAAAATGTATCTTTTTCTATGTTCTCAAAAACATATCGACTTCATTATTGGCGTTTTTCTTTTCAATTCTTACCATTTAGGCTTTATTTATACAAAAAAAAATATATGCAATAAAGAAGATTCTTTATGTATAAACGCTTATAAATTAAAGAATTTATTACATTTCTGTCATTTATCTATTTATATATAGTATATTATATATGATATAATAATGCTAAGTCCATGAGCGCATAAATCAATTAAAAAAAAAAGAAGAAGTTATGAGACATTTTTGTGAAAGTACTTTTTGCATTTGTATTTTTTTTTTATTACTCTAAATATGGTTCAAATAATATATAATTAAAATTATTAATTAATTTTTATTAACTGATAAATATTTCTATTACACATCTTAAATGCCCATTCAAATAAGTATATAGAAGGAATGCGGAAATTTTATAGTATCCAAAATAATTAAATACATTAATATTCAAATGTTAATTAATTAATTATCGAAAGATTTATTTCGCAATGAAACCATATTATAATAAATATTACTATACAAAATAATGTAGTAATATATGGTAGATTTTAAATTACTATTATCGCATCATTTAATATTGAAAAATAAAATAAGTTAAGTGCTTTTTTAGTAATTCATTTTTGAATTGTAAGTAATTAATCAAATATACCCACATGTATGTATATAAAAATGTTGCAATGTATACAATATAGAGCTAAAATAAATCTAATTAATTACATTTTTACTTTTACAATATCGTAGTTTCTCTAATGTAATAATCTAATATAATATAAGAATAACAAATTAACATTTATTATATATTTATTTTTTAGTTTTTATTAATATGAAAAGGTTAAATTTATTTTTTTTTCTTTTTATTAATTAAATTGAAATGATATTTTAAATTTTTTAATATATTCATTAATTTAAAGATTGATAAAGTTAATTGCATATACAATATGGATGTTTTCTAATTATACATGCTAATTTTAGCGATTATTATTTATGTTTAAAAATTAAAACTTTTCGGTTCATTTTTTTCTTTGAGAAATTATGTGAATATGCGGATGTGTAAATTAAATTTTTGATTCGAATTTAATCATTTTTTTGAGCCGCCTTAATTCTCAAAAAGAGAATTAAGTGGATTTATAAAAGTTCAGCGACGGTTCATTGGCGGAGATCTGAAATTCTTAGCCATATTACCAAGTGGATAGGATATTCTGAAATGCACATGTCTAATTAGCTGATTTATAAAAAAAATTTGTCGTGCACGGAACTAAATTTTCCAGAAAATCACCTGTTCTCTATTTTTTTAACTACAACCTGTGTTTTTCTTAAATTTTGGCTTTTTTTGGCATAATTTCAATAATTCAATCAATTCTTAATATTTCATAGAAGAAAATTGCCATATGGGTTCAATAGATTTAACCGATTTTCCATTCGAGTTCAGTGCAAAAATCAAAGAAATTTGAGATACTGTAAAAGTTAACGACCAAACGGTATTTTACATTTTATACAGTACATCAAAAATGCTTCATTTGTGGAAATACATAACATTTTTACAAAGAACACAAACAAAATTACGAAACAGTAAAACGCCGTGGAAAAATGTGTATATCTGCTGCTGCTGCACCAGAAAAATCAAACACATTTTGCAATATATGCATTTAGTCCAGTTTTATATTTAAATCATAAATTTATTTGTAAAAATTGTTTTTTTATGTGTTTTTGTGCTTCATTTCAAAATTTTATCTCTAGGGAGTTTTAAGACAAATTAAGGGATTTTATGAAATTTGCCATTAAATTTTATATCAAATTAAATTAACAATTAGAATTATTAATATATTTTGCATTGCTTTTTTTAAATGTTGTTGTATTGTAAGCTTTTGTACACCTTTTATATAATTATAAGGACATAACTGTAATTTGATTTTATAAAAATGTATGTAAAATTTTTTAACTATAATAACAATTATAATTTCTATTTAAGGTGATGATGGGAAAAATGTATACAACCAATAAATATTACAATGCTGCCACAGCATATACCTTTTCAATTAACAATAAAAAGTCA
Source organism: Dilophus febrilis (assembly GCA_958336335.1). Classification (NCBI taxonomy): domain Eukaryota; kingdom Metazoa; phylum Arthropoda; class Insecta; order Diptera; family Bibionidae; genus Dilophus; species Dilophus febrilis. The sequence goes on from OY284469.1 coordinate 39,212,423, forward strand.
ATTTTCGAAAGAAATGCCAGTTTTTTGGTGAGTAGACATGAACACTTATTTTTTATTTATTTGGTTTATGCGCTATATAAAAATTCATTTATTATTTAAAATTTTATGATTATTTTCGGTTTCTTTTATTTTTTTTTTTCACTTTTTTGAAATGAAATCTATAATATAAATTTCCAACCCAATTTACTATTACAATTTATATTAAAATATCCATTAACATAAGTAAAAATATTTTATAACAAGGGTGTAAAATGTTTATTATATTCAGATATAAAGTATAAAGAATAGTAAAAAGAAATAACAAAAAAAAAGCAAAAAACGCTAACAATAAATACAATAATTTTAATGACTATTTTTACCGCTTTTCTTGACCATTTTTCAAATTAAATATTCGATTTAAGTACACATAACCAATAAAATTTAGTGCATTATTATATGCTATACATATATATTTATAACTACTTAAATATTATTATATTAAAGTTATGTATATTATATTGAATGTAGTGTGGTGTATTCTTCGGTGGGTTATTTGTGAATTATAAAATGTATATATGCACATTTGATTTTTATCTCTATATATATACAATATAGTTTTTGTATTTCACTTTTTATTACTATAAATACACAATCATAATATATATATATATATATAGTTATTATTTTTAGAATATATACCTATAAATTTAATTTAAATAGTATATTTTATTACTTTTATTACATATTTTATTTGACTATCATAAAATTTGTTATAATAATGTTTTTATAATAGTTAAAATCCATTTATAATTTTTGTTTTATTTTACTATAATATAATATATATAGCAATTGCTTTAATTTTTTTAATACCAAATATTTTTTTTCCTTGTTTGTGGATACTAAAAATATATACTATATAAAATGAATTTATTGTAAACAAAATCATTTGTATATATCGTTTTAAAGGTATATTTGTATACCTATGGAATTATATCGCAAACTATGCTATTATATACGCGGTCACTGTTTTCTTTACAAACAAAAAAAAACGTATATAAACTCTTGACCACACAAGTAACATTATTATAGTATTTTTTTTTTAATTATCTTTATAGAAACTATACTAAAACTCATTAAAACTGATAAAAGATAAAAGCATTTCTGCAATATAGTTATTTTTCACGCAACCATTTTCATATTACATGAATATATAAAATGTATATGTTTAAGATACAGTATGATTCAATGTTGGATATAATATAATTCAAAATATAGTTAATGAATAATAAACCTTACTTGACGTTTTGAAACAAACACATATCTTCATAAACATATGATTATTTTCAATATTTCGTTTTAGGCAAATTCTTTAGTATTTACAGTATTAATTTATAATATTTTTTAAAATTTACGACTTATGCGAAAAGTAATAATAATAATAATAATACTGTGTACAATGGTGAGCCACATGATCCAAGCAATAAGAGATTATAAAGGGTACATTTATAAATGTATTTTTATAAATGTACCTATATATAGAACAAAAAAATCATTCTAATAACATATTCGGGAAGATTTAATTTTCCAAATTGTTTATTTATGTTTAATTACAGTATTAGTTATACACAGTTTTCTTAAATATTTAATTTAAACTATATCATTTGACAATTTAATTAATTTCTGATTTTTTTCATGGAAGAAAATCATTTTGTTTGTTCAAAAGCATTTAGAAAAATTAGACAATTTTCGATTACAGTTTATTTTTTCAAAATCGGCTATAATTTTTGAATAAACTAAATGATTTTAAAATTTTCTACTATCAAAAAATCAAAAATTAATTGTGCGATTGAAAATGCAGATGAAAATGCAAATTGTAAAAAAAAATTTGACTTTTTTGAAAAACATTAAAATTTTGGAAAATTGAATTTTCCATTTTCCGGAAAATTTTGTTAATAAAAATACAAGTTAATTAATTTTTTAGTTAATTTATTAATGATTTTTTTAGTTTAATATTGTTAATTTATTGTTAACTCCACCACGGATTTTATACCATCGCCATCACAGTATAATTGTGAAGTAAATGTGATTGCTTACCGATGAAACATAGAAATAGAAATGCTATATAAATTATATATATAAATTTTGATTTATATACCGTGATACCATTAATTTCCTTTATGCCTTAACATGCAATTTTTAACGTAGACATCGTACACCTTGTAATTACTACATATATTAATATATATTGAAGTGTACTCACATGCGGACATACGAACCATATATATAAATACATATACGCTATATATTTATTTAAACATATATCATTTATACGTTATGGAATGGTTTTTAAGCTGATATATACAATGTGTATATGTATAAAAATGTATAAAATGATATAAAAATATATATATGATCTATATACATATGTAATATATTAAAATTGTTTTTCTGCTGTTAAACAACACACCACGTTTAAGTTTACCGAAAAGCTAACTGAAAAAGGAAAAAAAAAACCATTGATATGAAGTAAAGGAAAAAATATTAATATATATTTATTTATATAGGTATGTATATGCTCGCTTATATTCTACTCTACATCATATATATAGTAAATGATGGAAGGAACTAAAGAAAAAAATAAAATAATATGTTATCGCAGGGGTTAAGAAGCCAAGATAATCAGACTATTATATGTATTTTCCATTGTTTTGGCTACTGTTTTTTTTTCGTTTGTTTGTTTGTGTTCTATATTATTGTTATAAATGTATATACATATATAGCATATATATTATTTAATATATGTATGGGAGTGGTACTTACATATGTGATATTAAAAAATAATTTTCATACTAATATGATGTGGTATATATAATATATAAATATAACAAATAATAGTTCTATACGCTCATAAATACATACAGATATATCAATTTTTTATTAAACTTCTATATAGATGTATAGTTTATTTATATAAGTAAAGGATTGTTCAATTTTAAGCTCATTAATGTTCTATTATATGATATATTACTTTGATATAACGTTCAGTAAACAAAATGTAGATATATAGCTATATAAAAAAACATTGTTTTCATTTGTTCTCACTTGATATTTTTTAAGTGCGATTATTGCGTGCAAACTTACACTAAAAAAATTATTTTTAATTTATATTTTTTTATATATATACAAAAATTTGTTTGCAATATATTTACAATACATTTTGAATAAAGATAAAGCATTTATATTTTTGTGTTCCCACATCAATATGCGTCTTTTTAAAAAAAAAAATTATATAAAGTGGTTCATATTATTTTTGAGATAAACTAATTGAATGGTTTCATACCACATCTAAATTTTGTTTGTGTTTTTTGTATAAGGCACATAAAAGTCAAGTAAACAATTCATAAAAAAAAAAATAAAAGATTTCTAACTTTGTATTCCGATTTTTATGTTTAAATCTATAGTTATTTCAAAGAATTTTAATATCATAAATTTTCAAAATTCATCATATCTAAATTAAAATATCTTTCAAATCACAAAAAATATGTGAAAATTCCTGAAAATCGTTTACGTGTATCTTAACACATCAAAAATGATCTTATAATTAATTGCAGTTTCTTGAACTAAAAGAGTTTTTTCTTCACCATGTCCATAAATAAAAAAAAAGTGGCGACATAGAATTTGAACAGACCTATTTATTTTTTTTATTCTTAATAAAAAATGTGTTAAGAATATATCTTATGTGATGTCTTCTATATATTAATAAGATCATTTTAAATATCTTTTTATATATTCCGTATCACGCAGTATTAATGAAGTATATACAATTATAAAAACGTATATATATATGCGATTCTTAACATAATTAATTTTATATAACACCCAGAAGCTAAAACTATTTATTATATTAATAAACTTTTATAGTAAAATCGTAAAATGCAAATAATAATCATATATATAATCGATTTTAGTTTTTTTTCTCCTTATAATACAATAATCCAGACGACGTATATATAAAGGAATATAATAATCATAAACAATGTAATTCTTACGTATAAAAAATATATTAAAATACTTGCATAACAAAAAAAAAAGAGGAATATATTATAGAAAAATATACGAATGTATAACATGTCAGATTGCAATAAATATTGAATTTCTCTTATCGATTTCAAGAACCATATATATTGTATTTAAAAGACATCTTTATGATGCCTTCGGTTAATTTCACTCGTATATATAAAATTATAAAGTATATACATGGATAACATATACAAAATTCCTGAAATAAAAAATATGTCATTAATTATCAATAAATTTTTTTCATCATTTTACTTTTATTGCATTTACTTTGGATACAATGCGATGATTTTATATATAGTGTACTATATAATTATACTGTAATAAATACACAATCAATCGGGATTAGGGATTTTGTTAAAAAAAATTCTTTTTTTAGCGATTTAAAGACTTTGAATTTAAACTCAATGCATATATCGCAAATAAAACCCTATGTATGACTTCGTAATAATTCTATGAACCCCTAACTTGCAATTAATAGTTTATTTTGGGAATTTAATAAATCAGACAGTTTTTTTTTTTTTTGCTGAAATATCAACGACAGCAAAATATTGAGTATTCCAATTTCTGCATCATTTATGTAGTTGTAAACAAATTATTAATACCATTCAAAATAATGATAAGCCGTTTACTTGAAAACCCAACGTGAAAATTTTCTAATTTATTTTCCTAATTTGTATATTATTGATCCAACTCTGAATCTAATGATTCAATTTTCCGATTTGATATATCAGATTTCAGATTTTTGCTTTCCAATTAAACCTGAAAACGAGATCAATTTTTTGTATGTTGATGTTGGTGAATGTACAATATAATATTAAATTGAAAAAATACTTTTTCAACCAAAGAAAATACGTAAAACAAAACAACAACAAAAAAACCAATGACACTAGATAAAGTTGTACTGGTAAACCGATTGTGAGAGGTAAATTTCTTAGATTTCATAAAATTTATCAAGATCAAAAAAGATTGATTTTTTTTGCCCCATCGAACATGAAAGTTATCTATACCAAAAAAAAATTGATCTAGATCAAAAAAAGGTTGATCTTTGATCTACTGCATTTGGCCTAATGTACCGAATGTTGTCGGAGTACCTTCAGCCATGCCATGGATCACTTTCATCCATATATGGTAATTGTATTATTAATATAATATAAGAAAACTTTATTCAATATAATAAATCCAATGTAAAAAAAATTGATTTCTGAATATTACAAAATTAATTTAATTTTGAATTGAGCACTACTCTTCACTTAATATTTCATAACAGCAGATTTAGCCGATTCCAATTTATTAATAACATCATCTGAAATAATATGATGAATATATTCGTTAAATGATGAATTGGCCTAAAGTTAACCACGGCAATTCTACCCATCTGCAAAAGGAACCTATCATAAATCTTCAGGTTGATTTTCACATTGTCAATTTTTTTTATTTAAACAAATATTTAGCGACTTTTATATGGTATTTAATTATGTTTACATATATGATAATCTTTAACATCAAAAAAATCTTTTACATGTACAATTTTAAGGTCAATTTGTGTTTTAATCGTTATTTGTATACATCACGTTATCAAATATTTATATCCCCATCCCATTGTATACACATGCAGTCATTCCCTCATACAGGATCTATGCAAATTGTCATTATCGTAATGCAAATATTGCAAACAATTCTTACATCGATATATGAATTTAAAATAATAAATCAAAATGCCATATATGTATATATTATATGTATTATATATACAATATACACAGTTGTTAATTACATGTTATTCAAATTGTCGTATAAATATAAATTATAATAAATCTTATGATTTTTTTTTCGTTTTCAATATTATATATAGGTACAATTTCATATGAATTTGTGTACAGAGTAATATGTAAATAGTTTGTACCCAGAATATATATAGTAATAATAATAATAATAATAAAAAAATAACAAAGTACATACACTGTATATTAAATTATATACATATTTATTATAAAGATTTTAAAAATTTGATAACAAAGCGTCGCATAATCTTTTTACAAATATACACACACAAAAAATACCTCCATGACCATATTATTAATATTATTATTATTATTATTATATATAGTTAAAAAAAATTTTTCTGTTTTAATGTTATTATAATCTTATATTATATATATATTTTTTTTACTTATTCTCATTATATTCATATATTATAATGGAAATATAAATCAAATTTTCGCACGCTATCAAACTGTATTTTCATTGAAATTATATTTTCCATACTTTAACCGCGCATACAAATATATACAAGACCGGGTAAATCCGCTCAAATAATGATTGCGTATTTACACTTAATATTGCATAAAAAATCCGAACAGCCAAGTCTTTAAATGGCCAAAATTTCAAAAAAATGATTTGTTTGTGTAAAACTATACAAAAACAAGTATATCTTTTCAATATCGTATTAAAAATAAAATTCACAGAAATCATTTTATGATTACATTAATCAATACCCTGTAAATATTTATTCATATAATATAATGAGATATAATGCAACGGAACGCAAGGAGGCATTTTGTAAAATAAAAAATTGTCAGTTTTTTGTCTTTTATACTCTAAAAAATAAAACTAAAATAATAAGAAGAAATTTAAATGGAAACAAAAACAAAACATTTACCGTCGGTGTTATTATTATATAGAGAAAAGAATTCATATATACGCGTATATACATAAGTTAAGTTGTCATTATTTTATCACGATTGGCATCTTCATAGTACCTTTTAATGTATGATAAGATCTTTACAAAAAAAATAAATACTATATATACATAACTTACAAGATGCATTTAAAAAAAAAAGAAAAACAACTCTCATTACTATTTTTTCTGTGTGCTATATACATATATATGTAAATTGTAAATATACACACTTTTATGCATCTCTCTATATAGATATTGAACAGTATATATATATGCATGTAATGTAAACAGAAGATGCAAATTAGTCATTACACATTAAATGTAGAGATATATAGATATATGTATTTTGCAAAAACTTCATATTATATATGTATATTCTTGTATTGATTTGTTAATTATTGCGGATTTTCAATTGAAATACAAAATAATAAGTATATATACATCGATGATTGGAAGACATGCCATTTTATAATAATCGTGTTTAACGTTAGTATATTAAATTATTACCAGATGTTTTGTATTAATTACCTTTTTCAAATGATTATAGCATGTATTTTTAGAGCCTATTGGGGAAGATACTCATATAGAGAAGATTTTGAAAAGTTTCACAGATTAAATGTGAATGTGGTATTTAGAAGTATAAAAAGGGAGTTTAGTGATATAATTGTCAGTATTTGAACTTTACTCTTTGAGTTGATGTTATAAATTTTAGTTTGTATAATCGATGCCTACATTAAATAACTTAAAAAAATCATATACATACCAATATGTTCTTGCCAATTGTTCAAAACGTTCCCAGGCTAACCCCTGTAACAGAATGCAGATACTAAGGAGGGTAAAAGGGGTTTAAATTTATCACTAATCAACTCCTAATCAAATTTTAATATAAAACGGTATGCAACACTAATATCCAAGAACGCAATTGGGAGCTTTGTATGTCAGCGCTCCTGAATGGGATGTTTTCAGAAAAAATTACCATAAATGTAATTTTTTGCTTTTGGTACAAAACCAGCAAATCCGAAATTTCAGGTCAATTGCTTTGAAACAGAACCAGATATCTAGAATCATCCATTGGATTTGAAAAAATTCTTTCGTTTTTCGATTTTTCATCAAATATCCAGATCCAAAATGTTTATTTAATTGATTAGAAACAGAATGAGATACCGAGTAGTTTTCGATGAATAGAAAAACAATCGAGCGATCAAGCGACGGTAGAAATCGGAAACATTTTTATTATACTTTTTACGATAAAAAGTTCTAATTCACCGAAATAAGTGATAAAAAAGATACGTTAGATTTTTTTTCCGAAAACGATATTGCAGTACTTATAAAGTACGTGCATAATAAGCTCAGGATATTATGTGGAAAAATGTAAAATATTCAAAACGTACATGTTTCATATTCGAATTTAATTGAAGATGTTTTTATAATAACATTGAATCCGAACAGAAGTAACTTATTTATTACAACAGATAATTTCTTTGTATTTTAAGTGTAATTTTTTAGATATTTCAAGTTTCAGTGCCTATAATACGTGTTAATATTTATGTTTCCCATATCTATCCGTTTAAATTTACATATATAGCTATAAAGAAAATGATGAGTATAGTTAAATTTAGATAATAACCAACTAGAAGATTTACTTTTATATTATATATAATATATTATAAATTTACATATATGTTGTTATGTATATATAATTTAAAGATGATAAAATCTTTACATAAAAGTTAAATAACAAGAAATTACCTTATTCTCGCACTATATATACGTATGTCATTTATAGTATACCCTTCTTTTTATACCATACAAATTCTGCATATATACTCAATACACCCAAAACTAAACAAACAGACAATATTCATATATATTATCGTATGTATATAATTTAAAAACACATTAATCTTTGACAATATATATTAATATATATCGTGAATGTGAATTGAGGTATATATACAATTTTGCAATGATCCCCTTTAGCCAATTTACATTAAATTAAACCTATTTTGATACTCGTATATATTCTGATTTTGTGTCTATATCTATATATAGTTTAAAATACTTGCGTATAAGTTTATACATAAAACGAATACACCATAAATTCACATACGTTTTCATATTATATCGGTGATAATTATCATTGAAATTAGCAATTAGATGGTCTGCGTTGATATGAAATGTATATATATGATATTATATATATTTGCACGTAAAGCAATAGGATAAATATAATATATATCCTTGAATCTACTATTATTATTTTATGTTTGAATGGATAATCTAAATATTATATACTTTTATATATGAAAGGAAGGTGTTTATCAGTGATATTAAATGGATGTAGTTAAATTTAAATAATAATTGCATATGTAAAGAGTATATAACTTTAATTATAAAGTATAAAATCAATTGTTTTTGTTTATATATACATATACAAAATAATGTAAATGGTCCATATTTAATATAATGTAAATGATCTGATATATCATAATTACATATTAAGGATTATATACTATTTGAAATTAAAAACTATATATTTGACATATATTATTATACGTTTTATATGAATTTAATGCCATCATTGTTTGAGAAAACTGAACAGCAACCGAACAGATAAGAATTCTGAGGAAAAAGGTCATTGTTTGACAAAAAAATAGGATATTTGAATAGCACCGTCAATTTTGATGTAGTAAAAATTTTTGTCCGAACTAAAAATCGGAACCAAAATTTTATCAAAAATCACTTGGGTTTGTTTAGCAGTTCGAAGTTGTCAAACAATCACTCTTTTTTATTTCCAGTTCCAGTTTTTGCAGAATTTGTATGTGTTCGGTCACTGTTTGGTTTTCTCAAACAATGATGGCATAAAATAATTATAAAACTGACAAAAATTCTTTGCAAGAATACTAAAAAACATTTTATTTTTACAATATATATTAAATAATATTCTAAATATATATAGTAATTTTGTAAGGATTTCTTGAACAAAGCTGAAAATTAAAAAAATAAATATAAAATCGCACTTACTTGATCGGGTCTAAGACCCGGCGGTACCCATGTATATTCCTCCAGTGCACATCCACTGTCATCATCTGATTGTGAATGCCTTTGTATATCCAATTGTTGTTGTTGACTGGTATGATTACCACCAATACCACTTCCACCGCCAAGGCCTCCACCAACGCTGCCACCAAGGCCACCACCATGCAATGGATTTAATTGATATTGTGTGGGAAATGTTTGAGGATGAATGGTTTTTGATTTTAAATGAAATTTTTGCTGTTGCAGTTGTTGCTGATGCTGCTGCTGTTGTTGAGTTATCGACAGTGTATTATTATTGTTTATATTATTGTTATTGTTAATTAAAGGTATTGTTGGTGATGTTGTTAATTGTGGTAGTGAATTTGCGGATATTTGATGAGATTGTTGTATTGTTTGTTGTTGTTGTTGTTGATGTTGTTGTTGTTGTTGTTGATGAGGTTGATGTTGTTGTTGTTGTTGTGGTTGTTGTTGATGAGGTTGATGTTGATGTTGATACGCTGGATGTATTTGAAATGATTGTTGTAGATAATTCGTTTGTTGTAATTGATTAGAAGATGGTTGTGAATGCTGATGTTGTTGTTGTTGTTGTTGTTGTTGTGGTGATTGTAAATTGTGCTGATGATTATGGGGATGATGATGAAGGTGATGATGTTGATGATGAAAATGTGGTGACGGTGTGGATGGTATTGATGTTGAAACGGCTCCCTGTGATTTGGGAGTTGATGATGGTGATGATAAATTATGATGCTGGGGATAAGACATTGGCAATGACCGTTTTATCGGCCTGAAATTAAATTAAAGAAATATTTTCATTAATACAAATTTAAATATATTTTTAATAAAAGTTTATTGTTTATACGAAATTTCTGTATTGACGTATTTTAAATTTAATATAAATATAAAATAATAAATATCAACTGACATATAATCGAAATTAATTTACTGTATTTATTATAAATAACAAAGTTTTTTTTTTAATATTAATTTCTTAATATGGAAACAGGAAAACGTAAAATTATTATTTTTTTCATTTCAATAAAGATTTCTTTCATACGATATACCAGAAAACGATATTTTTATAAAAATAAACTAAATTGTAAATATATATGATATTTTTTGCTTTATAGTTAATTAAATTATGTAATAAACAATTTTTATTTTTTTGATAAGATCTTTTGTTGTAAAAAAAAAATAAAATAATAAATAACGCCTTTGCGTGCAACTTCTATTTCCACATTTGTATAAATTTACTGCTAAAAACATTCAAAATGATATATATTAAGTAAGTATATATTATAGGCTATAATTTTCAAATGGAAAATATTTGTATATACAGTTTATATAACAAAATGTCCTAAATATTTTTTTCTAATTATCAAAAAAATATAGTTTCCGCATGTTGTTCGTTCATGTATTAGGTAAATATTTTAAGTTAATATGTGATATCTTCAAACTAGAAAAAATAAATAATGTTAAGAAATGAATTAATGTTATAACGATATGATAAGCCTTTGTATCTATTAAAAAATAACGAATAAATATGTTTTCTTACATGCATTTTGATTTAGTAATTTATGTTTACTCAACTATCAGTAATACACCAGTATATACATTAATTTAATCAAAGCAATTATTTCTAAACTAAATAAATTGTTTAATGAATGATAAATTTTAAATAAATAATTATTTAAAAGATAACGTAATTGATTGGTTTATACTTTTACATTATTATATAAAACATTTTATTTTTAAATGTGACTATGTAAAAAAATTATAACTTAAAATTCGGATAACATTTTTGGGGGGAAATCCTGAAACAATTTTTTTGATTTTCTGTTAATTTCAATATTGCGCCTCTTAATTTTTTACTTTATATTACAACTATTTCTTCCTTTATATTAGAAAAATTATTTTCATATATAAAGGATTTATAAATGCACCCTTTTTCATACCAAACAAAACCTTTTCCACACCAAACGAAACCTTTTATTTTAAAAACCCAAAAAAAAAGTGTTTAATTATTTTTAATTGTACTTATAGCATATCATGGACAAAATTATTTAATTTCAATTATTATTATTATTATATGCATTAACCCAATAATACCATCCCATTAAAGAGTCCATCGGTGCATTTTGTTCAAATTTTGTATATTTACTATAAATGGTTCCAAATATAAAAAATAAAATTAATATTTTTATTACCTGTCATATAACCTGAGAAAGCTTTTGGGTATTTAAATATCCAACAAGGGAGAGGGTTATAAAAGAACCCTTTTGGGACTAATGATTTATATTCGATTTTTCGCGATAGTACGCGGAATTTTTTTCTGACCCCTTCCACCTGCTCCCATACAAATCCAAGCGACTTTTTGGAAATAAAATTAATGAAAAAAATTAAATTATATTGGATTTAAAATTAATGGAAAATAGTTCATTTGGTTTGGAAAAAGTTTCATTTGGTATGCATTAGGTTTCATTTGACCTGGCAAATATTTAGTTTTGTCTGAAAAAGGTTTTGTTTGATATCGAAAAGATTTCGTTTGGTATGGAAAAGGTTTCCCTTGATCGCGATATCCTATAGAAAATTTAGAAAGCTGTTTTAATTTATAATGGCACACAAACTTCTTTCACAAATATAATAGTACATTCAAAAAAAAAAGATTTGAAATCTCCAAGCAATTAAATCCTCAATAGAAACATAAAATAATGAAATAAAACTTTCAAATAGAGAGAACACCATGTAGTCATATATAGGTAATTAATAATTAGAGAAATAATAATATGCATTTTCTCACGTTCTTCATATTTAAAATAAATATTAAGATATATTTTTAAATATTTTAATTAAATAATATATACCTATATACAAGATAATTTATGTTTGTGTCTATCTATATATATTAATAATAATAATAATATAATTTAATTAAATTAGTTTCTCTATATAACCATAAATTATAATAATCATATATTATTAAAAATTAGATATGTATATATTAATAATAAATCGCATAAAATATAATGCTTTGGGAATAATTTACCTGTGTGTAGAGAGTGTATTGAATTAAATTATAGAAAAAATTGATTATCGTATGTCATTTGTGTGTATTGATTAAAATGAACTGTATATATATATATGCTTATTAAAAAATTATCTATAAGTGCTTAATTGAATTTAAGAAAGGAAATATGATTTTTTATTATAATTCAATATAATATTTATACAATTAGGTATATTAAATCTCAGCAAAAAAAACAATTTTTATTATACCTTTGATAATTTATATATATATAGATATACTAACTTCTTCAATGCCCGACGCGCCGGTTACCCTATGGATATTTTATTTTATTTTATATTGAAAATTATTCATTTATTTATAGTTACGTAAAAATATTCTTTCATATACAAAAAAAACTCATTAAGAATATAAATTTATGTATGAATGAAAGAAATTTGCCATTTTAGTGTTAGTTTTTTGTTTTAGAAATATTCAAGATAAAAATTTTCTATTGAATTAAAACATCATTTTATATATATACATTTTTTAAAAAAAATTTTTAATTCTTGTTGTCGTCGTATTTGTATATTAGATAGTATTTTTGCTTTTAAATCAGTATATCTATAGAGTGTATATTGTGACTTTAAAGCAAAAAAAAGTAATTAAATATTTTATATATAAATTAACACTTTTGTATAATATTATCAACATCGCATCCATCGGGTGGATATAGAAAGAACAATATATGGTATGGATGGATGGATTTAAAGAAGATGAAGAAAACGACTACGATCAGTGAAAAAAATACCTGTTTTTTTCATTCTTAATTTAAACATTATTATAATATGATTATATATATACATTTTCCGCTATATATATAACATTCTATTCAATATTTTATAACTTTATTTTGTGATTTTGTCTTGGTTTCTTATATCTTTGCATTTGCAGTTCACATATATGAAATATATATATGAAAGATTTTGCATATATATACAGATATATATAGAGTGAGATCTATATATATGTATATAGATAAATTTATATGAATGATTCATACACAAATGCTTGTTGCCACCATTGATTTGACTATACAAATTAATATGGTGGCTTATTATGTGAATTAAAATATTTTGTATAAAAAAATATGAAAATGATATTAAATAAATCAATTAAATAAAAATAAAACACATTTTTGAATGATAAATTTATGAAAAAATTACAATTATTGTAATTTCCTATAAACAGTTAACCGATTTGAATGAATATTCCACCGAATGAAAGTTATTTTTATGCTCTTTATTAAGAAAAAAATATTAATATAGTAAAATTAAAACTATTTTGTTTAAAAATGCAATTAGCATTAAATTTGAGTAAAACATATCTATAATAAAAATTAATCTATAATTAAAAAATTTGTTTCTTTTGTTTGACAACAATGAATACTATATCTTAACTTAATATATATTAATGATTTCAACTTCATCAGCAATTTAAATATTATAATTGTTTAAATCAGATTAATAATATAATTAAAAGTTAATATTACAAAAACAATAAACAAATTTTCATAGTATATCATTTTTATCTACATAACATGAATTTTTTAAAATTAAATGTTTTTATAAGATTCTTCTAATTACTTTCTATATAAAAGTTTTGTTGTTAATATTGAAGAAATAACAACAAAACTGAAGTTTTTTCGGGGGATTTTCTTAGATAAAAAAGAAAAATATATCTCAGGAAAATCAATGTTCTTTTCTTCATGTGTTTTTTCCTTTTAATCTTACGTAATTTTCAACGATAGAAATGTAAAGTTATTTTAACTTTAACTTTAAACCGCAAAAAAAGTAATTGGAGTGGTATGTTCGCTTTAATGAACTGACTATATACTTATCAATACTTTATCCTATTCTAAATTCAAAATGAACAAACAATTGGGTGTTGCCGCTCAACAATTTATATCTGAGTTAGGCGCCAATTGTCATTAAAATCTTATCCCGGAGGGTACCCGGATCAGCCCTTTAACCGTTCAGCAGACCGACCAAGTGCCAAGTACTTCTTCCCATCCGACAACTCTGGTATGTATATGAGAACCCCCTTGCCATTAAAAAGCAGGGCTGATATATGACTTGTAAGGGTAGTTTTAGTTTGGATTTAATTTTATTTATAATTTCGCCCTCATTTTAATTGATCATTTATATTTAATTTTTATTTTATATAATATTTTATAAATTTTTATTTATAGTAATATTCAGTATTTGTGTATATAAAACAATATATTACATGTTTTTAATTTTACTAACACAATAACTATATTTAGTATAAGTTTAAAAGTTTTTTCTTCTATAAATGAAAATGAAAACAATAAAAGATTTTCTTTTATAATATAAGCTATACAAGTTTAATGCATATATGCAACACAAAAATTATAATAATGCATATTGCATATTGTTTAAAACTAAAATGATTATGAAGATCGATTTTTTCTTTAAACACTCTAAATTCATATGTATTTTTTTTATACCTTTAGGAAAATTACACAGTTTCAAATTTGATTATACATGATTGAAGATACGTATATATAAATCTAATTTACCTTTATATATGAGAGATAGACTACGTATAGTAGATGAATAGAGGTATTTTCTGATAAACAGAATGTTCAAGTAAATTCCATGATTATTATTATTATTGTATATGTTTTAATTGACAAACTATTCAGAAATTACATTTTTATAAATAAATAAATAAAGCGCATATACCTGTATGTACGATGTATATAAACTCTGTATGTAAATAAACTAAAACTTTACAGATTTTTGTTCTTTAAGAAAAAATGAAAAACAAATATGGGTTTATAAAAAGGTCATATTGAAAAATGCAACAATTTGATAAAAATGTTCTATACTCATAAATGTTACACGAGCACCCACAAATTTGTATATTGCACATTTAAAAAGATCATAAAAATTAATAAAGGTCTTTATAGTTGAAAAAACTCAAAGTTATCTACTTTACTTTATAAAATATTTATATATATAAGAATTTCCTTTTGAAATAAATATCAAATGAATGAAGGCATTAATGTTTTAATGATACTAAGTTATTTCATTAACTTAAACATAAATTGCAATTACGTTAATTGAAAATCAAATACTACAAAATATATGTTATATATATATTGTAGATAATAAGTTCAATATGACTTTTTCCTGAATTCCATAAATACTTTTTTATATTATCAATATATATTACTATTATCATTATTATATTATAATTAAGCACATCCCATTTGATGGTATATACCATAATAACATGATATTTTATTTATAATGATAATAATAATAATAAAATAATGATTCCTAGTATTAATAATTAATATAATATGTATACAAATACGCATAAAAGTAACTATATAGATAAATAGATAAATTGAAAAGGCATTCAACGATAATGAATACATTTCAGAAACTATAAGTAAAATACATACGAATATTCTAAGAATTTGAAAAATATATATCATCATATATTTTCTTGATCAATTAATTGATCTCATATTCTCATATATTTCATATATGTTTTTTTTTATTATATGTTGGTTTTCTTTTTGTTTTTGTTATACATTTCTTCATTTCTTTTAACTTAAATTAATGGAATTTTCTTCTATAATATAACGATACTGCAATATGTATATATGCACGAAATGAGATAAATAAAATTATCGCATCACGCAATTTACGTTTATATATAGAAAGATGTAGGTCATCGAGTAACAATTATATGGTCGATTAATTTATATTTATACACACTTTGATTAGATTTTTTTTTTTATTGAATTTTTATTTTTCATAATATAAAATGTAATTAACGAATTGATTCATTAATAATTGATATAATAATAAATGAAATCGGTTTAAAAATAATACATTTATATATTATAGATATAATATCGTATCGTATTTGTATGCCCATTTATAAAGAACTTTTCTATATTAGAATATTATTTAGTGTTTTAGTAAATTTAATCGTAATGAGAAAATTCAATTTAATTTTTGCCCAAATTTCACTGTGTAAGCCGTTTGATAAAAAAAAGAGCTATTAAAATCACTGTAATCATTATAAATAAGTGCAAATAAATATTAACAATATTGATTTAAATTTACAAGGTGTAGCAAATTGTAATTATATTCTTGTGAAACATTTAACACTTCTGCCAATTTGTGTTGCATTTTGGGTTGGCTCTTCATCCAATATTATTCATCCGCGTCTTCAATTTTTTTTTCTACAAGAACTTCTTTCAAATTGCTATTCTTTCAAATGACCAGTCTTCCAAATTGATATTTTTAAATTGTCGAAACCATGTCTCAAATGTTGTAATTGTAATTGATGGATTTAACTTGTAGGCTTATACTTACAATTGAAAGTAGCAAAAATGTATGTCAAATCATAAAAATGTATATATTTCGTTAGCGACACCAACCAACAAACCGGTAATTACTTATTGCTTGATGCGTTATCATTTGAAAAAAATAAACAAATGCAATTCAATCCTCACATACGTATATATGACTTTTTAAGCAAACAAATTCCGGTGTGAGTATTTTTTTATTAATATTATTAAATTATTACATTAAATTATTACAATGTTGGATTAAAATCTATATATTATAGATGTATATTGTATAACATTATTTTCTTATATATTCTAAATATATATAATATAAAGAATATATAAATTTTTTTCTGTGTGTTTAAATTATTAAAAGATTTATATAATTATATATAATATCGCGGAATATAAAATGAAATACAGTTGTTATTATGCATATACAAATATATTGATTACATAAAATATATATAGATATTACATTTTTTTATTATATAGATATTGTATTATAATTGTGCACTTTTTTTTATATATACAGGCATAGTCGTATAGTTACCTGAAATAAAAATAAATTACCTATTTTCTTTTTTTTTTCAATTAGAATAAAGGAAATTGAAACTGTTATAATAATTGATTTACAATAATTCTTAGCATTAATTTATATTTATATTTATACAATATTATCATGTGTATGAATTGCATGCGATATTGGCACTTATACAAATTTATTACTACATAGATACTGTGTATATTTGCAATATAAGTTATTATATCAATGATCTGATTATTAACCTGTTTGTTTTTTTTTCGAATTTTTATTTTACCATTTGAAAATACGCGTATATTGCATATATTGAGAAGCGATGCCTTATGGCAATATTTCTATATATAATTTCTTATCGATTTCACTGTCATATTTCTAATTATAATAAAATATATATTCGCGCGGTATATATTGAATATATGCATATAATATATAAAGTATTGAATTGCACATCGCGTAATATTAAAATGAATTTAAATGATTGAATATTTTCTACATTATATATATTGACATTTCTATATAGCTTTTGAAATAAAAAAAAAATGTTATTTAAAATAAATCATTCAAATAATAATGAAAATAACTTCAATAAAATGGTTTTAATTTATTTCATAACAAAAAACTGTATAGCAGATATATATATTAAGCTTCAATTGAAATTTTGTCTTTTATTTCTCTCAATTAGTGTTTATCTTTTACTTGTCTAATATTTTAAAGGTATGCATCGTTCGTTCGTTCGAATATATGCGAAATTCTTTAGTTGTAAATAATCTATCAATATTTTAAATGCATAATTTACATATATATTTAGTTTTTAGTATATATATATAATAATAATATAATTTTTATCATATTTTTTATTGGTCAACAAGTACAAAATTTTTAAATGACAAATTATCATATATTAGATATATATTTATTCTTTATAACATATTTGTATACAAAAATAACCGTATTTCTTTTTAATTGTACCATAGAGAGTATATATATATTTAATGCACATATAATATAAAATTTACATTCATATATTAAATATATATAAACAATATATATAATGTGTGTTTATGATGAAATGCAGTGATATGCAAAAACAATGACATTTTTATGCACACAGTACATGTAACATTGTTTGACATATTCTTTATATATATCTATGATTTGCAAATTGAAATCTATGCTTAACATTTATAATAATAAATGTACATTAAAAAGGTTTCTTATACATTATTCATTTACATACGCGAAGAAATCTGAGGATTTGTTATCATTATATATATAGTATACATATACTATAGTATATATATTTAGATACACTTCAAATGTCTGTTACCTATATAATAACTGACATTAGAATTAATGGAATATATATATATATATAAAGTTGAACAAGGTGTATTATATTTAAATTTGTTCTTTGGTATATATATATATATGTATGTTTATTTTTACCTTTATTTATCAAGTATTTGTAGATATAATGCGTAAACATTTGAATAGGTATAAAAGTATTAAAAAAAAAGATATGTATGTATGTGATTTTTTTTGTTTAAGAAAAAAAATTGCAAATCATTAGAATAATTGTAATCGTTCATTTCTATTCTATATATATATTTCGTGTATATGCATTCTAAATACATTATTTATTTGCGTATACATTCATGGGAATACTAATGTATATAGAGGAATCTAATTGTAAGTCAAAAATGTTAAAATCATATACATACAGCACTAATATTATTTATTTATACAACAAGGATTAGACTATATATGATATATAAGTACTAATTTAAATCAAGTTTTTCCATATATTTATTTATTGGATTTGTATTTCATTTTGGTTTACATAGTAGAAATCGCGTATATGCATACATTATTTATATATAAAAAAAGAAGAATCATCAATCTTTCAAAGTTATTAAAACAGAAATAAAGTATATATACATATATATAGAATTACAGAGTACGTTTTTTTTTTCCATTTTCAAAGACAAATGGTACGAGCAAAACTACTTTTACCATATACAGACAATGAATTTTAATTGTACGCTCGCCTCGCATCTAATGAACATTTTGTTCATATATTTTTTTTTATATAGTATATAATAAATACTAATAGAAAATATATTATAAACGTGAAGATATTTTTAATCAATTATTTTATAAAAATGAAATAAAATAAAAAAATCAATTCTATATAGATATATATAAATATATATTTGTTCGACCTGGACGAAGATAAGATTCAGGAATTCTATTTATAATAATGCTGCGAAATATAATATTCTTTGGCTTCAATTTCATATCATAAATGATATTATAGCAAATATAAATTATATTAATAATGTTTTTAATAAATTTATATTAAATTATACAAAATAATGCTAATTTACAATTTGCCGAACTGATATTTAATCAATTTCTACTATTCTCTGTATACAAATGAAAATTTTAAATTGTTTCACTGGTTCAAAAATATATTATTGTTTGATTTTACAATTTTTTGTTTGGCTTATTTTTTCTATTAATATAATTTAATCTAACACAAAATTGTTTATTCCTATTTATCCGACACTTGCGCTTCAAAAAACATGTGAGAATATATATGTATGTATATGGAAATGAGATAATTACAGGCAATACAATGAATTCAACCAAAGTTATAGAATCATCATATTATTAAGACTTTAAAAATGATTATTAATAATGCTGAATTATATGATTTTCTGAAATTTTAATTTAACGAATGAATACAAATGATAGCATTTACAATTGAACATTATAAAATGTTTTTAGCTCAAACATTAGGTTATTTGTTATATACCACAAAGAAGTTAGAAAATATACCAGAAAATATTTTATATTAAATTGTTCGTTCTTTATTCTAAATTAATAATAAATGTTTTATTATTAATATTATTTACATATATTTAATTTGTATGCAGATCAATTCTGTACATATACCTATAGTAAAAATATTCTATTTATTTATTGTATTTATATATCATATAATATAATATATTAAATTTATTATATAATATCTGATGAGTTTGCTTGAAACGTGAAACTATTTTTTTTTATCCATTTCTACATATAGATTTTTTTTTCTTCTAATAACTGAATTTATTCTTAATATTATAAATTAATTCTATATATATATATATATATATATTTATATTATAATACTTTAATACAAAACTTTATATATTTTAAAATAATGCATATTTATTACTGTATAGAGTTGATTGATGATCTTATATGTTTTATATATAGGGATTTAAATATATTCAGTAATATTAATGCATTTCGTTAACTTTCAGCATAATCGTTATAAAAATTAAAGTAATTCTTATTGCAGAAAATATATAAAAAAAACTTTGCGGAAATTTACGGTATTTTACCATGTTCAAATTTGATGCGAAAATTATTTATAAAAAGTAAATTCCTTATCGTTGGTAAACATTATTGTGATTGTGCCCTTCAAAATACTCTATCCGCTGCAATACATCTATGCGAGCGTTTAACCCATACCTCGTAACATATCTGCTACTAAATTTAGGGTATATCCTTTAAAGCTTCCTTTTGTTTTATTATTTCAGTGTTCTCATACTGTTTCCCCGAAGTGTTCTTTGACTTTTGACAAACAGAAAGACGGTGCCATATTAGGTAAGTTGGACAACATTTATGGTGTGTTTCACTCATAATTCACGAATAATATGTGCATTGTGCGATGACGTATTATCATAATTGAAAATTCATTAATTTTTATTAATCGTTGAACTACAAAATATTGAAGTAAGCAATACACTATCAAAGTAACAAGTAATTAATCTAAAAATCGGTAGCAATGTAAACAAAAGGGATGTCAACAAAAAAAAAAAAAATATATACATTTCTGAATAAAAACTTAAATCGGAAAAAAATATATTATATTATAGAGTGAATATAACTAAAAATCCTTTCGTGTGCTATCATTGAAGAGTATATTTTTTGTAACATAAGTATTTTGATCAAGCAGTTTATTTTTATAGGATAATGATTATGAATATATGTGTTTTGACGCCTTTTTTTTAAATATTTTTGTATTGCATTTTCGCTGTTTCGATAAACAAAAATATACCAATAATTTGCAAAAAAAAATACTAAGAAATCGATATTGTGCTACTGATCAATATATTCATTTATTTATCTCAGTGATTTTCTAAAATATATAAGTAGCAATAAGCCAAACAAAAAAATATATTTAGTTAACTATACAAATAAAGTTATCAGACCATATTATACGTTCACCTAAAAATTTGTAAAATATTAGTTTACATATATATATATATATATATATATTATATATAGGATGGTATACAAATTAATTTAGACGTTTCACTGATGATAAAAAACACACATTTTAGAATACATATTATATTCGCATGAATAAATGAAATTAGATATTATTTATATTATGATTTTCCTTATATTTAATATATATTTATTTATAGGAACACTGCACTCATTCATATCCAATTTGAAAATTTCTACATTTATTTATATATGTATATTTGCATATATATATAGATTATTATACATTAATCGTTTGTTGTATGCCATATAAATAAACATATATCTGTATGTAAAGTAGCAAAAGAATAAGGAAAAAAAATTATTTGTAATCGTGTAACTTAATTGATTTTAAGCTGTAGGATATATTTTACTGATTATATTCATATATTATATTATACTTTAGCATATATATACATTCAGCGGCTGAATTTCAGCCAAGTTAAATTATTGTACGATATATGTATATATTTAGTTGTTAGTTACTTGATTATAAACGATTTTTATTTTGTTATTTTTATACACCGTGTAATATCTTATACGTATGTAGGTATACAAGAATTTTTCCATTGATTTTTGTATTTGTGAATATTAACCATATGTCTATATAAAAAAATACGTTAAAAAAAACGGCACAGAATAATATTTATAATAATCATTTTGATTAAAAATATAAATAAATATTCTTATGAACGATATTCACATAAAACATTTATCTATATATTTTTTTTTGTTTGTAAGATAAATTTATAAATGTCTCTGTACATATGCATATGTATATAAAAAAATTGATTATTATTTATTTCAATATTCTCCATACATTTCTATTTCTATAATAATATATAATAAATAAAATTTGTTGATTTGAATTTTTATACACAGGTGAATAGTCGTTTAACATGCAATAAAATCATTTTCACTATATTATATTCTAATTTAAATTATCATTGACTTAATAAATATATGCACAGTAAATAATATATATTATATTATATGCAATCTATCTTAATGCAAGTTAAATATATATATATATATATAGTAAATAGCCTAATAACTAGAAATATATTTTTTATATATCTATATTTAAATTCATATATATTGAAGTAATGTGCATTTTATATATATATCGCCTATATGCGATTACAATTAAATTTCACAGTCTATTTATATATGGTGTGTGTTATTTATGTATCATTAATCAATGTCAAACATAAATCTTATACAATTAAATATAGAATGTAATTTATTGTTGACAGATTTTTCATCATTGTTATTTCTATATATATGTATATATATTTCTACTATTCCATTTATGTACAATATCGTATACGTATATATGTATATATATCATTGGTATTTCATTTACGAGGATGCGATTATTTAATAACAAATATGTTTGTATATAAATTGCGGATATAATATATAGCTCATATTCAATTTAATTTATTTGATATTATGATATTACATATATATATCGTGTATTTGCATGCAAGAATAGAATGGTATGGTATCGCGCCAAGCCATATCAATTATTTTAAAATAAATTAATGTCTATTAATTTGCTAATCATCTCTCCCTCTGTTTAAATATACAATTTCTTGATTGATAATAAATTTCGATACATATATATACATAGTATATTCATTCACCGCGTTTATGTATAATTCTTAAATTATACTGACTGAGATTTTATACATATTTAATTTCTATAAAAATTATTGATAATTTTTCATTGTCATTATTGTTATATGTTATATATATCATCAGAATTTCTGCCGCTAAAATTCTATATGTGCTTTTCTCCCCGCCGTATCTAAAAAAAACCCAAACCAGACTCACGCACATTTTGTTTTTAACTTATACAATTTATAAGATAAAAATATATGAATAAATATATTAAAATAAAATCTAAATGCCTTAGGTTATGACTGGTAATTTGTTTGATTATATATATATTCTGCATACCGTTTTTATTTTTATCTCCCTGTTTTTGCAATTTTTTTATTGTTATTATATTTAAAGATCAAGCAGGTACCTATATATATTTTTATATAATATAGGCTGATTGATATAGCTATATATTGTACTATATAATATACATAGTATATTGTTTTTGTACCTGTTCATTTTATATTCGTAAATATTATTTCGGTATATAAAAAATTATATTAATATAAACATAAATATAAATTTTTATAAAATAAACAAAGTGTTTTCTGATGAAAGGGCCACTGGGAATTTTGGATATTTAGCACAATATTGATGAAAACTAACACACAGACTTTTAAACTGTTTTAAACTGTTCGAAAACTTTGAAATATTAATTTTAGATAAATTCTAAATGAATAAAATTTAAAAAGTCATAATCATTAGGGTGATTCTTAGTATCAGTAATATAAGATTTCCTTTGGTTTCCGTATCTAGTCGAAAACTGATGATGTACAGATAAAATTCTTATTAGATTTTATTTGTTCAATATAAGAGACTTTTGTTTGCACTCGCCAGTGGGATGATTTTTTTTAACTTTTTACTGATACACCTCGAACCTCACATACACATTCAAGCAAACGTCAATTTCCATTGCATATATTATAATTTGCTTGTAAATCGAAATTACTTTTCCTTGACTTGTTAAACCGCCTAGAATGTCTGTGACATTTGCGGATTTGGAAATTAAAAAATATTTAACTCCTACTTTTAATCCTCGTAACAATAAAAATAATTTTAAACCATGGATGCAAATTCGCGGACGTAAATCCGCATATACGGATGTATGTATAATAAACCCAATTATTGTGTGGGAAATTGAAAAAAATTAAAATTTTGTTTGTAAAATAACACCTTGTGATTTTATGCAAAAATAAATTATCTCAATTATATGTGTATTGTATATGTATATATTATAAGGTAGTCGCCGTCAGTAGGGTGATTACAAATCATATAAATTTTGTTTATGAATACGAAAATCCATTAATTTTTTTTAGTCCGCATATTAATTTATAAACAATCATAATTTATGCATATATAATATTGATAATACGCAAAAACACAGGATATTTTTATAGTGAAAATTTCGAATATATTATATAACAATACAAATATTTGAAAATATGTTTTTTTGATTCCTAATAATTTTATGATACATAAAAGATATGTTTTTATACTGATATGTATAATAAATATTCAAATGATTGATTTAGTGTACAAAATTTATATAAATTATAAACGTTGAGTTGCTTATGTTGTTAACGAAAAATATATATAATAGTATAATTTTAAATCGAATATGCAAAATCATTTCATAATTGTATCAATTCTTACGTACTAAAATTAACGTGGTTAAATATAAATTTATCCACGGTGAAATACCTACGAAGAAAAATATTGAAGATATTTGGTATTCATAGCACAATTTAAAATAATCTATTACTATAATAGCGCTTTTGTTTACTTTTTTTTATAAGGAAAAAAAAACAATCATTTATATTTGGCTACACAGAATAAAAATAAAACGAACACAAAAATTTTTTTTTTCTTTTTCTTTCCACATATAAATATCGACTGTCTTTTTTTAATGTGTTCGGTATTTTCGCTAAATTTAGTTTCGTTTTATTGAGCAACTGGAAAATTGTAATAGTCTGTACTGTATAAAATAAATCAAATGAAAATATCGTGCATTGATATAGATATAGAATAATAATATCTCCATAGAAACCTAAGCGTGGATAATTTACTTCGCATCGAAAAGGTGATGTTAATTTATTCATTATCGTAGATAATTTATGGGCTCTGAATACGAAAAGCGTGGTTAAACGAAATATCTCCGTAGATATTTAACCACGCTGAGGCCTGAATAAACCCAAATATATAGTAAATTTTTGTATATTTTAATTAAACCTTACAACTTTTCCATTTAAATAATTTAAATTGAATGAATCACCCTGCAAATTGATATTTTAATTTAAATTTAAAAAATAAATATTAAATATAAAAAATAATATTATGTTGGTGGTTGGTAGCGTTTTTTTTTCTCAAAAATATATGCAATTAAATTTTTTTTAGTATAATAATCGACATAATAAAAAACAACACACACAAATTTATTATATTATATGCATGCATAAACCCCGATTTTTAAATGATAATTTGTATTTTTCTTTTCAGATAATTTATATAATTATAGAATTCTCGATATTGATATAATTTGTTATTCTCATTTATATTTGTGATGTTCGGTATATATACTTATACAGGTATATAAAATATATAAGATATATAAATGACCCTATAATTCAGATTCAGATGAATGATTGTGAAACATTTTCGGAATTATCTTTATAGATGAAATAATGTTTATTGCTTTTATTATATTCATTTACAAAATTGCTGTCTTTGTCTATTGACATTCTATATATACTTTTTTCCTTTCAGTAAATCATAAGTTTGAGAAAATTCATTTATCCCTTCTGGAATATATTTTATGTGTATTTTTCTTATTGAGATACTTTTATACATTGCATATATAATGAATCATTTAAGCAATCCCTTTATGACTATTCCATAATTAATACTTCTTAACAATTGCATCTGATCAAATGAAGGGAAAGTATTTCATTTCCGTTCTTCAAATGAATATGAATCATTTAATGTTAAATTTATGGGTTCAATTTACTTTTTTATAGCTATATGAATTCATATGGGAAATTTCTAACATTTTTTACTTAATACAAACTTACTACTAAATTGTGTTATTGTGATATTTTCCGATTATATTAGATTCAAATATATGTTAAAATTACGCATTTTAAGTAGTTTTAAGTAGGTGGTTTTTTAAACAAATAAATATCTAATTAAATATTATAACGAATAATAATAAGTTATAAAAATATGTTAATTATACGCATATAATTATTTTATACAATTATTAAGTATATTAATTACAAAATAATTCTACATCAATTAAATGATTAATTATATACATACTATATATATATTTAAATGTATAATAATCAATTGAAAAATTATGTATGAAAAATTTGTTAATTAAATCTATATGTATTCAAATTCAATAATAACAAATTTTAATTTGATTGAATACCAAAGCAAAAAAAATATATGTATATTATATATACAATATCCAAAAAATGTATATCTAAATATTTAACTCTCATCACAGTTAATTTTATTCATTATTTATCTGACAATATATTTAACAATTTTAATCTTGATGATTTTTTTCCTATCTATAATATTAAATTATTGATTTAAAAATAACTGCCAATATTAATTGTTATGTTGAACTCGCTTAATATCTCGAAAAATAGTCATATAAAAATCAATTAAAAGCCAATGTCAAGCTATACGAATAATGAAATTAAAAAATATATACAGATATATTACATAAAAGTTACAAACACACACGTAGACTGGGAAACGATAAAATTTCTATCTATTATGGTGTTGTTTAAACATAATTGAAATATAAAACAAGAATATAAAAAATTAAAATATATAAAAAAAAACTAACATTTGATATATAAACAACCAATTAAAAACAAAAAAAAAATTGCATGTAAAAAATAATAACAACCAGTTAAAAGTATAAAGTTTTTTTTTGTTTTTAGATGTTTGATTTTATATTATATATACAGTGTGTTTTAAATATAATATACGCATATATGTGTTTATATAAACTGAAAAGGTTTTTTTTATTCAAATCTGTTGTGGTTTTTCTTTGCCCATTTTATATGTTACTTTTATTTTACGAGTCGTATATTATATTTAAAGTATATTTATAATGGATCAAATTTATATAGTGATTTTAGTAATCTTTTATACAGTAGACTCTCGGATTTGGTAACTGGTCGATAGTGTCAATTATCAATTATCCAGTAATGACAAGAGTACAGCATTTTTTTATATGGAGAATCTATAGTGGCAACTAAATCCGTCAACAAAAGGTTTTGACTAATGGAGATAGAAATGTAACAGAAATATAATACGTACTATTTATTGCACTTTTCTGAATTATATTGTGTAGTTCAGTGGTGGTAGCTCTTCGATTGTGGCAACAACCTGAAAACAGAACTAGTTGGCAAAACCGAGAGTCTACTGTATAAAGAGAGAAATAGTAAAAATTCTTGTTCATATATGTATATATCAAAACTTAAACAAAAAATAAGATTAGCATTTTATTTGTGAAATGCGTTTTTTTTATTGTACCATGAGTTGTATAACATAAAATCAATTTATTTAACATTACTTTTATAAATATTCTATTATTATTGGTATACATTTTTTTTACACATCACATCTCTTATTTCATTTCAATTGAAATTAAAGTGAAAAATCCAACATACATATATGATCTAATTTTAAATATCTAAATAGATATATATATATATATATATATATATATATTCCCATATATACAATTCTTCATCTTATAGTATTTTAGTCTTTATTGATATCCCCCAAAGCCAATATCATACAATTCATTGAATATATCCATGATTTATATATGTATATATATATATATATATATATAGTATTTTTTGTGCTGACTGTGAGTTAATAAATTCCATTGATTTGATGTGTATATATACATAACAGATATATATAATAAAGCAGCATAATCTTTATTCATATCCATATTTATTAGTTTGAACTATTGTTTATAATATACATATATGTATAAAAAGTATAAAAGAAATGATGTGATGATTTCATGGTTTGTTATTCATTTCTGTATATTTTAATATTTTTTGTTTTTGTTTTATATATAATTCAAGATGTATATTGAAATAAATTTGAAAAAATATATATTGTTGTTTTTTTTTTTTGTTTAGAGATGTGATCTTGTATATTGTATTGTGTATAATAATGATTAATGATTTTTCTTATTCCAGTCATAAAAGATTTGGATTTACTTTTTACGATTTACGAATGCGTATACTTTTTACGATTTACTAAAATTATACCTTCACATAATTGTGTGTGAATTTTCGTTTTTAACGCATATTTTTTTCTTCTTTGTGATCGATAGTAATTGTTTTTTTTTGGGTTAACGAAAGCTTTATAAATTTAAAAAAATATACAAATATTGAAAAATTTGCTATTAAATATCAGACAAAATTTAAGTATCGCTTAACCCAATTTTCAACATTTCCGCGTCAAGTAAGTCGCGTAAGTATATTCAACGAATTAATTTTTTTATAATTAATACTTTACGAATAAGTACATCCACAATGGTCTTGTAAACTCTCTCAAATTTGTGAAAAACAGAACCAAAACGACATCATAATTATTATCATTATCGAATACATTAAGAAATGCTTTGGTTCATGCTGGTTTTATTTTATATTTCAATGGCACAAATAAAACAACAATCTTCAAAATATAACGTGAAACGTTTATTATAATAAACTGAATCAATTGAAATTCATAATCTCCCTTATTTAGAAAAATTTTTAATGAATAGAGTTATTTAAAAATTACTACTTAAATATACTACAGAAATACCAACATTTTAGATTTTAGAAAAAAATTCATAATTGATTTGTATACTAATTGAGTATGAACATTAAATTGTGAATTCATTGAATATTTAAACAACATTTTTTGAGTTTTAATAAAATTAACATACCATATATATATATATATATATATATATGGAATATCAATTGATGATGTTCACCCAAACAAAAACAACGAGAAAATAAAAGATTCTTATTTTAATATCGAATATACAAAAATATAGTTATAAAGAAAAATATTTATATCTATTCTATTCAATATATTCAATATATATAACTATTTCTATAAAATAAAATAAAATTAAAAGTAATAAATAAAAAGGAATACCGCGCACGACCCCATCAAAAACGTCAATTACATCAAATCACTTAAGTATAAATAAAATGAATTGATCAATTTGACTTGTGTTTTATTTTCAAATAGAATATAGAGAATATATTTATAGATGGATATTTTGTCTGATTGTAAATATACATTCAAATATATATTTATGTATAATATATATATAAATAATAAATTCTGATAAATTGAAATGAAAAACGAAAAAAAAATTGACTGTCTTAAAATGTTATTTAAAATATATCTATTTATTGAAATTGAATGTCACTATAGTATATAATATTTGAAATGTATCTCGCGCAAAAACAAACTATAAATAAATATAAAATATATTTAATACATATTAAATCTTAAAAGTATCCCCATTTATATAAATAATATATATGCGTGTTGTGTATATACATATATTTATATTAAATTACTTAAATTTTAATTCTTAAAATGTATAACAAATAAGTTAATATATAATAAAATAAAACCTGTTCTTCAGTTGTTTACCAACAAATATATTATAATAATAAAAAAATTAAGTACCTTTATGTAGATAACAAAACATGAATTAAAAATATAATTTATGTAGGATATTTTTATATGTATATAACTTAACTTTTATATTATATATACCTATTTATTTATATACGCTCTAACATTCATGAAATATAAACTTTATTGTTTATTTTAACTTTATACTTATATATGATATGCCATAAACATGAATAGAATTATGTATGCAAAAAAAAAATTAAAAAAAAATCAATTATACATACAATAAAATTAAAAGTTTATTTAAAAATTTATACTATAAAAACAATATATAAAATGCGGGTGTTCCAAATGTCGCAGGTAGATTTGAAGTCAATTTCACATTTTTTTTAATTTAAATATATGTAATACAACAATGATGTATTTGGAAAAGTGATATTATTCAAATCAAATACCGTATTATTGAAGTATCAAATCTATATTCATATATACAAAAATCATAATTTTTGAAGATTCCCATTCATTGTTAAATTCATTGTTTATTGTATATTTATTTTAGTGTTTTGAATTCATATATTTAAATTTATAACATTATAAATGATAATATTGATTTTATTTCGTCGAATTTTTTTTTGTATATATTTAAAATAATCAAAATAATGTTTGCGATTGTCTGCCGATCAATATGTTATAAATTTAAAAGCTTTCACAAACACAATTTTCTGCGCTGCTTTTTACTTTTAATGACTTTGAACTACATTATTCTCTATATAAGAGATATATTTTTGTTTTGTATTGTTTTTTTTTAAATATTAATTTAGTTCAATGTAAATTTTATTGAATATAATTTTGCTGAATACAAAAACAAAACATCAAACAAATAGAAAATCATTATCGTAGGTGTGTACAATTGTATATAATAAAATATATATATACTATATGTATATACGTATAAATGAATTGAAATTGCATTTTGTGTTTTGTTGTCTAAAAAACGTTTACAATAATGAAATAAAAATTGAAATAAAATTTAAATTAATCTTTGTGATTTTTCTATATGTAAATATACATTAAAAAAAATTAACAGTTTTTTTAATATATATAGATGTATATATAAATATAAGTAGGTATATCTAATATATATATATACATAATCTTATAACATAATCTCAATTTTTTATTTTTTATTTTATCTGATCTCAATATTGGTTACAGTACACATAAATGCTTTCACCACAATATAAAGTTTGTGGTATATCATTCATTCAAATTGTATCTTTCTTATGGTAGATATGCGATTTTATTATTATTTATGATTAGTATATTTTACACTAGATTTGTTTTATATATACCTTGGTGATAGTATATAGGATAGTAGGTAGTAAAATATATATTGCAATATCATATAAATATATATGCATAGATATAAAAGATCTAAAACAATTTTATAATATAATGTATAATGTATACATGCATTACTTATTATGCTGATTAATATTATATAGGAAATAATCAGTTGACTAAATAATCATCACCACAATCATTAAAAACGATGTATGTATATTTATAATATTGAATCTCATAACTATATAAGTATTATATTTACATCATTAAATCTTTGACGATTACCTTAATAAAATAGACACAAATTATAATATTTTATTTTGATTTGAAAGTTGTAGAAATTTTTATTTTAAATTGATCTGTACGCAATTTGCGTTATTCTCCAGGTATTTCTTTTGTTATAAACATTTACCTATTTTCCCGGCAGAATTTTACATTAAAATATAATCTATTAAAATTCATTTATATATGCAATGTGTATTAAACTATTAATAGATAATATATCTTACTATGATGCGGATATAATTTAAAGAAATTTAGGTGGTCTTAAAAACCAAAGGTATATAATATAACGAATTCATATATCGTGCATATATTAAATATATCAATAATAATATATAATATATTTATAATTAATAAAGATTAACTTTAATTGAATATCTGTTCATATAGAGAAATATTAAAATGTATGGTATATACTTTGGGATTATAATATAAAATATATGAATACATCAACATAATAAATAAATGCAATATATTTAATGACAAAATCATGTTTCTAATTATATATCCTTATTTATTATTATATGCATATTTAAACCTATATGGGTGACAATTAAATTGACATTGTATAACGTCGTATGTATTATATGCACATACATTTTTCTGTTATATGTTTTGGATTATATAAATATAAATATATATATGCATTAAAATTGACATTGCAAATACATGACATTAAATCCCTTATATTTATATATAGATTTGCAAATAAATACATGTAAGATTTGAAAATGTATAATAATAATCAATATGTAAATTTGTTAGACGATATGTACACTATAATTTTATAAGTCACTTGAATCAATATAGAGAGAGATAATTGTGGTAAAAAATATGAAATTATTTTATGTTTTAATGCATTTGCAATAATATAATTTAAAAGAAATATGTTTATATACAGTATAAAATATTAATCAAAAAACGATTAGTAATTTTAAAAAAATCAGCATTGGTTTTTGGTGAAAAATAGTTAAAGGCAAACGTTTAAGGTAATCAAGGGGACATCGGATGCCTTCAACTTTGAGGTTTATCAAACAATTGTTTCAAGAAAAAAATGCTTACATTTTGCCGTTCTATTTCCTTAATGTCTTTAAAGTACCTCGTCATATTAAAAAAATATAATTTGTGCTATAATTCGATTTCCTTTACATCTCATATTACATTCCGATGACCCCCTTGCTTACCTACAACTTTCTCCTTTAGTCATTTTTTTCAAAATTGCAATGCTGAATTTTTAAAATTACTGATCGTTTTATTTAAATCCCCCTGTATATGGAAATGTAAGTTTAGTATTGAATATTAAAAAATACCAAAATTGTATATTACACAGATCAATGTATTTATAGATAAATGAACATTCAAACAATATGCATATAACTGAAAATGACAAATATAATTATTCACATTAATTATTGATATTCAAATATATATATATATGGTCGAACAATGTTTGGGTAAATTTTTTTTATATATATCATACATATTTTTGTTATATATTATATTATTCGTAGATTTTATATTATTATAATTTTCACAAACCATGTTACAAATATATTAAATGCGTATAATTATTATTATAATTAATTATTAGCGATTATAAATGTCCTGTGTGTTTGTTTACATTCGATATATATTATCGATATATATTTATACAGCATGTTTGTAAATTAATGCCAACAAAGTAAAAAAAATGGTTGTATTGTAATTTATATTTTATTTTAAAAATATTGCATATGTATAAAATTGGATATGTCCTGTTGGAGTATTATCAATAATGTCTGCATTTTACGATGCGTTGTTGGCAAGGGTCTCAGATACCTATATAGAATATTGCAAGCCACTTTCTTATATCTTCATAATCGTGAACAAATGCCCGATGCAGTTGACACTATGAACACTTTATAAAAAGCGTAACTGAAAAACCATATATGGATAAGACAAAACTTTTGAAAATTTAAAATTGATATCAAAAAAACGCATTGGCAAAATGACGTCATATAATTTAATATATTTTTAACGCAAGTACAATGACATTCGTTTATAATTTATATGAGCGCCGAAGAGCACTGACAATTAAAAATATATATAAAAATATAAGCATTTACATTCAGTAAGTATCTTATTATTTTAGTTTGTGAATAAAAAATTGTTATGTCAATGCTTTACTCTTAATTAAATACAATATATACTATATTGTAATACATTTTTTTATACCTTTAAATGCAAAAAAAATTGTAAGCTTATCGCTCTGTTGTCTCCCCTATTTTCGGAAACTGGTCGATCGATTTGGCTGAAATTTTCACCAAAAACTTTTGTTATGATAGAGTTAGTTGCATTTGGGGTATGTTAGACCATCCCTTCTACCAAATTCCAACTTTTTTTCTTCGTGAATGTCAATGAGTTTTGAAGAAATTAGAAATTTTTGATATAGGGATTTGTAATTGGGTGAGAGATTGCCCCTATATAAATGCTTTCCGTTCTAGGAGTTGATCAGCGGTGTTTTTTTTTATAAAAATGTAAATAAAAAAATGTTTTGTTTTGTTTTTTTATATACAGGGTATCCCAGCTAACGCTATCCAGCCAATATCTTCGAAACCAGTGGAGTTATCACTAATATGATGTTAGTGGACCACCACTGGATTTCATGTGGCTACATTTTTATGTTAACCCCTTCCTCCCCACGTTAACCCTTATGTGCTTAATGGATATCAACTTTGGAAAATCAAATGTAAACTTATATTTTTTTTTCGCTTATTTTGAAGAGCGAGACGAGTAGTTAAAAAAAATGTAATAATATGTGGGGGTCCCTTGGGGAATTTTTCCACAAATGGGGATTGTCCATTTGATGGAAAATGTGCGAAAACTCGCAAAATCTCTATGAAAACATGTGTTGTATTGTATTAGAAAGTTGTTCTACGTTGAAAATTAAGGGGGTGTCCAAACAGCCCAAGCCCCCACGCCACCCTTTTAAGGCAAAAATCGAAATTTTGATTTTTGCATTAAAAAACCATATTTTTTTGTTAATTTGCAAAAATCGCATGCAAAATTCAAAATTTCGATTTCCCCCCCTAAAAACGGGGGGTTGGGGGCTTGGGGTGTTCGGACACCCTCCTTAATTTTCAACGTAGAACAACTTTGTAATGGATCACAACACAAGTTTTCATAGAGATTTAGCGAGTTTTCGCCCATTTTCCATCGCATGAACAATCTTCATTTGTGGAAAAATTCCCCATGGGACCCCCACATATAATTACATTTTTTTTAACTACTCGTCACGATCTTCAAAATAGGCGAAAAAAAAATATAGGTTTACATTTGATTTTCCAAAGTTGATACCAATTAAGCGCATAGGGGTTAACGTGGGGAGGAAGGGGTTAACATAAAAATGTAGCCAAATGGAATCCAGTGGTGGTCCACTAACATCATATTAGTGATAACTCCACTGGTTTCGGAGATATTGGCTGGATAGCGTTAGCTGGGACACACTGTATAAACAAAAAAATAAATAATTTTTTTTATAATCCATCTTGTTTGTATATTTTGACAATATTTTGATATCACTCTCTTTTCATAAAAAATAACGCAATATGAACTCCATCTATACATATTTATACACAACATTACAAAACATTTTTTATAAAATCACTAAATTTGTTTGATTTTTATTAAAAAAAATTAAATATAATTATGTTAATATGATTTTTATTTTAATATTAAATTAATACCATCAAAAATTAAACATTTAAAAAAAAAAACTAAAAAAAAAATTCAAATTTGAAAATCTGAAACGCATGTGCGTTTTTTGATTGCGTTATATTGATATCAATTATTTTTAATACATATTTTCAAAAGTTTTGTCTTATCCATATATGGTTTTTCAGTTACGCTTTTTATAAAGTGTTCATAGTTGACACCAGCCGAGATTCCGGATCAATTCAATATTTCAATCATGGAATTTTCAGAAAAATATTTTTAACAGTCTTGGGTGTGTGGCAATAAGCATCCGATTATTATCTTATATTGTATAAGTATGTAATCATCCTATAATGACTGGACACTGTGAACTAAAACATTTATGAATCTCAAAACATTTTAAAGCTATACAATTGAATTTTTAGAGTATAAATGATATGATTTTATTAAAATATTGCTATGATCACATTAATTTATACAATTTATTGTATTTTAAATAATTCTATTGCTTTTCACCGATATGTTCATAAGCACACACACATTTCTAATAATTCCGCATTTAATATTTTTTAAAATAAATTATTTCATGTTTTTAATTTTGACAATAATTTTCACTATACATTTTTTTGCCCATATAATACTGTTTAATTGTATTTACCTCGTGGAACCATCGATGAAAATTCCAAAAAAAAAAATTCTATACATTTTCTATTTACATGTTGTAGATATGTAATAAAATTAATATTTTATATATAGAATTTAAATATTCAATACAATTTATTTAAATTCATGTTTGTCTACATATCAATATATATATTATATATACGAATACGAATAGGTAAAAATATAAATGAATCTATGGTATTTTGTAATTTATTTATTTGTACACGAGATATACAATATATTGTTTACTCGATATATATAGATACGCATATATATTTGGATTATTTATATATGTATATGCGACAAGTATAATAAGATAAAATGTTTGTGTTATTTTGGGTGCATGTTTGTTATTTTTTTTTCTGTATAGTTTTGCGTATTCGAAAAAATTTACCATATAAAATTGAACAGGTATACTACATTGTATGATTGTATGTACGTATATAGGATAAACAATCCATAATTCGTTCCATAATATAGTATAATAATATTTATTTTATAATACACCCGGATAAGCCAACCAACGGTCAACAAATATATTATATATATATATATGTATCGTTTTATTATATTAATTTATGTTTTTATTGTTTATTTTACTGTTCATACCTGTATGTATTTTTTATATAAATAATATGATTCTGATAAATATATATAAAACAAAAAATTGATATTTACATATATGGAAAACAATATAACATTTTATTTTATTTTGTATTTAACCGTAACCTGAATTTATATAAAAACTCCTGAAAAATTGAACCAATTTAGTATTTTTTTTGCGTGATTATTATAAATGTATATACATATATAGGATAGGTATTATAAATAAACTAAAACACTTTTTAAATTAAATTAAATTAATTTATTACCTGCTATATCTATATATACGAACATAAAATAGAACAAATCTAGTATAAAGTATTATATACTTTCGAGATTTTATAAATTACCGATAAATATTAATTTTTTGTTATGGCATTTTTATTACATAATATTAATTGCCATATCGATGATCTACGCACACCATATGTGTACGATATTATTGCATAAAAAAAATAAAATAAATTTTTCGCTATACAACCAACAATCTGGTTTTAGCGTCCAACAACAGTTAGTTTCTTAATTTGTGGCTTTTACGGTGTCGGTAATTAGCCGTACGACCAACCGCAAGCGGAAAATACAACTCTGTGTTAAAATTCAGATTCGAAAAATAACCGAAAACACAAAACATATTTTATGCATTCAGTAGGATTCGAACCCACGACCCCAAAATTTCGTTAGAATTTTAGGTTGGCATTTTTAACATTTACACCACCAAGTTATATCACTTTATTGCATAAGGTTTTACATTTATCATATACACATGAAATTTGTTTATATATAGATAAATAAAATTATATAGATACAAAAAAATTAATAAAATTTTATACAAAATTAAAAATTAAATAAAAACTGTACCATGCCGGGTAAAATGAGCTTTTTCCATAAACAAATGCAAAATATTTAACTCATTATATATGAAATTCAAATTCGAAAATAACAGAAGAGGAGTGAAAAAGTGTACATATCCTCTGTAAAATTCAAGAACCTTTTTTGTTCGAGGAATTTTTTATCAGAATTATGGGTGGGTATATATTTTATCACTTATATACGCCATTCAGGGTATATATGATATCCATATATGGAATGCTTTTAATGGAAAATTTAAATAGCATCATCTTTTCATTTAATTATATATTATATTTGATTGAATTAATTAACAAATTTTATTTATTATAAAAAAACTTTACAACATTTGATTAAGTTGACATTTCCATTTTTATGTCAACTAAAATAATGTTCGTATAAAATTTATGACTCCATTAAAATTTTATAGATTTTTTGAATACAAATATAAATATAGTATATATGAATAATTTAATTTTTTCACATCATATATTATATGGTTAACAAAACGATAGCACAGGTATGATGTCCACCGTCTTCTTTTTATCCAAGTATCTATATATACAAATTGTATAATTGGGTGTGTTATATTTTCACAATTATATGCGAAATCAAAATTATGCATATATTGATAGTAAATAACTATATAAATAAATAATGTTTGATTTATGCAAAATAAACATAAATTAAGATTGAATTATGTACATCTTTGTATATATATAATTTGTTTTGTATTTATGCATATACATACATGATGAGGGTAAGTTAATTAAAGAAAAGATATTTAAAAAATAAACAAAAGGTATATTCATTGATTGACCATGTATGTGTATATCTACAATGATATGACTGTGAAAATTATTTCGTAATATTTATAAATATATATTTATTATATATATCTATTTTTGGTATATATAAAAATGCCTTGAAAATGCGAAAATTTTTATTGCAATATTCATTTCGATATCTTATATCTTAAATAAGATTCGATATCTTATTAATTGTGGTTTTATAGAAATATTTTAATTTTTCTTAACAATATTTATTTTCGATTTTTTTTCATACACATTTTTTTAGATTTTTCGGCCTTAATATGACTGTGGTTTAATTGATAAATTCTGACAAATTATTGGGGTATAGTAAATCTGAATCATGCGGAAGACATGCTATTGAGAAATTTTTTCTATTTTTTATACCCATGACACTTTTATTGCGGGTCTTTTTTTTTTTTTTAATTTTTCGAGGTTTTTTTATAAACTTTAACTCACTCATTATTCATATTCAAAATTTTCAAGTTTTATTCATAAATCGAGTTACTAAATTAGCAAAAATACACACCGGTAGTTAAATTTTATAATAATTGTTTAATTATTCATTCGACTATAAAAATTGTGTTATTATTCATGCTATAATATGTCGTGTAATTAATAAAAAGGACAACTTAATAATCTTACAAACATTTTAGTGGTCGTGTGTTTAAATCCGACTGAAGACGTAAATTATGTTTTGTATTTTTCGGTTATTTTCGAATCTAATGGTGTTTTCTTTTCTTGATAAAAAATTCTACATTTTAAAATGCAACATTTTCACAGTTTTGCCCTGAGAAATCAGAGTTCTGCATTTTTTCCGTTTTACAAAAGTATTTTAAAAACAACAACAAAGTACACTACAAAAGAACACATTTATTGGGTTCAACTTTTTTTTGAGAAAAGAATGGAAAAATGTTGACTTGTGAAAAAAACGCAGAACGTGGGCAACATTTTTTCGAGAAAAGAAAACGCCATAAATTTTCACATAGAGTTGCATATTTTTCATGCGGTTGATCGTGCGCTAATTACCGACACCGCAACACAACACATTAAGAAACCAATTAAATAACCAGAAGGGTGTTGTCTAACGCTAAAACCAATTGTCAGTTGTAATGCGAAAATTTGTTTTTTTTCCATTCGATACATATACATTTATATGGGATGTTTGAAAACGTAGATTTCCTCACTCATCATTAAATGTATTATATAATGTTGTTCTAAACTAAATTCTTATTTTTTCTCATACTCCATTGTCTTAAAATTAACAACAAAATATCTATATCTAAAACTTATTGAACTACCCTCTACCTACCTACAAATGAAATTACTTTTTAATATGACAAAAAATTCGTTATGGATATTAATAAAAATACATTCACATTTATTTCCAAATGATAATCCAAATGATAATTTTGAATATAAATCAAAATTTTATATATTATTCATATAGTATGTATGTATATAAAAATAATATTTATTTATTTGTTTTTTTTTTCATTTATAATATACATAAAAAAATTTATCATGAGCAATAAATTTTCCAATTTTTAAAATAACTTTATTTTATGCGAGATATAAGTTATGAAAAAAAGACGATATATCCATAAATTATGTATAAATTAAACAAGTTGTTTTCATTTTTTAATGATTCTCGAATCTCTTCGCATTTTTATATAAAAATACCTGCTTAAAAGTGTTTGTATAGTGTATAGTAAAATAATTTACTGTGAAAAATAATTAACAATTTTCGTATCATATATATATATATATAGAGATTCGTTGAATAACAAGAATTATAAAGACAAAAGACAAGAATTAAAGACAAAACACAAATAACGTAAAAAGGTAAAAATAAAAATAAAATAATAATAAGGTTAAAAATCTTAAAATAGCGGAATTGATATTAAAATCCCATTCAGAAAATGTGTATTTTTTTTATATATATGTATTATATATATAGATGGTTTTAAGATTAATAAAAAATGCGTAAAAAATTATGTCTAAATTTAAAATTTCGATTCGTTCGTATATCAGAAGAAATAGAATGCATGATAAAATCGCATATAAACACAAAACTTCTTAATAATAAATAGAAATAAAATGATTTTTAATGTTTGATTTTGAAAGAAAATAATTTCTTTTTATGACCGGTATATATAAATAGGGTGTTTTTTACTTTTTTACGGCTCAGCGGTCAATAATATATATCAATGACAATATTCCTTTGGTTATTAGTAATTTAATTTTTAATGTTTGATTTTGAAAAACAAGCAAATTGTCTTTTTAATACAAATCAATATATATTCTTGAAGAAATATTCGATAAATTTCTGTTATTAGAGATAATTTAAATTTACATTTTCGATTAATAAAAAGGATATTATCCAAGTCATAAAATATATAAACATTTCCTATATGTTTGAATTTCACATCGTTTTATTAAATGGTATAGTATATTTATTATAAACATAAAATAATATAATTTTCTTATAAAATAATAAACAAACGATATGGGGGATGTACAAATGCGGGTCGATTTTATTGTATATTTAAAAGTATATAAAAGTATTTCAAAGGTACAAAATCATTTTGGTTTTTTTTTCTAATTTTATATCGTATACATGGACAAAAAACACAGCGGTTTTGACATTTTATTCATAATTTATTTTACCATTTTCAAATAAAACACACCTTATTATATATACTATATATAGTTACAATCATATACGTATGTATATCGCATAATATATACTTGATATATTTATTGATATTATTTATTTAAATTACTTTTAAAAATAACTATGAGAAATTTTCTATATAATTGTTTTTATATTATTGCTATTAAATAAATACAATGTATTTCCTATATTTATATTGGAGATTACCTTTTTATATACAAATGTATAATATAGATACAAATAATTATATAAATCAAAGTTTATAAATAGAATTTCCCATGGTGTAAAATTTTCTTTTTAAATTTATATGACATTTAAATTACCTTATGGAATTTGTCTTAACTGTTTTAAAATTATACATAGATATGATTGTATAACTATATTTGTCATAATTTAATATATGTACGTTTTTTGTTTATCTCCTTCTAAATATGGTTAAGAATATTTTTAAAAAATTTAATTTTAAATTCTATTTTAGCTTTGCAATATAAATACAAAATTTCATTGGTAATATTGTGATGGATTTAATTAATTTAAACATTTGTACAATGTAAAACGTAAAATCGCTGGAAGGCAACAAATATAAATATTCTTTAAATCCTCTAATGCCATTTAATTGCAAGTTATGTCCGAAGATTGAGGTATTAAATGTTTTCTAAATTAAACCTAATTCACTAAAATTTAATAAATCTAAGATCGTGAATTTTTTTTTATTTGGAATTTGAATTGGATTGCAAAAGCATAAGAATAACGTTAAAGAACAATTTTTTTATGAATAATGGAAATTTATATATATACCTGGGTGTTAACATCAATACAGAAATTTTGATTTAATCCCGAAAAATATCCAAAATGTACTCACCTATGGAAAAAAAATAGAAAAAATAATTATCATTAATAATTTGTTAAAATATAAGTAATAGAAAATTTTATAATAATAATAAAACACATTATTTAGGCTTAACTTATCATCTTCACAGTAACTTATTTCATAATCGACAACTCAAATAAATGCTTATTATATATATTAAGGACGTACGTATGGTATAAGTGCATTAAAGTTTTCATTTTGGAATAAATATTCCAAGTTAACGTTTTGGCCACTTTTCTCCACAAAATTAAAATTTTGGTTCTGGAGGTTTTATGAAAATGGAAAAAACTTTTATAACATATATCTCATCCCTTCCCATCCAGAGACTCTCATAAAAATCCAAGGGATGATTAGAGAGATTTCATTCCGTTTATAACCAATTGTCTTGAAAGTTTGCATGTACTACTTTTGTATTAAATGCAAAAATTGTATTCCAGAATTATATTTATATTTTTCTGATCCCTTCCAACCCAATGGTATTTTTGGGAATGAATTGGAATATATTAGTGTGGCACATCATTTTATATTAAAATTTGATGAGGAGTTCATTGGTGATATATTTAAGCCCCTCTACCCCCTAACCACCAGTACATCAGCACGTGTTACAGGTGTTTACCTTGCAGCGTCCATAACAATATTAATTGAAATGATTTGAGCATCCAATGCATTGATCGTGTAATATTACAAATATATTTCAAATAATCTTATATTTGATTATAAATTTTTTATAACATATGAATGGAAGGGTTTTACTGCTGAAACTACATTTTAAAATAAACTGGAGTCCTGAATTTTCCAGATATCTCGTCATCTCGTGCAACAAAATCTATATATATATAACTAATTCATTATTATAAAGATATTTGTATAATAAAATCGTATTTTTTTTTGTATAATTATCTATAGATATATGTATATAGGTTTTGATTTAAAATAAAATCCCATTTACATATTAAAGACATTTCAATATCATAAATAGTAGATTTTCCCTTTTTCTTCATTATTCATGGGAGCAAATAAAATAACAAAATCATATTATGACGATCCATAAATATATCAAAGATATGTTATTTAACTATATATACATACATTTTAAATGAAGTATAATTATGAAGTATGGAATATCAATTATTATAATAATAGTTCATTAAATTAATTACTGAACTACACACATTCTGATATAGTATTCCCTATATATATATATTGGCATTTTATACCTTTAAGATATATATTACCATAAAAAATATGTTTTCTTATATCGTATACGATATTATTATAATTTTTTTTTATATACAGGATGTTTAATGAAGTATAGAGTATGCGAGGATATTTCTTCTATATAGAATTATGACACATACAAAAAAAAATAAAACCATAGGAATGTATTTTACCAAACAAAAGATCATACAAATCATAATTGGTTTGACGTTATATTATATTCAAATTTGTTTTACTTGTTTTTTTTAGTACATTGCTTAAGATTTTAAAATATTTTACAATTTAATGAATTACATTGGGTCTAAGCATCTTTCTATCTTTCTGCAAAAATTTTCTATTTATATTACAATAATTTAAAAATGGAATATTTATGGACGTTATACATTATGGGATGTGGTGTCTTATTGTATCTATAAAACGATTTTCAAAAGTCCGTAAACTGGTAAAATTCCAAAGGTTTCCTAATGGGTTTTCTAAAGGAACAAATGCATTATAAGCACGTAATTCATAGTAATAAGGATATGATCAACATCTCGTTCATTTCGCTGATAGATATTATACAAATGAATATATATATAAAGATCAATATAATGAAATATTTTCTTTGATTATCTCGTGTATATCTTCGTGTAACAATAAATGATATAGTTTTTCTATATATATAAGAATAATGAGCTCGATAAAGATATAGATTCTTTTTCTTCTTGTTCTTATATATATATAAAACATAAAAATTACTTTGAGATTGATATCTTTTAATATATTCTATATATAAATATTGCGTATGAATACGTACAAAGAATTAAAAAATTTACATATATACAATTAACACAATTGTGTAAATGGCATTTTTATAGATATAAAAAATATGGCATTTTTTAATAATATATCTTTTTAATATATTTTGCCAGTTGCTATACATATATAATTTTTATAAAAATTTCTGATATGTAATATCATACAATAAAAACATATAGGTATGTATATATTTTTATACACATGGAAAAAAATGAAGAAACTTTATGCACTTTATAATTTTGTAACCACAAAAGACTTATTATAAAATATTTAAAAAAAAAAATTGTTTATGTTTAATAATAGTGCAATAATAGATAGTTTATTTGTAACAAGTTAAATTGTATACCATTTAAAATTTATAGCAAGTTATATATAAATAAAAAAAAGGGGGTTTTATTGAATGGGTGTTACATTTAAAAAAAAATGTGAATTTTATTTATAATATCAACCGAGAGCCGTTTTTAATTTTATTTATAATAACTATACGTTGTTAATATTATTTATAGAATAATGAACAGATAAATGCGGAATAATTTTAAGGATTTACATTTTTATATATTCAGATACATATATATGCTTTATGAATAATGTTTATATTTTTTTGTTATAAAATATAATTAATGTATAAAAAAAAATGAAAAAATATATTGTAAAAAAG
Organism: Dilophus febrilis; assembly: GCA_958336335.1. NCBI lineage: Eukaryota > Metazoa > Arthropoda > Insecta > Diptera > Bibionidae > Dilophus > Dilophus febrilis. Next base: position 39,257,288 of record OY284469.1, read on the forward strand.
ACATATATATAGAGAAGAGTCCATATTAATATATATATATAATTAATATTTATTGATCTACTACTCATACAGCGAATAAAATAATTATTTAAATATATAATTTTAAAAAAAAGTAATGCCCGCCACTTGATTAATAACTTTGAAATTGGTTAAAATAAAAAAAAAAATAAATATGAGGTACGCAATAGGTGGCAAAATATAATGAACAATTATATCTATTATAGAAATCTCAAATGAAATGAAGTGAAGTGAAGTGAATAAAAAAAACAATCATCTTATATTAAATCTTTATAAAAACGAAAAATAACAATACATTTAACAATAATAGTAAAATATATATGATGAATTCTATCACTGTATTATAAAGAATTACATATGTATATATTCACATTATTTTCTTTAAACACCTCTTAGATTATATATGAATGTATATATATGCCGCATATTCCTCGTGTATAGATCGCGTTAACTGATAATAATGAATGCAATGCTTTTTTTTTACCTTTCATATAAAATACCGCGATTAGTATTTTCAATAAAATAAAAAAAAAAGTATATATAAATAATTATTCTGTTGTTTAATTTATTCGTATTATAAATAAAAATAAATGTACTTACGCAGCTGTACGTCAGCACATTAATATGTATACGTATAGATGTATATAGAAAAAATAGAAATGTAATAAAAAAAAATATTTCATATATAATTGCGAATTTTTTTTTCTCTCTATACACCATAATGCTGTGAATATATCGGCAATAATCAATGATTATGCATATATTTTTTTTTTTTTTTAATAAAATTTATGTATACAACATTTTTTTTTTGGAAATTATGATTATGATAAATAAGAATATTTAAATTAGTAATGGTAAAATGTATGATTTATCTCTTTATTATGCATACCTATTATATATATATATAGAATACCATATATGAGAACAATGTATATATCAACTGTTTTGGTTTTCTTTTCATTTTTTTTTTGAAATCCATTGGTAGCCTAACTGTGAGATAAAGTACTGAAAATTATGATTAATTATACATTTATATATATTATAAATAGTTATATAGAGGGTTATAGATATAATTTTATTTGAACACAAAAGAATTGATTAACCAATTTGCTCTTTTTTTAATATATTTAAATAGTTATGATTACCCAAGGGGAGTATTACTGAAAATGAAAGAATTATTGCTTTATTTTTTTTTTTCAAAATCTTTTTAAAAATTGGCTATATTAGAATAAAAATTCAAATATAATATTTTACCATCAAATCGTCCATAAGAATTTATTGATCAATAAACAAATGCGTATAAAGATTTTATATATTGATTATACCGATATTGCAATTGTGTCGCGCAGGACCGGAGGGCGATCCTGCAAGTATTAAAATGACAAACTGTAATTAATTTGACATTTAATTTTTATTGTCTAAATGGAATTTAATGAATCTAAAGTAAAGGCATGTTTGTTCTCAAACAAAATATCCATAAATATTGATCCAATTATTATGAATAATACTTTAATATTCCAAAATCTAAGAACCTATTAAATTTGGGAATGTCTATTTATTTAAATAGTTTTACATGGGGGGATTTGTTTCACACATACAGAAGACAAACTATAATTTCACATAACCTTATTCATCATATATAGCTATATTTGAAGATTAAATATGTAAAGTTATATATAAATCCAATATCCAATATAAATAATATAATTATTGAAGCTAAAAAGCCGATTAGTCACATTAGATTTTTAAGAAGATCCAAAGAATTCCTTAATTCTGAAAATTTCGCACTAGCATTAGGTTATAAGCATTTATAGGACAACTTTTAGAGTACCATTATTACATATGGGCCGGTTCACCAGTTGCTACATTACAGTTTAATGACAGGATCAATGAACATGCGTTCTCACTGATCAGAAATGAAACTATAATAAATTTCATTGAATTATTGAGTCATAGACGCTCAATATCTATTAACTTTTTTCGAATCAACGGATTTCATTTTTCCCAGAGGTAGTATTTCCCCCTTCTTTTGACTATCAATCATTCTTACTACTTTTCAGTATAAGTTTTTTTCCTCTCATATGTTTGCTTTTATTTTCAAAATTTCATAATGATTCAAAATATCCACATATTATTAAAGTTTGGCCCAAAAATTTCGACACAAAATCACTTAAATGCATCATAGATTCACCAGTTGCTACACCACAGTTTAATGGCAGGATCAATGAATATGCATTCGCCTGATTAAGTGATACCTAAACCGCTTCTGCTATAGTAACGAATAAAAAAATATTCCAATAAATATCGAATAAATACTCCATTTGGTTCTTCGGACGCTTATTTTAAACGCAAGAATACAATATAAATATATTTTATTGGTAAGTCTTAACTTATATTTCATTATTTTTTAATTTTTAACATAAAAACAATTGAATTGTCAATTATATCTCTGGATGAATAATTTCTAATTTATTGCTTAATCAATGTCATATATTCGAATAAACATTATATAATGTCCTGCCAAAATTAATTTTCAAATGAAAAAAATACAACCATAAGAAATGTATATCTATATATATATTATATTCTACATATACAAAAGTTCAAGTTGAAAAAAAAACGATTATATAATGATGATTTAAAAAGACGTTAATGTAGTTAAATTCATCAATTTTCCCTTTTTTTTTGTTATGTTATTGAATGGCTACATACAATGGAATAAAAGAAGAAGAAAAAAATAATAATGGTAACTGAAAAAAAGTGAACTGTGAAAATGAATTATAAAAATGTTTCATAAACAGACAATAGCAAATATCATATCATACGTTGATTGTATATATATTGTGTACATATATAATGTGAATGCAAAGAATATATAATATATGTACATCATACATGATATAAGCCGAATATGGATGGAAGGAATACAATACATAGAATTGATATACGAATATATATATATATATAGTATTATTTAAGTACTAATAAAAAGAATGAGGATAACGACAGGTGGCCAATAAAGTCGAAAGTTATATTGTGTGATGTTGTATCTTCTTTTATATAAAAGCATAAAAGGCAGTATATACATATATGTATATAAGTAAATATATACGGACGTTTACGTTTACGTTACTCATGAGACTCACAAAAGCTATCACATTTACGACAAAATACACCTGTTTTTTTTTTCATTTTTTCTCTGTTATATATTTGTATTTTTTTTTATTATTATTATTGTTGATCTTTTTTCTGTTTCTATTAGACGTAAACTATAAAAAAAATTAAATAAATATTGTATTTTTTTTCTTATTCATTTTATATATATGATTATGATATGATGATATTCTTCCAATTGTTAAAAATTGGACATCATCATTAAAGCGGACAACAAATGATAATAATAAAGGGTATTTTTAAGTTTACAGTAAAAATTGTATATGAAGATTTTTATTTATATTTTTTACCTTTCTTTGTTTTTTTTATTTAATTCAAATAATCATTTTATATATTTTGAAATTAAATTTTGAATGCACTTAAATTTTATTATTAGATTATTTATTCTAAAAATATAACTAATTTTTTTGTTATATACGTACTGATGGGGGTTTTTAATGGTTATTCGTTGAACCTGAATGAACGATACTGTATAGATATTTCAAGTGCATTAAGGTATTGTTAGTGTCATTTTTAATAATATATTCAATTGAAAGAAAATATCATGGGTTATTTATTGATAGTTCAATATTTGGTTTAATATCGTATCTTTATACCGAGATTGTTTGTAGAAATACTAGAAAATTTTGATATAGAAATTATATTCCGATGTAGACAATAAGTCAAATACGTAATTTCGATAACAAAACTATATTAACAAATTTAATATATAGGCCTATAGTATAGACAAAATTTATTGTTTATATGATCATAATTCCTAAAATTGTAAACTGTATTGCGAATGTTATTGACAATTTTCCATAATTTATTTAAAAACTGTAGTGGTTTGAATACCCTGTTTTGTGTTCAGTTATAATATAATTCTAGTTTAAGTAAATAATGTATAGGTTATATATAATCAATATAATGTATAGAGATGAGAATTAATTCAATAGTCATACGGACAAGTGATAGTATTAATTAAATAGTCATACGGACAAATAAAAAACAATTATTTTAATAAAAGCTATTTGAGCTATAAAACGTAATAATTAAGATGGATAAATGTATACATTTTAAGATAACTATGAATTTCATATAATTATATATGCAAACGAATTGAGAAACGTTACCATTCTGAAATCATATTGAATGAAATTGATTAATTTCTTTTAATTTCTATTCCTCTATACCTATAATGCAAAACATACAATCATTTTTAAAACCAAATTTAAATTTAAAGAAAACATTTCACGAAGTTTTCCATATATAATAACTATACATACAAAAATTATGTTATTTATCATTCTTTCTATATATATAACTATGTTTCATTGTAATCTTCCGCGCGAGATAAATAACCAAAAAAACATATAAATGTGTGACTTTTAATACACAATAAAATAATCATTTATTATGTCGACACCTTTGTAGGAAAAAAAATCCCAAAACATAAATAAATAAAATTAAATAAGTTTTTTATATATGTATTTAAAGAAACTCACGCAGTATATAAGAGAAAGATTCGAAATTTTACAACTTTACCAAAAATAATTTATGAATTATTATATTTTTATTATTTTGAAAATATAATATAATCAAAAAAAAGAAAATTTCTCTAATTTAATAAATTTTTTGTTTATTTTATTTGTTTGATTAAATATTTGCATTATAGCATTATATACAAAATAATAACATTAAAATCAAATAATAAATTTTTGTATACTTCATTTTACTTGTATATATAGTTAAACGCAAACATGCAATGCATTTAAAATGTGCGATATTTTAAATTATATTCGATATAGTTTCTTAAACCAAAATAATAAATAATATAAATTCTAAACTTTTTCACAAAGGTTATATATTCCTCAGTTTTGCGTGTTTCTTCTTTTTTTTAACTTAAAAAATAAACAGTGAAAAATGCTTTTTTACCTACCTTTATATTTAGAAAATACTAATTAATTAGTTGATTTAATACACTAAAATGTATATTTATGGGATTGTTTGGAAGAAGATAAAAATACAATTGTCTATATATAGACAAAAAAAAAACATTCATTTTTAATTTGACTAATTAAGAAAATGTTGTTTTCTTTTTAAGTATAAGTTTATGTTTATTTTAATTGTTTCACATTATTTAAAGAAAATTTTTATACAGTTCATACAGTAGAATCGCCAAATATTTTTTACTTACTTAAATTTAGTTTAAAATTGTATAAATAGATTATAGAATTATAGAATGCTCAACAAAATATATATAGAGATACTATAAAATATTTTAACTACTATAAATACGTATATAAAGTTTTTATATTTTAATGTTTCTTGTTTCAGAAAATCCATTAACTTCCATATGATTGCCAATTAAAATGGCATTACTCTGTATTATTTTACTGTATCTATATCTGTATATCTATAAAGAAAAATGTGTGTATTTCTAATATCGATATTATATTATAAAATTTGATCGTGCTTAAAAAAAAATCTATACTTTTTTTTAATATATGATATAATACAATATATTTTATTTGTTGCATGTGTATTGGTTATTATTATTATTATTATTATAATAAATAAGATGAATCTGAATAAATAAAACCGGAATATATCTTTCTTATATGATTGTTTTTTGTTTTCATTTCAAAAGAATAATTCACAATTCTTTTCATGGAGATTATATAATTTTTTCCATATTCTTTTCTTTTATATTTTGTTAATGGAAACTATAAATCTTTTTCAAATCGAAATACTATATATATATTCAATATATGATTCAGAGAAATGTACATAAATATAACAATCAACTTTAATCATAATAAATGTTTAGTTTTTTTTTTTAATATAAATCATTCATTCATATAAATAATAAACGTAATAATAAACAAATACTTGTGATGATGAGTTTATTTATAATATTTTAAAATTTATCACTTGAAATTCAAAATATCATTTTCATATTTTATAGCATATATGTATATATTTGCATGCTCATCAGTATACGTATATTTAAATGACAAATTAATTTAAAAGGTATTTTATTATTAGTTAATAAAGTGATCGTATGTGTAAACTATACATTATATTATATCACAAATAATTATATTTCAGGTTTTAATGCGAATCTGTTTTGCGGGTTGAAAGAAATATTTCAAAAATCGATTTACAATGCATCAGGAAAATATTTCATCAATTGATGAAATAGATTCTAATTTACGATTCAGTGTAATTGATTTGAAAAATTCTTAATATTTCTCCTTTTCATTCATAGACTTTTATAAAAAGCTTTAGATTTGGATCAAGTTATACAAGTTGTAGATTTAATTAATGACGTATGAATTTAGATTGCAGGTAGATTACTACATTCAACTTGTCTAACTGCCAGAATTCTATTTAGATGACTTGAATTAGTATTTTAGATAATCTATACTAAACAATAAATAAACATTAAAAATTGTGTCTTAATAATTTTAAACTACATTTTCTGATTTAAATTTAAAGAAATTAAATGCGAGAGTTTTGCTAAATCTCATTTCTGTTATTCATAATAAATAATAACAAAAACATCAAGAATTGTTAATTAAAATAAACAGCGTATATACAAACAATTTAATTAAGTATGTATATTCATTTTTTGTTTTTCACTTAATTAAAAAAAACCAACTAAAAACTTGACTGAAAATTGAAATATCAAAATTTACTTTATATACTTTTCTATTATATGTTTATACTAATAGATTTTGACCGCCGTATGTATTCGGTAGTACGAGTATGTATAAATTTTTTGTTTGTTTCTTAAACTCATGTTTATCTATTTAATTGTTGATGATTTTCTCAACAAATAAACATGTTTAGTAAATTATGTTTACCTATTCCCGTAGTCATGCATATACAAATTTTATTTTTTAAATACACATTTATTTATATTTACATATTGTGAATAATAATCACACGGCGTCTGAATATGTCATAAAAAAAAGAAGATTTTTTTTATATATAACTAACTTATAATGAATTTATTATGTTTTTTAAAAAAATTATAAAGTTAATTTTTTTTTTTTTTGGTTTTTGCTTTGATTAAGTATTTTGCTTTTCTTCCGTCCGTTTTTTTCTTTCTGAAATTATTTTCTATATATATAATGATATAATATAACGACATATCGTGTATTTACAAATATGTATAAGTTTTTATTTAAATATGAAATAAGTTAATATGATATTTTTTTTTCTGCTGATCCCATTATTAGCATAATCTTTAAATTATGTTTTTTTTCTTTTTAAAAACATTTGAGTAATAATAACTGTATTTAATTATTTTTTGTTTTTTTTGGAATGTCTTTATAATGCTGACACGACAAAGATGTGATAAAATAGCTTAATTATTTTTATTGTGTAAATTTGAAAATGGTTTACAAATTATATGTTTGTTTGTTTGCTTTTTTTTTTTAATTTTTCTGATATATATTTTTGATGGTTATTAGTAAATATTATAAATATTCTTGTATGTTTGTTATAGATATTCAGTACAGTTGAACTCAATTTCAAATTTGTGTGTTTTAGCATTTTTCCCTGATGACGATCTGAATAATATACACATTTTTTCTTATATATACTATTTATACTTATAAAATAAAATCGTGACCAATACTGTTTGATTTTGAAAAATTGTCTATTGCCTAAATTCAAGAATTGTTTGTTGTGTATGGAGTATCATCAATTGATAAAAAAATAGCAATTTCATGAAACGATCGAAAAAAACTTTTGAGTTCATTTTTAATTCACTCAAAAAAAACAAGATTAAGAGGGGCATCGCCCCTTTTCCCATCCTAAGGATTGTCATACTTGGCTCCATTTAGTTGTTCGCGGCTTCTCTATAGTGTAACACAACCACGGCGGACGTTACCTTCTTCTGTCTACGGAACCACTTTACAATGTTGCATAATGTTTTAATGTTTAACGTTGCTAAATGTTTCATAAAATATCTTAAAATGCGAAAAACTCGATTTTTAGAGGATTCTTGTATGTCTGGTACCGCCCGGGTAGATCGAACTCAGCCTTCGTTTCACGGAAACACACAATCTAGTGAAGAAATGTGCTCAAAAGCTTGTTCCCTTTGAGAGCTTTCTTGGTGACACCCATACATACACACGCCGGATGTTTTTTTGTGTTTTTGGGCTTGGTGAATTTGCAAAGTCGAGAAAAGTGATAAAAAATAGCTGTGAGAATTTTTTTAGAACTTAAAAAAAAAAAACCAATACTTGCCCCTTCCTTGGGGAGGGGTCCGAGTGACTTGGAATAGACACAAATTTAAAAAAAACGCAATTTTATATATCATGAATTACATTTCTAAATAATAAAATTATAACTATTTATTTCTCATATATTTATATGTTATATATCCAACAAAAATCTTTATAACAATCACACGGTTTCAAAATTATTATTATTATTATTACGATGTAACTGTGATTGATTTTACACATATACACGGTATCAAATATTATATAATATATGAGATAAAATGGTTTCGAATGTTAAAAGTGTGGTTTGTATTTGTGGTGAGCTACATTACTCCTCTAATCTTAGATGTAATTTTTTTATTTTACCTTCGTCGATGTTTGATTATAATACGTTTCTCTAAGACAATATCAATTTTCAAGGGATATTCGCATACATGCATTATATATATTTTATTCTAAACAACTTATTGGTATTGTGATCGCTATTATTTTACACTCTTTTATTCAATTTTTACGTATATATACACCACATATATAATCTACAGAATATATTTCTAATGTATCACATTTTATATATAAATTTACGTGTAGGTACAAATAAATCTGTATACGTATATTTATTTATGTATACACAGTAGTTTTTTTTTCATCTTACAATTGTAATTTAATAATATTTATTGCTTAACCTTATACTATATATATAAATGTTTTATATATTCCATATTATTATTATATTGGAAATTCTATATATATATAAATATTGTGGTTCTCATATTCTCATATATGCCGCATTGATGCAATTTATATTGGAATATATGCAAATGTGAATATTTTTCAATTTAAATATCAAATTAAGAAAATAAAAAACGGCAGTGCATAAAAGTACAACTTAAAAAAAAGAATTGTAATAATAATATTAAAATGTATATAATTTAATTCAAAAAGTGTTCTGCAATATATGATGCCTATGGATATATTTTTTGTATATGCCATAATATTTATAACCAGTTTCACTTTTCAATTACAGAATTTCAATATGCATCCATTATCTGTATACAATTAACCTTTTGAATGTTATTTATCCATACCACGTATTTGTATAAATTACATACGTGCGTACATATATCTCGATAATACATTTTTATACTTCAATGTGCATTTGTTAAAATAATACCATATAATAATATTGTACAATAATAATAATAATAAGCATAATGTTCTTCATTCATATCAGTATATATACATATATAAACAATAAGTTTTTATTATATGTACATATTTTATATATTAGATTTATTGATAGACAAATGCGGATGAATGCATCGATATATTCAATATATATATGCTATATAAATAAATATAAAAATACAAGTTACTAAATAGAATTTATTTATGGATTTAATTTATATCTATTATATAATATCCTTTAATGGAATTTTTTTTTCTTATAAAGTTATTCTTATATAATATTCATAAAAAAAATATATCCACTCAAGATATTATCTAATGGTTGTCATTTATTCAGTATATATAAATAAATTGTATTTATATAAAAATATAACTTATACAATTTCTTCCCGGGGTAAAAATGAATATAGATATTTTTTGATAAGTCGTTGATAAAAACTAAAAAAAAAAAAAATGAGTTGAATTTCTCTAAACAAATGATTCGCATCCCAAGATAAGTTGTTATATTATAAAATCAGATTGACAAAAGGTGTCTTATATATGAATATGAATTTTATATTATTCATTTTTTAATTTATATATATGGATTTCGTATGATTGTAATCTATTACATATAGAAACATAAGTTCGCATATAAGTTATATGATATAACATTCTCGTACATACAATTTTGTTAATAAGGTATTTATACATATGTGAAAAACACACATTTAAAAAATCTTCATACAAATACTTTGTATATGTTTGTAAAGCGATCATTAAAATGTAGAGATAACATTTATATATATATGTATATATAATACAATTATTGTATATATAATTGTTTACAATTTCTTCATATAATAAATATTTACCTTTATCTTAGATCATTCTATAAACTGTTTAACAACATAAAATACTATATACTTGTAAATTATATTACATAAAAATAGTGAGATACATGAAAAATTTAATTATTTATTATTCATATGTGTACATTATTATTATCATTATATATACATTGTATATTATTATGCATGTAAATAATATATGTATGGTATATAAATATATAAAGAAAATACATGAATATCTGAATGATGAGATTGATGCAACTAAACTAATATAAAACGAAATAAAAAACAAAAAGATCAAAGTGATTAAATAATATTATAATCGCAAATTGCTTCTTGTATATATACCTTTTAAGTGCGAGTTTATATTTGAATATATGTATTTTCATCATATGCTGTGATGTTGTAAATATAACATCGACATATCAAAAGCAACACCATATATACATATAGAATAGGTATAGTGAATGTGAATGAATATATAAAAATTATGCATTTATTGCACTTTATAAATTGCATTCTAATATATACATCTGTTACATACATATATATAATAATTCAATAAGTGTTCATATTACAAAAAAAATCCTCACTATTTTAATATATTTTGCAATATATATTTTATGATTAAAACATAAGATTAAGGAAAATAAAATACTATAGTTGATTAGATTTGTTGTCTCTGTGTTATAAATTGCGCTTTAACAAGAATTTTTTTTCTTTTTTTTTTAATTATATAAATATAATTATGTTATTGAATTTTATAGATATAAATATTATTATCAAATCGAATTGATTAACACTTATATAATATAATAATTGGTATATTATGATAGCTATATAGTGTTTGAAGTTGAGAAGAACAAGGATTATAAGTTCAATCGTGGTATATTGATATTATAGGTAGTGAATATGTGATGAAGTTGGTAGGACCACAATTTAAAGTTCTGACAAAATTTTAAGGTCGAGTAGGAGGATTTAGAGAGAATCGTATTATGAGTTTGGTCGTACGGCTAATAACCTACACCATAAAATAACAAATTATTGCAATATACCAACTTATATTGAAAAGGCGGATTAAGAAATTTCACGATGTTGTCAAAATTAGATTAGCAAATTTATGAAAAAAATCTAGGATTTCGCCATACTAAATTTTCAGGAAAATCGATGTTTCCCGAATTTTAAATTTTCGTTTGTATTACAGCCATAGTTTTTCTCCAATTTTCATGTTCCTAGCATTATTCGAAAATGAAATCAATTTCTGATATATCATAAGAAAAGTTTTGAAATCTTCCCCTTGGCTCAAAAGATATAATATAGCTATACCTTTTGAGCCCAGGACCATTTATGACAGACTGTAAAAATAGTAAAAATGGAACAAAATTTTAGGTACACTTTTTAGAAAATCTACTATATCTTTTGAACCAAGGAGTGGATTTCCAAATTTTCTTTTATAATATACCGAAATTGATTTAATTTTCAAATAATGCAAATATAATTAAAGAAAATTTTTTATTATAGGTTGTATAATATGTTATTGTTATTGATTTTAACATTGTTACTCATGTTAAATCACAACAAGGCGTTTCAATAGAACTATACATTAAAATACAATTTATAATCACTTACTCATCTTCAGGTGCCATTAATTGTCCCGTATCCGCATTATACTCATGATGTTCGGTAATTTTTAAGCAACGCGATTGTATCATTTTGTTATTCATTTCACTGAAATCAAAACTTTCGTCGTTCGTACAACAAACTGCATTACGATTACGACTATTATTATAAATATTTAACATAGCCAAATCATTTTTTGATATTTTTAAATCACTATTAAATTTATGTACACCACTACCACTACCACCACTTTTATTAATTAATAATTCACCTGGTGTTGATACACCAGATGTTAATGTATTAGTTGTTGTTGATTGTGTTATTGAAGTTGGAATTGATACCATTTTTCGATGATGATTCATTTTTCGTATATTTCCATCAAATGCTGCATTATCTATACCACTATCTTCGGATAAATTGGCAATATGTTCATTATTTGGATTTATTGTTGGTACACCAGCACCGGATAACGATGATGATGTTGGTGATGGTGATGAACCAAATAGAAATGGATCATCTAAAACAGTTACCTTACTATTTGATATTATTAAATCGTCTTTTGAATGTGGCCCCATAATCGCCAACGGATGTCGTACATTATTTGTTATTCCATTTGTATTTGTATTTTTTGAAGTTGTACGACGTCTTGATGGTTGTTTAATGGGAAATAATGTTGGTTTATTGTTTTGTATTACATTTTCGTTTTCCGTCGGTTGTAAATGATTGTTAGCCGACATGGCTATACGGTCTGATGCCGCTTTACCATATATTTGACGATAATATTTCTCTTGATCACCATATAGAAAACATACTTTCCACCATTGTTTACATGCTAATAAATTAGCTGTACGTGGTATTGTTGATTCATTAGTTGATGACATTTTTTACGATTTTTTTTTTATTTTATTTATTTCTTTAACACTTTCTTTATATTTTTGAAAAGTTTGTCTACCCTTTTTCAATACATTTTTTTTATTACATTTTCTATTATGTTTTTTCAAATATGAACCATACCTTTATTTAACCGCATTAATTTTTCTTTTATTTATTTATTCAAAATGACCATACTGTATATTTTTTTCATTTTCAACTTTAAAAATAATATGGAATTTTAATTAAATTAAAATATTTAACACATAAAAGTTTTTTTTCTATATACGTTAAAAGATATACATAAAAATATATTTGTAATTAAATATCAAATTAAGAAATGATATTAGTTTTGTTTCGTACGTATAGTATAATCATTCATAAGACGAAATGTTATCTTAAAAAATAAAATAACATAAATTTTTCCTACTCATTTTTTGTTTTAAATAATATATTTATTTTACAGCATAAATTTTTTATGATATGGAAACGAGTTGTAAATTAATTTTAACTTTAAATTTATGTAAAATAAAATATATATATATTTGTATTTTTTAAATTGTAGCTGCGAAGTTAAAATCTTTAAAATATATACCAAGTCATCATACCTTTTTCGTTATTACATATATATATCTATATATATATAGATAGATAGTACATCGTTATTATAGTTAACATGTAAATTTATAATAGAACAATTGAACGTAAAAACAAAAAAAAATGAATTTAATTTTGTGGGAAATTTTAATTGAATTTATAATTTTTATTTTAAAGAAAAAAGTACCTACTCAAAGTATACAATTTGATATGGTTTTAATTTGAATAAATTGTATTAATTTTTTTTTTGTATTTTTAAATATACATATGCATATTTAGACACATTTTTCAAAAGAAACCGCAATAAAAAAAGTATTCTAATTATGTATTTTGATGGAATATTTTCAATTCTTAAATTGAATTTGTTATTGACAACTAATTTAAAAAACAAAAAATTAATTGATATATACAAAACAATAAAATTATCCTGTAACGTAAATCATGAAACTTCGTTTAACCAATTTTTTTTTTCCAATAAGCTTTTTGAATATGAAGTCTAAAGTAAGAAATTGTGAGTCACACTGAATCAATATTATAATGTATTTTATTTTTAATTTCCTATTACAATATATCGCATAGGAGTGTAACAAAAATATTGAATTCAAACAATGACAAAATCTCACTATTGACTGTTAAAAATGTCTTAAAATATTTTCATGAATTAGTTATAGTAATTAAATTATTATACCAATATAACACTACTTTGTCAAATTTAATGTTTATTTTTTCAATGATTACCATAAATTATTTATAATGTATCATCGTTGTAAAATCTTAATGTAAAATTTATATTCATATAATAATAATTGATTATCTTTGTTGTTGCTGCGGATTTTTTTTTATTATTCAGGAACATAACATAATAGCAATTATTTCATTCAAATACATATAGATTTTCTCATGTTACTTTTTACATGAATAAGTCTGAGATTTGAAGTCAGAGTAAAGATACAAATTAAAAAAAACTTTTTTAATTGTTAAAAAAAATTTTAATTAGTTGAATGTGTCATAAGGTTTTTCTGTTTATGAAAGTTTATTATCATAATAAATAAATAATTAAATTGCAAACAAAAATGAAATTTAATCATTTTTTGGGTTTATCCGCAATAAAAAAAACTGAACTTTTGTTATACATTAGTTATTTTAACTTTTACATTAGTTATTAAATACTCTGTTAATACAATATCATATATTGTCTATACCACATAATTCAGAGCGATATCAAATTTTATACAGAATAAATTTCACCTTTTATCCTTATATGTCATAGAATATCTTAAACGTTTTCTCTAAATACGTGAAAAAATGTGTATAAAAGCGTTGTGTAAACTGAAAAAAATAAAAGTGTGTCTATATGACAAGAGTTGTTGCGACAATTTACAATCATATGGCAATATAAGTGAGAATGTTATCTATCTTTATATTGCTGCTTATGTGGATATATATGCGATTATAATACAATTAAACATAAAAATAAACATATATTGATTACACGCAATAATAAAATAATCCTTTCCTTATTCAAACATGATTTTTTCTTCTTTTTTTTTTTTTTTGTAGATGTTGTTTAGTTATTTAACATTTTTTTTTTTCATAATCGTAAAATCATCTGAACACTGAACTATGTGCATTTGTAGAAATAAATCAATATATAAAAATAAATTGTTGTTTTTATCCGCATATATACCATGTATTATACATAAATGGAAGATATATTCAAAACAAAATCAAGTACTTCACCACATTATCTAAATACTCTGTGTACAGTACATATATACAAATAGGTACAAATAAAAAAGGTGTATATATGGTTAATGTATAACCAATATATATTCAATATAAATATAAAAAAAGAAATTGAAGAAGAATAAAATAAAAATCCAAATAAATAAAATAAAAAGTATATCGTCGTAAAATTATTATATATATATGTTCTGTTTCTTCTATATAAATATTGTGTGTTTTATTATATATCTTATAAATGTACTGTACTATACGCGATGTTGAATATGTTAAATTCATATAAGGTTTTTTGTATTATTATTATTATTATTATTCAATAGGCATACTCCATATACGTTTATACTGTACCGATGCGATTCCTCATCAGCATATGTTTTGTATTCGGCACGGCGTACATATGTATGAAATGTTTTCTCAAACACTAAAATAAATTGTAACCGCATGTTATATGGCTGTTTGTGGATATAGCTCGTAAATATATATATACACTAAATAGAATGAATACCTTATTTTATCATCATGTTATAGGTGAGAAATTCTTTAAATTCTAAATAATGTTTATAAAAATTATATTTTATACTGGATATGGTATATTGCTGTATATATATATATGCGACACAGTATATATAGATAAAGTTTGTAAATTTTAAACTAAAGTACAAAAAATAAATTACTATATGTTCTTATATTAACAACAAAGTTTTAAATGTTTTTAAATAATACATTATATTTTTATTCTTGGTATTACATTTATCGTTTTGTCTTCTTTTTTTTTATGTAATTTATATTAATATTATTGTCTTTTTAGATTAAAATAATACATTGTTTTAAATTCATGTAATCTATATGGTATATATATATAGTTGTTTTTTAATACAGTCATCAGAAATGAAAGAAATTATTTATTGACAAATGAAATTAATATTTATTACGATTGTTATACTTAAACATACATATTCTGTATGTTTATATTTTATTATCGTCACGAAATCTATATAAATTATGTTTTTTTTATGTGTGAAATCTTGCTGCAAAAAATATAAAAATATCGTAAGATGAATATATGAGATGATATATATAAATAAAAAAGAAATATTTCATCATAGTATAATATATAAAATAAAATAATCATTTTTTATTTCTAAATTTTATTGCGGTCAGATAATATCCCCTTATACGGTTTATTATAATCATTTTATTTTTCATCGTATATACAATACTAGTAACTAACAGATAATATTCCATTCAATAAAGTTGAATATTATATTTCAATATAACGCAATATTTAACTATATATATAATATGGCATAAATAATGTGAAATAAATAACCCCTTGTTATTTGTATCAAATTTATTTTAAATACATGTTTCATGCTTATTATAAAAAATTATATGTATATGTATGAAACAAACGAAAAAATGAACAACAGTCAGAAATTATCCGATTGAGGCTTTTTTTTATGTATAATGGTATACTAATAAAATGATATTTTTTTGAAAGCGTATATGTTTCAAAAATTTATTCCTAGTCATTCTATATAATTATATGTATATTTTAAAAATAAAATTTAAGATAAAACACGATATAATAATAATAATAATAATAATAATAATAATTTGATATATATTAACAAATCTCAAATCAACACAATATTATGTTATACCAAAAACCACACAATTAAATCAACCATCAAAAAAATATACACCAATATCAAATATACATTGTTTTATAATCCATTATAGTTGTTGGTATTGTTAAAAATTTAAATTTTTTTTTAATAAATTACATGTCCTGTTAGTTCACTCAGTCATTGAATCATCGTCAACCTTTTTAAAAGGTGAAGAATTTGACATTACACTTAATTTGACATACGTTCTTGATAGCATGTCAATATTTTCTTGTATTTTAGGTACAGAAAAACCAAGAAGATTTGATTAAGTTTTATATAGATTTTTCTACTTTTCAATTAACAAACAAATCGTAATAAAGTAATTTTAACTACGATAAACTTAAATAAACAGTAAATTGTATTTGAGTTATTAAATGTGTGAAATTTATAATATTTTTTTAATACTCTTAGATATTCAATAAACAAAAACAAATGTAAACAAATTTATAACGGGCCATTTTGTCTTCAATTTTTCGTAGAACGCTCTTTACGCTGCTCATCATTACCTGGATAGTGTTTAAGTCAACTCTTAATCATACGTATGATACGTTGACACAAGGATCCTTATAGTTTGAGTCCTTTTGTGTAACCGAGAGTAATATCCCTGTGCCTGGTATAGCAACCATCATATCCAGACAAAAATGCGATTGCCCGTAAATTCCGGCAATATATTGGGATCTTTTCAAGTTGTTCACTTGAACTTTTCTATTTCTATATTTATTCTATATTCTATATTTTCTATATTTAAATTTATTTTTCTTTAAAATACAATGAATTGTGGCATTTGATATGTTAAATGTGCGCATAAAGGGAACATTGGCTCACCAAGTGCACTTTCTGCATCCTTGATGAATTTAGTCTGGGTTTTAAGATTACTAACCAAACCATTCCATCTTTTATTGTGATATATATGGTTCTTTCACTAAAGTTTTGATTTTTGAAAACCTTTAATATGTAATATAAACTCCTTTAAAAAAAACAACGAACCAATTTGTATATACTCCTTTATGCGTTAATTTATTAATATATGTTCGATATATGGTCCGTATTCCATATCAAAATAAAATATTAAATTATCAATAATAAGTAGTCTGTGTCCACTTAAAGTATAATTGATTTTCCAAAAATGTCTTTAAATACATTTTTTTTAATCGTATTACTTTACAACTAAATTATTAAAATAATTTTATCACAAAATCACAATCGATTTCTCAATTTAAGACAGATTAATCCTTTATTTATTTCGGCTCGGCGTATATATAGAGATACATATCAATATAATGCAAATGCATTTTTAATGTAAATCGATTACGATTAACTATAAAATTGATATATTTTTTTACATCTTCTTAACGTTCTTCTAAATCTTAATTCTTTAACGTAACGACGAACGTATATATAAGAAGTTCAATTTATTAATGTCACAATGTCTCTGTTGCATATACTTTCTTAAAAGAAAAAAAAAACTATATTTCAAAAAATTCCACGTGCATCATAATGAATATTTTTCGGTGAACAACACAACATAAAAAAACAAAAATCAACATATATATATATATTTTATCTTATTGATTTTATATTCTTGTTTGTTTTTTTTTTTGTTGATTTTAATTTATTCGTTTGGTTTTTTACTATTATTATATATACGCATTATATATACAAACATCGTAAAAATACAGATATTTTTTTTTAATTAAATTAATTTGTACGATAACGCACTCGGTCGTTGTCATACTATATACATTTACATATATATTTATATTACATGTTTTAGCCATCAAAATCGAAGACGAACGAAAAAAAATCAATTTGTCAATCAACAATAGAAATGTGAAACAGATAGAAATTATATAGAAAAGATCAATCAAAATTATATCACTTTATATATAATTTTTATGTTCATTTTTTTTTATTTTTGATTAACGAAGAATATGAAAATGTTATATAATTTATCATAATCAATCAATGCACTTTTGAAAAATTAATTTAATGGAATAGATATATATAGTATATATTTAACATTTTCGAAATACATAACATAATTGTTATAATTTTAATTTATATATGCATTTGAAATTCAACGCAATTATCTTTTACTTTATATATGCACTTTTCGACATATATTCGATTTTAGATTGGTTTCTAAAATACAAACATTTAATTAAGACGACACCTTTATGTTTTTTTTTATTTCTCGTATTTGTTTTAGTCTTTGTTTGTTTGTTTATTATCTATCAGTTATATCAATAATCTCTTTGGTATATTCATCGTAAAATTTTAATTGATTGGATTTCTTGATTTGCATTAATGATTTTCTTTCACATATGAATGAACAAATATGTTGACATTACAACACTTCAATTTCACATTTATATTTTATCAACTTATAATAATTTTAATATTTATATATTAAATGTTGACATTTTAAAAATAACAAAACAAACATTTATAAATAAATATATAGAGGAGGATTGCACAAAATATAGAAGACGATACGGTTCGCATTTTGTTATTATTATACATATTGTATGTATTATGAAAATATTTTTATATATTATTAAAAATACAGAGTCGTCTAAATATATATAAAATTATTCTTCTTACAAATGGTGATTGCTAAATAAATAAATTTATTTGATTTAAATATACAATATTATTCATATACAATATATATATATATTTGATTATTATTATATATGTTTATATAAGTTACAATTTAATATTCATAATGAATTTCATGTATAATTCAAGAAAAAAAAAATAAATACACATCGCTGCATATAAATATTGAAATAATTAATTGTTTAAATATTTTGAAAATGTCAGAAAATCTCATTTTTTTGTTTTGTTAGTTATATTTTTATATATATATATATATAAAGATAAAATATTCATAATTCATATTCAACATTTATTTATATTTATTTCTTTTCTATTCTTCGTGTAACCAACAATAAAATTAAAATTCATATTCATCATAATTTGTGTAGATAATATAGATATAAATAAATATATTCATTTTTTAAGTTTTGTATTCAGTATTATTACCTATGTACCTATCTATATACTATATGCTATATATGCTATATAGTATATATATGCTATATAGTATATATATATGAATCCTTGTCGTGTAATACATTTATGTGTTAATGCTCACATCCATAAAATAAACGTATACTTAATTTTATTAATATTATGCTGATGAACGATGAGAATATAATCATAATAATAATAATAATAACAATGATAAGTTTATATATAAATAAAGCGAGTTTCTATATACAAATGATGATTACAAATATAAATAGTATGCAATTTATCTTTAGGTATTTTTTTTTTTGAAATTTGTCTAGAAATTTATAGTGTTTTGTGTTTGTTTAAATTTACAATTTTTTTCTTCAGTTTATGTAAATATACTTGTACGAAAAAGAGAAAAAAAATATTCAAATCATCTTAATAGAAATAAATTAAAAAAAAAACATTCTCATTCAAATAAGAATATATCTTTATAGTATGATTTTATTTTCCGTCCTTATTATTGTAAATATTTGTCTATCACATAAATCATAATTGTTGGATACTTATTTATACAAAATTTAGTGCAGGTGGAAAACACACACAATATAATTTAATATTAATTTAATTCAAAAACATAGCTTAGAATATATAGGAACATATATAAAGATAAGAATTTATATTTGGATACTTCACTTGAGACGTTGGCCATATCGTTGGAATTTTGTATTACTTTTATTTACATTTATTTTTACCAAAATCATGATTTTTTTTGTATATGTATTAAAAATATCAATAATATTTATGAATTATAATTTAGATTAACATATTCCTTAATTTTATTCAGTAATTTCTTATATCGTTTTGGATAATGATCAAATAATGGAACGTGATCGAAGTCCTATTTTCCAAAATAAAGAATATCAATAATTATCGCAATTATTAGTAATTTTCTTTCATTTTAACCATTGTCTTATTAATTTTAATTTTATTTACCACGCAGTGGTATAAGTTATAAAAATATAATAATTATTGTGGCAATTATTATATTATTATAGAAATATTGCAATATATTATTAAATAGACCAATTTCATTCACCTAATATAAAGAAATTTTCTTCAGACTATAAATTATTTAAGAAATGCATTTCTTGGTTATTATATAGTAAAATAGATATAATAAAATAGGAAAAAATTATTATAACAGGTGCATTTTGTAATTTAATTTTATATATTCTGTTTTTCTTGACATTTTGTTTAGTATGTGGTGTTACATTTTATTTTTTTGATTATACGTTACAAATTGTAAACATTTAGTTTGTTGTATATTTTTTTTTTGTAATAGAAATTCGAAATAGAATTTCTAAAATTACATTAAAAAATAACAAAAGACAAATTAAAAAAAAAAATAAAAATAAAATTATATATATAGAAAAAGAATTGTTACGCTAATAAATGAATCAAGTTATCTTATATGTCGATTGATATAATAAGTTGAATTTTATTTTTTGGATTAATTATCGTATATAACGTGTGAATGAAACGTGAGATTACAAAAAGTAATACGTTTTTTTTGTTTTTTTTTATCGCTGTTGTTAACTTGAACGAATGACCATGAATGGAGTAGATTTTAATTAAATTATATCACAGTATCGTTTTTTTTTTTGCTTCTTTTCATTTTATATTGACTGCCCAAATTTTTTTATTTTGTATTCTTATGGTATCGCTGTATAATTGTCATGGTTAATTTTTCAACTTTAATTTCACGTTTTTTTGCGTGCATTAAAAAGAATAATAGAAGCTCAAAAAAAAAAATATTGTATTATATTTTGTTTTTTTTCCTTTCATCTTTATATACTTTCTTGTGGTTTTGTTTTGGTATATTACAAAATTTTCTTATATATAGATTTTTATGTAGGATATTATTTGTATTTAAATAACTTTGACAATAATGGATTTTTGTTTTATAATAAATTATCTGTTCATATCTATAAAGACAATATATATAATAATGGTGTATAGAAAGACAGAGTAATTCGAATAGTATATATATATATATATATTATTCTGGTGCATATACACACAAAATTGCAATTGTTGCGGTTTCTTGGAATTTTTTGTGAATATTTAATTTATGTCTTATTTTTTCTTTTTATTTTTTAATGCAATGCGTTTATATAAAATGTCCATATTAAAAAAAAGATATGTGTATATAGAAAAATATGTTAAAGAATATGCCAAACAAGCAATACAATAAATATTTATTTATATATATGAGCTGATGTAAGCTTTATCGTATATATATATATTGAATTGGATGAATGAACAAAATGCACATATTTATCGTATATTATTAACAGCAACACATTTATAATAATATAAGTACATGCATATTACATTTAAATAGATTTTATCAAAATCGCGTACGCTATTGAGTGTGGTGGTCATTGTGAATAAATAAATAAATAAGAAAAACAATATTTGTTTGATTTTTTTTTATAAACTTTTCAATAAATTATTGAATTATATATATTTAATAAACATATGGAGGAAATCTTTCCATTTTGAATGCTATTATTTTATCATATTTTATTATGTATACTGTTAAAATAATATAAATAATATGCACTATATTTATATATACCTTTATAGATTTATCTAAAAACAATTCTAATAAATATTGAAGTTAAAATAGATAAATCACAAAAATATTCACTTATTTATACACTATATATATTTTTATTTATTTTTCTCTTTTTATGATTTATTAAATTCTTTATTCTTTGTTATATAACTAAATTCACTTAATTCTTACAACTTAATCACTATATATATACAATATAAAATCATCGCTGTGAACATTTACTTGTTTAGATAAACACATTTATTTAAACAAATTTCTGTTGTAAAATTTGGTCAATTCACTTAACTAATCAAACATTTTTAACATTTTAACTGAATAAACTAATGGAAAAAAGGCGGTTAAATGTCCAAATATGAATGCCTTTTTAAAATGAAAAAAAAAAACGATACACAAATCGATTAATAAAAATAAATAAATAAATATGTTATGATTTTTTTTTAATTTAATTCACCTAACATGAATTCAATTTAATTTAATTCACCTAAACGAAAATATTTTTTAAACAAAATATACGCGTATGCATTCACATAAATTAATTGGAAGTGCTCACAAGCACGTTGTCTTTATTACTGACTGGCACCGTCTTCTTAACCAGTTAAAAGAGATGACTAAACTTCATCATATTGGTAGGTATATATATTAATAATATATAAATATAAGTTAAAACACCAGTTTTCTTAAATATATATTAAATTTTGTTGTGCTTATACCACATAGTATATTATTTTATATTTTTTACAAATACATATAGTTTTATGTGAATTATAAACATATTCATATACCAAATACATTCAGGTATCGATACAACGACTTTTTTTATTTAAAAGGCTTATGTTTATAAACTATACGTATAGTATGTAACTGTTTTGTACATATACCTAACCTACCTATAGATAGAGAGACCACTTGTAAAAATATATAGATAAAAGTTGTGAGATGATTTTTTATTTTTTTTTAATATTTAATATTATAAAAAAAATAATTTAATTATATAGGGTGTCTATCAATAGTTATATAAATTTATGAATATGAATATGTTTTATTTATTTTAAAATATGCATTAGAATATTCAACCTATCTATATTATTAGATCAAAATGTATTGTACTATATTTTTAGGTATACATTAGATTTTTCGTTTTAAAATCCTTGAGCTATTTTACAATTACGACAGGATTTGACAATAGTTTTCCGGTGATTAAAATTTTTTATACAATCGAATGATATTGCATTTTTATAAATTTTTATGGAAGAGAACTGATCGTGGGTCCGAATCATAAGTGAAGACTACGTTAATCGTCTAAAATTACGATAGACTATTATCGTTTTTTTTTATTTGGATCACGAGATATAATAATATTAAAAAAAACCACTTGGTTCATGTATTAACTATCGTAACGATAGCTAAATATCCGAGGTCGAAAATTTTCGTAAAGACCTTTAAATAGACAACTATCCAACTATCGACAGTGATGATTCAATTCAATATCGTTTTCAATTAATTTCGGAGGTCGTCTTCAGCATACATGAAAAATATTATTAAATATAAAAATTATTTATGGCTCAGAATAATATTTTATTCGTGTAAAAAATATGGTGATTCAATCAATAAAATATTAATTTTTGTGAATATTATTCGTAGATTAAATCAGATTCTGATAGATTCAGAGATTATTTTTAAGAGGTTTCATGATTATAGTATTTGAAACTAAAAAAAAATCGGTTTCCCAAAAATCTTCATTTATCAAGAATTTTCTTAGAATTTTCTCTATAATTTTCGCATTTTTTACTCACTATTTTTATGGTTATGAATTTTTATTTGCCTTAATTTACATATAAATATAATGAGAAATGCGCAGGAATTTAATCGGTATAGTATTTTCTGAATCCAAATCCGTCACAGTTTTTTCGTTTTTACATATATAGAAAAATTGTCATATCAACTCCTTTAAAACGGACTTTATAAATTAAATCGAATTATATGTTTTTTAGACAGTATTCAAAGATATTATAATTACGTTAAGTTTTTGAATTATACGTTATAATTAAGCTCTTAATATTAATGATTATATTATCTATAAAACGTGTCGAAAGGGATTTCTTGAAACCGCCTACTTTTGAATTACTATAAATATCAGAGATGAGGCGGTGAAGAAATTACAACATCGTGTCAAAACGGTATTGAGAAAGACAAGTGAGTAATTAGCTACTTTATGGAACACAATTAACGGACTCAACCTACAAAATTTTGGGGAAAATCGATTTTTCGATTTACAGCCATTGTTTTTTTTTTTTGATTTTCATTGCATTATTATTTAAAATTTAATTCAATTTCTGTTATTTCACAGAAGACAATTTGAAAATCTCCCGACTGTTTCAAAAAGATCTAACCGGGTTTCCAACAAATGTACCTACAATGTTGTCCAATTTTTGTTAACGGTATATAATTTTCCATTTTTGCTTTTCCAGTCTGTCAAATAAACTTGTATATTTTAGGTACAATTTTTTTTGCTAATTATACATGTACTTTTAAAAATATATCACCTCGTTTTAACGATATTGTTTTCATTGTTCATCCCTGTTAAATTTATACATAATGATAAAGTTACAAATCCCGCAAAACTATCTTTTTAACAAATTCATTTACATATAATAAATATTAAACTTGTATATTTTAAGAAGATATGCTATTATTTTTCTTTTTAATATTTATATTTTGTCACTTTTATTGCTTTCTAAATATCCTGTTTTCATTCTATAGATAATATATCTATATAAAATAATAGTTTTATAACCCCCTTTTTTCCATTTATTTATTACTGCAAAAGCGAATCACTTTCCAATTTAAAAGATGACATATAAAAAAAATACAAATATAAATTAGAATTCTTAAAGAAAAATGAATTATTTATACTATTTTTTTTTCATCTTATTTAATATGCGGATAGTGGACACAGATGTTTTGTTATATATCTATGCAGCTATAACACATCTTATATATAGATTATATACTTGAAATAATAATCTCTATTATTATTAGATTTTTTCTGTGCACATTTTATATATTTGCACATTAATCAATGGTTATTTATACCTTATGTATGGTGTATTGTGAAATATGCAATACAATGATTGTTTTTCGTTTTTCAATTAAATTTACTCTTGTTTTATGTTCACAATACTTTAACAGGCAGATATTTTCTTGTTATATATTATTTTTATGATTAAATTTTATAATTCATTTAGTATACATCAACTAAATATATAATAATAATAATAATAATAATATGTATTTTGATAAAATATATATCCATTCATGCACAATTTTTTAATTTATTGTCTGCGCGGAATGTATTAGCAATAATAATAATATGATAAGTAAGGGAAATTTTAATTAAAAAATAAATAAGATTATTAAAATTATATACAACAAAACCTTTTTATCTTTATATATATATATATATAGAAATGAAAATTGTTTAATCATAATATAAAAGCATAAAATTAAATTATCATATATTGTAATTGTTTTCGAAAAAAAATGCAAACTATACTGTGTACCTGTACATATATATATATCGGATGAGATGAGATAGGCAATTTGATTTGTTCAAATTCCCTATATATACAAAGGCATTATATATATAGTGTTTACCTCGTTGATTATATCTTTAATATCACTAGATCTATGCGTATATATTATAGATATAGGAATGTAATGTTTATGACATAGGTGAAATCTCATCAAAATCTATATATTATAGAGTATATCTGCATATACGAAAATCTATATATGTATATATAAACAGAATATATATTGCATTATTGTTATATATATAGGTACATATATTTTACCATTTTACGTAAAGGTATATACAATATACATATATTAATTAAATACAATATACGCGAACATAGAATATATGTAGTATAATTTTATTCATATATTTTACAACTATATATACCTACCATAGCATAGTGTATAGCTTATATAGAAATATGCCGAGAGATTATTTTTAGTATTTTAATATACCTACCTACATATGGAATTATAAATTTATATGTACACCCAACTAGCCTTTTATGCTAAAAAAGTGTATTAAATGATTAAAATTTGTTGCAAAATAGTCATAAATATTTTGCCAAATTGTCAATAAAATATATTTTTTTCACATTTCATTATACATTTTTTTAGCTATCTGGCGTTCGAGATGCAGTCATTAATATGTCTAACTAAATGATTACTTCTATTATTAATTAGTTAAATTAGTATTAAGTCATTTCAATGACAACTGATCATTTACATGACTACATAGTCATCAACAAAATTTACTAAATTATAATTCTGAATACCAATTCGCAAATTTAATTAATTTCAGTCAAATGTTAGTTTTAAAAGCTCGTAAAAAAATATATTTTTAAATAGAAGCTTTTTTTCGCCACATATTTTAAGTTTTTTTTCTACTAATTTAAATTTTTTTTGTCCCAATTTTTTTTTTCGACCAGATTTTTTTTTAATATATTTTATTTTTTTATTTATAATATGCTATAATAATTTTGGAATTACATTTTATTTGCATGTACCTTACCTAGATGTGAACCGGGTTTCGCGGGGTTATCCTCTTGTACGTTATCTATTGGAACATGTAGACACCTAACAAACATTTGTTTATATGATATTGATATCATATCTCAAATTGGTTCTAATTCATAATAATATAACGCATAATAAATATCATAATATGGTCATAATTTTTAAATTGTCACACAAGTTTCGAAATGGTAAATAGTCATTTGTTCTGCCAAATAACATTATTCATGACTATTGATTTCGATAAATATGTTTTTGCAGTCAAAATAAAACAAACAATAACAAAGAAAGACGAGGTGGCAGGTTTATTACAGTTTTATATATTTTCAATTTAAAACTAAATTTAACAGTTTGTTTATAGTGTTTTTTTATATGCAATAAATATAAATATATTTATTACACATTTAACATTTTTCAACTTTAAATTCCATGTGTTAGACCTAAAATTTGGTGAAAATGATTAATTCGGTATGTTTTACATTTTTGTTAGATGTTATTTGTTAAACTTATTTTCATCCCCAATTTTTGTTTTAGAATTCATTCTGTGTTGTTGAGACGGAGGATAAAACAATATTTGAATGCCCTCGAAGCTGGTATATAGATGAAAGTAATATCGTGTATTACCCAAGTGGGTTAAAATACAATGCTTGGAAGGGTCGAAAAGATAAACCCGCCAATTCACCAGGTGCGAAATGGCTTTGCGAAAAAGCAAGGCTTATAAAATCTTTTCATGATTATGAGTCTGCTGTTGAAGCAGCTAAAGCTTTAGAAAATATGCACACGTCCGATGAAGAAACATTTTTTACTACACCTAGAAGTGTTGCTGCACGTAGAGGTAACCCGTTTGTAATAATGTGTTTTAGTCGATGCATCAGTTCATTGTAATAATTCGTTTAGGTGTACCATGTTCAATTAACGTTCAAAATTTAATTGATCAAAACTCGCAGTCATTACCGCTTGGTAGCTCAATGGTGCAAACATTCCCAGAATGCGATAATCAAGAAAATGCAATAACGTTGGATGGTTACGATGTTTCATTCATTCCAATAATTCAGGACGGTATTGTTGAACAGGAAAATGTTATGCTTAATAATTTTGACAATCAACAACAAATCACAATCCAGGGTATTGATAATTCAAGTATATCCGGCCAACAATTTACTGAAGATCTTAGTAATCAGAGTAGTGACAATGTTACCATTAAGCCTGCAATTATTGATGAATCTTTGGTTCACATTGTTAATATTATTTCAAGTAAGCATTTAATTCCGATATAAGGAATAATCAATAATAGTAGTCCAATCAGATTAAATTAATAATATAGAATAAATTATTTTTTGGTTTTCAGGTGGGTTTGGCAAAATTGAAGAATCGCAA
Organism: Dilophus febrilis; assembly: GCA_958336335.1. Classification (NCBI taxonomy): domain Eukaryota; kingdom Metazoa; phylum Arthropoda; class Insecta; order Diptera; family Bibionidae; genus Dilophus; species Dilophus febrilis. Next base: position 39,285,846 of record OY284469.1, read on the forward strand.
AAAAATTTGTTTAAGGAGATTAAAAAATTAAATGAGAAAATTGATATGCTATCATTTAGCAGTACTTCTGACAATCGACATAGTGAAGCTACTTCATTTCATGAAGTAATACAGCTCGTACCTGTGAAATCAGAGGCATCTATAGAATCATTAAATCAAATTCTATTTGATAAAAACATTTTCAAAATGTTTGTTGAATCTATGTCACGGTTTGGGGGTACTTCTGGTGCGAAAACTGGGCAAAAAGTAGCACTTCAAGTTATTGATAATTTTTTTGATAGAGAATTTTTATTGCAGTGCAGCTGGACTGGCGGTAGTAAAGGAAAAACGGAAAATAAAATTAATTTTTCAGCGTTTAAAAATGTAATTTTGTCATTTTTTCAAACTATAAACAACGCAGATAATCGTTTTTCTATTAATGAAGCAGAAAACTTCATAAGAGCGCAATTACGCAATTCGAAAAATCGTTTTCTACAAACTCATAAACGACCAGCACAACTTTTATCACGTAGACATAGTCAACCTGAACAACTACCAAACGCTCCCCAAGCGTGTGAAAATGAAGGTGTTAATATTTAGTTAAACTAAATATCACACCTAAATTTGAATTTGAATTGAACACCAAATTATTATTAATATTATAATGGATCTCGAATTTTTAGTTAAAGATAAACTATTTTATTATATTATGAAAAACTATTTAATTTTATTTTGAAAATACATATAATTTACATTTTATTTTGAAAATACATATAATTTTATATTTTGTTTTGACTAATATTTTGTTAATATTAAAATACTAATGCATAAACTGAACCTCTTGTTCGCCCTTATTAACAACCCTCAAAACAACTATTTAAAATTAGGTTCTCCCAAAACTTATTATTTAATCGTATGCATCAATGGAATATAAACATACTTTAATATATTATTGTTATCGTATGGAACACAAACAAATTTTGAACGTACTTGATCAATTGTAAAGATTGATTCTGAATTTGTATCACCATTTGAAATGAAGATATTTAAGGATGATGAACGCATTGGATCAGTAAAAAAATCGTACTTTGATTTGACAGAGTTACCCAATATGAGAATTTTATCGTCAACTACAACTACGTATTTCAAACCGACGATTTCATTGTTATATGTCAAAAACCATTTATTTGCATTATCATTTGATAAACATAATGATTCATGAATATTAATTTTTTTATAAAATTTTCCATTTGATATTAAATTAGAAATTGCATAAGTGTGTGAAGTTACAATTGGGTAATGTTTAATATTTTTCTCCGGGTTGTAAACGAATAGTGAGTTATACTCACCTAGTCGCTTAGCCACTTGATGCAATGGTCTTGAACCATTCCGAAGTAATTTTTTGATTTGAAAAAGTTTGTTTTCAAACGGATAAGTACTAAAACTCGGCAAAGCTCCAAAACGTGATACCTCTTCTGTTAAATGACATAAATTATGAAGATTGGAACTAATTGAATCCTCGCCATATAAGCTTATATATACTTCAATATAATTTACGAGCATTACTTCAGCTGCTTCAAGATACATCAAATATTTAGGAGACGAACAAATAGTGATAGCACAAAACAGTGATAAAAAATGTGTATAAGACTCATTATTTATATTATCACGTAATATAACAGGTCCAAGGTAGTGCAGAAATGTGCGAAATTCACTAGCTTTCCAAAATGCAACGCAATCAAGCGGTCTCACGGCACGATTAATATCTGTAGGCATGGTACATTTTGATAAACAATTGTTTATCGTGTTCATTTTTTTACAGTCCCATTTATCGAATTTTTTATTATTACGTAATTGCCCCGTGTAAAGTAATAATTGCCTTTTCATTATACCAACATGTAATTGATGTAACATATCACACACTATGATGTCTTTAACCATATCAATTGGTAATGGAAGTAGAGCCGAATCAAATTTGTGATGATCTGAATCAATTTTCTCCCTAAATTCATTATTGGTACGGCGTCGGACATCTGTTCTTGGAAATGACATGTGATGACCGTTACGATCATATTCACCAATAATATGACATTTATGACAACCGTGGTATGCGTTAAAGTTGACTGTGCCTAAAAATTCAAAAGAATTAGTATTAAATCTATTAATATAAATTTTATTTTGTACCTTTTATCATACTTCTAGCAGGAGCATCACAAATAAAACAACGTATTGTGATATCCACTCTATTGCCGTTTATATGTAAAGCACCGTTTGTTAACGACAAAAATTCATTTACAAACGGTTGTAAATACTCACAAGGATCTGGTTTTCCACCGCAAAAAATACCAATAACCATTGGATTAAAATCATCGATCCCATTAATTGTAAAGAGAATAGGCCATAACTGCATTCGCGAACTTTTAAAAACGGGAAGTCCATCTATGTTTATATTTAAATTTATTGAAATAGGATTAGCTAAATTTTGATAATATGTTTCCAAACAATGTTTAAGACCATTGTGCCAATATAATCCGTTTTTCATGTTATTTATTGTAACACTTTCTCGGCAAGTTGATAGTAGAGTACGCGGATCCACTGGTAATTCCGTCAAATTATTTTTCTTTAAACACACATTATATACTGCCGATAATTGTTTGATTGCTGAATGCGATATATTGAATGACATTGCCCATTCTTTAATTTTATTGGCGAACGAGCTATCGTCATCATCTTCATCACTATCACACGCATAATACGTCAATGTATCTTCATCGTTTAACATTAGATGTTCATATTCTAGTGGCATTAGATTATTATAATCATCAGGAAATGACGTAATAATTAAGTTATTATTAATTATTGGTGGTAGTTCGATTTGATTCTCATTGATCCTAGAAATATTTGCTTCAGCAATAACAGTTGTTTTAAAATATTTGTGTATACCTAAAAGAGATGGTTGAATAACATTACATAAACATCCAATTATAACTATTACACCATGCAATAATAAAATTGTTTTACCTGCTTTTGTAGGGTATTTTATACAGTTTGCATTTTTTTTTGAATTTCTATAAAATTCACCACTTCTTTTATATTTCCGAAAAGAACGAAATCCGGAGTTCATTTTTATGTTTATACGTAATTTAATTAAAACGGAACCAAATCAAAACCAATACCAAAAAAAAACTTAACGCGTGTGCACGGAGCAAATTTCAACTTAAGTGAAGAATTCTGAAGAAATAAACAAGGCTATTTAGATGCATATTTAAATAAGTAACAAACATGACTGTATTATAATTTTCTATTGCTTAGTAGCAATTTCAGATTGTTCTTATTTAGTTTATTAAATTGTTAATTAAAAACTAAAATTAAAAAGAAAATACTATCACTAAAATGGCAATTTTTACAAAATAGTTATTTTCCCAGCTAAATACTTATCAACAAATTTACCAAATAGTAGATAATAATGATAATTTAGCCAAATCAGGCATATACAAATTATAATATTCATATAGTAACTGTTATTTCGTTTTTATGACAACTATTTAGTAAAATAGTTAAATAGACATTAAATTAGTCATTTATTATATTATGTGATTTGCAGATTTGACTAAATTATGGTTCTGACCATTTTATTTAAAACTTAGGTAAAGATTTGCGTTATATGATTAAATTTTAGTCAGAAAATCCAATTGCCAAGAACGGTGTTAGTTGGGCAGGTACACTAATTAAATAGAATTTTTAATGTAATGTTATAATTATAAAATATATATTCTACATGCAGAAATATTTATTTTTGTATGTATAATAATAATAATAAAAATATATTGGTTGCATGCGATCATAATCATATAGTAAAAAAATAAAATAAATATGATAATGATAAAATAAAATGTAAAATATCTAAAAAAAACTAAACTAGTTTGTTGCGAAATTATGCACACAAAAAATATATACTCTGCGAAAATTTTGTTGTTTCTGTGATGAGGACGCGGTAAATAAAACGATACACATATACTATATATATATATATATATATATAGGTAAGATATCCATACACAAAACATATAATTAAAGTATTATATATTAATTTATTTTATAAGTATTATAATAAATATTAATAAAAAAAAAATATAATTAAAATATAAGTATTTCGATAAAATCCATTGATCGTGACACTTTATATTTCTTTTTTTAATGCAAAAAAACAAAAATATATATAATATGATATTATTATAGCTTGTTTATTCGAAATCGATATACAATCATTTTTATTTTTCTATATATATTCCAAATAATTCAGTATATTTATTTAGTTGTCAAATTAATCGGATTTTTCAAGTTTTTTTGCATTTAAAAAATGAAATTATGTACGCAATATATACATATACATATACTTTGTAATGTCGTTTGATATATTAAATTTTTATTATAAATAAAAATATAGTAGTTCATTTAAAAATAAACAACGCGATCTTAAAATTCAATGCAATGCGTAATTTATTTCGATTTGAAATACATAAAGTGTATTTAGCTTTTATATTATAAGTAAATAAACTATATACCATGATTAAGAATCATTTTGCAAAAAATAGAGTTTTGATCGTTTTTATTCAAGAATATTAAAAAATGAAAAAAACTGTAGAACGCTCGTGTTATTACAATAAAAAAAGAATTACATCCAAAGTATAGAATAATTTAAATGATAATTATAAATTAAAAATAATTTAAATGATAATTATAAATTATAAATAATTTAAATGATAATTACTCTGCATATATATTAATATTTATAACATAATATCTAGAATATAGAATTACATTATATCTAAATTGATAAACTTTAATTGATTTTCATAATAATTGTAATTGAATTGCCTTTTTGATTATATTTTTCTTTTACAATTCGTATGATATTTATATAAAAGCAAAAATTGCTTAAAATGGGATATTTTGTGATCAAAATTATGAAATGAATATATAAAAAGGCAAATTATTACTCTTATATTTATAAAGTTGATAACCGCATTCGTAAAAAATGGCACATTATATGAAAATATTTGCATATGTTAAAAAAAAATAAAGTTCTAATATTGATAAATAAGTGTTGTCTGTTTATTGATATGCAAAGAAAATCACATTTTTATTTGTTCGTTACTACGACAAAATCGGTTTAGCGTCCCTAAAACCTCATAATTGTATTGTCATGAGCCCGTAACGAAATCACTTAATCAGGTAATGAACCCATGATGCATTGAATAAATTTAAGTGCTTTTGGGTAGTCAAACTTTAATAATATGTGAATTAATACCTGAAATTTTGAAAATAAAAGCGAGAACATGAGAGAGAAAAAAACTTAAACTGAAAAACAGTAAGAAAAAATAAATCATATGCTTTCAAATAAAAATAGTGTTAAATTTTCAGAATTAAGGAATGCATGGGATCTTCTTAAAACTCAAATTGCGACTAGCCCTTTTAGCTGCAATAATTATATTATTGTTCCATTTAAAATTATTTGACATATACATTCCCAAATATAATAAATTCTTAAATTGTGGAATTGGAAATTAGAGTAATTCATAATGATTGTGCCAGCATTTGTGGATCTCTTGTTTGAAACAAACATGCCGTTGTTTTAAATGAATTAAATTCCACTAGGTTTATCTTTCCCCAATTATATATATTGATTCTAAATTTTTGTTAATTGAAGATAGCATCATCTGGTATGACTGAAGCATTATGAAGCAATTATGATTTAAACCTAGTTCATCTGAAGAATGTAATGTACTATCGTCAGCATAATATTACATTCAACATAGCCTAATTCCCGCCGTAATAGATTTGTCAATGAACGGAAAAGCTTTGTTCATACCTATATATGAAAGCTTCATAAAAAACAACATCTGAATTATTTTATTTAATTTAAAACACCCATAATTTTTTCACTCTTTATTTTAAAATCCCATCTCAATTACTATTTCGCATGTATTTATCAAAACGCTCCTACGCAAACACAACACGATCCTATTAATTCATTTTCATGTTAAATATTTTCAAAAAAAAGTGTAATTTCATAAATTGTGAGTAAAATCTATATAAAAATTGTTGCAAAAAAAAAAGAAAAAAATGAAACAACCTTCAGTAAACTTAAAACAGGTACTTTTTTGCTATATTCTTTGATATTAATTCTATTTGAATTGAATATATAAATAAATAAAATATATGCGATATAATATCACATATGCAAATCAATGTTGTTGTTGTTGTATCTGTATGTCATAGATATATATATATATATATATATATATATATATATAAGTAGATTCATTCTTTTATATTTATATACAATTTCCCATATATGGATGTTGTTATATATACAATGTAAACATTCTTTTAGCTAATCGATTTTATAAATATTTTAATGGAAATACGATATAAAGTGCATTATCATTAAATTAATTCACATTGATATTAACAAATAATGTAAATATTTATATTTATTTCATTGTAGATAGAGTTTCTTTTAAAATGATATTTTTTCGTTTCGCTTTTTATATTTTGCAAATATTTTCACCATTTATATATTAGGTGTAGGAATTAAAAATGCGGATTTAGATAACAGATGGCGCAACTAGCGTTGAGTGTATCGCAACTCACCGCGACCATTTTCTTTTTTTTTGTCTGTCATTAGGCTATAAATTTCAGTATATGTCATGTGATTTTGACTTGGAAGACAAAGAACGGCCAGGTCAGCCAAAAAAATTTGAAGTCGAAGAATTGCAAGCGTTGTTGGAGAAAAATTCGCGTGGAACGCAACATGAACTTGCAATGGCGTTGAATGTCAACCAAACAACCATTGGCAAACGTTTACATTTTGTTATACAAATAAATGCCATTTTCAAGCCAAAAAATCCGCATATTAATTCCTACACCTAATATATTCCATTTCATTTAAACACTTAAAAATTAAAATGTCTTATATACACAAGATGCCCATTGTTAATTAATATGATTTAATAACGATATATATGTCGATTATTATTTATTGAATTCATTAGAGAAAAACGAATAGAACATAGATGTATTATATCATAAAACAACAATACTTTTTGATTATATATCGCAAATTTTATCCAAACCGATATTTATCCATAACATCATTTTTTATTTTTAAAAATAATGTAGAATGTTCTTAAAATGTAATAAATAATTTTTTAAGTATTTGACTCTGAATTGATTTTAAAATCTCCTATTTCTAGAATATTAAGTATAAATTACACATCTGTGAATTTATTTACTTATTCAGTTTATGTTGGTGTTTTTTTTTCAAATAAAAAAAATTATATTGTAAATATGTACCTCTATAATACGTCTTTGATTACATATGTATCTGAGAAGATAACCGCACAGAAATGATGATTGATCGATAACTTTCGTTCACGTGTGATATAGAGAAGTAGAAAAAAAACCGTAAATACGTTCAATTAATAACTATCTAACTAAATATATAGACCATTTCAATGTATGAAGAACTTATCTATACTATCATCAATACCATTGATATACTATGTATAAATATATATTGATGATTTGGTACAAAAAATAATTGTATAATGTATATAAATTGTGTGTGTGTGTTTATTTTTGTTTGTAAATTAAAACAACAAAAAAAAAAATATATTTAAACCGACTGTATCTAATTACATATATTACACATATATTTCCCTTTCATTGTTTATTATTATATTCACAATTCTTTAATTTTTTGTTGGTTTATTGATACAGTTTTATTTTTTGTATATAGTTTGTGTAAAATTATACTTTTTTCCCTGTTGAACGGTATGTTGCATACAATTTTGTTGTTTTATTAAATTTTGATATATTAATTTTAGTTTTTTTACGTTATTCCTCAATGATCGTTTTCAAATATCTTTTCATACTGTGTGTTATAAATACATTTTAAAGAAGAAGTTTAACGTATAGTTAAAATTTTTGTGTATATATGTAATATGATCATCCATTACCTCATTCGCCATGGTAATTATACTTGTACTTATATATAATATTAGGTTGTCTAAAAAGTATTGATATTTTTTTTTTAAAAAATTCAAACGATTTTTTTATATATTTCAAATGAACTTTATTAAACCAAATATGCGCCGTTTTGATCGATGACCCTTTGCCTTTTTTCTGGTAAAGACATTATCCCATCACTGTAGAACTTGTGTGTTTTCTGGGCAAAAAACTGATCCAAGTGCATTTTGCAGTCCTCTGCGGAATTTAATTTTAAACCATTAAGGGAGTTCTGCAGAGACCGGAACAAATGATAATCTGAATGTGCGAGGTCCGGGCTATATGGTGGATGCATTAAAACTTCCCAGCCAAATTCTCTCAGTTTCTGCCGAGTCATCAAAGATGTGTGTGGTCTGGCGTTGTCATAATGGAACACAACACCCTTTCGATTGATTAATTCTGGACGTTTCTTGCTTCAATCTTCTTAATTGTTGACAATAGAGATCGGAATCAATGGTTTGACCGGGTGCTAGTAATTCATAATGAACGATTCCTTTCCAATCCCACCAAACAGACAGCATTACCTTTCTTGGTGTTAATCCAGGTTTTGCTACTGTTTTAGAAGCTTCACCCTTCTTGGACCACGATCTTTTTCGTACATTATTATCGTATGTGATCCATTTTTCATCACCTGTAATCATTCGCTTTAAAAATGACTCGATTTCGTTCCTTTTAAACAGCGTTTCGCAAATGGAAATTCGGTGCATTAAATTGTTTTGTGTTAATTCATGTGGTACCCAAACATCGAGCTTTTTCTTGTATCCAGCCTTTGTCAAATGGTTTAACACTGTTTGGTGATGGATGTTTAGTTCTTTAGCGATATCATGACTGCTTACGTGTCGATTTTCTTCAATTTTTGATATGATTTCATCGACTTTTTCAGTGATTGGTCGACCAGAACGAGGTGCATCTTTGACATCAAAATTACCGGAACGAAATCGAGCAAACCATCTATAGGCTGTTAATTTTGATAAAGTTCCTTCACCGTAAACTGCACAAATTTGTTCATGTGCCTGCGTTGCATTATCACCTTTTTCATAATAAAATTGTAAAATGTATCGAATTTTTTCACTAATTTCGCTCATCTTTAATGCACTACAACTTTTAAATGACTAAACAAATTTAATTTTTTTTTTTTTATTTACGAAATGTCATCTTTCGAACATATGTTAGTGTTACCTGATCAGATTAGTACTACTTGAAATATTCAATTATAATGACATCTATTTATAAAAATTATCAATACTTTTTCGACAACCTAATATATATATAAAAATATTTTTAACGCTTTCCGGAAATGCCCTGCTTACATATTTTTTTTCAGTGCCTGTAAATTTTATTGGATGTGTAATATATGATGCACTTGTAACACAGTTATTAAACGTTAATCAAAGGAATTTTATTTTTAATCGAAATTTTATACAAAACTAACGCATCTGTTTCCACTTAATTTCTATATATAGGGAATATTTTGTTTATTGCAAAGAAGTATTCAAAACAAATTGTTATTTGTGTTTGTATATACACTTTAAATAATAAAGGAATTGTAATTAAATGTAAATGAATGATTTAATATAAGTGAATAATCTAATCACGAATGTACATGGATTTTGTATACACAGGTGAATATATATACAACAAATAATATAAAATACGCGTAGTATAATCAATCATTTTCAATGTGTTATGTGCAATTATTCTATATATACATATACAACAGAAAAAAAAACACACACAAGAATATTCTATATATTTTATTGACTACAGATTTATATAATTATTCTAATATGAAATTGAATTATTTTCTAAATGAATGTATAAAAAATATACGCGAAGGGATATATTCTGTATGCATTTTAGATTAAAAAAAAAAATAAATAAAATAATATTTTAAATTCTGTTTTGTATACCAAAATACCAAAGTAATTTTTTTTATATAAAAATACGAAGGTTTTTTTTTTATATATAAAATATACGAAGGTTTTTTTATTTTATTAAAAATAGAAAAAAAAGGTATATAATTATATAGACGATAACAAATTGCTTATAATCACGATATTACATTTTATTTACCTTTATATATATATATTGTATATCTACCTTTAAAAATAAATAGAATTAAATACCATCATGTAGAAAATTTAATAATATTATGTTTTATAAAATATATATGTAACAATTTATATATACATATATATATAGTTATATGTAGATATATGACTATATGACTTTTATATATATGTAGATTGCCGCAGTTTGTCATTCTCATTTCAATTATAATCGTTTTTCTTTTTGTTTCTTTTATTGAAGAATTTAAATATATATTACTTTATTATTATAAATTATTTTATTTTCTTACTATATAGTACTATCGTACTATATACATTACATAATTTTAATATATAAAATACATAATTTATTTATTAAAATATTAAATTACATTTTTTTTTCTTATAGTTTATTTATATATATTTTACATTTATTACATTTTAATAAAACAATGCAATTGTTTTAGCATTTTATAACATTTAATTTAATTTATTGTATTCAATTTAATCCCACACGTTATATATTCATTCAGATATAGAAACAAAGTTAATAAAATATATTATTATTATTATTATTATGTAACTAAAAATTTACCGCATGTACCTATATGAAGGAGGTAATTGAACTATATAAAATTTGAATATATACATGATTAATGTATATTTATAGATTGCTTATTTTTAATTTTGAAAGGAATAAAAATTATTTACGAAAACTTAATTTAATTGGTATGAAACAAAAGGCAGAAATATTTGTTTTAACTTTTAATTTAACCTTTTCCATATCATTTATTTTTATTGAAATTACATGATAAATATTATTAAAATTCTATACATTATCAAATTGGGACAAAAAATTCGAAATGGGAAATTACTGCACGTCTTTAAGTTTTGATCGTTCTTCAAAAGTCCAAGCAGTTTAATAAAATTTGTTGCAATAGAAATAATAATAATGATAATAATTTTTTCTTTAATTATTAAATGAAAAATTTTTCTCGTCGTTGCTTTCTTATAGGTTAGTGTGATTTTGCATATCAGCTATACGAATTTTTCATATCACAAATTCCATTGAGTGAGTGAAAAAATATTTTTATAATTATATTTCTTACAAAAGAACATACAAAAATTAAACATTAATATCGGAACACTCCCATGTTTATATTAAATCTTATTTACAAGATAACATTAACAAAATATATAAAAATAATTAATTTTCTCGTTTATTATTACGATAAAGTCTTAAGTTTTAATAATCATTTTTTCTTTGTATTTAAAAAATTTGCAAAATTTTTGTGAGACTTTTTTATCGATAAAATCGTTATTGAACGCGTTGTTTTCGGTAGTGTCTATGGTTAATTTAATCCTTATTGGTTCTCTATATCAATATTATATAATTTTTGTAAATATTAAATGGTAATTTAAAAACCTATTAATTGATAAACTGATATTTTTAAATTTCTTTTATGGAAATATAAACCTTTATATAGTTCATGATCGATCACATATTATCTTACATAGTTTTACATTACTAAAGATTAGTAACTAACATATCAAAATAACTATTAAAATATAAATATACTATATACTTGAAACGATGAATGGAAAATGCGCACATAAATGATTATAATAACTGAGCATTCATTTCATTTGTTTACACATTAGAATTTCATAGATCTATAAGGAATCAAACTAGTATTTTATTACCACATTTTTATTACTATTCTAACCATATATAAAATTCTGACACCTGCTATTTTTGCCGTATGTCCAATTTTGAGATGACGAAAACGGAGTTCAAACAATAATTTTGTCATCCTATTAATTTAAATGATGGTGTTATTTAAATTGCGGAGACAGAAGTAAAAAAACTTTTAAATTCAATTAGTTATGGAATTTATTTCAAAATGATAAAATTTAACAACAAAAAATTTGACCATGATAATTATATTATCGGACACTTATATATTATACGCCACTAATATTGGGTATCCTCACCTTTGCCCTTTATGACACCCTCCATTCCCTTGGACGGTATTTACTACATTTTTGCATTCATCGTTAGGCGTTAGGCGCCAATTATTATTTAATTCAATTCTTTCAATGTAGTACTTGTTTGAAACCTTCTACTGTATTGGATCGACTACGCGCCCAAGTACTCTTTCCCAATAGCTCTGGTTTTTCATCTGATATTTCATGGTTTTCATTTAGTTGTTAATTTTTTTTATTAATTATATGGTAGATTTATTGTTTTTTAATTTTATTTATAATTGTCGCCGTAATTTTTGTGATAATTTATATTTAATTTTATGAAATCATAAAAATTTTTGAATTTATTTAGCATTTGTATTCATAATTTTACTAACATATTAATATTTATATTTTATTTTTATATTTATTTACCGTCGATGTGAAAAAATACCCCTATGAAAGATTTTGATTTTCCATATAATAAATAAATTCCTTTGCGTTTAACTTGTACTATATTTCATTGTAGAACTATTGCGAATCACATATATTCAGTTTAACTTATACCTATACAAAATTAGTTACAGTACTAAAATTATTTGCATACCTTCCTTTAGAAAAGTATACAGAATTTTCTTTCAATTTCAACATTGTAAAGAATTTCCTTTGGAAAGCTATTTAGAAAATTATTTGGAATTTCCCTTAGAAAATTAGACCACTTTTAGTAAATTGTAAAGAATTTCCAGTTATTCATATAGGATTTTTTTTAAGGTAAATACATTATATGTAGTTGAATTCGCATTTTTTGTTTTTTCTTTTTGTTTTAACATCTCATTTCATTTATATTATATGTACCATATATATACACAATTTTTTGATAAATACGAAATACATCATACTGAAAATATGTAAATAAATTACCAAATATTACTTGTGTGAATTAAATGCTTTCGTAAACAACTAATATATCTTATGTGTAAATGAAATGGGTATCCGTCGTATACAAATATAAATATTATTATATAATGAATATGTATTATTGTACATTTCATTTAAACAGATGTGTTTAAGATATATATTATACATATGTATACCTTATTACCTATGTCTAATACTATAAAGTTTGTAAACTTTTTAATTAAGACAAATTATCGGTTGGTTGTAATTCCCATAAGAAATTTAAATGAGCAATGAATGCTGATGTGTATGTATGTGTGTGGTTTTGTGTTAGTTTCTAAATATCTAGTATATCTTAATCTCTATTAAATGTAAAAATTCCTAAACAAGAAATTGCTTTCATTGTATATTATATCGTTAAATACATATTCTGTAAAACCAAAGGTAAAACATATTTAAGGTTTTTTCATAAATATATAGTGTATGAAAATGCGTAAACATGCAATGAGTGAATTTTAATTATATTTAATTGTATTCTACCATATTTATTTAACATTAACAATTTTTTAGTTTCATATACACATCATTAAGTATAGTATACGTATTTTTTGCTTAACATATAGATATAGTGTATAGATTGTTATTTGGATAGACACTCTTTATAATGTGATTTAATACCATTATTATTATTATTATTATTATGAAAAGCCAGTTCAATATAAATATACGCGATTTCAAAATTCTTTATAAAAGAGGATGAAAAATAGAAAGAAAAAAAATTGATACAGGATTAATGCATTTATATTTATTGAGACAAGGTTAATTAAATTATTTAAGTAGGCGTCACCGCTCATATAGTCATACATTTATCTGATAAAATATAGTTGATTAGTTTTACTTCTCATCACATTCAATATAAATACACACAATAAATATACATATATACATATATATATAGATAAATTCAATTGATAAAATATATAAGAATGTGTAAACAGAATAAAAATGATTATGCATCGCCATCCTGAATATGTACAAGCTGTAAAATAAATATTATATGATGTGTAAATATATATATACTATCCTATTCCTATCATAAAAAGATCGAAAGACTGAAAATTAAATGATAATGATAAAAAAAATTAATTTTTCCGTATATACAGATATAATAAGCCAATTATAAATTTGAAAAATATTTAACATAAGTTTTTCCAATAATTGAATATTATAATTTGAAAAATCTGTTTGTATGAAGATTTGCAACACAAAAAACCATTCCATAATGATGTAAATATGGAAGTATATATTAATGTTTTTTTGCTTAACGTTTATTTCTTATAGAATAAAATATTGTACAACTTAAAGTATTAACCATTTGATTTTAACAGTGCTGCAAAAACTTTAATATTTTTTTTTGCGCCTATGTCTTGGGTAACATCTTTGAATTTTCAATTCTACCCAACAATCTGTAATTCACTTGCAAACAAAGTATTCAGACTCATATAGGAATTCTTGTTTTTACAAAACACCGCGGGTTTGCATTTTCTGGGTATAATTATAATCATAAATGTAATTATATATAAATTATTATATTATATTATATCAGCATATTAAGGCTAGAAACATGAATTCGCATAGTGTGGTTATTTGTATGAGCCTTCCTAACACGTGTTTCATAAATTTTGCAGTAACTTCTATTTGATATTTGTGAATTGTGTGAGATATATTTAATATTTTTTTCTAATAATCTTATTATAAAAAAAATAATAATCAATAAACAAAAAAAAATGTCAACAAAGTGATAACGGTGTATTATCTTCAATTTTTCACAGAATGCGCTTTACACTACTCATTATTATCTGGATAGTTCTTTTAATTGATTATTTTCATTTTTTCCTTTAGAATGATGATGGCGTAAATTCCGACAACATATTGGGGGTTTTTTTTAAGTTAAATCAATGCCGTGATTTTTAAAAAATTATAATTATAAAAACGACTTGCGTTAAAAAATAAACAAAAATTTTTTAAAAAAATGTCAATCCGATAATTGGTTGCACCCGTTTTATGCAAAAATGTAAAATTTTTGATTATGCATCATATAACGTTAAGCAAATAACGTATGGTTTTCAATGTAATTTCTAGCACACATAAATCCTACAGTTTAATTTAAATTATTAAAGTCATATGGTAACGAATGATCACTATCACTACACCTTTTTTTTCATCAATTTAAGCAATTCGTATAGTTTCTGGATTTATTAATTTAATCCTGTCTCCGCAATAGAAGTCCTCCATCAATTAAAATTAATCATAATTTTTTGTTATCAAATAATTTAGTCAATTCTATAGTTTAACATAAAATTAAAATTAATACCGATCAATTGATTATAGACGTTTCTTATAAACCGCATGATATACAAAATAATATGGAATATGTCCATAAGAAGTATAAAAAAGAATTTATAATTTTATTTTATTTTTTTTAGATAAAATGTTATTAATTAAAAACTTATTAAACCTACACCAAAAAAATTTGTTAATGTATAATTTTCTGATAAAATATAATCTCTTTATATAAGAAATATATGTTATATGAATAAACAATTTCAATAACTGTTTTAAAAAATGGAAAACGATTAATAAATATTTTTATGTATATATTATTTTTATCTTAATTTATTTAAATAAACAAAAATTTCATTTTGTAAAAGATTTGAATATGGTATTTTTATTTACAATAAAAAACATTCCACATTATTTTGAATATAATCTTAAAATATAAATGTATATTTGATTAGTTCATTTCGAATGTATGCATATATGTATATATATGGAAAGATATTTGTATACATTTTATATGAATTTTTCTAAAAATATTCAGAATATAAAAATCAAATATATAGCACATACTCACTTGAAAGCTTGAAATGAATCGGTAACATTATAATAAACATTAATAATAATAAAATATAAATATTAATATCGTATAACACAACATATTGAATCTGCTATATATAGTAGATAGATATACATTAACATTATATACATTCGATACGTGGTATGATATTGAAAGTGTGAAACATAAAACGTAAAAATAAAAAATAATAATAATATTTATAGATATAATCATATAATATAGTTATGGTATATATATAGTAGATGTGATTTTATATTATAAACTTTCAAATGAAAATATCTTGTATTGCATATTTATATTATGATCATATCGTTATATATCGCGTTATGATAGAGACATAAAAATGAATCTTCATGTTATTTGAGTTACTTTTTTAATATCTTTATTTACTTGAAAATAAAAAAAATTATTAAATTTATGTAAAAATATAACCTGTATTAAGTATTTGTATAAAAGTATTCCGGTATATTTAATTGAGTTGTCGACTTTTTTTTTTATTAATAATATTATTAATCCAAATTTATAATCTGTTTGAGTTGTATAAATATAATTATGTATATATTTCAAATATGATACACATTATATGAATGTAAAATTAATTATTTATACGATACATAATATTTTTTTATGTGTTATACATAATAATCAATCATATAATTGTTGGATTATTCAGTAGTAATGAATTCCACCAAAGCTATATATAACAACTTATACTATATGTAATTAAATTATTTAACAAGGTCCTTTAATTTTCTTTTAATTGTAAAAAGCAAACATTTTATAGTTGACCCATTCAAAAAATCAAAAAAACAAAAATCTATTGTAGTTTTCTATTTGAATCATTGTAGTTAGTATAAAGATTTTGTTTTGGTTTGAATTTTACTGGAGTTTCGTATAGATATAATATAATATGTGAATGACATCATTTTTGTTTTTGTATTTGAAGAAATCAAAAAATATTTAATAATTAACTTATATATCTCTCTTGATATTAATTTAAATTATATGTAAATGTTAATATTCTTTATTTAGTATATTTTTATTATTGAAATGTTAACGACTAATTTCCTTAATAAATAAATTATCAAATTTTTCATCCCACATATTTTTCATTTTTAACTATATGTATTTGACTATATATGATGCTTATATCAATATTTAGTCAATATTTGAAAGTGATTTTGTATGTTTGGCGTAAAATTACAATATATATTTTAAATGTCAATGAGATATCATATAGAATATATCAAACACAATCAGAACCTATTTGTTATTTGTAGAATTATTGAATATAAAAAAAACTATATACGAGCGCATGGATAAAAAAAATGTTATCGTATAATAATGCTTATAAAATTTAATAATCTTAATAATAATCGAATACTCCCACATTTGGGTGCATACTTTTGGATAATTGGATGAATTAATTAATTTATTTACAATTTAATTAAATTCTATTTTAATGCTAATACCATTATTATCCAGCGCAAGCACTTACAATGATATGAGTATTTGAATTTCACATATAAACAAATGAAATAACACGTGTTTAATAAGTTATTGCAGTAAATTGTATTTAATATAGTCAATTTATTGAATGTGTGAGATTTTTAATTTTTTTTTAATAATCTTAGATATTCAATAAATCAAAAAAAAATATTAACAAACTGATGACGGTTCATTATCTTCAATTTTTCGAAGAACATTCTTCACGCTGCTCATCATTACCTGGACAGTGTAATTTTTGTTTTATACGTTTAACAAGGATCCTTAATTTGAGCGTTTTATGTTATCGTGAGTAATATCCATGTTCCTGGTTTAGAAACCAGACAAAGTTGGGGTCACCTATGTCAAATATTTTTCGTCCTCCATGGTGATTTTTTAATTTTTTTTTTATTTAATATGATGGTGGCGTAAATTCCGACAACATATGTGGATTTTTTCTTGTTGTTATTGACTTGTGTATTTTGGAGTTATTTTTACCTTTTCTATATATTTTAATTCATTTTTCTTTAAACTCCGCAGTTAATTGTAGCATTTTATACCTTAAAGTTTTGTATAAAACGGCGAGTTGATGCGCACCAAGTGCATTTACTAGAGCTCTGATAACTTTAGTTTGGGTTTTAAGTTTCAATTACAAAGACCCGTGACTTTTTTTTTTTAATAAAACATTACATATATGGTTCTTTCACTAATGCTTTAATTTTTGAAAACTTTTAATATTTCACGATTTTTTGTTATTCCCATTGTAATAAGTTCACTTATATTTAAATTAATTAATTGAAATATTTAATTATTAATTTTTCGCTTTACAGCCAACAATCTGGTTTTAGTGTCCAACAACAGCCTTCTGTTGTTAATTTCTTAATTTGCGGCTTTTAAGGTGTCGGTAATTAGCGGCACGACCAATCGCAAGGGGAAAATACCACTCTGTGTTAAAATTCAGATTCGAAAAATAACCGAAACTAAAAAACATATTTTATGTCTTCAGTAGAATTCGAACCCACGACCCTAAAATTTCGTTAGAATTTTAGGTTTTAGGTTGGCATTTTTTACAATTAACACCATAGAGTCATATTATATTTAAATTATGAATTTACTAACTTATATTTAAATTATGAATTTAAAATATTGATTTGTTTTATAAACAATGTTTACAATAAAATCGAAACATAGTAATTATACTATCAATATTTTCATATTTATAAGTTCGCAGTTCGCCGTAACTTTGCTTCATACGCATATAAGATAGGGTTGAATTCGATATACTACCAGCCATTCATATACATATATAATTTCCAAGTTGTAAAACGTAACCTATTCAATGAAGGATTTGGCAATTTTTGAAGATCTCGTACGATAATTTGATTGTTATTCTATTGAAATAGTGAGTTCTTTAACCGGATATTTAATTCATAATCATAAAATTCGCTGACAAGTCACAAATCATTCTTATTTTGGTAATAATTCAAAAAATACTTCTTATTAATTTGCATTCAAAATTTCTCATATGCTAATGATAACGATAATAATTTTACGGATCGAGTTACTATGCCTAACAGAACTTACATTACGATTTCATTTTATTCAATCTAATATCTAAAATTTATAGAAATTTTAATTTTCCCAGGAACGACAAAATTGCATATACATTAATGTACAGTTTAAAAATGATTTACTCTCATGAATTCAAGCGGAAACAAATATTTATTATTATAATAATAAAAACTCTAAATATAATAAAAGCCATATTGCGTTATCAATACATATAACTTTTATAATATAAAAATTACAAAAATATCCATTTGTAAAATTTCTATTGACAAAATATAAACTCTCAAATATATATGATAATTAAAAATAATTTATAAATAATTATTACCTTGTTTGAAAAATAAAATGAAATTAAAAAATTTAACGTAATAATTATTTTGAAATTAAAAAAAAAATGAACGAGAATCTAAAATTGATGTAATTTCTCATAATGCAAATTTATTATATTAAAATAAATTATATTATATTATATATAGTAATTATATTTTTACAATTTAAAAAGTTATAATTGAAAAATAATTGAGTTTTGTTTTTTTGTTTCGCACGCTATAAATATTAATATCATATATAGCGTCATTATATTAGATTATAACTCAGAAAAAAAATATGTTTTAAATATCTTACCATTATCCATTCGATTTTTTTTGAACAATTCAATATTATAAATATCCATATGAAAAAGTATTTACCTATGTAAAAATGGAACAAATAGAAAATAAATAAAATTAATATAAAATAACGATTTATCTTTATAGAATTAATATTATATATAGAAAAAGGTATAGAATTAAACTTTATTATAAATAAAAAACCAAAGTTTATAGTAAAATAATATAATATAAAATAATATAGCATGTATATATATCATATATTGTATATAGTTAAAAATACCATTGTGTTTGAATGTCATATGCATTGATTGTTTTTGTTTTAATTTTTAATTAAATTTTTTTGTAGATGTATGATGTATGCATAATTTTTGCTACCATAAATTTATTATCTTAACTATTACATACTATAGACGATAGTTTTTGATTTCATCTATATACATATAGTTATCATACGACAATATTATTACTCTATTCTGTGGGTTTCTTCAAAAATACTGTATACAAAACTATTTTAAATATTAAATTAAATATTCCCTTATGTTATTTAAAATAATTAATTTTTCATAATCATTTATTGTGTTGTGCACTCTAAACGAGTTACTCATAGACCATGGCTATAATGCTAAAATAAATCCTAAGTTTAAATTCTCTTTGTGCATATGTAGAATACATATCTGGGACTTGGAATTCATCACATCCTGAAATGTTTTTACGAAAAAATTAAATTAATTATACAGTATAATTTATACTGCAATTAACTTTTAGAAAATCCCACCACTTATGTCATCAGAATACATTTTCTCACGCCCCGCCCCATACTGCTCATTTTGCATAGAGTTTTCTTTTAAATGATTTCAATTAAACAAATTCTGATTTGAAATCAATTTAATTGAATTGAAATGTAATTAAATTTATATCCCGTATACGTGAAAGATGATCTCATTCAAAATAAACCATATATCAATTTTACACATAAAATCAAATACATATAGGTTAGGTACCATTTTAATGTTTTGTATACCTTTCCATCTAAAATTGAAATACATATATTTATAATGTATATTTGAAATTCATTATATCGATTGAATACAATCATCATTGTGTATATATATCATCATATAACGATCCCATCAAACAAATTGTTAAAGACATTTTAAAGATGATGAAATCTAAGCATATATACAATCGCTTTAAACGAGAACCGAATAATGAATGAATTATGAAGATAAAAAATTTGAATGAAATATAAAACATTTCAAAAACGATTTTAATTTTTAATCGGTAAATGTATTTAATATCTAAAATATTACAAATAAAATATATTTAAAAGCATATTTCATTTCATAGTTCATATATTCATTTATATAAACATTCTTTAATATGTCTTTAGTTTACAAATTTTATGCGACAAAAATCTTATATGTAAAGGTTCATTATCGATTATGAGATTGAAGAAGTTCACTGAACTAAAATGTTCACCAATAGGATAACGATTCAATTTCGAATGAAATTGTTTGGTAGTAAAATGGATGTTAGAATATATCTTATTATATATGTATATGATTTTGTCATGTATGTAATCACAAATAAGTAAATTACTATTGTATTATTGTTCATCTCGCATATACCTATTCAAATGCAAATTGAATAGCTATATTTTTCTTCCATATACCTATATTTAATATTTCCATATATAAAATGAATCCCCATTTACTATATATAATATAGTACTCGTATATTATTTACGTTATGCTGTGTTGACATTCATTGTGTATCAATTCTATACGGGAAAATTCGTCTTTTCGTTAAAATTATCATACAAAAAATTATTTATATATTTGTATATAGCGCATATGTGTAGATATAAACATAAGCTTTGTGTGTATATTTTGAATCAGTATCATTATATATATTTATATATATGTGGGTTTTGTTAATTTTACGGATGTGGTTTTATTTGTCCTTTTATTACTTTTTTATAACTTCGTTCCGTTGAATGAAATTTTTTCTTTTTTAGATAAACATTACCTTTTACTACGGTTTTAATACATTGAATTTAAATAGAAATATGTATATATATTATATAAATATGTATATAATTATATATATATATATACAGATTTTGTTGGTTGCATGGATGTTCGGTTATGGTTACTTTTACGATTATTATTATTATAGCATTATAAGGAAAAAATAACATGAGATTGTTTGAATAATGAGATTATATTTCTTAATTTCACGATATATGTAAAGTAAAGGTATATATATAATTTTATGCATGCATTAATTCATATATGTACAGATATAAAATTAAAACAAATATTAATTATTTTCTATTTATTTTTTTTTTTCTATATTAAATGTATTTAAAATTTTAATTCATTAAATATTTGACATCTCTACAAGTATAATCTATAGCGATTTCAGGTATTTATTATTATTTGAAGATGACTTCTGTAAAATTATTGGACTTAGTTCCCATGATACATAGAATAAAAAAAACCTATACGTTTATTCCCATCTTCTTCATATGATTATCTGAAGAATCTCTATATACAAGTTAATGGAAGTCATTCTATATATAATTAAATTATACCGTAAAATTCTAATCGTTCTTTATATAGATATACAATTAAGTCACACAATATTTTTAACATCATTAACGCGAGGTAAATTCAATTTGTAATTTTCTTTTTATTTTCAAATTAAATATTTATAATTTATGCTTGCGTGTATAATAAATACCTATATATAGCGAACTTTATGAATATTCATATATTTTTAGAGATATGGTAAATCTAAGCGTGACATATTTTTGATTATTATTATTATAGAATAATTGAAAAAATATGAAAGTTATTTAGTTTAGTACTAATAATTATTTTAAATTTAAAAACGCTAATAATAATTTAATAAATTATTAATATATACCGATATATAATTTAAAAAACATTTTTTTTTAATTTAATAATGCGTAAGTGACATGTAATATAGGAAACAAAAAATTGCGGTACTCTATACTCACTCAAAGTACATTATAAGTATGATCATTTGTAAAATACAAAACATATTTTCAGACATTATATGTATATCCTAAACGTATTTCGTGTTATTTTATTTAGTTTTTTTTTTCAAATTGTTCATTATAATTTCTATTATTATTCCATTTAAGATTATATATTATTATATAAATGTTTATGGCTTTTTTGTTTTTCAATATGTGATCTTTTTATATTTGTTTGAGAATTTATATATTGTAAAGAAAAAGTTTTAGAACTGTGGATTGTTATAACGCTGAAAAGTTAATTTTTTATTTTTAGCCCATTATGGAAATGTAGAATATAAAATTTCATTGCATTTATATTATATCCTACGATTTTGATTAAAAACATTGCATATAAATAAGTTTTAAACCGAATGTTGAAACGGGTTTAAACAAAATTCTGCGTGTATAAATATCTCACAGTCAGTTAATAAATTTCCATATCGGTTTTTTCAATAGATATATTTACCAAGTTTTTTTTTTTCAAACTCACCTATAACAAAACTTGTTCGTATATTTTACAAACAAAATATGTTGTTTTTTTTTAAATTATATACAATTCTAAATTTAATAATGGTCCATAGCAAATAGCCCTCACATCGAAAATAATATAATAAATAATAACATATACTGAAATTATATTTATAAATATTATACTAAAATGAAAAACAAAAAAAAACGCAAAGACCTTGTATGTCTTTTTCTTATATTTTTGATCTTACCGAATAATGTAATATTATTTCAATTCAATTATATTATTTTTGTTAAATTTATATAAAATATTTCT
Organism: Dilophus febrilis; assembly: GCA_958336335.1. NCBI lineage: Eukaryota > Metazoa > Arthropoda > Insecta > Diptera > Bibionidae > Dilophus > Dilophus febrilis. Next base: position 39,309,220 of record OY284469.1, read on the forward strand.
ATATGCTGAGTATTTTTGAATTAATATATAAGTACATGTACATTTTTATAAAAATGATATCAATCTTTGTATTTGTTATTTTTTTTTTTTTGTTGTAGTTGATAATAAAAATAATTATGTATATATTTTTAAATTCCTATAAAGAAATATATGCACTCAAGGGAGCATACATATATATATGCTACTTAATTATTGGTTGAGGGTCACAATTAATTAAATTTTATAAATGAATCGAAATAAATAAAATACAAATTTTTGTCACAATTAAAACTATATTTAACAATATATTTCTATGTTTTTTTTTTTTTTTAATTTTTATTTTGAGATTAAGACGCGATACAGATGTTCATTTTTAAATATATGATAAAAGAATTTAAATAATATACCTATAACTTTTTGGGTGGCCTCATGCATATCCTTTCACGAATACATATACCAAATTTCAAATAATAAAAAAGACCAAACGTTTTGAATTTTGTTTTTATTTTTATTAACAATAATAATAATAATAATAATAATAATAATCAATATAATGTCTATAGCCATTAAATTGAATTCTTTATTGAAACACACCGAAAAAATTTTTGAAGAGAGGAAAAAATTTCCGTTATTTATTACCATAAATATGCATAATGCATATCTGTTTTATTCTTAATATATACGTTGATTTCTTCTATTTAAAATTATCCATCCTTTCATCTCTAAATTGTAAAACATATAATAATTAGGAAAAAATCCCATTTCTATATACAATCGTAATATATTTAATAAAAAAATTTATAAAGAAAGAATAAAATTGAAATTTATTGTCTGTATAATTCTGGTTTATTTTTTTTTTGTTTAAATTACACAAAAAAAAACACTAATGACTTTAAAATAAAAAATGATTATTATTAGTATATATAATTTTTATATTTATCCATTTTGTGTTTATCTAAAGTCTAAACCTAAAGTTAGCAATTGATTGTGTATAATATGATTAAAGGAAATGTCAAATTATATAAATGTATAACGAACGTCGACTATTATATATATATAGCGTGTGAATGAGTGAATATTATAATATTGTTTAAGAAATGTTTTATAGCAGGTACATATTTTAAAAAATCATTGATGCGTTTTTATTATTTGTTTGATGCACTTTATTGTACGTTTATAGTATATGCATTTTATATGTGATTTTATTCGTGTTCACTCAAAGGAAATGTTATTTGAAGGAAAATGCATCACTATATGTACATTGAAATAAAATCAATAAGAATTAATATTTAACATTGACCCAACAATGTTTGCAAGACTAATATATATATATAATATTTCTATAAAACAATTTGATCACATAACATATAAATTATCAAGTGCATCGAGATAGAAATTGTGGATTGATGTTTGTGGTACAAACTAATATTTTAAATATATTCCAAATATTTTATTTTACTGTGTTTTTTTGTTATATTAGAATTAAATATTAGAAATATCAAATATTTGAAATTAAAGATTAGATTTCAACAATATTTTTTTCGTATTTTTCATGAACAAATTCAAAGACTTGATTGATTAATATTTTGTTTATATAATGTTCATTTACTATATTTGTATTAAAAATTTCTATAATTTCTAATAACTTCTAAAATTTCTATTTCTATAAAAAATGTTCTATTTTCAATAAAATTCTGAATTTAAAAATAAAATTCAACCAATTAAATATTCAAAATAAATATATATTAAACCCAAATATCTTAAAAATCACGATTTTAACTCAATGCGTACTTTAAACTTTAAAGAACCATATGTGTGATAAGTAATGTTTGATAAATGGTATTCATCTGTATATATGCAGATAATTCTATACTTTCATTTTAATGACTTGAAATTAAAATTTCGGTATTTTATTTTTAAATTTTAATGTCATAATATATTTTACGATAAAATGATGCATTCGTACATTATAAATATGTTTCCGTATCAAATTTAATGTCATTCGTGGGAATGAAATTAAAATACTAGTATAATATCCGTATTTTACTATTAATCAAATGAATAATTTATTATGAATTTTCAAGAAAATAATAGCATATTCACATAAAATTACAATCAAAATAATTTCCTATTCAAATATAAAATCGCATACATCTCAAATATAAGTATATAAAAATGTTATAAAAACTTATTAATTGTATATACAATTATACTTACACATATATATATATATATAAATCTCACCTGACGTATAAAATATAACTTATGTTACCGTGCTCACCCTATTCAATTTACTTTATATATACACAACAAAAAAAAAAACGATTTGAATATATGCAGACGCAGAATATATATTAGAATTAATATATGAATATATAAATAAATAGAAAATCTGTTGATGATTACATAGGAAATGATGACGATATGGTGCGAGAATGACGCTAATAAAATCAAAAACGATAACAATAAGATGGTATAGGAATATATCACAAAATATACGCACATATATATATATATATATAGTAAATCTTGTATAATATCCATAAAATCTCGTCTATTCGTAGAATGTCGCACATTTAAAGAGGTATATGAACGATAAAATACGTAATGGTTTTTCATATATAGGTATACTGTATATTATATTTACTATATACCTATATATCTTTCACCTGTTTCGCGATTTCGTAAAAGCGTGACTGCCCTTATAAATTTATTATAATAACAATAAGGTTCATATTCATAGATCTTTAATAATTTATTTGTAACGAACACAAATTCGCCACAAAAATTTTAAGCAAACTCATACAATTACTGTTAAATCTTTCATATCATAAATTTTATTTTACACTTATTTACACGATAAACGTTTAACTTTATATTATAACAAAAAATGTTTGCATTTACTTTTAGATTAATTGCGATTCCCTGTAATCCAAAATCCAATATAAACTTTTAGATTATTTGTAATCGTAATCAAATTATTGGATTACGCTTTTCAAATAATCGCAATCCAAAAATTAGATTTTGATTAATAAAAGAAATGAGAAATCGTACTGCATTATCAAAAGTAATCATTTCTTTACAGGCCTTTAAAGCATATAGTTAATTAAAAACAATTGATAAATTAATATTTTTTGATATTATTGTCATAGAATTTTAGAAAATTCGGAAGAAGAATGTAACAAACAAACCTTTGTATTTAAATAAAATTAAAATATATCGGATATTCTTCGACAATTAACAATGTATAGCCAAACGAATTTTAAAATTATTACCAAGAAGGAAATGAAATGAATCGGTTCATAGTGTAAATAAACGAATATATTACATAAAAAAAAAGCATTTACATAGTAAAATTGGTATATATTAGAAAGATATAAGATATAAAAGAAGCCCAAATTTTAGTTCACATACGGTGTGAAAGCGTTTTTAAGATTACTGATATTAAAATAATTTTACATATTCATTAGCTTAAAAAATTATAATACAAATATTAAATGACATTTATAAGTAAAAAAACGTGAATAATATTTAATTTCAATTTTCTTAATTTATGAAAATATTGTCAAATTGTCATATTAATTATGATATAATAAACCTTCGTTCAAATTTAAAGATAATTTCTCAATTTTGGAAACACAATTGAACATATGATGTTTAATGGTTTCTAACACCCTATAAACAATATTTTATCATTGCAATCATGTAGACGCCATGTTAACGAGCAAACTTTTAATTTAAAATTTGAACCAATTAAAATTTATTGTGTGGAAGACCTTCATTAATGTATTTTAAAAATGTATCAAATGCATTTGACTGTAATGATTCTTCATTTTCCTGTGAACTCTGTGCCACAACCGATGGCAAAAGTACAGTTGTGTCGTCAATCAATAAATCATTATTTAATGCATTCAATGATTGCTCAGTACACATAACATCATCCGTTACACTTTCTATAATTTTTTCTAAAGGATCGACTGTATCTGAAAATATATTTTCAATAGATTGTTTATTCTGATCTTCATATGGCAATGATTCATTTTGGTTATTCATTTGATCTGTGAATAATTCATTGGACACAACGTTTATGACTAAATCACAATGCGATGAATTGGCAGATGTATCTTGACATTGATTTAGATTTATATCGGTTTTTGCGTTTGCATTTGACAAACTATAATGTATCATAGAAGAACCTAAATTTATATTTGATTGATTTTGTACTTTGGTTTTACTCGTACATATTTGAAAATGAAATAATAAATTTGATTTCCGTTGATATGATTTTCCACACATATCACAAATATATGAATTTATGGGATTATTGGTGTGTTTATTCATATCCTTTGTTAAATTGTATTTTTTGGTGAATGCTTTTGCACATAGTTCATATGCGAAACGCTTCTCATCTGAATGAACGGGAATGTGCCTGTTCAAATTGTGTTTTTGTGTGAATGCTTTACCGCATATTTGACATGCGAAAGGTTTTTCACCAGAATGAACGCGAATGTGCGGGGTTAAATTATGTTTTTGTGCGAATGCTTTACCACAAATTTTACACGCAAAAGGTTTTACACCTGAATGAACTCGATTGTGCCCAGTTAAATAAGGTTTGTGTGCGAATGCTTTACCACATATTTTACATGCAAAAGGTTTTTCACCCGAATGAGCTAGAGTGTGCCTTTTTAAAGTACTTTTATATTTAAAATATTTTAAACATATTTTACATTGAAGTTCGTCTTTATAATGTTTGCATCAATTTTAGAATTCATTTCGAATATATTGGTTACAGTCAGATGGCAAAAAAACTTAATATATTATTATGATTTGAACTCAATTTTAAAATAGATGAAGGTGATGATTTAAGAGTAAGAGCTAATATAAAATAATGAAAGATATGTGTAATACCAGTATTAGATAATAAATTGAAAAGTGTACCAAGTTATTGAAATTGAAAATAATATTTATCTAATTGATGGATAAAAATAACAAAAATAATGTATTCAAAATTAAAAATATAATGTCACCACATTAACAAAGTTCAATACATTATATTGATCTGTCAATGGGACAGATCAAGATAATATAATTGGGGATATTTAAATAGTGCAAAAAGTTGTTTAGATTAATTAACAAATATTTATACCAAAAATTAAAACACAAGATATATAATTTTAACTTTTATATTATAATACGATAATAACAATGAAATTGTAACTTAAAAATTATATAAAATATAGAAATTAAAAAGTTCAAAAAACCAAGTTCAAAAAAATATAATTGCAAATTTTATAATGTATATGTGTTTAAATTAATTAAATTTTTATAATAAATAAATTAACAATAGACATCAAATTCAGTGTTAATATTCTATTCATTCGATATTCTGCTTTAAATTCTATATAATGCAATTCATATATTTGTATTTATATACATTGTATATATTGTATATAATTTTTTTTTTATATTTGCATTTGCCTTTTTATTAAATATAATTAAAAGTGTTATTAAAATATTTAAAACTGTCAAAATATACACTTTTATTTTATAAAACGGTTTCAGTATAACGCAATCAAATTTTAATTTAAATAATATGTTCTAGAAAATCAACGGCAATACAATTAATAATAGCTTTTACGATTACCTGTATTCGATTCAATGAACTGAATTCAAAAATTTAGCACACAAAACATATACTACAGGCAAGGCATCTGCAAATATTCTATAACTTTAAACAATATTAATATTTACAATTAAATAATTTATATGTGTAATTGTGTACATCTATGATGCAGATTAAATCTAATTTAAAACCATGCAATATTTTATCAAAACGGCAAATAAGTAATCCGATTATATATATGCAATCTATATACATATATATACAGCTAATAAATTCAAATGCGTTAGTTTAGCAAACCAAATGAAAAAATAAATATAAAATTAGAGGCTCAATAAAGTTAATTTATTACTAAATAATCGTTAAAACTCATTAAATCTTATTTTCTTATAATAATATAAATACAACAAAACATATTTTATGTGGTGACTGTAGAATAATTTAATGTATACATTTACAATAGATTAGCTAAAAGATATACATCGATTGTTATATATCACAGTATTTTATATACAGAAATGAATTGATAAATTCATTCAAATACACAAATCAGAGAATGTTATTATATTGTGTGATCAATTTAAATTTCATAGTACATAAAATAAAATAAAAGACAATTAAATATATATATATATATATGGAAGAATGCAATGATAATAATAATATATACATATATATAGGTGAATGAATAATAAGATAATAAGCAAAGGTATATATAAGGAAATATATATTTATGTAACATTTGATGTTATTGAAATTAAAATTTTATGTATACTGTATACACATAGTTGTGTGTAAATACTACTCTAACCACTATTATATCGGCCACCTGCTATTTTATTCGTATGCTCGACTTTGAGATGTCGATTTTATTTCATAAAATGATGGTTTTAGTTCAATAATTGCGTTGGTTTGGGTTGGGATCAATAGGGTAGGCATTGACGATGTCATAGACTCGACAATGTTGCAACTGTTGAGTTCCTGATCAAGTACTTACATTACCTCCACGTGGTAACCAACGGTAACTGAAGTATTCAGGCTAAAATTGTAAGTGCGAAAAACACCCCAAATCCAAGGTGTCATGCGTACCGTGCCGAGGGATTAGTTGGCAGTCTGGGGTAACTGACTGTCTTGTACGGAGCCTCTCAGACACCGGGCGACCTCTGAGAGTATATAGCCTTGCGACAATAACGGGCACTGTTGTCGTCGACCTTTGTAATCCCGATTATTTACCTAGGCCCTGGACGCCATATATGAGAATGAACAAACAAAAAACAAAAAACCAAAACAAACCAACCAATAATAATGACGACCTGGCTATTGAACTGGATATCGATTTTCAAAAAATGAATGCGGATAAAATCTTAGCAACGGATGACGAAGCTATGAATTTTTCAGATGGAGACGCAGTCCCATTAGAAAAAGGTATGGATGCAGAAGGGAAGACGGCGGAAGCCTCACCCGGAAAACCAACCAGGGGAAATAGCGAAAACTATTTTACTGGAGCATCCAGAAGGAGGATTTCCAAATTGGTGAAATCGGGTATATCTCTTGAAGAGGCAAAATCTCAAGAGAGGGCCCGATACACCAAATGGAAATCCGAACAGCCGGACCGGGACTGCTTGAAAGGCATACCGGGAAAGCGACCGAGATCAGAAGGTAGCACGCCCGATGAGGGGCAGGCTACCAAGATCAGACATGTGTTGCCAGGAAAGTCGTCAGAAGCCAAAGCTCAGACGGCCCCCAGCAACACAGGGGTCACATATAGAGATGCGGTAACGCAAATTAAAGTGGCTATCCTACACAAAAATCATCCTGAAGCTAGCCTCAGTGATGAGGAAATCAGTAGGATTAGGAGGTCGATACTAATCGCTCTGGATAAAGCACCAAGCGAGGGACCGGCAATCCAATTCATAACTACGGTTAAAAAAGAGGGTTGGATTTCCCTAACCTGCAACAACAAGGCCACTTGTGATTGAATTGTAGAGTTGGGAAAAAACAATCCCTGGAAGGGGGTCAACGCCGTGGTTGCTCTTGGAGACTTGATCCCAAAGCAATTCACGTGCGTTACCTACGTCAACCCGGAGAATAAAGTGGCGAAGCATCAATTTCTGGAGCGCCTTAACAAGCAGAACCCAGAAATTGATGCTAGAACCTGGAAAGTTCTAAGGGTTGATGAGGACAAAAAAGGTGGACAAACATACACCTTCACAGCCGATGAAAAGTCCTGCAAGTGTATCAGGAAGAGCAGATGCAGGCTTTTCCTAGGGCTGTCCCAAATAGAGGTTAGGATCAAAGACGCTAAAGCTCATGATCCTAACACTAGGAGGGAGGAAGAAAAGAAAGGAGCGTCGGTGAGAGGAGAAAGGCCCGAGGCAAAGAGACCGGCTCGGGAAGCGCCGACGACGAGTTCGGGAAGCAGCCGGCTCACGGTAAGGATGGCTGAGGTGGTAGAGGCGGGGAAACATCAAACCGCTTACCACCTCAGCCAAAGAAAAATGCAGGAAGAAGGTGGAGGTGACGTAGAGCCCTCCACAGTCTTACTGCAGCGGGAGGAGGAGAAGAAGGACGGGTAGATGGCTCCCTTCAGGTGTATCCAAGCAAACCTACAACATGCTCGGGCAGCTTCGGCTGTCATGACGCGTAGGTTTGCGAAAGATCACCTGGATGTTGCCTTTATACAGGAGCCATATCATATTAAGCACAGTATAAAGGCACTGACAGGTGAGTTAGTTTACGACTCGGCCAATGTGGGAAAGCCGAGAGCATGTCTAATATTTAGGGGGGGAATTAATTATTTACCACTTTCTAGATTCTGCAGCAAAGATCAGGCTACAGCTGTCGTGGAATTAAACGGGAAAAAGGGGGTAGAGAAGTTGAAGATAGTATTCTCATCTCTCTATCTCCCTTATGAAGCAGATCAACCAACAACATCTATGATGGAAGAGCTGGTTGAATACTGCAGAAATAAAGGACTACACCTCATAGTGGGAAGTGATGCCAATGCTCACCACACTATTTGGGGTAGCACAAACATAAACAAAAGGGGTGAGTACCTACTTGAATTTATTTTGGGTAATGGGATGGAAATAATAAATACGGGATCTGCACCCACATTTGTTAATTGTCTCAGGGAAGAAGTTATAGACCTCACCCTAAGTACACCATTCATCAGTAATAAAATAGTTAATTGGCACGTATCGAACGAAACTTCTTTGTCGGATCACAAGCACATTAGATTCGACATTGCGGCTAGAAACGGCGTGCAGGAGACTTTTAGAAATCCGAAGGCCACTAACTGGACAACGTATAAACAATTAGTGGTGGAAGGATTGAGGGGATCAAAAGATCAAGCTAGGAACATAGATGACCTAGAATTGTTGGATGACCGCCTCCATAAGGTTGCGATACGAGCGTATCAGGAATCGTGCCCCGAAAGGGAGCGCAGAAGCAATCGTAATGTTCCATGGTGGAATGAGAAGCTGACTAGGCTTCGGCAGGAGACCAGGAAAAACTTTAATAGAGCCAAGTCTAGAAATGATTGGGCTATATATAAAGACAGCCTTTTAGAGTACAATAAAGAAATCAAGAAGGCAAAAAAGAAATCGTGGGATAACTTCTGTCAGGGAATCAACGATATACCTGCAGGAGCCCGGATACACAAAATTCTGTCAAAGGAGCATAAAAACCAAATAGGGTTAATGCAAAAACCAGACGGGAATATGACGGAAGATGCGAAAGAAACACTGGAGCTACTGGCCCAAACGCATTTTCCCCAGTCTAGCAAAATATCATCTAAAGAGGATGGTAATATCAAGAACGAATACTTTAGAAGACCAGTACCCCAGGACTGGAAAACAGCGGACTATATGTTCACAATAGATAAGATTTGCTGGGCCGTCGGAACATTTGGATCGTACAAAGCTCCAGGGGAAGACGGCATTTTCCCGGCAATGTTAAAAAGCGGTTTGGAACATATAGCGCCGAAACTCAAAAGTATCTTTCGATGCATGGGGATACATTCCCGAGGCATGGAGAACGGTAAGGGTAATATTCATACCTAAAGCGGGCAGAAGAATTGATTCTCTACCTAAATCATACCGCCCAATAAGCCTAACATCATTTGTACAAAAAACAATGGAAAAACTGGTAGATAGGCATATTAGAGACAATGTGCTGGGGAGAAACCCTCTGCATAAGCATCAATACGCTTATCAACCAGGTAAATCAACCGTACAAGCGCTACAAAACCTGACCTCGAGAATAGAGAAATCTTTCGAGGATAGGGAAGTGGCCGTAGGGTGCTTTCTTGACATCGAGGGAGCCTTCGATAACACAGCGTTCGATGGTATCTGTCGAGCCGCTGCAGTAAGGGGGGTTGACGATGTCACTTGTAGATGGGTTAAGGCCATGCTAAGGAATAGGATTGTGAAAATGACTCTAGCGGAAGAAAATCTCAGCATAACAACAGCCAAAGGATGCCCACAAGGGGGGGTACTTTCTCCACTATTGTGGTCCATGGTTGTGAACGAACTGCTGATAAAACTTAATGATAACGGGTTCTATGTGCAGGGTTACGCAGATGATGTGGTAATACTCATCTGCGGCAAATTTGAAGAAACAGTTTCGGACAGACTACAGACGGCTCTGAACTTAGTGGCGGAGTGGTGCCTATCGACGGGACTAAATATAAATCCTAAGAAAAGCACTATTGTGCCCTTCACTAAGAGGGGGAGCAGTAGGTTCAAATGTCCCATGCTGTTTGGAGAAAAGATAGAATTTTCGACAGAAGCGAAATACCTGGGGGTGATGGTAGATGCTAAACTAAGCTGGAACTCCCATATAATAAAGGCCACAGATAAGGCAAGAATCTCCCTATGGACTTGCAAAAGCTTAATAGGTAGATCATGGGGTCTTACCCCCAATATGGCACTATGGTTATACAAGGTTATAACAAGACCAATTTTGACCTATGCTTCATCAGTGTGGAGCAAAAAAGCCCAACAAAGAGGGGCGCAGGTCAAACTAAACAAAATTCAGCGTCTGGCATGTTTGGGGGTTACGGGAGCAATGCGCACCACGCCCACAGCAGCGCTAGAAGCGATTTTAAATCTTCCCCCATTGCATTTGTTCATTAAGAACGAAGCAAGGAAGATAGTACATGCAACGATGGTTACCGAAGGAATAACTAGGGTGGCAAAAAATCACCAATGGCTAGTCGATGAAATCAGTAGTGATGTAATTCTCGGAATGTTACTGGTAGAGGCCACTCCTAGGGTATATGACTTCGACAAGAACTTTTCGGTTGTGTTTCCCAATAGAGAAGATTGGACGGAGAACAAGATTAAATTCGCTGTAAACTCCCTAAAATTTTATACGGATGGATCTAAGACCAACGTAAGTACGGGCTCCGGGGTATATGGGGCGAATCCAAGATTGGAACTTGGGGCCACTCTGGATTGCTATAGCACGGTATTCCAGGCGGAAATCTATGCTATAGAGCTTTGCATCAGATGGATTAAGGATAAGGGTTATAAAGGGCAGCGTATCTATATCTTTTCTGATAGCAAAGCGGCACTTATGGCGGTGAACTCCCGAGAGGTAGAGTCGAAGCTTGTGCTGGATTGTCTAGGGGTACTGAGAGATGTGGCAAGGATAAATAAAGTCACAATGATGTGGATACCTGGACATAGTGGAATAGAGGGTAATGAGAGGGCAGATGCCATCGCAAGAAAGTGCTCTGCTCACTCGGGCACTCAACCTAGACCATTTTGTGGTTTAGCTAAAGCAACTGTTAGAGCAAGAATGAAGGAACTACTGCTGCGGGAGTCCCAGAAGCACTGGAATGACACCGATGGCTGCAGACATTCTAAGCTCTTTATTCCTGCATATTCAAAAGGACTGACGGAACAAATTCTCGGCCTAAATAGGAATAATACTAGAGTAGTGGTCGGATATTTAACCGGCCACTATAATCTAAGAGCTCATCTATACAGGATGAAAGTCGTAAGCTGCGATACGTGTAGGCTTTGCCACACGGAAGAGGAAACTGCGGAACACATTCTTTGTGAATGTGAAGCTTTAGCAGGGATCAGACTCAGGATCATTGGGTCATCATTTCCATTACCTGAGGAAGTTATGTCCATATCAATTAAAAAGTTGACCAGTTTCGTAAGAAGGGCCAATGAATGTATGAATATGGGATAGAGTAGGGCAATAACACAATGACCCCAGGGGGTCAAGTGTTTAGGGGATTGACGACCCAGTCCAATATATTTAATTCTAAATTCTAATTCAATAATTGCGCAGACAGAAGTTAAAAAACTTTTAAATTCAATTAGTTATGGAATTTATTTCAAAATGATTCAATTTAACAAAAAAAAAATTTGACCATTATAAAATCGGACACTTATATTATACGCTACTAATCTCCTTTGTAATGCCTCCTTTGGTATTTATGATAGCCTCCATTCTCTTAGACGTGGTATTTACTACATTTTTACATTCATCCGGTGTTTTTGTATTCCTCATTTCAATGATTTTTCATTGGAATTCTTCACTCCTTCAATTGTAACTTTCGGATAATTTTTTAACCTTGTCTTATTAATTCCCACATCGATTCTATTGGACTTAAATCGTATGGTTGTTTTTAATCTTATTATTATTAAGAATAACACGAAATATTCTTAAAGAACTTAATGTAGCGAAAATTTAATGTTACTGATCGTGATAAACGCAACTGTGATAACACAGGAGAAGTGTTGGACACGATATAACTTCTAAAATGGTCAACAGCAATCCAAAAAGTGGTCCCATGAAAGTGGACAAGGCAATGGATTCATAAACCGAAATATATGAATATAAGATAAAAATAGAAATATATTTTATTAAACAATGTTTTTTTCCCTAATAATAATCGATAATAATTTTTCAGCACAAATCAAAGCTCCTTTCAATTGTTTTGCAAAAAACAAAACAATAAACAATTTTGATTTCTGCGGCAATGGGATAGCATTATATTTTGATGATGAATGTAAATTTGTTATTGTTGGTGATTCCGATAATCGAGTAATTCACACAAAAAATGAAGCATTCCATCGTGATTGTTTAAAAGGCACTGTAAAATTTTCATAGAATAGGCATCTTCAAGTTCTGATTTAAGTCTAATAGAATCGATGTGGGAATTAATAAAACAAAGTTAAAAAATTATCCGAAAGTTACAATTGAAGGAGTGAAGAATTCCAAGGAAAATTCATTGAAATGAGGAATAATAGTGGTTAGAGTAGTATATTCAAAATAGTGAATATAGTGTATATAGATATATAGATAGATAGACACAAACATACCGTATTATAAATAATATATATACCCATCGATAGATGATTGTTATATGTAATGATGTCGATAAATTAAAGTGTATGTGTATACATATCATGATATCATGTATAAAATAGATATAGTTAGATAGGTATATTATATATACATATAGAGTGCCGTATAGTTTAGTTTATAGAAATATCAAGGAAAATTAAACTTGAATTTAAACTATATGAATTGTTTAGTATACAATTGAGATTTAATTAAAGATATGATATGGATATATTCTAGATAAATTAACATTAACCATTCAATCTCCTTTCATATAGCTATAGTTTTATATTACATATAACTGCGGATATATGGAGGTTGTGAATAAATATGTTGTGTTGTATCAGATGTACACATTGAAACGATAGTGGCCGCATATTTATAGGTATACATATAAGACATGAGATATAAAAAACGTTTTTTTGTGGTTGTGTTTGTTTAATAATGTGATTATGTGTATCGATGCTTTATTTATACTATTTATGTTTAACCATAATGATTTACCAACAAGTATATATATGATAGACATGTTTTTTTTCTTCATTTTATAGTACATTAAATTCTAAAATGTTAAATATAGAAAATTCATATATATACCATAAATATGTATACTTGATCTATCATCATTATAAAATATCTTTTTGTGATATAAAATTACGATGATGGATTGATTGTACCTGCGGTATTCTTAATTTAAAATTATATTATCATATTATATAAAAATTGTTTGTATTACTTTATATAAACATCTAAAATAAACTATACTATACGCGTTTACCTTTTACAATTAAATCTCTCAATTTTTTACATTAAAAATCAAATAATATCATCAATATATAATTACTATAGGATAAAGTCTGGTAATATGGCGCACTTTTTTTTTAATTCTAAAAATTTCCGATGTTATAAAAGAAAGATTTTTAATTGTTAAAAATATTTTGGTATGATATGAATTCTTTAAATTCCGATTATGTTGACTTGAGTTTTTGTAGCATTTACTTTTATGATTCATATTCGAACAAATGTCAATTAAAAACAGTGTTACTATAAGAATATATAAGTATAAGAAACTAAAATAATATAAAATTGATATAATTTATTAATTACTGTTAACTCTTTATTCAACGATTTTTCAAGGGACTGAAAAAGTACAGAAAACCGTGGACTAGCGGATTTTTTATATTTGAATTTCATAGTTTATTTCTTATTCATAAAACCAAGGAGCCAACAAATAAAAAACACTCCTTGAACTCAAAGCCCGTTCAATTAAGAGATGTCTGTATGTTTTACATATATAATTTAATTAAAAAAAGCAATATTGATAGATCGCAATATTTAAAAATCAGTTTTTTTAAATCACAAATTTTAATTCAATGATGCAAAATCCTTATCCTTCAAATTATGTCTGTATATATGAAAAATGTGACTCTATGTGGATAAAAATGCCACCATAAAATTCTAACAAAAATTTAACAAAAAAAAAAAAAATTTGAATCCAACTGAATACATAATATATATTTTGTGTTTTGCCGATATTTTCGAATCTGAATTTTCTCACAGAGTTGCATATTTTCCCATGCGGTATTTTCGTTAGATCGTAAGGCTAATTACACACACCGCTAAAGCAACAAATAAAGAAATCAACAACAGAAGGCTGTTGTCGGACGCAAAAACCGATTGTTTTTGTTGTAAGCGGAAATTTTTTTTTATATGAAAAATATATCGTTTTTATACACCTGAATTCATTTTTAAAGCAATTTATTAATCATATAAAATGTGAAGAAATAAGATTTTGGAAGCACTTAATGATTTAAACTGATTTATTACCATCTGACAAATGTGATAATTTAGTTTACTGTAGACATATTTTCAAATCAAATATGAAATAATATTCAGAGATGTCTTATAAAAAAGATTTCTTTTCATGAAAATTTCTGATTCTGCAAGTTACTCTAACATTAAAAACAATCAACAAATATTACTAATCTTAATAGTCGCATTAATGCACTCATTTATAAATGCAATCACATCAATTTAATTCAACACAAATTAATTGAATTACATTTTGCATTATATATATATATTGTCACATTCCAAAAAAACAAACATGTAATAAATATTTTACCACATGTATATATCACTATTTGATAAACAAAATTTGATAAACATAAACATAAACATTAATGAGATATATTTACAACTATATAAACAAATATGAATCTATAATGAATTTAATATATTTGTGTAATGTAATTGTATATAAAATATTTATATACATGAATGTAATATATAATAATTACCCTTATCTTGATTGCTTGTTGTCTATAACATATTATATACTTAGATACTAGTATATGCTATTCAAATATTTTCTATTCATACAGGAAAAATTATTAAAATATACATAGTAATACTATACATGTATAGTTATTTATATTTCTTGTATGTTGTAAAATGAATTGTGTGTGATATGAATGTGATCTATATAGAAATGATTTATGGCTGAAAATGTAACCATTTGTCATATATATATATAATTTATATATATAAATTATGACTATAAATTATGATTATAAAATTATGACTATTTAATCAATATTTTAGAATTGATTAATTCACATTGAATTGAATTGGAAAAATAAAAATAAGTTGTTCCGTATAGCATTTTCAAAATTTCCAATTTTTTCTTAAATACGCGTTAAACTAAAATTTAAATGGAAGAAAACTATGATTATGTAATTAAAAAACTTAGAAAATTGTATTTTTGAGAAAATTCTGTTCAAAAAATGTATATATACAATTAAAATTATGTTGTCATTAGGACAAACTCTTTCACTCCAGGGCACTATCTCACATTCAATGTAAATATGATTTGTAAATTATATTCATATATTATATTATATAAACAATTATTAAGATATTATAGATATTATAAGAAAAAAATAAATATATGACAAATTTTTGAAATATTTTATCGTGAACAGTTTTCATTATATATTCTATAAATAATTAAAGAATTTCATACATGAATCAATATCATATTACAGTACCTATATTACAGTACCCATACTATATATAATATAAAAGGGCACTTTAATACATATTTAACTGACAATACATATTTAACTGAAAAGTACCTTAATCAGTATCTATACATATACTATATGTATATATAAAAACTAAAATTCTTTATAAATATTATGCGGTATGTATGAGTATATGCGCTTAATAACAATTTAAATAGACATATCGTAAACTATTAAGATTTATATATATATATTCTTTATTCTTTATTTCACATCTCTATAGAAGAATATTCTTTTAATGAATGACCCAATCTCACAGCTGGAAATATTAATAAATACACTATATCTCGGGGATATATATGTATATAGGTTTAGATAAAAGATGAATAATATTATAATATATATTTATATTTCGATTTGATAAAATTTTATTTATATATATTTATTTATACTTTATAAATACATAAAATTTAATACATATATTATTTTGAACATCAATTTGATCTTTACATAAATCTTAAAGATCTTATATATATGATATGATATTTATATTATTATTTATTTTTTTTTTATTTTTAATCTGATGTATGGGCGAAACCGATTTGTATTTTTAATTTTTTTTTATTGTTTACCATATGAATTGCTGAAGATTATAATGTTTTTGTGTTTTTATAGATAGATATACGTTTTTCCATCACTATATCGTTTTGATGAATATTTATATAAAAATTTAAAATTTTTAATTGATAATGACCATAACCTTTTGGTTTAAAAATAATATTAATATATATTTTTTTTGTTTTGTTTTATTGGTATTTTCTAATTATTTTTTTACTTTTATTGTGTTTTATGCCTAAATCGTTAATAAAAACAAATTTAAAATTCAGTCATATATCTAAAATTATTACATTAATTACCTGCGATTATGTTTATTATTTTTGTAAATAATGATATGCATTTTTATTTTTGGGTTTTTAATTTAAAATGATGTATTGAGCAACATATGACTAATGGAAAACGATTAACTATAATTAATAATATTTTGATCGGTCTAACTATATTTTCAGTGATTATATAAACACTTCATTTCAAAAAAAAAAAACTGATCAAATAATGCTATTTCTCAAATAAGGACATATTTCCACGGACTTATACATTGTATTACAAAAGAAAGGTATATTTTTCTATAGCTTTGTAGTACGAAGTCTATACGGCCGTTGAATATATGCTCAGAATCTAATTATTTAATAAAATACTTTCTATTATATATAAGTTTATTTAACTATATATACTTCTATTTAAATGTTACTATGTATCCCAATGATATATAACTGTACGTGTTTATTAAAAAAGATAAAGAAAATATAACATTTTATACTAACACCATTTAGTATCATCATCACATGCAAATAAAAGTGAAAATATAATGTCAATATACATTTTCTATAAAATGCAAATTTAGTTATACACAAGTATTTTATTTTAAAGTTTGTATATATGCAAATTTGCATATACATACTTTATGTGCGCAAATAATTTTCTTTGACAGCATATTTGAAAAATCGTGACGAAAATAATAAATGAATGAATATAATATAAAAATTGTATCCCTTAAATGTAGCGATATATTAAATACATAACAACATCTATAGACATACTTTTATTTATATATGCGTCAGAACTTTTCAATATAGGCCATTTGATGAGCTTTTCACATTATACACATCAAATCAAATTATATATTTTAAGTTTAATATAATATCTATATGTATGGTATAAGAAGATTCTCTATATGTGAATATGAATATTCTAAAACAAATGTTCCTTATAAATTCTGATATAATAAGAAATTATGATAAACGATTTCAAATACGTAGATTTTTTATAAAACTTTACATTTTTTCATAATCAATAAATTCCGGATCATTAAATATTAGGGATAAGTATGGGAACTAAATATCATTTTATTATTTATAATTACAAATCAAAATGATTTTTTTTATTAAAAAACCACAATTTTAAAAACCACATTTCTTTTTACAATTTAAACAATAGGAATTTTTAGTTTTCATTTCAAATTGGGATATTTACAATAATTGCACCAAGTGATTTCCTCTGTTCATGTGGGTAAAATGGTGATATTTCTATATGAACAAAAATAGATAATATATATATATATATATATATATATAAGAAGAAGAAGACATATATTTTCTGTTATGAAAAACATTTTCTACAAATTTTCTTTAAACATATATACTTATATATAGATATATACCCAAAATAATTTCGAATTGCCGGAAGCTTATTCATTGTAAATTCCATAGAGAATATATTAGATTTTGATGTATAATACAAATATTTTATATGTACGACGAATACTATTTATATATGTATATATAAAACATAAAATTGTTGTACAAATTTAAATATATATAATGTCATATATACCATATATAACATTCCGATATAGATGTTTCTATATCCATATACTATGATGATATATACTATATTTCTAGATGTATTATTATTATTATGTTGTAAAATATTCAAATATAAATTACACCTTACTCAACTTACATCCATATTTACTTATTTCAAATACTTATATATATATAGAATATTGATGATACCGAATGATTATGTATGCGGAACGTTTGCTAAAAGAAAATATGAAAATTTTTGAGTTTGTTGAAGCGTCAATGATCAAATACGAATAGAAAAAGTTTTTCATTTTTTTGTACATTTGAATATTTTGAAAAAAAAAAAGTTAAAATGAAAATGTATTGTAAAATTGATGAATATTTTTATACAACACTTTTTTGTATATCATAATAATCTGAATGAATATATTAATAACGAATATTTATCCATTTATATACGGTATACACAGGAATCTAACAAAATTTGAATGCATATTATAATGACACAATGACATACTAATGGTATTTATATTTAAGAGAATATATAGAAATAGAACAAAATATTTTATAATCATTCATATATATATATTTATATGGTATATACATATATGATTGCATGAACGAATACGAAAAAAAAAATCGATTATACTAATTTTCTATTTGTGTATACATTTATAGATGAATAATTTTTGAAGTACATATAAACATATATATATTATTACAACTACCAATTTTGTTTATAAAACGATAGCAAATTTCTTCCAATGTATATTTATTTAATACTAAACAAATTGTATTGTATTTAAATATATGTATATATAATTACAAAATATATCCAAAATTAGAATCAAAACCCACCGTACTAGCGCATGAAGCTGTATTTTGAGGAAAAACTATAGTTTTCAGCCGGTAAAACGTTTCAACCTTTTAGCATTAAGCTGATATAATAAGAAAACAAATTGATTTAAAACGATTTTCAGTCAAACTGAACATGTATTATTACAGCTGAAACAATATATCCTAGCATTGTGAATGCCAAAATGCCAAATTTACGGGCATCTAGCTAGGGGCCTTCGTCATATTATCATGCTACACTGTTATGTCTAACAAAGTATCATATGTAGCATTTAGTTTAATTTTGTATATTGTATTGTAGGTGTATTAGAGTCGCCAATTAGTCAAAAATAAAGGAAAAATAAACCAAACAGCTATTGAATAGTTTTTACCAATAAGATGAAAACTATAGTAGAAGTAAATAAAAAACACCTAAATATATAATTAAAAATAAGTGCAAATTTGTCTTAAAATTATTCTTTTCAGTTTAAAACGAACAAAAATCTCCAGGGACACATTCCCTAACTATGTGAAAATGTGAGAATGTGAGGTGACAAATTTTCAGTCAAAAGTTTTCTCACACCACAAATCTCATATCACTTAAAATTGCGATTTCGTATTCTAAAGTGAAATTATGTACTATTGGTGTGCTAAATAATATTATGTGAGAAAACATAAAGAAACATTTGGAAAATTGTAAATAAAAAAAAATTGAAACAAAAAAAGCGTAAACAAAAATATATATTACGAAATATATTGTTCAACGTAATTTGGATATTTTTTAATTTTATAAATGCAATAACAATAATAATATTTATTTTATAAATATAATTAACTAAAAAACCGTAACTAAAGTAATAGAAATGAATTCGATAAATCTTATTAATATATGTGTTATGACGAATATTTTTGAAGGTAACTAAATAATTAATAAATAACTAAATCGACGATTCCAATTTTAATTTTTTTATTATAATTTTTAATGCGTGTAATAATAAATTTAATTTTAATGTTTTTTTATAATAGATCTAAACAATAAATGAATGAATATAATAAAAATTAATTCAATTATTTAGTGAAAAAACTAAAACGCAAAAATATATAAAAACGTATACAAAATATTGGTTACACCATTGAAATTGAAATTACTTTATGTGTACGTTTCGTACAAATTGTAAATGGGTCGTTGTAAATTTTTGCTTGTATTTTGTAGTTGTTTTGCTTTCACAGACATTATAAAAAAATTCAACGGGTGTGTTTGTATATGTGGTTGAAAATTGGAATTTACTACCAAAATATATTAAAATATAGAGAAAATAGATATTTAACATGATCTTTAAAACAGACTATTAAGTGATTTATTAATTTTAGTTTTTGTTTGTATATCATAGGTCGAGCTGGGAAATTGTTTACCAGATTTCTAAGACAATAGGATATTCTGAACGGCACATTGGCACAATTGGCACATTTATAAAAATAAAGTTTGAATAATTTAACAATTCAATAAATGTTTAATATTTCATAGAAGAACATTTGAAATTCGCCGATTATTGGTTCAAAACATATAGCCGATTTTCCATTCGAGTTCAGTGAAAAATCAAAGAAATTTGCGATACTGTAAAAGTGAACAACCAAATGGGGCAAACACTTTATACAGTACATCAAAAACATCGGAACAAATTTTACGAACAATTTTTGGAAAATAAACTGCATCATTTGAATAAATATGGCGACCTTCAAATTTTCTTCTATGAAAGATTAGAAATTGATTGAATTTTCAAAGTATTCAAACCAATTGAAAATTGGAGAAAAACTATGGCTGAGTAAATCGAAAAATTTCTATAAAACAAATAATTTGCTTTTAGGGATGTGTCTTACGAAATATTCTATCCTTTTCGTAATATGGCAAAAACATTTCCCGCTACGCCACTCATAGTATTGTTTATTACTTACAATATTTGATTATATGTACATTTAAATAATTTGACTAGAAATCGATTCATATAATTATAGTAAGAAGTTGTATTCAATCCATTAAAACGAAGTCTTTAAATCCTTTCTATAAATATTTAGATATCGTTTATATATCAGTATGATAAAGGAGCACTGTTTGAATTAAACACTAAATGTAACATCGTATGATTGTAAATTCATTATACAATATCGCAACAACTTCAATTTATTAATTCATTATATTTTCTTGTGAAAACCCCTGAATCCAAAAAAAAACTATAAACTTTTTATTTTGTATTTAAGTGTAATAGTATCTTTTCCAGTAGAATTGATATACTATACGGCAATTGTTTCTAGGTTAAATCTAAATATATGATAAAAAAAACAAAGAAATTAAAAAATGCAAAAAAAAATTGTTAAACAAAAAAAAATTAAATAAATGAAACTTTTTAACTCAGGATATTTTTTTTGATAAATCTTTTAAGTTTTCTTTCATTTTAGTTTAAATTAAAATAAAAGTTTTTTTTTGTTTTATTTATTTATTTTGAATTTTCTTTTTATATTTACATTGAAATTTAATAAACTTTATTAGTTTGCTCCTATTTTCCATATATATAATAAATAATTTTTATTAAGTTCGGAAAATGTTTATTATATTCTTATTTAACATTAAATTATGAAATATAATTTTAAAATTACTTTTAAATGTATAATATGTATAATAATAATTTAACTGTTTTGAAAAAAGAAATATTTTGTCTGGAAAATATATTTTTATGTATTGATTAAATTATTGGTAAATAGATAAACTTTTGTAAATAAATAATATTTAGTTTTCAATAGCAATCACTATATATCTATATCTATGGGGGCGTCTCCTGAAAAAATTTCTCCGTATTACCAAAAGGATAGGATATTTCGAAAGGCACATACTTAAAAGCAAATTTATTATTCGGAAAATTAAGTTCGTTGCACACCCAGATACTTTTTTTTCTTTAAATTAGCAAATGATACATGTGCCTCTGCATCTATGCATATGAAGATGGATGTATAAAGATAAATGTTATCTGCGTGGTAAACAATCTTCATTTTTACCATAAGAAATGTTTTACCTTAATATTTTAGATTTTCACAATATATTATATTGTATTGATTGTATAAGTATATACATTTCCGGATCATTTTATTTTATAACATTTTAATTCAATAAAATAAAATATTTATTTATTTCGATTGCATAAACAAATAACACTTTCTATAATAATAATGTAATAATAATAATATGGATGTAGTATAATAAAACAACAGAGACATATTTTAAAATGATTAATTTTTAATAAATTAAATTTGTGTTATTGAATATGGATATTTGGAAAAAATTTAGTTTATTTTCAATGTCAAATTCGGCACACCTTCATAAACTTTAAAATATATCTTATAAGAGCTTAATATAGGAAATATGTACTTCTTTTATATTTTATACATTTGTATATGAATATAAAAATATGTTAAACAATTTATTTATAATTATTTTCAACCCTATATTTATATGGTGTTAAAGAATTTTCATATTTTACATATATATATATATATACGCAATGAATAATAATAAAATTTATACAGAATTATTACATAGGATATTTCTAAAGTACCACAAAAGGGTCATATTTCTACAATATAGATCTATATACTGTCTATAGTATGGTAAATATAAATGTGGTGTTTATACTTCATGAATATTCAAAGTCCACTTATTATTTCTGTTTGTGGGTACCTCTGTCTGTATATACATATATATTTTATATTATAAAATATATTACCACATTTTAAATCTATTACAATTGCGTATACATGCATTTAATTAGACACATCTTGATCTTATCAAAATTTATTAAAAACTGTATTAAAAATTATAGATATTATACAGTTATACCTTCTAATTGGACTCATCTGTAATCGGACCATTTACAATTAATACTGTAAGAAAGGTTCATCATAAACATCTGTATAAATTTACCTCTGTAATCGGACCACCCTGAAATTGAGTCAAAGGTCCACTTTATACACTTAATTATGGATCTTCTCACCTTTAAACCAAATATATGTATTGTTACTGTTATTGTCGTTGTTGTTAATGTGCCAGCGAACATTTGTTGTTTATGTGTTTTGTACATAATTTTATAGTTTGTTTTTCTTTGTTTTATATATTGGTAAAAAATACATACGTATTTTTTTAAATTCGTCCGTTTGTTTGATATACTACAGGAATAAGGAACATAAGTAACAAATTTAAAAAGAAATATATTGCCTCAGTTTGAAGAAAAAAACGATCACCTCTATAATAGGACCACCCCGGAATCGGACCACTTTTACTCGGTTCGCCAGGTGGCCGAATTATGAGGTTTAATTGTATATACATTTATTTCTAAACTCACTTCATATTAATAATATGCATATTTAAATTTGAAATTTTTTAAGGGCTGAGCGATTTTTTAAATAATATGGTACATATATATGGGTATATAATGGTATTAATAAAAATTAATTCACCTACAGACAGTGTAAAAGACTATTCTCTTCTTTTAAAAAAACAACCGAATTTATATAATTTTTTAATATTTTTGGTTGTTTTTCTAATTTTTTCTCTAAATTTTTTTTTAAACACTCAAATTATTTTTGTTATTGTTGTATTTTAATGTTATTTTAAAATTGAGAGTCAAAAATACAATCCCATTCACATGTACGCCATTTAAAAACTTATACAAATGTAATAAATAGAAAAACAACCAAATAGAAAAACATTAGGTGTGAATGTAAACTGAATGTCTTATTTATGTTCAAAAAATATTGTTTGACAATATGAAAAAGCTGCTCTTAAAAAGCAAAGGGATGTACATTTTGTACATATATACACATTTTGATCAATACAATGTTTCTCTGTTCATTGCATTCGCATATTAGATTATTAACTGTATATATAATATATAATATATATATGTTATCAGTATTATATATGTACTGATCACATAAATGAGAAAAACCCTATTTAGTCGTGAATATTGGCATAAATCCAAAAATATAAATTTAATCAAGACAGATGTCGTCTGTCGTCAATTATTTACATTCACCAAATTTTGTATACACAAATATTTATAATCAATTTCAATATGTATTATTTATAGAAAGGAAAGATAAAGAAGTATAAATTAGATGTTTTGCCGTTTTCTACTTTTACTTTACTTTTCTTTGTAATGCATTTTATTTCAATAATTTTATACCTTTTTTTTCAGAAATTTTCATACTACAGATAGAATTTTCCACGTAAAAAAAGCGAATTTCCATTGTGTGCTGTATTTTCATTTTGAATTTTATTTAATGTTTTTTTCGTATATGAACGTGATATGAATATAAAATAAATAATTTTTTTTCATTTCATTTGCATTTTAATAAAAAAAACATTTTTTTTATTCACAATACCGACGCATACACAATTTTTTCCTATACCATTTTCATTTTATTTCCTTTTTTTATTTTTTCGTTTTGTTGTTTTGTTTTTTACTTTCATTGTATCATTCATTAATTGCTATTTGCACTCAAATATTGTTATGTACTTGATATAAATATATAATATATATAGTTTTTTTGGTTTTTCCATATTATATTTTTTCACTTAATTACTTTTTTTTGCATTATTATATTGTTCATAAAGTGTTTGGTTGTTTTTCGTTATTTATTTTGTAAATTGAATTGGTAGTGAAATGATTGATAATATATAGATGTTTTTAAATATTTATAACTCATAATTTGGTTTAATTTCTGTATTTTGATTCAATTAACCTTCATCTGCTTTTCAAAAAAAAACTTACATTGCCTAGCCCATTCTTGTGGAATCGAACGGAGTACGTTTCGGATCCTCATAAATGACCTCATACGTACTCTATAACAACTTTGTAATCAAGTTGATGTTAATTCTTTGTTTATTTCAAAGTTATAACCATACCTGTAATATCTTTATTACAATTAAATATGATTAGGATTATTTTTAATAATTATTAGCTAATTTTTAGATTACGATTACAAATAATATCCAAAATAAATTTAATTTTATATTGGATTACAAGGAATTGCACAGTAATATAAAAATAATCAATAATTAATCGTAATGAAGTTATTACAACTCTGATTAAAACACAAGTAATTAAATTGTAAATATTTCTATTTATTATAAATATGTTAAAATATCGTAACCCTGTAATCCCAATTACTTTTTAGATTATTTATAGATTGCTTGCAATTCCCCGTAATCCAATATCAAATTGAATTACGTTTAGATTGTTTATCAAAATGGGGATTATTTTTTTCAAATAATCTCAATCAAAAAATTAGATTTTGATTATTAAAGGTAATCGTAATGTTTATGTAATGCATAACCAAAAGTAATTCAACAATTACTTTACAGGTTTTGATAAAAGCATAGTAAATTAAGCCCATTTGATAGGTCAATATTTTGTGATATTATTGCAATAGAATTTTAACAAATTCGGAAAAAGAGTCTAAAAAACAAATATTTGTTTTTAAAATTAAATTAAAATATATCGGATATTCTTCGTCAGCTTTTATATCATTATTTTATGAGAACAACAATAGTAATTATCTTGATTTCTTACATTAATATATATCGTTTGTTAAAAATACAACCAATGAATTTCCATTAGTTTTGCACTACAAAATCCGAAGAAAATATCAATTTTTATATTACTGTTAGTTATAGTTCATTATTATATTTTTTTATTTATTAAAATTAAAATTTTTCGGTATACAACCAACAATCCTTCTGTTGTTAGTTTCTTAATTTGTGGCTTTTACGGTGTGTCGGTAATTAGCAGTACGACCAACCGCAAGCGGAAAATACAACTCTGTGTTAAAATTCAGATTCGAAAAGTAACCGTTTTTATTTATTATACTTGCCAAATAATCTAATTGATATTCAAAAGAAAACACTCACTGAATAGAAAATTATTTTATGAGAATCAAACATTATTTCGACAATGTAACTTTATGTAACTTCGATGAAATTTTGGCATAAAGTTTATCAAAATGTAATGAAAAATGATTTTAGACAGATTCTCATACCAGTTTTTTTTTAAATAAATCTAGGCAAGAGGTAATTTACCTATAATATGTTATATTCATATATACATATAATGATATAATTTATTAGAATGAACAAATACATTATATTCAAAAAGTAAAATATGTAACGTGACGTCTCCTCTAGTAAAATACCAACAATGTATAGCCAAATGAATTTTAAATGATTCCCAAGAAGGAAATGAAATGAATCGATTCATAGTGTAAATAAATGAATATATTACATGGATAGGTAAAAAAGCATTTAGATAGTAAAATTGTTATATAAAGATATAAGATATAAAAAAAGATCAAATTTTAGTTCACATACGGTGTGAAAGCGTTTTTAAGATTACTGATATTAAAATAATTTTACATATTATATTCATCAGCTTAAAAAATTATAATACAAATATTAAATGACATTTATAAGTAAAAAAACGTAAATAATATTTAATTTCAATTTCATCAATTTTTCTTAATTTATGAAAAAACTGTCAAATTGTGATATTAATTATGATAGAATAATAAATTCGTTAAAATTTAAAAATAAATTCTCAATTTTGGAAATAAAATTGAATAATTATTTGATTGAATAATTATGTTGTTTAATGGTTTCTAGTACCCTATAAACAATATTTTATCATTAGAATCATGTGGACGCGATGCTAACGAGCAAACTGTTGATTTAAAATGTGAATCAATTAAAATTTTTGTTGGAAAAATTCTTCAATTAATGCATAAATGTCTTCGGAATTATTCGCAATGTGTAAATGATTTAAAGATGAATTCATTTGGTTAGGCAATTGTTCATTACTCTTTGTGGATTGCAATGATTGTTCATTTGCCTGTAAATGCAGTGACAGTACCGATGGCACAGGTACAGTTGTCTCGTCAAGCAATAAATCATCATTTAATGCATTCAATGATTGCTCAGTACTCATAACATCATCCATTACACTTTCTATAATTGTTTCTAAAGGATTGACTGTATCTGAAAATATATTTTCAAAAGGTTGTTCATTCTGATCGTCGTATGGCAATGATTGGATTTGATTACTCATTTGGTGTGTGATTAATTCATTAGACACAACGTTTGTGGCTAAATCACATTGCGATGAATTGGCAGATGTCTCTCGACATTGATTTGGATTGATTTCAATTTTTGCGTTAGCATTTGTCAAGCTATAATGTATCATCGAAGAACCTAAATTTATATTTGATAGATTTTGTACTTTGGTTTTACTCGTACATATTTGAAAATGAAATAATAAATTTGATTTCCGTTGATATGATTTTCCACACATATCACAAATATATGAATTTATGGGATTATTGGTGTGTTTATTCATATGCTTTGTTAAATGGTATTTTTGGATGAATGCTTTTGCACATAGTTCATATGCGAAACCCTTCTCATCTGAATGAACGCGAATGTGCCTGGTCAAATTGTGTTTTTTTGTGAATGATTTATCACATAGTTCACATGCGAAAGGTTTTACACCCGAATGAACTCGAATGTGCTCAGTTAAATATCGTTTTTGTGTGAATGATTTATCACATAGTTCACATGCGAAAGGTTTTACACCCGAATGAACTCGAATGTGCCCAGTTAAATATTGTTTGTGTGTGAATGCTTTACCGCATGTTTGACATGTAAAAGGTTTTTCACCAGAATGAACGCGAATGTGCGCGGTTAAATTTTGTTTTTGTGTGAATGCTTTACCACATATTTTACATGCAAAAGGTTTTTCACCTGAATGAACGCGAATGTGACGGGTTAAATTGTTTTTTAATGTGAATGCTTTGCCACATATTTTACATGCAAAAGGTTTTTCACCGGAATGAACGCGAATGTGACGGGTTAAATTGTGTTTTGATGTGAATGCTTTACCACATAGCTTACATGCGAAAGGTTTTTTAGCTGAATGAACTCGAATGTGATGGGTTACATTTTGTTTTGATGTGAATGATTTATCACATATATCGCAAGCAAAAATGTTTTTGCCTGAATGAACTCGAAGGTGAGTTTTTAAATATTTATTTTGTGCGAACTCTTTACCACATATATCGCAAGCAAAACGTGTTTCATCTGTATGAACTAGAGTGTGTAGTTTTAAGGACTTTTTAGATTTAAAATATTTTAAACATATTTTACATTGAAGTTCGCCGTCATAATTGCTTTGATCAACTTTAGAATTCATTTCGAATATATTGGTTAAAGTCAGATGGCAAAAAAACTTAATATATTATTATGATTTGAACTCAATTTTTTATATATGAAGGTGATGATTTAAGAGTATTAGATAATAAATTGAAAAGAGTACCAAATTATTGAAATTGAAAACAATTATCTAATTGATGGTTAAAAATAACAAAAATTATGAATTAAAAATATAATGTCACCACATTAATGAAGTTCAATACATTATATATTAATCTGTCAATGGTCTGGTTTGGGGATATTTAAATAGTACAAAACGTTGTTTAGATTAATTAACAAATATTTATACCAAAAATTAAAACACAAGACAAAACTAAATACATAATTTTAACTTTTATATTATAATACGACAATGACGAATGATTAGTAAATCGTAACTTAAAAATTATATAAACTAAAGAAATTTAAAGTTCCAAAAACCAAGCTCCAAAAAATATAATTGCAAATTTTATAATGTATATGTATTTAAATTAATTAAATTATTATAATAAATAAATTAACAATAGGCATAAAATTCAGTGTTAATATTCTATTCGTGTGATATTCTGTTTCAAATTCTATATATTAATACACAATACATTTTTAATATATGCCTTTACCGTTTTATTAAACACAATTTAAAATTTGATTAAAATATTTAAAACTGTCAATATGTAAACTATTTATTTTACAAAACGGTTTTAGGATAACGCAATCAAATTTGAATTCAAACCAGAGCTGTAATACTTAATTACGATTAAATTGGATTAGATTACTTTTTAAATTATTTTGAAGTAATCAAGAATAATCAGTACAACAGGAGTAACACCCAGAGAAAAAATTTTGCACATTCTGATGGTTTTCGTTTATTCCTCTTGTGCGAACACAAACGCACAAGTGACACAAATACGTTTTTTGATTGCACTTGTGTTACTTGGGTTATATGACACATGTTCGAAAATACCTCCACTTAGCACTTGTGTTGACATAAATTGCCCTATCTATTTTGTAGGAGCACCATCGCCCTGTGTGAGATTGTTGTTGCTTTATCGTCACTATAACATTTTCACATATAAAGCGCCATTTGTAAACAAAATTAAACACAAGACTATTTTATAATATTCGAACGAACACAGAGCTAGCACATGTAAATGTTATATCGCGCTCGCATTTTTGAGAGCGCTCTAGTGCATGACACGAGAGGAATAAACGAAAATGCCCTCTATAATTTATATTGTCGGCACATTCACATATATTTTAGAAAAAATCTCATAACTTTTGATAGCAAATATAAATTTGTAATATTGAATTTATATACAATACATAGTCCATAAAATCGTATATTGATTGGGATTGAACACTCGGATTCATGGAATGGGTATAATATCACTTTTGATACTTTCACAAAACAATTTTAATCAGCACGAAACAAAACCAAGATTGAGTTTACCCATTCCAAAAATCCGACTGTCCAATCCCAATCAATATCCAATTTGGGTTAATTAACCCTGATGACAGCATCATAATGTTAGTGATATAAATGCCGTGTCGATGCTCCAAAATTATATATAGATTGCATATGCAATTTTTCCTTTTTTTCTTAAGGTCTCTATTAGTATAGACAAAACAAGCACACACCTATTCTATATACAAGATATAATATGACATTTTTTAACAAATTTAGGCTATATCAATCTCAAACTATATCATTCATACGGTTAGTCTATGTTTTAATTTCCTTAGGCAGTATCAGAATTTCAAATTGTTTTTTTTCTTTTCAAATAATTTCCTATGAATTGTCCATTTATCTTTATGAAATTCATATATTGTAAATGGTCAATATATGATAAGTCTGTTTCATATAAGTGATTTGATTCATCGTTTTTCTTTTTTTTATTGTGACGAAAACTTGTATATGCATATACATATAAGAGAAAACCAAACATTTTGAATTGAAGTTTTTGGAAAAGCTTATTTTAGATTAATTTTTGGCCATTCGTTTTTAGTATTACAATACAAAATTAAATAATAACTTACCACAGCATATTACAAACTGTATAGTTATAGATGTAATTTTTAATTTTTTTAAAATAAGTATAGTATTTAATATAATATTAAATTATTAATAAAATTATATCACAAAAAATATGCACTATTCTATATTAAAATATTTACTTTATCTCTAAATTTTTATATTTACAAAATCACATTCATTATCACAATTTATTCAAATACAAAATGTGTACATTTAAATTGTGACATATGCAAAATATGCGCGTCTTTGCATTGATAAATTAATATTTCGTTTATTTTTTTGTGTTTTATTTTTGCTTTTCAGTTCCATAGTAAATGTATCTACTTTCTGTGTAAAGTATATATAATAATATTATTTAAAACATAAATATAATGTTCATATTATGTTTTTTTTTTGTTATATAAATACCGTCACAAAACAAAAACAAAAAATTTAATACACATAGAGACATGCAACATGTAGAAAATTATATACACACATATAATTTAAATAAATTGTATTATATGTATATGGAAAAACACAATTTTAATTTTGCATATATTTTATATCGTATAATATAACACTCACTGCAATGGTAAATTACTATATATATATATAGTATATGTTGAAGCAATGTATATTGGACAATCAAATTGTTTTATATTCTTTGAATTAACTTTTCTATTTATGTTTTTTTTCTGTTTTATTTACATTCATTTACACAATAAATTAATATATTCAATAAATTCTGTATAGGTGTATATTATAAACTTTATGTTACAGATATAGATATAATTATTTTGTATATTATCATATATAAATAGCGCATATATTATACTTTACTATAAATGTTAAAATTGTTTGTTATTCCTTTTTTTTTTTGTATTTCTGCAATGGTTCATATGTCCCTAAATGGATATAATAAATCACAAATGACAATGGTATAGATTTTACACTGCATAAATTTATAATAAAGTATGGTGTATAATCACATAAGTTTTACTTTATAATTCATATAACTATACTTGAATATTTATATATATGAACCTTTGCCATATACTTAAATATATGAATAATGTCATTGATTTTAGCTCTATTTATCGTGGCGTTAACATATTATTCTAATATATAATATATGGCACTAAACATATATATGGTAATCTATTCAACAAAGTTTTTATTTTATGTATAATTTAAATTTACACTTTCTCTCTATAAATAACTTATTTTTTAAGTTTATTGTAAAATCTCGCATATACTATAAAATATACTATATACATATATACGAAAGCGAATTAAATATAAATACACAAACGTTAAAATACAACAAGAATTAGAATATTATTAAATTAGAATTTATGGTATAAATAAACGATTTGTATTTTATCATATATATGCATGAATGTGAAATGGTAACAATGTCACAACTCACAATATGTATGTATAGAAAATGGATTTTCTATATGTTCTATCTGTATTTTTTTTTTATCTTAAATGTTATATCAATTGGTTTGCAAATATATGGTAAATTATTCATTAGTTTATATAGTATAATATAATATATTTGTGTCTAGGACATTATACCGTCCATAATCGCATAAGGTGCGATACAGATATATATGGAAGATTTGTTTTTATATCTATAAGTATCAAGTATTTTTTGGTAAGAAGTAAATGTCTTTGACGCGAAATATCAAATAACATGAAAATTTTTTGTCAAATTGTTAATTAAAACAATATTTATTAATATGTATATATATTTTATTTGATAAATCTTTGATAAATCTTTCATATCAACAATCACATATAGAAAATCACGAGAAATACAATAATATTAAATAACGTAACATAATTTCATACACTTGCTATTTTGTATAAATTTATACAAATTATTCTTTACCACAAGACAATTTTCATTTGACAATCTCTCATTCAAATGTATACCTATACATAATAAATATTATAAAATTGTATATATAGTATGATAGATGTTTAACAAAAATTATTTAAAAAAAAATTTATATAAACGTAAAAAATAAATATCAGAATGCAATTGAAAGGAATAATTTTAATGAAAATGTTTCTACATATATATAAAAATAAACACTTGAAAAAGTTTTTCATATTAAACGAACGTATAAATATAAATATATTAAACGAACGTATAAATATGAGTTATGAATGAATGCAAGTATTACAATTTTATATAATAAAACATTGTACAATATTCATAAATGTTATAAAATTAAAAAAAAAAAGATGATATTCTGATGTGATAATATTATGGGTTAATGTTTTTTTACACTTCAGGCTATTTTTAAACGTAATATATACCATATAAGCATAGAAAATATTTAAAATTATACTATCGGTATAAGCAATATACTTATGTATTATATTATATATATATATATAATAGCATTATAACAAATTCTCATACTAGAGTTATATTTATTTCTATATATATATGATTTGTTGTAACAAATTTCAAGTATATTTAAAATGTTATTTTGAATGTCTAAAGATATAAAAAAAAAAGTATAATATTGGAAATGTTGTAGGAAACAGTTTTAAATTCAAATATATTAATTTTTCCATTCAAATATACATATTATAGAGATAAAAATAAAAAGAAAACTGTTGAAATTTTTTAAATGATAATCACCATTCATTTTTAATCACTAATTAAACTATAACCATATTCTGTATATATAGAATATATTATTTTTAAAGAAAATATTAAATTTTCCCGGTTAACAATATTCGAAATAAAAATGAAAAATGAAACCTTTAAGGCGAACAAAATATTTTACCGGTAATAATTCGAAAACAAAACAACTATATTCTACAACGTTCCTTTATAAACTGTTGTGTTTATGTATAAATTCTGGCAAATATCATCTAAATGTTATGTAGCGGATTTTTCGAATTTCCTATCCCATTTGTATGTGCATAAACAAATTGAAGGGTGTATGTGTGTTGGTTTGTTATTTTGTAGCATTTTATTTCATATTAAAATCGTACGCTTGCTTACAAATTTTCATATATAATATGGTTAAAAATCACTCAACTTGTTCATTCATTGTATTTTGTATATACAAATTCCATTTCATTCATTTCCCTGCCGGTTCCATTGTGTTTTGTATATACACTTTGCATTCATACACATGCCTCTGCTATAGATATTGCTAGATATGTTCATATACAGTATATATTTATGTATAGTACTTTCTATATAACTTGTAACACAAAAATGTTTGTATGCAATCATATAATATGGTAAACATTGAATGAACAATAAACCGGTCGGCTACTATATTATACCATTATAGTATTATACATATATGTTTATTGACCAACTTTACTTGTTTTTATTCATATCATCTCATATTATTTACATATGTTTTTAAGAATAGATTTTTAAATATTCGTTCATTCGAAAAGATAACAATAAAATAGCCTAAACATCGACTATTTAAATTCGTTAAATTAATTGTTATGGCTTAGAATAATCCAATTTAATAATTTTATAGTCAATTCATATATGAATTACATAGCACAATATATATTCCCCTTTAAATTTTGTATTATTTGAATATATTTTAAGATAATCAACTTTCGAATCATAAACGATCAATGAAGTGTGTGTAAAACAATAAATTAATTTTAATTATTATATTGAAATCAAAATATAAATCAATTTGATCGATAATAATATTCCATTTCATTAACAATTTACACTGTTCATAGAGGTAAATACGGATTTTAATTGCGGTAATTTTAAAATACACATATAAACCACGAACAGCATGATTTATTCCTTAAAATTCTGAAATTTATATTCTGAGTAGTTAAGAACGATCCGATAAGAGAGTATAAAAAAATAATGGTATATATATAAGGGAAAAAAGGATATACTAATTAATCCTTCTCATGAAGATATTAAATACACACAATAATTTTCGAAGGGAAAATTCAAAGAACATTATGTTTATCCATGAATATATTCACTCAAAATTGTACAATAAAATATGAAATGTAAATAACTATATGTACTGTAGGCTGTAGTATGTATGCATATGTATTTAAAACATGGGGAAATTAAACGGTTGCTACAAATTCATTTGATATTTGTAGCATAATCGTATGTGAATGATTCACAATCCGTAAAGAAATAAATTTATATTATGTTAACTAAAAGATTATTTATTTAAAGGAAAAATATTAATAATTTGTGATGTTATTCGTATAGAATTGTAAATATCAATAAATATTGCTAAAAATTCAATATATATTAAATTATTGTCATTTATTTCCCAATCAATTTTTGTTTGTTAAATTAAAAATCACAAAAAAACATATATGTATTGTATATAGATAATTAGATATAAATTCTTAAAAAGTTCTATATGAATGTTTAACATCAGAGAAGACAAATATAGAAGAAAATTTAAATGCAAAACTACGTAAGATTGGATGTACTTTTCTAGAAACTAGAAATATATATGCACAGCTTTAATTTACCATGGTTTTATAGAGAACTAAACCGAAACTTTTATAACACAAAATATATAATGAAATTTACCTTAATTAATTCAAAAATTTTATCATAAAATTAGTTATTAACAATTTATGTTTTCTGAAACAAATTAAGGTTTTATCGTTTTATGAAACCAAATGCATATGAAAAATATTTTACAATGTTTTTCGAAAACTTTCACATTCTGTAAAAATTTTAATTTGAAAATTCGTTTATTCAGCAATCTATATCGTTTCCGGTTGTAGGAGTTAAATCCATCTTTTTAAAATATTATATAAACTCCGAATTTCAAGCACAAATTAAACATTGTAAAATTGTACATATATTTATAATATTGTTAACTAATTACAGTATTTAAAAAATTATAAAAATAAAAGTTAAACACGATATTTTACTTTATATATATAGACGGTTATAATATTTTGTATTTTGTATATATAGGTGCCAAATATTGCTTATAAATACAAATAATATTTACACGATTTTTTTTTTGGTATGATACATACATAAAGGAATATATAAACAATTTCGTTTTGTTTTTTGTTATTATAATATTATTGTTATTATTATTTATTATAAAATATACATATCCATTATTATTGATTGTCTGTCTGTAATGTACATATAATATATACACAAAAGAATATCAAAGAGCAATCAGTTCATCATGATTGTTTATATATATACCAATATACATAATATCTTAAGTTTATACAATCGCTTTGTATTATATTTTCATTAATCTTTAAAAAAAGTTGATTCAAAAAAAAAAAAAAAAAGTGAAATACAAACATACAAAAAAATATATATTCAAAGCGAACAAAAGTTGAAAAATAAATAAATATATAATATATATACAAAATACCGTGTCTGTATACAATAATAATATTTATTTTGTGAAACAAAATGTAAACAAAAATTTTTGGAATTTAATATAATTCTCAATATATACATAAACTTTTGTTGAGGTAATTTTTTTTATTTATTATGGTTGCATTTTCTTTCTGTTCTCCTGCTGTACCATTTTCTGTTTATTTTATCTAAATCTTTATAAATCTGATCTGCATATGATAGGATATCAAAATTTAAAATTGTTTATATTAACTTGATTTTCACGTCATATATTTATTTAATATTTAAATTAAATTATTCACACTGAATTTTGTTATTATTATTATTGTATATTTAACCATATAAAATTAAATGCTTGGTGTGTGTTTTTTTTTATAATATTTCCACCAAATTAATTATTAGTTTATTAATTAGATTGTCTTTTTATTTATATACAAAAATATAAATATACAAATAATTAATATTATATGTCAAATTTGCTGAATGCATGCCTATATATATATATACTGCACTATTCGTATGTTATATATTTTGCAGAAAAATACCAAATGTTACAGATATTTTAACATATATGGATATGTGAGAAATATATATTCCATCACAATATATATGTTTATATTAAAAATGTATTCCCATGAGATATGTATGTATATGCATCTGAATATCGGTGCTACAAAGATATATATGTGTATATTTATATATCATAAACATTCCTGTTAAATAAATGGTACAATATTTATATGCTGGAAATACATTATATCATTATATAGAGACATGTATACTTTCATGTATATATATGAGTATAAAGAAAGATATACATCCAAATATTTCTCATATAAATTTTAAATATGATTTTATATACATCGCGCGTATATTTATATAAAATTTATATATTAAATATATATAAATGTATATATGCAAAGTTATATATGAGGTAGCCCTATTTAAATATATATAAACCTATAAATTGCATTCCGACAGATGAAAAAGCTTTAGGCGAATATATGCCAAAATCTGATAATATCGTGTTATAAATGTACTTATACTATTTATATATTTCATATATATACATACAATCATATATGATTCCATATGATTTAAAATTTTATTTGAATTATTGTTATTATTGTTGAACGTTAACTGTTTTGCATGTTAACGAAAAAAAATAATCATATATAGAATGAATACAATATACATATACGAGTACATTCATGTTGCAGAGATATCCTTAATATAGTGTCTGCGATTGTAATATACATATATGTAAATAAATAATATACAATATTTTATATATTATACTATTTTCTACCAAAATGTGTAAAAAAAAATTAATAAAATATAAACACGAAATGTTTTCATAAATCAATGATAAAAACAAATGTAATAATTTGATTTTCATATAAATTTTATGCTACCGAATATTTTTCGATCATATTTTATATTATTATTATTATTAGTAATTTTTATTATTATTAGTTTTATTATTTTTATTATTTTATTTTTATTATTGATTCTGATTTTTCTATTTAAATATTTTTGCATATGCATTTTTTTTTAGTGTATTATAACTCCATACGACCCCTATCTTAATTTGTAATTTATAATTTACTGAAAACTATTTTATATTTACCAATTACAGTTTTATAATTTATACATATACAAGTATAGAAGTTAATTTAACAACACTCTCCGGTGTAAATCATAAAAATACCAATCTAAAATTCTTACAAAATTTTGGGGTCGTGGGTTGGAATCTTACGGAAGACATAAAATATGTTTTGTGTTTTCGGTTATTTTACGAATCTGATCTGTGAATTTGAATTTTAACACACAGAGTTGCATATTTTTACTTGCGATTGGTCGTACGGCTAATTACCGACACCGTAAAACCACAAAACAGAAGGCTGTTGTTGGACGCAAAAACCGAATTGTTGGTTCTAATGCGAAAAATTAATTATTTTTTTATTAATAACACTCAAAAAAAATTTATCAATATTTACGTAAAATCGATATAAATTTTATGAAAATATTACGTTAATTTGGCTCCAAAATCATAAATTTTACGAAAACATTTTTTTAAATACCATCAGTCCATCACATATATTCAATAAAGCTTTTGTTAATTCTTATGAATAATTTCTTTTAAAAGCTATGACATAGTGCAATTAGTTTTAGTAAGGATATTGATTAGATTGAATATAAGAAATGCATCGTAGAAATTTTTTATTGTTTAAATTTACATAACCTATTAAAAAGTATATGTTATCACATTTAAAATTAAGAAAATTGCGTTTAAAATAAGAGAGCATTTTGTAAAATAAACAATTTTATATGTGATATATGTGTGGTATATGTGATATAAAATTATTTATTTTGCAAAATGCTCTCTTATTTTAAACGCAATTTTCTTAATTTTAAATGTGATAACATATACTTTTTAATTGGTTATGTAAATTTAAACAATAAAAAATTTCTACAATGCATTTCTTATATTCAATCTAATGAGTTATAAATGCTAAAATTAGTAACATAAATTTTAATATAACATCTCGCACATTTATCGAAAATGTTATTATTTCAAACAAATATAATCTTAAGAAATAGGAGTTGTGTATTTTTAAATTTTACATTGCGCTTCGTAAATCGTAGCATGCATATTATATAAATTTGCAAATGTAAAAATTATTGCATAACTTTTTTTTTCATATATCACGTGCAATATAACACATGAGCCGCGATTTTATTGAAAAGTGACTCGTTAATGACATGACTTTTTCGTCATATTTTGGCAATTTTTAATTTCGAATGAATGAAAGGGACACAAATTGAGTAAAATTTGGTAAAATTTATGAACTTGTTGTATAATTTATCATCTCACTTGTTAAATTTTAATTAATTTTTCGTCGTTAGATTAAAAGTAATTTACTTAATGATTGTGTTAGAATTTAAGAAAACAGAATAACAATTGTTTTACGAAAGACTTTGTAAATTTTAATATAAAAAATTCGCTGAGTGAAGTTAAAGGACCTAAGATAAATACTATACGCAAAATAGAACAAATTAACGTCATTTATTGTTAATAATCTAAAATATTTTTGAATAAATCTATTCTTATATACATAGTAATAACATTTATCATTGTTGAATTTTTGCCTTAGTTTGAGAATTCAATTATTCATTTTTTTTTGTCATATTAAAAATATTAAAAACATGATTTTGTTATACCTATTTGATATATTATATATAGTATATCATATCATATAGTATTTGATAATAGAAAAAATCATTTATATAGTATATTGCATAAAAAATAAATTATTCATCTCTTACGAGAATAAAATTATTGTATAATATAATCATTATTTTTTTTTTGTAACGCATAATAAACGAGCTCAATGGAAGTACACGCGACCCTTTTTTTTATACATGTCAATTAAATATTTATTTGTCAAAAAACGTTTTTTTTCCATCGATCATAGATAATGACAATAATGATCAATTTTTTTTTGTTGTATAAAAGTGCATAAAACTATAACCATATGTATTACACCTGTCTCATTTAAACTATCTATAAATACAAAATAATGCTTTACCTTAAATAATCTCGTTTTGTTTACAGTGAATAAATAAGACTTTTACAAATGTTATAAAAACAAAAATAAAGATAATATGCATTTACAATATCATAAAAAGATTATTATTATTATTTTATACCTATATAATAACATTCGTTAAAATTTACATATATTAAAAAAGAGATTGCAATAAAGTTTAAAAAAAAATTTCTACTAAATACGTGATAGTTAAATATATAATGAATAAATACGATTTTTATTGCTCTTGTTTATGGATACAATCATTTACGGCAAAATGGTAATAAAATCAAAATAATCCATATAATATAATAATTATAAAAGTTTTTTTTGTGAACATTAACATAAAAAAAACGTGTAAATTAATTAATATCTTGTATTATTAATGTTTTTTAAACGAAATCATAAAAAAATAAACATAAAAATTATCTGATTCATATATATATTACAATAGTTTTTGTATATTGCGTATAGAAAAATAAAAATAAATTGCTATATACTGCAATTATAAAATCTGTTAATAATTGGATTTTATGATCTCTATATATACGTACGTACAAGGAAAAAGGCAAAATATAAATGTATTGGTACACATTAAAACATTTCCATTTATTTTTCAATCCATATACATTTGGTCGATATAATATTTCCTTGTTTTCCTGCAATATGCGAATATGACTATTATTATTATTATTATAGATATCCATATATAGAAAAACATTGTTTATATAGAATATTTAAACATTTAATTTAATGTGTTAATTTTATTTCATTTCCTTTATATATCGTTTTCATGTATCTATAATTTTCATTTGACGCCCTTCAGACATGAATTCGAAATTATTGATATCGCATAGATGCGTTTATTGAAATTGCTTTAAATTATTCCTTAAAGTTTTTCATAATATTATATTTCATCGCGAATTCGAAGGGTGTTTTCGCTATATACCATATATCTATAAAGTGTAAATTCATTCTTATATATATTTTGTCTAAATATACAACATCCACGAAAATATACATTATATAAATTCTGATGTATAATTCAATTGTCACATATAATTTTTATATATTGTTGGGGTTTAAAATAAATGTTACGTGTTTAAATACAACACAATGAAGAAATAACATGTCACATATGCAATATGTTTGCTTTTAATTTTCACAACATATAAATAAATTTATAAATAAATATAAAGATGCTATATTATATAATGAAAGTGAATGTTAAAGTTTGTGTATACAGAAAATGCATATATATATAATCTGTTTGCTTTATATATATATATATATATATCTTTGCAAAATGTTTATCTTAAATATTTTCCCAAAAAAATAATGTTTATTTATTTATATTTGCTATAAATGAGATTATACTTATATATATCTGCGTATATGCGACCCTTATAAATTCAACTGATTGTGAATTAAAATTATAATAATATTTATATATCCTGTGTATGACACACCAAAATATAATTTTTGTTTAAAGGAATATTAACAAATTTTAACTTATGGCATAAGAAACTTTGGTGGTAAAAATGTTGATAAGTTTATGATCGATATGAGGGTTTTTGGTTAAAAAAACAATATAATAATACATTTTTGAATATTTAGTACTTATACCACATAGGTATAATTCAGAAAAGTAAGAAAATTGGTTTGACTAAGTGCAAATAGAGCATTAACTTCATAAATTATTTAACAAAATAACATATATTAGAGATCTATCATTTATTAGAGAATGAATATTTCATTGACTATATATATGATTAAAATAACAAAAGGCTTTGAAATTTGATCTGTCGACAACATTGCGAGAAAAAAATTAAATTAATTGAAATGAATCAATATACGTTTTGTAAATAGGTTTAAATGAAATTGAAAATAATTTTCTCTTGTGGTTGCTTTATAAAAGAAAATTATCGCATTTTACATTTTGCATTTACTACTCTAACCACTATAATATCGGATAATATCGGACACCTGCTATTTTATTCGTATGCTCGACTTTGAGATGCCGCGAAAGGACTTTGCACAATAATTTTTTAATCGTTCCAATTTTATTTCATAAAATGATGGTTTTAGTTAAATAATTGCGCAGACAGAAGTTAAAAAACTTTTAAATTCAATTAGTTATCGAATTTAATTCGAAATGATTCAATTTAACAAAAACAAAATTTGACCATTATAATATCGGACACTTATATTATACGCCACTAATCTCCTTTGTAACGCCTCCTTTGGCCTATATGACACCATCCATTCTCTTAGACGTGGTATTTACTAAGTTTTTGCATTCATCCGGTGTTTTTGTATTCCCCATTTCAATGATTTTTCCTTGGAATTCTTTACTCCTTCAATTGTAACTTTCATATCATGTTTTTACTTTGTTTTATTAATGCCCACAACGGTTCTATTGGTAAGACCTTCTATTGGTATAGGTGGTGTGATTACAAAGAGTTTATTACCTACACGGGACAGATTTTCAAAAATTTGGTCAGTGTATTAACACAGTATAAGTCAAACGCTTTTACTATAAGTTATTCTATGGTGTACTTGATAAAACACTAAATTTAATATTCTGATGAAGTTTGAGGTCGAAGCCTATACTAAGGGCATAAACCTATACTATCCTATACTAAGGACACGAAATGAACATGAATCATATATACTAATGACATATAAATGTATGAATGTATCTTTTCAGTGAACAATTTAGAGATCAAAATGTTATCCCATTTCTATTACATCCTGTATAATGGAATTGTTTCACGTGATATAATATGTAAAAATTAAATGATATTTTTTTTTTAATTTAAAATTGCAATTAAAAAATGTATATATAATTATTAAATATATATCTGATATAAAATGCATATATTCCTATATATATATATACAGGGTGTCCCAGTACAGGGTGCCCAACCCGAAACAGGCAGGTTCTACACCTCATTTCCATCCAAAAATTGTATGGCGACCCCATGTCTATCTCGCTTGGGTTTCGAGCTAGCCCGAAAAAACGATTTCGTTGAAGTTCAAGGTAGTACGTAGATGTTATTTACCATATCTCAGCAACCAGATATCGGAATCCAATAATTATAACGTTGTTGGAAAGGTATTGTAACTGTCTTCAACTATTTTTGTAATTTTGCAAGCCGAGAACTGTAGAACTTTTATGTTTATCAGCTGTCGGCTTTTAGAAAAACTTCTTTGATGTTTTAGATTTAATTTGATGTACAAACTTTTAAAATAGGTCATCGCGTTCTAGAGATATAACGAAAATAATATTGAAATATGACGAAAATAATGCAAATTTTTCAAAAATTTAAAACACATTTATTAAATTAAATTTAAATCTTTACTACAAAAATTGTTCAAAATGGTGTCCATTATGTGATCGACATATTCTACACCGTTTTAATACTGCCCTAGTAGCCGATCGCATTTGATTCGGATTATTTTTTTAAACTTCAAACGCATTAGTAATGCCATTCATTAAATCTTCCCTGGTATGAACTGGTGTTTTATAAACCAGGTCTTTACAAACCCCCCATAGATACAAATCTAGTGGTGTGAGGTCTGGCGACCGTGGTGGCCATTTAATGGGGCCATTTGCTTCCAATACATCTTTGACCGAATGTGTCATTTAAGTTTTCTCTTATACTTTGTGCAAAAATGTGGGGGTGCATCGTCTTGTTGAAAATGAATGAATCGCAAATCAGCTAAATTAACATAATCGAATAAATCGAATAACCTATTTTGCAAAAAAACTAAATATGATTCTGAATCCATTCGCCCAAATTCACAATTTGAAAGTGACTGCATATTGCTTTAATTTCATTCACCGTTTCAAACTTCCAAATTATTCTTTATAAAACAAACTTAATTTTCTAATGAATATTAAACGTAAAACAATGTAACGTACAAATGCCGAAGAGATGTATAGCACAAAAAACAAAAGAATTGAAGGAATTTATGACGGTAATAGATTTAACTGTTTTTATTTCTAAGTAACCATTAAATTAATTGCAATCCCTTGAAGTTATGTTACCTAGATAACGCGATAACAACAGAACATTGAACTTTGTAATGTAATAAATGTGTTTTAAATATTTGAAAAATTTGCATTATTTTCGTCATATTTCAATATTATTTTCGTCATATCTCTAAGACGAGTTGACATATTTTAAAAGTTTGTACATCAAATTAAAGCTAAAACATCAAAGAAATTTTTCTAAAAACCGACAGCTGATAAACATAAAAGTTCTATAGTTCTCGCCTTGCAAAATAACAAAAATATTTGAGGCCGTTGAAATTTCTTGTGTTTGTCAAGCTATAGAATGAAAACGG
This sequence comes from Dilophus febrilis, assembly GCA_958336335.1. Classification (NCBI taxonomy): domain Eukaryota; kingdom Metazoa; phylum Arthropoda; class Insecta; order Diptera; family Bibionidae; genus Dilophus; species Dilophus febrilis. Next base: position 39,353,108 of record OY284469.1, read on the forward strand.
GCTGTCGCCGATGTTTGTGTTATTCGAAAGAGTTAAAGATAGTTAAAATACCTTTCCAACAAGCTTATAATTATTGGATTCCGATATCTGGTTGCTGAGATACGGTAAATAACATTCACGTACTACCTTGAACTTCAACAAAATTGTTTTTTCGGGCTAGCTCGAAACCCAAGCGAGATAGACATGGGGTCGCCATACAATTTTTGATTGGACATGAGGTGTAGAACCTGCCTGTTTCGGGTTGGCACCCTGTACTGAACCACCCTGTATATTATAATTATAAAACAAAAAGTATATAATTCAATAAAACCATATTTTAGGGGAGGAAAATTTTGTTAGATAATAGCACATAATAATTGAATCACTTGGCCCCCTTCCTAGGAAGACCCAATTATTAGTTTCGGTATGGTAAAAAAAATTCTTTTTCGGCGTTTCCCCAAGCCAAAAAACGCGAAAAAATCACCATCGATAACTCTCGAACGACATAAGTTATCGAACTAATTTCTTCACTAAATTGTGTGTTCCCTCAGTAAGGAAGACTGAGTTCGTAAACTTCTTGGAACCTGATCCTTCCGATACCCACAATACAACAATCCTCTAAAAATCGAGGTTTTCGCATTTTAAGATTTTTTATGCTACATTTAGCAACATTATAACATTTTAACAATATACAACATTTTAAAGTGTGACCCTCGTGAAAAGAGTGTGAAGGCCCGCCTAATCTGGTTTTTATAAAACCATTTGATGCACGCTCGCAATCACATAAAATTCTTTAAAGTATATGCAATCATTCGATTTAAAATTTTAAATACAAACAAATCGCTTAATTATGATATTTCTTTATTATGATATTCTTCGATATTAACTTTTCAATATTAACATATTATTATTTTAATAATAATATTAACAGAGAGAAAAAAACGCACGATTGATAACATTATAAATAAGATTTATATTTGAGGCCGTTGAAATTTCTTGTGTTTGTCAAGCTATAGAATGAAAACGGGCTGTCGCCGATGTTTGTGTTATTCGAAAGAGTTAAAGATAGTTAAAATACCTTTCCAACAAGCTTATAATTATTGGATTCCGATATCTGGTTGCTGAGATACGGTAAATAACATTCACGTACTACCTTGAACTTCAACAAAATTGTTTTTTCGGGCTAGCTCGAAACCCAAGCGAGATAGACATGGGGTCGCCATACAATTTTTGATTGGACATGAGGTGTAGAACCTGCCTGTTTCGGGTTGGCACCCTGTACTGAACCACCCTGTATATTATAATTATAAAACAAAAAGTATATAATTCAATAAAACCATATTTTAGGGGAGGAAAATTTTGTTAGATAATAGCACATAATAATTGAATCACTTGGCCCCCTTCCTAGGAAGACCCAATTATTAGTTTCGGTATGGTAAAAAAAATTCTTTTTCGGCGTTTCCCCAAGCCAAAAAACGCGAAAAAATCACCATCGATAACTCTCGAACGACATAAGTTATCGAACTAATTTCTTCACTAAATTGTGTGTTCCCTCAGTAAGGAAGACTGAGTTCGTAAACTTCTTGGAACCTGATCCTTCCGATACCCACAATACAACAATCCTCTAAAAATCGAGGTTTTCGCATTTTAAGATTTTTTATGCTACATTTAGCAACATTATAACATTTTAACAATATACAACATTTTAAAGTGTGACCCTCGTGAAAAGAGTGTGAAGGCCCGCCTAATCTGGTTTTTATAAAACCATTTGATGCACGCTCGCAATCACATAAAATTCTTTAAAGTATATGCAATCATTCGATTTAAAATTTTAAATACAAACAAATCGCTTAATTATGATATTTCTTTATTATGATATTCTTCGATATTAACTTTTCAATATTAACATATTATTATTTTAATAATAATATTAACAGAGAGAAAAAAACGCACGATTGATAACATTATAAATAAGATTTATATTTTAAAGAATTCAGTTATTTATTTAATGACATAATTAACTTACCCTATTTAGAATCAATAAATATCAATACAGATGTTTAATATATTGCTATATGTTAATTTTTCGTATTACAATTTAAAATATTGGTCGATTCAGTTACTAACCTGAAAGTAAAATAAAAACAAAATTAGTATATTTATTAGAATTTTATAAGCATCTACTATTGCATTCAAATAAATGTAAGCCGATTAAATGTCAATACAGTCTAAAAAAATTATATCAAGTTTTATAAAATAGATTAACCGGATTAATGTAAATAGTATTTTTTGCACTATTATTATTGAATAATCACCATTGTGGTCATAATAATTTTTTAATTTTAAAATAAAATTTATATAATTTCAATATAAGCGGGGATAATCATCATCATCATAATTGATCATCTCACAAAGGGTTTCAATTGCTGCACACGGTGTTTGCAATACTGAATCGAGAAATAGGTATTTTTTGGTAGTAACTTGCTTTGGTATTATAATTTATTATTTACGGCTTGTAACAAAATAAAATTCTCTTCTATTTCTTTGATTTGATTTTACTTTTATTTTTGTTTTAAACAAATTTGTGAATAATGAAATATGATGATGTATGTATGGATATATCGGTAATAATCTCATAACAATATAATTTAGGAGTGGTATATATCAATATTACATATGTATGTACAATATCGTGTGTTAACAACAATATATTTTATTTAAAACAAAATGTACTTTTTTTAAAATTTTATTTTATATATTGTTCGAATATCTCTCCTCTGTATATGGTCCATTATTATACATATATCTTAATAAATAATATTCAAACAAATTTAAGATCAATATACAAACAGAAAGAAAAATTCATAATTCATTCATTTTTTTTTTTTTTTGGTATTACCAGTACGTACAGTACATTGATTCTATATATATTTAACATGAGATATCATCATTATTATAAAGTATAATAACATCAAAATAATATAAAAGAATATACAAAAAATAAAGAATTATGTAAATGAAAAGAATTGTTCAATTTTTCATCTCTCGTATAATCGTACCGCATTATATGTATTAAATGCGATCAAAATAGAAGTACCATGATGTACACTAAATTCATCATATAAAATTGTATAGTACACACATTTAAATAATATATACATATACTGAACATGACTGAAAAAAGGCAAAACGCATCATCATAAAAAATAATCATAAAATAAAATACTTTGAAATAAAAAATATATATCTGCTTAAATATCAAAAATAAAAATAAAAAAGAAGAAAATAATCTTCTTTTCATGATTTTTTACATAAATATTTTACATAAAAAGTTTAAAAATGTAAACAAAAAAAAAATTTGTTTATAGTATCGCATAACATATCAATATAACAAGAAAAAGTAAAAAAAAAAAGAAGTAGTATTTCACTTTGTCAATATAGAATCATCATCGCGCAGTATAATATATAGTGAAACATTTAAATCTCAAAATACAGAATACATAGGCTTATGCTATCTATATATGTTCTAGCTTTATAGTGAAATATATATAAATATAGATATGAACATCGATTTATTAATATAATATATATCGTATATATGCGCCTTGTGAGGTATCATCAAGAAAAAAAAAATATAGAAAATTATTTAAGTAGCAATCCAAAAACAAACAAACGTTCTTCTTTATATGTTTATGTTTATTTATATATATATATATATATATATGCCTTCCGCACATTAACATTACAAAAACAAAATCATCCCTATTTTTTTTTGTCTTTCTTATCCTTAAAATTCGCATCCGATATTTCAAATAACTGTTTCCTCTGTTATTATATGCATTATATCCGTTTAAAAATAATAAAAATCTATAAATATCGCATCTATAAATGTATATATAATAATATCGTATATTTTCATTCATCAAAAACCATTTCGTTTAGAGTGAATTTTCCCATTTATATGTTCATATATACGTTTATGTATGTAGGTAGGTACTGTATGGAACTATATGCGCTTATGCAGTACATACAATCATACAATATATAATGCGATGAGATGACTCTGAATGTTATATGACATGCGATGATGAAAATTGTTTATTTTTTTATATATATATATAAATACGTATATTTACAAGTGACATGTATATATACATAAAAAAATATACGTGTATGATATGTGATGATGTGAAGACATATTGAATGAATGTACGTTATACAAGAGATGAAAATATCGGTCGGTATTTATCTATATGTTTATATGGGTATAAATAAAATGTGTACAATTTTGACAAAAAAATAATGTTTCACATAAAAATTTATAAGATAGATGTTTATTTTTTATTTTATTTTGCTGTAACTTATTGCGGCGGTGTTGATTTAATTAAAGAATAACTTTATATGTTTTTTCTTATGTGGTTTAGGTTTATTTTATTTATATATTTATATATTTTTTTTTTAATGATATTTGCATAATGTAATTGTGCATAAAGCGCGCACAGTATATACAAAACAAACGTATAATTCCATATATATATATACTACTGTGTACAAATATGAGTAAGACTTTATTTATAACTTTTGAAATCTTTATTTATTCTTCTAAATCTAAATCATCACCATCAAAATGATCCCTTCCTGATGCAATGCAACTATGCCAACGCTTTTTTCAATTTTCAAAACATTGTTTATACTCGTCTTCCGGAATGGCCATGAGGTCCCTCTTCGATTCGGCTTTTATCTCTTCAATCGTGTCAAAACGGTGTCGCGGTCTCTTGATCTTAGCGAAAAGCCAGAAGTCACGATCCAAGTCGCATCTCCAGTTATGATGCGTCTCATTTTGTTTTGATAGCCGAAAGCATTATTTCACACTCTGCAACGCCACGATGGTTTTTCATTAAATTGAGCATTTTTGCCACCAATCGCGATTTGACTTTTCTGCGGCACTAAATTTCTTTCAAAATGGTGTTGACTGACCCATTTGAAATTCCAACAATATCAGCAAGCTCACTAGTAGTCACTCGACGATTTTGCAGCATCAATTCTTTGATTTTGTTGGCGTGCAGCTCATCAGTAGAGGTTCTTAGTCGTCCTTGATGTGGTTCGTCTTCAACGCATCCACGGCCTTCTTTAAACAATTTGTGCCAATCGAAAACACTTGCTCTTGATATCGACTGCTCACCAAAGGCCTTCTGCACCATTTTGAACGTTTCGGCGGCCGAGATTTCATTTCGCGCACAAAATTTAATGGTACTTAAAATAAACAAATCGAATAAACAACTTTTCTTTGTTCACACACACACACGTAACTACTACAGCAATGAACCAATTGACTTAAAATTTGTCACAGATGTCCATAACAGTACTACCTTCGTAAAAATAAAAGCATTTGCCCAATTAGATAAACCATATTTGTACACAGTAGTATATATATTTAGGATGACAACAGTCAGTGCAAAAGAGTCAACATTTTTGATTAAATGAAATTTAATGAGAAACATTTTATTATGTAATATATACTTTTATTCTTTACAGGATGTTGTAAATTTTCTCAATTAAGATTTTGGCGGTAAAGAGCGATAAAAGTTTGTTAGTGCGAACACGTTTGACTTACACAGTACAAATTTTATCACACAGAATTTTATAAAATCATAATTGATTGAGAAAAATCTACACAGAACAATTTTGAGCATAATTTTGACACACTCATAGTTTTTTCGGTGTTAAAATTCTGTCAAGAAATTCTGTGTAAATTTTTTACACGGTATATGATCTTGAAAATAATTTTTGAAATGCATATTTGTTTCATATTCTGTGATTACAAAGAGATTATTACCTACACGGGACAGATTTTCAAAAATTTGGTCAGTGTATTAACACAGTGTAAGTCAAACGCTTTTACTATAAGTTATTCTATGGTGTACTTGATAAAACACTAAATTTAAAATTCTGATGAAGTTTGAGGTCGAAGCCTATACTAAGAGCATAAACCTATACTATCCTATACTAAGGACACGAAATGAACATGAATCATATATACTAATGACATATAAATGTATGAATGTATCTTTTCAGTGAACAATTTAGAGATCAAAATGTTATCCCATTTCTATTAATAAAAATAAAATAAATTTTTCGCTATACAACCAACAATCTGGTTTTAGCGTCCAACAACAGCCTTCTGTTGTTAGTTTCTTAATTTGTGGCTTTTACGGTGTCGGTAATTAGCCGTACGACCAACCGCAAGCGGAATATACAACTCTGTGTTAAAATTCAGATTCGAAAAATAAGCGAAAACACAAAACATATTTTATGCATTCAGTAGGATTCGAACCCCACGATCCCATTTCTATTACATCCTGTAAAATGGAATTTTTTCACGTGATATAATATATAAAAATTAAATGATATTTTTTTTTTTAATTTAAAATTGCAATTAAAAAATGCATATATAAACACAATTATATTATCCTGTGTACTTATATATAATTATTAAATATATATATGATATGAAAAGCATACATTCCTGTATATATATATATATATAAATATAAATTATAACTATAAAAGAAAAAGTATATAATTTAATAAAACCATATTTTAGGGGAGGAAAATTTTGTTAGATAATAGCACATAATAGTAAAAAATGAAAAAATAAAAGTAATAAAAAGTAAAAATTATAATAAAAAAGTTTAATCAAATATCCTTGCCCAAAACTTTGAAAGTTGAATTAAAAAACCAACAAATTTAATTAGAAAAAAAAAACCAATTAATGATTGGTTAAAATTTTTCTTTTCACCGACAATTAATCAAAATATTCAATATTTAATTATGTAATTTCAAAATAATCGTCTTTTGAATCTGAAGCAAATATTCAAATAGAAATCTATAAATATAAGTTCGTTAATGAATATTGCAAATTAGTTGGCATGCCCCTGAAAAACATTTATAACTCTTATGATTATTTTATTTAAAAGTATTTAAAAATAAAATAATGATTTATTATTCTGAATTTATCAAAATTATATCTAATCCTTTATCACCATAATCACTGATTCAATGTAATTTTTCAATTTATAGTAATGCTATTTATTTGTTTTATTCGTTCATTCCCTTTTTTTTCGTTTCATCACAATGTATTTCGTTCCATCACAATGTACATATATGATTATATTTAATATAATAAAAACAAATACAATGCAATAATAAAATAAAAACATATAATAATTCCATACATGAATATATATGAACTGTGTATGTGTATACATACTTGAACTCCAACATATTTTGCTAATATGTGAACAAAAAAAAAAGAAAAACAATTTTAACACCTGTCACATCATAAATGTTATACAAAAAACCATAACAATTGTAAATGATTGTGGTTTTTTTACCATATATACCAACATATATATTAAAATATGTATTCTTCAATTAATATGAATTTTGTATGGTTTCATTCATTTAAATATTATTCTAAACTCTAAAGCAAGTGTGTTATGTATGTAAATATAATATGTAAAATGTATAATCGCAGAGCATTGTAAAATAGTATTGGAATTAGTGGGTTTAGGTTTCAAGAATTTAAACTAGAATGAAAAGAATTTGTGTATGAACACGGTTTTGCAAGTGAAAGGAAATGGCCCGTGGTCGAATTCAATTTCCCTCACTCGATTCACAAGCAAAGAACATATTATTTTAGGTATACGGGCTATTCTTTTTATGTAAATGGTAAACAAATTATAGTATATACAATTGACTTGATTCCATGTGTTAGGTTCGATGAGTTCGAGTACCAATTTAAAATTAATTCATACCACAGTCGAGTGCGAACAGAAAACCCGAGGAACAACATTTTATATGAAAAATAAAATATTCGCACCAGGACTCCGACTTATAAAGCCGCCTTCAATGCCATTTTTTTTTGCTCCGAAATAGCTTGATTTTGAGCCAAATATCTTTCAGAAGTTGGAATTAACGTACCAAGAAGTGCACAAAAGGTGGTGTTTAATATTTTTCTATATATTATGTTAAAAGGATTATTAAATTTACAAAATTGATCTCATTCCGAAGTATAAAGGAAACATTTTTTCATTCAATTAATAAATTGATACTTTAAAAGATTTTCTTCTGCAAATGTTCTACAATCCATCTATTCCCTGATATTTTACAAATAAAAAAAGTTTTTTTTAAATATATATTATATATGAATATTAAATTTGTCTAATAATTGTAAAATACATATTTCTCGCTTCTTTTTACAAGTACTATATGTTATATATATAACTGAAATTCATATAATGAATATATTCATTAAACTCTATATGCAAATATACTCATATATAAATATTATAGGTATATGAATGCATTGCATATACTATATATATTATATAAAACATACAATAATAAAAATTAATTTATTGTCACATTTATACTCGTATTATATAATTTATAATAATTATATAGGTTCAAAATACATCTACAAATAATTTATATATTTGTATATACGCGATGGTTTTGTTAACCCCATTGTACAGTAAGACTTGAAAAGCACAAAGAACATAATATACATAATATGTATTATAGATATACGTGCAATAACAACATTAAAATAAAGAAACCCTGTAATTATTAAAACTTGTAAATGATGAACAATAACGAACACATTGAACTATGTACAAGTACATATATATAATATTCAAAAGAATAAAATGTAGTTTGAAAATTATAAAACTATGTGTGATTTTTCCAAGTTAAAATTTCATAACCATAAATTTGAATAACGAAGAAAAAAAATTGATATAATATAATTATAATAATAATAATTATAATGAAATATTTAATGCGAATGACTGACACAAAATAGCGTGATAAATGTGTTGTTATTTCATGTGTATATATTATTTGGTGTGGTGTGGTTTATATATATATAGAGTATATACATTTTGATTTTAGGGAAAGTTTTAGATATTATATGTATATGATATGGGAATAAATGATATTTTGATCTAGAAAATATATATTATGACAAATTGATTTAATAAATAGTTTAATATCATGCCAATTTCATATTTTAATATATTTCGATATACTTATACGTATTCGTATATTATTTAACCACGCGGGTTTTATATATTACTATATAATATATATTTTTTAATATGCATATAAGAAAATCGGGTTTAATCCCGGCTGTGAGGTATTTCCTCTGTTAATAAATATCATAAATGTATTCCTTTGAAATTCAATAAAATAATTTTCTCAAAACGATACTGATTTAAATTAATTATAATTGTGTATAATATGTGTTTTCTGATATTCTTATATTAATGATCTATGATACTTTGAATTTGAATAAGTTCTGAAACCTATTAATGATTTTGCTAATGTGATCATTTGAAATCGATAAAATGTTCTCAATGTGCGTATCATTACAATAATATTCTGGTTTTATATTTTTACTGATAACATTTTATGAATCTTATCTTTGATATTAAATATATTATTTCTTAAAACGGTTGTATTTTCCATAAAGTCTCCAAAATGGATTAATCCAAACAAAGCTGCTGTGAATTAATATAAAACTACGAACTTATTAGAATATTCATAATTTCAATTATTATTACAGGAAACATGAATATATTTAATATTGTACGATCGTATCCATTATGATCCATTAATAAAATATATGAATTTTCATTTTAATGTAATTTTCATTTCATTTAAACTTTCATTTGAAAATAGAAATAAAAAATTGCCCATACAAACTTGACCACCTGCCCGTAGTCTAAATGGGTGATGCGTCACCCAAAAATTGTCACTTTATTGAAATTCACAATTCATACAGCTCACATCTTCCCTAGTGTAACGCTGCCAGGGCAGACGGTGGGTACCGGAAGGGTCGGACCGATCCGGTTCATTTACGAAATCAAGCTTACGTTTTAAGGAAACACGCAATCTAGTGAATAAATGAGCTCAATCGCTCGTACCGTTCGAGAGTTATCGATTGTAAAAACCATCCATACATCCGCCGGATGGGCGTTTTCCGCTGGTTTGGGCTCAGTGAAGTTAGAAAGGTCGAGAAAAGTGATAAAAAGTAGGTGAAAGAATTTTTTTTTACCATACCGAAGCCAATACTTGGCCTTCCTAAGGTGAGAGCCCAGAGATTTCGTGTCTTCGCCGGTAAACTACAATATAGCTGAAATTTTATCCATAAAGCATTAAAAGAATCCTAATTTTATATAATGTATAAATATTTTATTATACTATTTTATAGACAGACAAATATCATCATGATTTTGAACCATATATCTTATTGAAAATATAAAATATGCGGAAAAGCTGGAAAATGTATATGTATACACAATATTATTATTAACGATAACGATAATAAATATATCATATGCATATAGTATATATATAATAAACAAATATTTGAATTTGCTTATTTATTAGTATACTCGAAACGAGACGTTATATGTATAAAGTATAAAACCATTACATTTTTCTGTGAGATAAATTTATGATTATGTGATTACATAATTTAATATTGTAATAACACTGACATATTTTTGTACTTTTTTTCTGTTGCTTGTATCCTCTATATATGTTTATTATTGAATTAAAGGGATATTTTTGACGATCCTTTGACACGCGTCGTAAAAATTGTACATATTATAAAATATTGTATAGGAAGAATATTGTTTTATTTTTTTTATGAATATTGTTAAATTATTACATACGCACACGTAAATTATCCATAGCACAAATGGAAAATATATAAAAAAAATAAAATAAATAATATGATAGAAATCACAAAAAATATATGTATACCTTATTCGCAGGATATTAAAATCCTATATATACTTATAAATATTTGGGTGATTATAAAATAATATTTAATGGGATTCCTTTTTCTTTTTTTTATATAACTATAACGCAAAAATATAATAAATTTACCGCATATATCCAACCAAATGTATATAATAAAATAATATTAATATAGAAAAAATTGAAATATAGTTTATATACGTTTATATTACAATAAAATATCAATCAAAATTGAGAATTTTTAATGCAATATAAAAATAAACGTTAATGGAAAATGCATTTTATTATATATATAAAAAAAGGGAATTTTCATATATTATATATTATTGCGGTCATCCAAACTTTGTTGGCGCATATATAATATAATACACGTAATAACAATCTCTGTGGATTAGAATGAAATTTAATATGGCGTGAAATTATTTAACTATAATAATACAATGCTATTTTTTTACGATGGTTTTCATTGTAAATTATTAACGATATAAATAACTATATTATATATTGTAATTGTTTATATATTACTGAAATGTGTATGCATGTAACATGTATATCTATGCAATTGATATAATCATCAAAGTGATTTTTCATTTATAGAAGTTATATATGTGGTGTGGATAGATGGGAATAATATATATAGTTAAAAACACATTATTTATTAACACCGATATATATAGATAGAGTTGAGTTGAAGTGATAAAAAGACATATAAAAAGGAAAATCAATTAAATGTTTGTTAAATGTGCAGGCATATGCAATCAATATTTATATATCTCTGTATCTATATATAAAATAAATGTACAATTAATTTATTATACATATATACCTTTAAGTACTATATGTAGTATATATACAAAGTGTCTCGTCATGCAATGTACTTGAATTATTGTAATTTGTTTTAAAGCAACACTTAAATAGTATATGTATATGTTTGAGTACATAAAAGTTGTTAATGTCAAATCTCGTTTCATGATTAAAAATATATAGGTATATTAATGTGAAATTATTTGCTTAGTAAATTTTAATTGCTTGAATATTGCGATGATGAGTAAACGTTAAATTTAATTTATGTTCATATTGACCAACTCTTCGGTAATATCCATTACAATTCAATGGTTTTTAAGTAATCAATATATTGGAATTTAAAAGTGTATCTCTTTGATGAGACATTCAAAAATGAATCAAAATTATACAATTTATAGTACCTCCTATATATCATAAACATTTTACCTATATATATATATAAATAAAACATACAGTTAAATAACATTTTCAAATGATTTTAACTTTTTTATTACATTTAATTATACAATCTCATAATATATATATATATTGTATATAATTAATTTTATATTCTGCATATATTTTCTGTTCAATAAAATTCAATTAATCGTACATTTTTGTATATTCATATGTGTATAAAAACAATTACTTATAATAATAAAATGTGTTTTATTTGTTGTTTTTTTAATTTTCTATATTATTTGCAATTTGTACTTCAATAGCTAAGATAAAAAATTTATTTTGATTGCACATAATTCTGATGATTCACAAAATCATTGCATAAAAAATTTAATCTTTCATAAATCTTTTGATTTCTTTTATAAAAAATTTATTCTTTTACTGCAATGATTTAAAATATTCTTTGTATTCAAATACAAAGGTGGTGATAATTTTTATGTACAATTAATTTTGAAAATCCACCAATTCTTAAATAAATTTAGAAAATTAGAGGTTTCGTAATATTTGTAGGGTATAGAATAGTTTTTTTTTATAAATACCAATAATTACGTCGATGAAAAATAACTTAGCATATGCTTTTCTTTAACTATGCACGCAAGGTTTGAGTATTATCATTCAATAGATTTTCGAAAAAATATTATAATTAACTTATTTATCATATATTCATTAACCGCCATAAAATTTAAAAAATACTAATTTGGATTAAAGCGATCAGGTGTAAATATTTATTTTCACATCTGTATATTACAGATTAACTTTTATGCATGTTCAATTCAGATTATATGCGGCTATTGAGTTTACGATAAAAATTCTAATCTTTTCTTTGTAATTTATCATCACTGGCAGCGATTACAAAAATAACAATCGAAGAGGCGAATCTTAAAATAAATTTAATATATTCATATATTGAGGGATTAAATTATTAAATATAAAAAAAAAATATGTAAACTATACAAAAAATGTAAACTATACAAAAAATATGTAAAGATTACAAATTTCTACGTACAACACACATATCATATACATATATTGTTTTTTCAATATAAATATATATATATTTTATTTATATTCATACGTAAACGTACATATATGAAAAAAAAACTACTGAATTTGACATTTTTTTTCACAGCAGGTGCATAATTTATTGTTGGTTAAATTTATGTTATTTTAACATTTTTCATATTTACATAATATGATTTAGTAATTCGTTATTTTTTTAAATCTCCTTTCGTTCAGTGGGTATACAATAATAATAACATATATATATTTATTAGTTAACAACAGCTTTTATTGACATAGAATATCCAAATCCAAAATAAAAAACTTTAATAAATTCTTCTATACCATTGCACGGGAACGTTTATATTTTTTTTAACAATATCTTAAGCGCCTATCCAACAACACCATATACGGTTTTTAATAATAACCTTAATGATTTTTTGTTATTAATAAGTACATTTTTTCAATTTTTTTGTTATATGAATTTGAAAAAAATTTTTGTAGTTTTCCAATGCTTTGTAGAAGGAAGTTGTATTGTAGTTTTGAAAACGTAAGGCAAAATACGATTCTTTTCAATTTAACTGAAAAAACAATACAATCACAAGTTTGTAATATGATATTTAGATATTTTGTTCCATTTTTTAAATTATAATATTTATATAATAATAAGATTATCATTATATCAACTTTAAATTCAAAATAATAAATTGTAATGATTATTTAAAAATAAAAAATTATGAATAAATCATTACAGTATAAAAAATGCGCAAAACTTTCTAACGAATTAAATAAAATTTTATACAATTGAATTATATAAAATATGACAAGCGTACAATGAAATGGGGTTACATCCTTACTTCCTTATTATATATATATATATATATATATATTCTTCAATATTTAATCGCTCATTCATTATTTATCATGTTGATGTAGAAAAATTTAACGTTTAAATATTCAATTTTATTAAGAAAAAAATATAAATGAAAATATTTAAATCAGATTCATTCATCATCCATCATCGCCCCACTGCATAATATTCAAAATCAAACCAAAAACAACAAAAGTATATTATAAACATTTATATGAATATATTAATTTTTAGACATTGGCAGTCAGTCATACATAAAACAACATGCAAAAGCCATCCATCTATTACATATATGCACACTTTTAAAAAAGAAATGCTATAACATTTCCCTTAAATTATAGTCTTATATACGGGCACCACATAATAACGCTTATGGAATATTTTATAAAAATTAACCACACGTTGCGTTTCTCATTAAACAGTCCATAGAAATGTTTGGATAAAATTCATTTTATCGCGACTATAATTACATACAATAATATAATAAACACACCTGCGGAGATTATCGTTTGTTGGTAAATATAACATAAATATATGTATACGACCGATAAGACATATTTATATATATTACAAAAAAAAAAAAAAAGTGAAATTGAAACTATCCCCTATATATATAATACTTTCTTGGTCAAGATATACTCCAATTATTTTTATTTTTTGTTTATAAAAATCCATATATATGCAGAAATAGTTGTATATATACAAAATAATTAAACCCTAAACATTCTCAACCTTCTATTAGGTTATATGATTGTTTTTAAATATACTTGAGTATTATACGGTTAGTTATTCCACTAATATATATTATAAAAAAAAATAAATGTTTATATAACCCTCGGGGTATATATAGTTTTTTTTTATATGGAATAGTATAAAAGAAACTTCTATATAATCAATGGAAAACATCAAAAACGCAGTATCTTAATTTATTCGGTGAAATTGAATTTCTCAATTATGCATTATGGTCATGGGAATGAATCACGCGATTTCCCGTTTCATTTTGTTGTGGTGAATTAATTTCCATATTTTTTTTTTTTTTCAAAAATCGTTCTGATTGAAATAAGAATTGTTTATTATTATTATATTTAGGTGCAGTTATTTCTTATATTTTTTGTACAAATCCATGCTTTTCGTATGTGTATTTTTTAATGAATAATAATTATATATTTTATATACACAAATAAAGAAATGAATTGAAGCGGTGAAAGAAAAAACATCTAAATATTTGATGAAAGAAAAAATCTATCAGATTAATCTCTTTTATAAGGAATCAAACTTTTTATATTTTATAGAATAACATTTGAATATAAAATATATTCAATAATGGACTCTTGTGTTAAAACCCATTTATTTGATAAATTTTATAGGAATAATATGTAAATGTTTTGTATGACATTAAAATTGTATTGCTGGTATGCACGTTATATTACATTTTTTTTATATAAAATTTTGTACATAAAGGTATTAATCTATATGTGTGTATATAAACTCTTATGTAGAGGATCATTTGATAATATATAATGATACAATTGCACCCGTGTGGTGTGTGTCGGTTTGGAAGTAACAATGATAACCATAAATACATGAAATATAACTTTTAATTTATTTATATTTATATAGTCGTTTATTGTCTTTATGACAATCAACATCGAAAAAAAAATATACTACCTTTATATAGGAAAGCATTAAGGTAATAAAACAAGCAATTACTTGGTCAATAAAAACTAAAAGCAACAATTTCATTTTGATGGCGTGTTTATAGTTTTGACAAATAATAACATTTAAATAAATTTAACATTATTTTCTATATTTCTCCGTATATGTATGTATATACATTTCATAGCTTTTAAATTACTTTAAGTGTCAAAGAAAGCAATTAGATTTTCATTGCCGCATTATATTTTTTTTTTATTAAATTTCAAATCTATTATTGTCGCATATAGTTTCTATAAATGCAATTCAAATATTGGAAAAACTGTCATGAATAAAAGAATTATTTCCGTATATTTACTTTTAAACCACTAAAATTTCAGCAGAAGATTGTTTTTAATTTCTTATTATCTCTTATGGTGGAAAATAACAATTAAATTCCATATTTTTGTTTATGTTTGTTTCGTATTTGTTTTGGTTTGAATTTAATTGAAATTGTCTATAGAAATTGAATAGAAATTTATTGATTGTGATATGAAAATTTTGTAATTAACATAAAATAATGTAAGAATGGTATTTTCCAAATGTACAAAAAAACAATATACATCTATAAATAACATAAGTGTTGAAATATTTTATTGTGAAATTCGATTAAATTCATTTAAATGACAGTCATATCATATATACTTTATTTTTAACTAAAGGAAAATATGTTTTTGTATAAATTTATTTTTAATGAATTATTTTATTTGATCCCGCAAACAAAACAAATATAAATAATCTATATTTAAATTCCACAGATGTGAGGATGCTGAGAAAATGTACTTCGTTTTATGTATAATATAAGAAATATATGCTAATTTGAAAATAATAATAATAATAATAAAATTTTAATTGAATTTTCCGGAAAATCATTCTTATATCATATTGTTCTTACAAGTATATATGTATCATGCCTGCATTGCGATTACAGATCATTCATGTAGAAAATAAAATTTATTCTTAAATTTAATTGTAATATATATATATTATATCTATATATCTATATTTGGTATAAATGAACTATTGTAAAATATATTTAGCTTTATTTTTCTATTATATTTTATTTTTATTGTAAATTATTATTGGTGGAATGATTTTAATATATATTAGGTGGATGAGTTTTTGTTATTCTTTTGAGATAATTTAAAATTCTTAAACCATTATGTTATTTTCTTTCAGAATAATGTATTTCTTATATTTAAAATAATAATAATAATATATATATATATATTATATATATATATATATATATATATATAGATAGATGTAAAACACCCATGGGAAATGAATGAAAATGAGTTTACGACATCGCTTGATTAATGGCATATTATTTCATTTGTTTTATGCCGTGTATTTATTTTATTTCAAATGCAAAGTGTAAATTATAATATTATATACAGTAGAGATTATCGAAAATTATTTAAATTAAATTTTTCATCATGAATTTAAATGAATTATTTTATTTTTATACATACATATTTAAATAACTTTTAGCAATGTCATCACAAAATGTTGGTTTGTTATTATACCTATATATTTTTGGTATTATTTTTCACAATTATGAAAAATGTTAAGTATATTTCAGCAGCTTTGATCATTGAAGATTGAGGATTTATGAGGAAAATATTTTTCCAAAATGTTCGTTTTAATTTTAGAAAATTATGCATTTCCTTTCACTTTAACGGAATTTTAATATTAACATAATTTAAAATTTGTATATAATCGATATTTTAGTGAGTCCTCCTCTCGATTGCAAAAATAATTCAATTTCATTTAAATGCAAGGCAAGAATTCATGTTACAAAAATAAAAAACTTTATAAATTTCAACTTATAATAAAATCTTTATTGTATTAAATTAAAAAAAAACTCGAGTGTTTTTCAGTAAACCTTTTTGTATCTTCCGATTCGTCAAATTGAACTTATATAGATTTAATTCCGATTATAGTAATTCATTTATATTTCTCATTAACACAACATTTTTGTATTACATACAAAAATTCATCAACATATCAATAGCGTATCAAATTATATACATTTTTGTAAACATTTATCTATTTTTGAATCTATTGCAATTATAAAACGATATCTCATATATGCGTTTATATATAATTCGTACATAAACATTATCATCGTCTAATTGGTCTATATAACAACAAAAAATATCCTTTATTGATCTTTCTGTATATTATATATACAATATGTATATTAAACATAAAAGTATTTAGATACAATTTAGATACCGGCTATATATTCACTGTACATATATAAACGTATTAATATGTAATATACGCACTCACTCACTATATCTATCTGTACATATTTTATAAATAACCAATAAGAAGATAAAACACTTGTTTAATTAACTTCAATTCTTCTTTATTTGAAATATTTGTACTCTATATAGGCAGAGGTATATAAAGAAGTTGTTATATTATTATTTTTATCCGAACTTTAAAGTTAAAATTCTTTAAATCACAAAAAGAATCTCAGCATAAACAATTCTATTTTTTCAATTACTATTATATCGCATATACGTGCATATATAGAAAATAGATTCAAAAGCGTATATGTATGCAATATATTGTTTATATGGATGCATTTAAAAGATACGATACAAGTAAAGGTAAGTTTATATTTACTTGTTATTTTTACTTGTTTTGTTCTATTTATATATATATATATATAGAATATAAATTTACCTTTCACATAAATCAATGTGATGATGATATGCGAAGGAAATATATAAAATGTTAAAATGAACAAAAAACATAAAAATAAAAATATATATACTAAGAACAATAAAAGAAACCCTTCAGAATCTGGACACTTTAAATGATGCTGTATATTATTTATATTTAGTTGTTAATATTATATTGATTATATATATGTAGTCGTCGTCGTCGTCGTTTTCATTTTCTTCGTATATATATACGCAAAATATCATCAATGTATATATACGTAACAAATAAATACAATAAAATTGTATAAAACAGTAAGATTTAAAGTTTTTTTTTTCCATAAAATAAGAATAAAACTTTTCTTTCTTTTCCTCTTATCTGTACATTTTATATATACGTACAATTGGCAAATATAAACAAGAGAATGTATGATGATAAAGTAAGTAACATTGGGCACATTCGAAATCTATAAAGATGGAAAGTATACATACATAAATGTAGAAAAAGAATCGTAAAATAGAAATTTTATTGTCTAAATAAAATTAAAAAATGTTGTAATTTGAATATTTAGAGTGCAGTATGAATGAATTAAATTGAATTTATATACATATAAACATATTTATAGCTTTATATGTATAGTGTAACCGTATAACACAATTTTTAAGTAATATGTCATAAAACCTAACTTTGTTCTTGTAACTTGCGAATTTTATATATATATATATATACAATACAAGTAAAAAAAAAGTGCGATACTATACTGCCGTATTTATATTTTATTTGTTTGTAATACCTGGTAATACCTATCATACTACATATGATAACCGAAAAAAAACCTTATACCTTACTAAATACCTTTACAGAAAGAAGATAATAATTTCCTTTAAACTATTTGGACCATAGTGTACAAGAAGAATAGATAAAAATCATTAATATTTTTTCATTTTTTTAACCCCATTTTTGGGGATATCGATAAAAAATTTACGGAACAGTTTAGTACAACACTAGAACAACCTGGAACTCAAAATTTAAAAAAAATCGAAAAATATGGTGCTAACTTCCTTCTTTTCGTAGTTGTTTTTTTCCGATTTGGGAACCCATTTTTTCGGATATCGAAAAAAAAAACACGGAAAGGTTTAAAAGAAATCTAGAACAACTTTGAAAATTGAAAAATTCTAAAAATGAGGCACTGTCGGAAAATTATTTTCCCGGTTTGAGACCCCGTTTTTTTGAGTATCAAAAAAAAACCTTACGGAACAACGTTCAGAACAATCTGGAATAATTCCAAAATCCAAAAAATTGCTGGGTCCAAAATGTATCTTTTTCTATTAAGGAGGGCGTTTGTAATTTAGAATAATCTATGGAACATGGAACAATCTATGTCGCAACTTTTAAATTTCTAAAAATGGGGTGCTAACTTCCCGTAGGTTAGAAGATAACTGTATATATACACCATAGAAATCGTTAAATACAAAAATAGATATAGAAAACATTTTTTTTCTTATTCTGTGTTGCCTAAATATATTTCTACCTTACAATTTTCATAATGATATATTTTCGATTCAGAAATTTCAGTAAATGGTCCATATAAATTCATGAATTCATCAAAATTCATATACCCTAAACAATAAATGGTATATTAAAAAAATTAATTTCAAATCATATTACGATTAGTTACACTACAGTTTAGCGCCAGGATCGTTGCGTTCTCACTGGTCAGAAATGAAACTGTAACAAATTCAATTGAATCATTGGGTCCTAGACGCTCAGTAGCTTCATTAGGAAAAAAAAAGATAAAAACAAATTCGCATTACAGCCAACAATCGGTTTTAGCGTCCAACAAGAGCCTTCGGTTGTTAGTTTCTTAAATTGTGAGATTGTGACTTTTGCAGGTGTCGGTAATTAGCCGTACGACCAACCGCCAGAGAAAATATGCGACTGTGTGTTTAAAATTCAAATATTGTATGTCTTCAGTAGGATTCGAACCCACCATCCCAAATTTTGTAAGAATTTTAGGTTTGCAATTTTATTAATTATTAATTACACCACACACCACATTAGCTTCAATATGTTGACATTTTATAAATATTACTAACCACGAATGATGCGGCAGTAACGAACAAACAAAAAAATATGAACTATACACATTTTCTAATGTATTTCTATAAGAATTTAATCTGTGATTAAATTATTATTATCACTACACGAATTCCATTAGGTTAAAATTTAATTCTCTTTGTATACGACCACATATAGTAGAAATTGTTTATAATATAAATAAACTTAATTATTGTTTGTGAATTCATATGTCTATATGTCTAATGTATAGAATAAAAAATAGCATATAGATACAAGTCATTATATAGATATTTCGCAAAGTTATGATGCGAAATATAAAATTAATATCAAATGAAAACCTATATTAAATATACGTATATATTCTTTTATAACACAACATGTTATTTATTTTTTTATTTTAACTGGCGCCAAATACATTTTTATGATAAAACGATATTTGTATTTGATGTGTATAGATTCCGATATAGAATAATTTAATAAAAATCTTTTATATTTAGAATACACAAACATATTTTTATATGATTATGTATGTATATTATATAGGTAGGTATGTGTATATACTAATGGATGATGTGTGGTATCCATATCCTTAAAGGAATGTAATAAGAAGAAAACATGAAATTTTGTTTATATACAGTACTAAATAAATTCCCTTTATTTATACATTTGTTATGTAATATATTCTATAACTATATTACATACCAATATAATTTTCTTTTCAATTTAATTTCACAATGTGGTAAAACATGAAAGAGAAAAATCATATATGATGTCATATAATCTCAATCTAATAAATTTTTTACATAAAGTTTTTATACCTCTATATGTATAAATAAATATATATGATAGCTATGTTATATTATACCATTATACTTATGCGGTTCTTTTTTTTCCTTAAATATTTTATGCGGTCGTCTGTAATCTTTATATACATATATTATATATTATGATATTATGAGTCTTTCACAAATAAAACTATACAAAATATTCTGGAAAACAACAAATATATATATTTCCATAGTATATATACGACGGGGTGTTTATTTTATTGAAAAGACTTGTCATACATCTTATTATGTATTCATTAAACGTACACACATTTTCATTTCATTTCGGTTTTTCATTTCTTTATTAAAACCACAATATTGAATTTGTATATATAAAAGGGATTCTATTTTTTTTTATTTGGTTATATAATAATATATAATTTTCATTCTTTATTTTTCTTCTTCTATGGCATTCAGAGAATACTAAAAGAAAAATGTAATGTCTTAATTATTCTGAATATTTATTAAATATGTGTGGGTTTTATTTCTTAAACTTATACATATATAATATAATATAAATAAAAAATCATTTAAATGATTTTAATTTAATATATAAAAAAATATACATATCACAATGAAATAAATGGTTGGTTAATTAAAAGGAAAATTAAATTATGCATGAATAAATTTTAATTGTATAAAAAGAAATCATATAAATTTTCCCTAATTTTCTATATAATTATAATCCAACCAATTTCTATAATTAAATATAAATTTATATTTGTTAGGTATTATCGTTATGTATATATAATAAAATAATACTTTTGAATGAATTATATTATTTTCATTGATTTATTAAATATATACGTATACAATTTATATATGAATGAACATAACAAATATATCATTATCTTCACAAAAGTATCGATTTATTTTATTTATATAATGCCTATATATTATAAAAAATTCTTTGAGTAGAAACTTGATAAATTGTTATGTATACACAGTTCTATATATTTATATAGAAATTTTTATTTTTGTATTTATCCCTTTTTATGATTGTTAAACCCCAATATATTAATAAAACCTTTTAAATAATTTTTTACTTCTCAAAATCCATTATTTGAGGAATCATTTTTTTATTTACACACTTAAAAATATATTTAAAAAAAAAATAAAAATATTATTATGTATATAAACTTCAAATTGAAATGCACGACTTCACAAATACTTCTTTTTCTTTTTTTATATATAATATTCTGGTAATATTGAAACTAAAATGAAAGTATATTTTTAATGCTTTCGTTTTTAATTTAAGGTTATTTCATATATAAAAAAAGAGTGCAATTTATAAAGGATATGGACAATTCCGATTTGGTTTATTATATCAATACCTTTTTATATGTGTTTAAAAATACTCATATTTTTTCTATATATAGATATTGGAATATAAAAGGATACGAATACAAAATTTATAAAATTTTACAAGAATTAGTCAAGACAAACGTTTAATTTTCGCAGTGCCATTTATGAGCTATTTTATGTTAATTTTATGAAAAATATATCAATACCATTTTTAAAATAAACTCTAATACATTTTTTGATGGATTATTTCCGTTAACCCAAATAGAAATTCTATATTTAGATGATAAACATATTACATGATAATCAACAACATTGAAATATAGCGCCACTTCAAACAACCAAAACGTTCGTATTTTAAAGAAATTCAAAAAGAAACAAAAATATATTGATATTGTTCAGTAACAAAAAATGTTATGTACCATAGAAGATAACTTTGAAGTATTACAATTACGAATTATTTGTCCTTTTTATTATAGAAATTTACATATTATTATTTATAAAAAAATAAAATTATTATTTATGAAATTGTCTTAAAATCATTATTCTTTAATAAAATCCATATCCGTTTTTAAGGTGATTGATTTGAGAAAATTAGTTTATTAAATATTAGTATTTACTATAATCACAATATACTTCATTTACTTTCTAAAAATTAAATAAAGATTTTTATCAATAAGCTGACAATCCGCGATACATTCACCTATTGTCCATCAAAGTATAAATCCCATATACACGTAAATATGACAGTGTAGGGTTTTAATAATTCCATAGCATAGGTCATAACATGTTATAAGTGTGTATAAATACACGAAATAGTAAATGTCAAACATTATATATAGATTTTATTTTACTATTGCATTCAGATATATAGATTTAAATATAGATAAAAATATAATATAGATTTAAATATAGATTCTATATCAAGCAGAATTATTTTTTAAATCTATCAATACTATAAAAAATATACCTACCATACTAAAAGCTACAATCAATAATATTAAAAAAACATACAGAGTATATTATGTTTAACATACAATTCACGATAAAGTCAAAATAAAATGGAAAACTAATATTTTCTTTTACTGAGTGAATTGACATTGAAAGTATATATTTTTGCAATGATAATATCAAATAATATAATCATTTCGGATAATCTATAGAAAATTTATTTAAACAGCATTTACTAAAACAAATTTTTTGTTTGTTTTTTTTTATTCTAAAATTTTACCCTTTTTGGAATTATAAATTATTTGTGAATATTTGTTTTTAGTATAAAGAATATAGATACATATATATAAATAGTTTATAAAAAACTCCTTATTGTGTCCATTCATTCTAATGTTTATTTTTCTTATTTTCTTTTTAAAATTCCCTTTATGTCAATTTTGCACGATTGGTATTTTTTTTATATTATATGTAGTCTGTATAATTCATATCGGTAATATTTTTTTAAGTACAAATCCATCATACGCCGAGTTTTACTCGATATTACGTTGTCAACTATAAATATATAAAATATAAAAAATTGTATTTGTTTAAATATTTACTTCCACATAAAGATATTCAAAAATATATATATAAGAGTGATTTTATTGATGGGTGGATACATCACATCTACACATAATAAATGTTTATCAATCCAAACATTAAATTTGAAGAGAAATATGTGTACATCAGTAATTTTAACAAATGTTAGCTTTATGGATTATAGAGAAATATATTCATTGTAGTGAAAATTCACATATCATATTGTAAATAGAAACTCTGTTACTCTGTATATTTATATAAGTTTTTCAATAACGAATTCGCCCCTTATAACATACAAAGTACATATACAATTTATATAAATAATAATATATGTTCTATAAATATTATTTCTATTTTTGAATTCCTACATTTGACGAATAAAACCTAAATATATGTAAGTAAAGTAAGTACGTTTTATATATTTAAGATACATAAATATATAGTGATTAATTATTGATGCGGTTTTTAAAGGAACTTCACTATAAATACTGCACACATATTTTAATTTAGTTATATATGAAAACGTGTTCACTCTTGAGTATGTTAAAATGGATTTTAAATTTTAATGATGTTGATATACACCCATATTTATTTGAATAACTTAAGGGTTTTTATAACTAAACTATTTTTGATTAATACAAATACAAAGGTTATAAATATCTCTGCATCTGTTCTATATTTGAATTAAATTGAAAAATTCGAAAAAATATTTAAGCAAACTGATTTTAAAAGTACAATACAAATTAAAATACAATACAATTATTTTTATAATTTTTTAAATCCAAATTCAAAAATTATATTCATGTTAGTTTTACACACACCCACACACACACAATATGGCAACACCTTCATTTATCGTTAAATTACCGGATATGGTTGAAATGGCCCTTGGTACATCACAAATAAATGTTAACGTACTAAAAAATGTACTACATATAATTGTTCAACAAATAAAACCTGAGCTATTTATACAATTTACTGATCGATCATCAAAAGATTTGGCACAAAAAACAATGTGTAAAACCACACATTTTACCGAATACATATTGGATCAGGACAATAAACCATCCATTGATAATTCATCAGAATTATTATCTGCACAATTGACAAAAAAAATTTCGTCAACGGATCATCAACATACATCGATTATAAAAAGATTAATTGTCATTGAAGAACACCAAAAACAATTGAATAAAATATTACCAATAACAAATTTACATTTTGAAAATGATGATAAATTAAATAACAATGAAATTTTACCAGATTCAAAGATCGTATTAAATGAGATGAACAAAAATGAAGAAAATATTTTAGAAAATATGTTTGATATGTTAAATGTAACAAAACGTTTGGAAGCCGTTGAAATAGCCATTGAAAAATTGACAAAACTTATTTGTGACATTAGTATGAAAAAATCTCAAGAAATTGAATCTCTTATGAATACATTCAATAAAATTGATGATGAAATGTTAGAGAATTTAAAAAAATTATCAATTCAATCAAAATGTAAATCAACATATGAACAACAATTGATTAAACAAATTGAATCAATGAATGCATTTAACGTAGATTTATTACATATTGCAGAAATAACAAAGAAAAATACATTGGAATTAAAACAAAATAATAAACAAATTGAAGAAATGGAAAAAAACGTTAATCAAAATTTTGGCAAAATCAAAGTGAACACCAACAAACTCAATGTTATTCAAGAGGAAATATGTAAAATACAAAATGAATTATCCGAAGCTATTGATAAAATTGAAAATCTAATTGATTGTTGTGAATCAAATGATGCCAAATTTAAAGATTTATTCTTAAAATTATACCATATAAATTGTAATATAAAATTAATAAACGATAATGTGGCGGATTTAATGAATGATGGTATGGAGCGAAAACAACAGGTGACGGTAATAATTGAACAAATTGAACAAATTAAATGTGTAAAAATTGATCGTGAATTGGCCGACGAGCAGATAAATAAAAAAGCCGATAAAATTGATGTTAATCGAAAAGTGAATTTTATCGATTTCGATGCAGTTACAAATGATTTATCCATACAAGTATTAAAGATATCCGAAGAGATGACAAAACGTAATTCCGAATTGAATGGGATGGTACAAGAAATTTATAATTCTATCGAAATGAAAATTGGCAGACGTGAAGTCGATGGTATAAATGAAAAAATTGATAAAAAAATACAAAAATTACATGGAAAATTTAATGAATTGGCTATGATAAGACATAGTTGTGAAACAAGTGCAACTACCAAAAACTATTTAAAAGATGTCCATTGTTTAATTTGTAATGCCGAAACATTTATGAATCCAACAGTGGATGAACAACATTCGATAGTACCACAATTACCACAAATTCAAAATATGGTAAAACGACAAAATACACAAACAATTACAAATCAACAATTACGCGCATTAGGTACGGAAAAATTAAATTCAACAAAAATGACATCCATACAAAAAAAACCACCAATTTTTGCACATCGTTATTGTGGTGGTCGTCATACAAAAACCACGGCTCACGAACGTCTCGTTAAATGCGGTAATTTTTTGAAACAATTTGAAAATGCCATACCAAAATGCGGTGATACCGCATATTTATCGGAATCGGGGAACGATGGAAAATTATATAAAATTGAAATGTCAACGGATTGTAATTGTAAACCATAAACTAATCATATTTTATTGATTTTATATATGTAAACCTTTGACTTATACGGCCGCAGGTTTATTAATTTATATACCAAAAATAAACAGAAAATGAATATGTTTTTTAAACTATCACAACATATTATATTAATTTTATATAATCGGGATGCAATTAAAATGCAAATTTAAAACGTGTTTCTACATTTTTGACGAATTATTGATTCTAATTTAATATATAACTATAATATTTGCAATTTCATCTAAAGTATTTGATCGTTCTTAAAATTATATTTTTCGAAAAATGGTGTTAAAAATTTCTAAAATTAGATATTCGCATTATCTTTGAATTTTATGATCGTAAATTAAAATTCCAAGGAACAATATCTTCAAAAGGGATGAACCAAATCTATCGTTTATCTGAAACTCTTTCGTTTTACCTTTTCCATGTAAATTTGATTACTCTAATTTGAAATCTCTATAAAACAAAGAAATTCATTATATATTTACCTGCCATGAAGAAGAATAAATAAATCCTAAACACTCTTTCCACTATTTTTGGAATTTTTTTCTTTATTATTATTATTATTATTACGATTATAACAAATTTATTTAATAATATTTTAAAAATTTTCCCTTATTTAATAAAATATATATGATCTCTATGATGTAAAATGCAATCGATATATTATTTATTATTATAAATTTCTCAACGGAATGAAAAATATTTATATTATTATTCCCTTATTATCCTTAAAATATATTTATAACATGTTATTTACATATACATAAATCGATATTATTTGGTTTGGTATCTTTTTTTTTCTTATTATTATTATTATCATCATTTATATTTGTTTATACTATTTATTAGATATAAATATATTCACCCCCTACCGAAAATGAGGTATTAACATGGTATAAACTTATTTAAAATTAATGAGGACCATTTTCCATACATGAATTTTTTTGAAATATTATATGCAGTGTTTACGCACACAGTGTTTGATATTAAACAGACAATGAAATGAAATAAGTTATAGAAAAAATATTTTGCTGAACATATAACATATATTCATTCTTCTATATATAGATAAACAGACATATATTTTGGGGAGCTTCATTTTCATTGTATATAATCGCATATAACATAAGCAAGATACAACGGATACATAAATATTAAAAGTTACAATTTAGAGATTTAAATATTATTTTGTACATCCCCAAAGTTTCAAATACAGTATATGTATTTAGATTTTTAATATATATGAGTTTGTTGAGTATAGATAGAAAAGTGTTGTGTGTATAAATAAAAAAAAAAAAGCGACATAAACTTTATTTATACATATATTTGAATGGGATATGTTGTGTGTATGCCTCGATAGTTGATGGCTTTTGACAATGCTACTATACTGCCGCTATATAAATACTTTTTTTGGGGTATATATAATAAATGTGTTGTTGTTTACCCTTTTAATTAGGCATATGATTTGATATTCATTTTAATTTTCCCTTATATATCAAAAATTTAATACTACATCATATAGTGTATATATACTGAATGTGAATTTATATATATGTACAACACATATGGATATTAAAGCTATACCCTCATATGTATATGAAATCCGCAAATTGTTGTATTTTTCATATATACATATGTTGTGGAAACATACATTTTCAGTAACTAGCAGTTATTTATATACTGTATATACTTGCTTTAAACAATACATAATGTATAAATACATATAATGTTTAAAATTTATTTGAATGGTGTTTGGGTTAGCTTTATACCTAATTGGAAATAAAATATGTGTGGTTTTTCTCAAATGAATTTGTTAATTCATATATATATATATATATAGTAAATAAGAGTGTATATATAGTACGTATTCAGACTGATATAGATACTATCAATTTTAGTTCATTTATTTAAATTTGTTAAATGTTTAAACATTTCATTTTGGATTGATATAAATGAAGATTAATCGGACAAAACAAAGCCGATTTTTTTTATTATTATAATACTCTATATAATAAACAAAACATTTTGTTCATATAGTGTATACTATACAATGTATATGAAACACTTTAAGTTTATTTATTTATTTATAATTCTTTGTGGTAACATTAAATTTGTTGTTATCTGATTGTTAGTGTTATTATCTCATCGTTTCTCTAATTTTATTATGGTGTTTTTGAAAAATGTATTTGGTTATTTTACCTATTACTGAATACGCCATAAATGGATCAAAATAATATAATAATAAACATCAATTAAACTGAATGGTATATTTGGTAAATCAGTATACTAATCACAGTGCTTATAGAAAATATTATAGTTAAAATTGAAAGTCTAAATAAGTAAATTAGCCTGTATATACGCAGTATTAAGTTGGGACACCAATAATGGAGCCACAATTTTAATTATCGCTATGTAAAAACATGTGATTTAAATTAAATTTGAATTTATTGTATTTATAAATTTAATTTTGACATATTTACCATATGATAAACAACTAATCCACATAACTTTTAAAATGAAGTCATATATTAAACCAAATCAAATCCGTAACATATTTGAGTATCTTGTTTGTGCCCTTGCAGGCACAGGCACACATTGAACACTTCAAATTCGCGAATTAATGCAATGTACGGCAAATGCCTTGACACATTTGCCCACACTAATTCATATATTGCATTTCTCTTCTCTTTGGTGTAATTAAATATATCGAAAGCTTTTTCCTCATGCCCACACAATATGCACGTATGTGCCTATCCATCGGACGTCCTTTTTACAGGCAGGGTACAAACATGTGACCTCTATGATGTAACGGTATGGTACACTTTAGGAGCACAATTTAAAAATTAACAATAAAATGAATGAGGAAGAATTCAGATCCATAAACCTGTTGTCTGTTGTCAATAGATGAGAAAGCATTGGAAGTACATATATACAGAGGGAATTACAAGAGAATATGAAAAAAAAACAGTTCTTTATAAAATACCAATCTGGATTCAGAAATAAGCATTCGTGCGAAACTTTGCTGACCACCATTATTTTTATTCGGAGGATGGGTATATTGATGGATGAGACGTGATAATATTGCCGTTTCTTGATTTTAAGCGAACTTTAAAACCACAAATATACAGACATATACTTGCAAATAAGCTCCAAAAATATGCTCTAACAACAAAATAAATAGAATGATTACGGTGAGTGGTAGGGTCCAATACTAGGTGCGTTGTTCTTCATAATTCTTCAGTTCTTCATAATTTTTTATTAATGATATAAAAAGAACAATATCGGTGCTAATGTATTGTTATATCATTTGACAGGAAATTATTATATTTTCATTTACAATTATATTTCCAATAAACTACCAACACATTTCGTAATTTACCCAACAACACAGAAAACTGAAAAAAATTTAGTTTTCGTTTCATTGGTCATGGCATTAAGTGAAAAAATACGTTGTATATTAAATAAAGAAAATTGCGAAGTGCTAATTCGGTTCATTAAATTGTTTTGTGTTAATTCATGTGGTACCCAAACATCGAGCTTTTTCTTGTATCCAGCCTTTGTCAAATGGTTTAAAACTGTTTGGTGATGGATGTTTAGTTCTTTAGCGATATCATGACTGCTTACGTGTCGATTTTCTTCAATTTTTGATATGATTTCATCGACTTTTTCAGTGATTGGTCGACCAGAACGAGGTGCATCTTTGACATCAAAATTACCGGAACGAAATCGAGCAAACCATCTATAGGCTGTTAATTTTGATAAAGTTCCTTCACCGTAAACTGCACAAATTTGTTCATGTGCCTGCGTTGCATTTTCACCTTTTTCATAATAAAATTGTAAAATGTATCGAATTTTTTCACTAATTTCGCTCATATTTAATGCACTACAACTTTTAAATGACTAAACAAATTTCATTTTTTTTTCTTTTTATCTACGAAATGTCATCTTTCGAACATATGTTAGTGTTACCTGATCAGATTAGTACTACTTGAAATATTCAACTATAATGACATCTATTTATAAAAATTATCAATACTTTTTCGACAACCTAATATAATTTTATTCTGGAAAATCTATGTCAATTTACTGCATCTATCAAACCGAAATATTATTAAACTATTTTATTAATATGGATTATGGAAGTTCTCGACTTACGACGATTCGTGCCTATTATAAAATAGTAAAAAACTACAATCTATTTACAATTTTCCCTTTGAGATGTTTCCGTATTTTCCAATATTCCAAAACTCAATATCTTATATCTTAATAGATCCCAGCACGTATATAATTTGGAGTAATTTTACAAGAAACTTAATTGTGTTGATATCAGATAGATATAATTTACAAAGATTGTTAAGAATTTTTCATGATTTTCAATATAGAAATTATGAAAAAATTAAACTTTTTTTGAGTGCATTTTTAGATATTTTTACTATACAACTTAAATTTTTCTATAAACCTGGAAATTTATCATATTTCACTATACGTTTTAATAATCCAAAAGCAAAGTATTTTGGTTTTGTTCAAAATTTGATATAGCCACACTTAAATATGCGGTCGGACATTCATATATACTAAATATATGTTTTAAGAATTTCGTTGCTTATTTATTTAAATAAAAAGAAAACACATTAATTTTATAATAAATAAATGTATAAATTATTCATAACAGATTCATATCAAATTAAATCGATGAGACTAAGTAATAAACTACACAAAAACAATATGAAAATAAATTATAATAATATACGATATTCTATGATTTTAATATCACCGATAAAACCTGATTCCTGATGCTTGGCATCATATCATCATATACCCAAACTATTATAATAATATACGAAAGTATATATGCAACATCAACATTTATCTATACATACGAATAAAGAATGAGAAAAGCAATTAAAAATCAATAAAAAATATTTTTTATTTTGTATATTTGTACGATTATTGTTTCTTATTTTCTTCTAAAAAGAAAAATAAACCGTATTATATCAGTTGATATTATATACATAAACAAGTTCAATATCATATATATAAATAAGAATATATGCTACATATATATAATCATCATTAAAAACCTGTACCTGACCCAACGTTTAACTATAAACAATGAAAATTGTGTTTTTTATTAAATAAATTTTTTTCTATAATTCTTCTTTGTAAAAAAATGTTTAATAATAATAAAAGAAAAAATTCAATAAATAAATAAAAATAAACGGCCTTAAGATTTGTCGTCGTCGTTTCCCTGTATATAGAAAGAAGCACTACAATAAATTGTTTTCTTATGTAAATTTTTATTTTATTTTAACATACATCGTATTTTATACATATATATATCATTACCATTAAGTTAAGAACACAAAAGTGTGTTATGCTATGATCTTTATATATATACATATATACGCGCTTAATTCTTAATTCATGATTAATTTATTTGAATATAATTTTATAGTTTTGTCGAAATATTGATATGATTTTTTTTTAAATAAAAAGCATAATATTTATTCAATTTTAACCATTTATAAAAATTTAAAACAAATATTTAGATTTTACTTTTTTTATGAATGGAATGAGCCTAAAATAGATATACTTCCAGGTGGTCTGATTATATACATTATTATTATATAATATGGGCTATCATTATTGTAAACACTCAATTTACATAATTAATGTTTATAGAAATATAATTATTATTATGGGAATTAAATTTACATCAATATTTAAAAATGCAATTCATTGTATTTTGTTATTTGATTTTTTTTTTTTGTAATTCTTGTAATAATTTCGTCCTGCATTAACATGAAGATTTGATGGAAGCTATTGCCCCAACTGAAATGGATCTCATTTCTTATATTCTAAGAAACTTTAGAGATTCCTTACTACGATTTTTATGATAGTAGTAGAGATATTATTATACTCTCCAGCTCAAGAAATTGAAAAAAAGTTGAAAAACAAACTAACAAATCGTTTGCATACAGTTACAGTATTGAAAAATGAAATTGATCAAATTAAATTTATAACTAATAATATCATTAAGCGAAAAATTATAAATATAAAACTTTCTATCATTTTTAAATGCAATCATCAACTCATTGGACATTAAAATAGAATTTAGAGCTTATGCATTTATATAATTTTAAAATTTTTTATAAGTCAACATTTTTTCTATAGAAATAGTTTTCCAATCGTTATATATATGGAAATAATTGCATTTTATTATATTTTCAAAAATTGTACATTTCAAAAATTTATAGTAATTTAATGAATAGGTCAAATTAAATTAACCACACTTATACATTAAATTACATATTGGTTTTGGTTTGATATTCAATTTCTATGTAAAAATAATTTATTTATGCTACAAACAGAATAAAATTTAATTTATTTTTTATATAATAATTTGTATATCTCTATTATAGGTATAAATATAATCGCATTTGTAAAACCTCAATATTACATGTAAATAAATATTCAATTTAAAAAATAATTATAATGATTATTTGTTTATTGCGATCCACTCATCGTAAACAAAAATACGTTTTATTAATAAATATTTTTATTAAAATGAATCCATTTTTCTTTTCAAAAGCAATAGAATTTAATTGTATATATAGAAAAATATAAATTATAGAATTTTCAAGGAGCTTAAACTTCTTTTCTTATAACAAAGAGTTATGAATTTTCTTGCTCTAACTGAACATTATCCGTGCAATAATCAATAAATTTATACAATGCTAAAATACAAATGATATAATGAAGAGTATTACCATTTAGAACATCTACTTACACAATTTATAATAAAGATCAATTAATTTATTATTGATATCGGATATAAAATAATTAGGGTATTTAAACGGGATGTCTGTTAAGTCGCTAAAATCAATTATGAATATGCAAAAACCAAAGACTGCATTTTGGGACACTGAAATCAATGTGCTAACGATAAAAATTATTTTATACACAGTTTCTGTAATTTTTTCAAATTTGGATTTACATTTTCATAATTATGTCATATTTTAAAAGGATAATTGCAAACCTAATAATAATTAATTCGTTTATTATAATTATTTCCATTTAAATTAAAATGAATGTAATGGAAAAAATTTTAGCCTTTTCATTCATGAAGTTTATAATATGAATTCCAATTGTAGAAAAAATCCAAGGTATTTCCGTTTACATGCACTTCAATTAGAGTATCAGTACACCTGCGTTCCAATTGTATATTATATACATATGCAGAGTATATATACATCGATTTAATTTAATTATATAAAAATAATATTTTCAGGTTGATGATGACATTAATTGTTTTTATACGTGTTGCATTTTTTTTTATTCACTTTGTATTGAATATTCATTGACTATGAGTATATATAATGTTAAGTTAACCGACTGCAATATGATTACTGGTCGTGGTTTGAAAATAAATATATATATATAATAAATATCCAGACACGTATATTGAAACACAGAAGGATCATTAAAAAATATGTAACAAAAATCCATATAACCAACATAACGAACTATATATACAATATATATAAATATATGTATGTGAATAATATTGCAATTTCATTTCTATATTACAAATAATATTATATGGAATATAGTATTCCCAACCAAATTCAAAATTATAAAAGAAAACTTGTCAGTTTGGTTTTGTTAAATTTCATCACGTTTTCAGCCAAATGAAATTTTGTGGTTTTCTCTTGGATCTATATAGTATATATTTATTGTATTATTATTTATATACAGATATTCATGTGCATATATTATTATTATTATTATATATATATAATGTAAAACAAAACACCATTAATAAGCATAATGTTTCATATACTATATATGTATATATACATAAATGTATGAACTTTAAAATTAATATATGAACATGTACAAATTTAATGTAACCTCTATAATACCATCTATATAATACTATATGTGTAAAAGAGTAAAATAAAATAACTATAGATACCATACATATATATTAATCGTAACCATCCATTGAAAATTAACGAAATTTACAAAAAAAAATGACTTTGACTTGGAAAAATAACATAATTCGTATACCCTCATTTTTAATACATAAATAAAAAGAAACGGATTCGCTTGTATTTGGATGGATTGTATTGCGGTTGTAATTTTTATATAATATATTATTAAAGTATTACATTTATTTATTGGAATCTAAAAGAGTAATGTAACATTGTTTTTTTTTGCATTGCCACCCCAATGTCGAAATGTTCCATATCCATATTTATCCATGGTCGGCAAAAAAGAAATGAATATAAACATATATCAGAAATGATTTTCACAATTTTCTGTGAATGAACCATTTTCACTATATACAAAAACATAGACATATATTAAGATTTATACAATCAATCAATTTGAATGGGAGTAATGAAATTTAAAGGATTTTTACTTTTGCAATAGTAAAAAAAAAGAATTCACGAAAACCTTTCTATACGCGTAAAATAATATACATTTATTGTGTATCATTTTTTTTTCATTCTTTTTGTGTTCATTGTTAAATGAGGCATACCACATTATATGTATATTATACATATATAGGGATAACTTCCGCACATGATTATTATTTATAGACGTATGGGCAATACATGGTATATTTTCGTATGATCTCTATAGAGTATGCATATATATATATATATATACTTTCTATATCTAAAGTGACTAAAGTAAAATAAAGTGTATTATATATTTGAGTGCCTCGTATTAAAGTTAAAATGTATTGTGTTGCTTTTTTTTTTGTTAATAATATCCCATATTTGATAATTTTAAATTGTAAAACCGCGCGAATGAATCGAGTTACAAACGTATCGTCAAATTCTATGTAAAGTTAAACTATGTCTGAGAGTCTCATATCTCAAAAATTATTTACAACACAATTGATTCTTATTTTAATTTTACGAATTTATAGGAATTGAAACGGAATTAGAAATAGAATGATCTAATTTAAACAGTATTTCGAACTGATTTAATTTTTGATAATAATTTGTATTTTCTCAGCAAAAAACCGATAAAAAAAATACAGTAACTTTTCTTAAATTTTATAAATGTTCTACCATTTGAATATGCTGTATGACAAAACACCTTTACATTGTATTTAAATCGCTAAATTTTATAACTTACCAAATAAATCAGTCTCAGAGTTATCCACAAAACAAATACACATTTTTTAATTTTTAAACCTAAATAAACTGGCCGATTTATGGTAAGATCAAAACGTGTAGGGAAATGTCCTTTTTCCTCCAAATGACTTAATAAGTATAAATGGTTAAACCGTTAAAAACGACCGTGTAAATTTATGTAAATGGTTTGTTGTCATAAACGGCTTTTTGGTCAATGGAATATGGATATATAATGGAAGTATAAATGGAAACATATTTGAGCGAAAAGTTGCGTTTATATAAACAAAAATATATATAAATTTTCATAATTCAAACTCTTGTCGATGCCTGATGGAACGTGATGTATAATTAATATAATATGCGACATTGACAATATAAAGTAAATTCAAAGACAAATTATAAAATCATATAAATTGTTTTGTGATTCAGTGAATTTTCATTGCATTTTTCTTCCAGTTTTTATTTAATTTTATATTAATTAAAATAGTTTTATATTTTTTAAATATCAATTTTATTTAGTAAGTGGAAATGGTAAGCGAAACGAAAATCTTAAACCTTCCACTTCAAATAAAAGGATTTTATTTGTATTGTAATATAATATTATTTGAAAACAGTAAATTCATCATAGGCGGTGCGTCTAAAAATTTCACGATATTGTCAAAATGGGGACATATTCTGAGCCGCGATTCTATTGAAAAGTGACTATTTTTAGTGAGTGACTTCGAAAGAGTCATAATTATTGTGAGTTCATTCGAATAAGTCACTGGTATTCTGTATGAAAAAGTGACCTTTTTTTTAATTATATTAATTATTATTATTATCAATAAACAATAAATAATGACTATTTTTGCAAAATTATAGAAAAAAATGAATATTATAATTTATTAGTATTTAAAATTCATGCGTATATGATGATTTTATTAAAAAAAAAATATATATGAAGTCACTGACCAACCACATAGGACGCGTACGACGGCGACGGCAGCCGTCCAACCGTGGACGCAAATATTACAAACCACAATGAGCCGCGACGTATTTATTTATTCATAAGTTGATGAAACTTTTTTTATTCTATTTTTCCTTGTGACCCAACCGATCCGCGTATAATTTAGAAAATAGAAATCATACAGCGGCAAGCCGCGTTTGAAATGGGTGAGTATATTGATTTCAATGTTTTCTAAAATAAAGAGAGAGCCGTCGTCCGTCGTACGCGTCCTATGTGGTTGATCAGTCACACATTTTTATTTTAGTGACTATTTTTTTACTCAATTTGTTCCCCTTTCATTCATTCGAAATTAAAAATTCCCAAAATATGACAAAAAAGTCATGTCACTAACGACTCACTTTTCAATAGAATCGCGGCTCTGAATGTATAATTACATAATACATTTTCCGTAAAATCCATTTTTCCAAATTTTGTATTTTTCCTGGTTTTTCCTTCAATTTTGATTTTCCCAATGTACAACGTAAATTGGTTAAAATTATATACGTGATTGTCGTGATTTTTCCAAGTGTTGTCCCATTTTTGGTGACTATAATTTTTCGTTATATTTTTACAGTTTGTCAAAAATGGGACAACATTGTAGGTACACTTTTTGGGAAATCGTCTATATCATTTGTGGCGATTTCTTTTATAAAATTTTCTTTTATGAAATATCAGAAATTGATTGAATTTTCAAATAATGCAAAGGAAATGAAAATTGGTGAAAACCTATGGCTGTATTTCGAAAAATTCGAAATTAGAAAAAATTGAAATATTTGCGGAAAATTTAGTATGACGCTATCCTAGATATTTTTCCATAAATTAGCTAATTAGATATAACATACATGTGTCTTTCAGGATATCAACTCCTTTGACAATATCGTGAAATGTTTTTTACGTACCTCTTATGCAATACATTTAATATGTTTCTGAAACTAAACTAAACGCAGTTTCTAAAATATTTAACAAAAATATAAAGATATATAAATTGAATACAAATTCCCTATAATTATTTTAAACATAAACAACCATTTAAGAGTTAAAAAAAGTTCCACGATTTCAATAAATATAAAAGTGCGAAAATGTATATTATATAATATTCATATATATAGGTTTTACAGTCCAAATACAACCTTTTACAATTCAAATTCAACTTTTTACAAATCAAATTCAACTTTTTACAAATCAAATTCAACCTTTTACAATTCAAATTCAACTTTTTACAAATCAAATTCAACCTTTTACAATTCAAATTCAACTTTTTACAATTCAAATTCAACTTTTTACAAATCAAATTCAACCTTTTACAAATCAAATTCAACCATTTACAAATCAAATTCAACCCTTTACAAATCAAATTCAACTTTTTACAAATCAAATTCAACCAATTTTTTAATGAGTTTTGCAGTATTTTTTAATACATATATTCATTTATTATCATTTATTTTGTATATGATCTCTATAACAAACATGAATTAATTGAGTTTTGAAATGAAACATGAAAATAAAAATGAATTTGGAAAATTGAAACTTCCCGAAAAATTTTGTGCAAGAAACAACACTATAAGTAATTCATTTGTGATCATATCTATCAGAATATCCTATCTTTGGGATTATCAGGAAACATTATTTAATGCTCCGTCATCGAATATATATATTTTTGAATAATATATATACAATTTTGAATAATATATATAGTAAATCGTATAAATGGACCGTTGAATAACGTCAACTAAATTATTGTTTCCTGGTTCCGACATTAGATTAGTTGAACAAAATTTCGTTTCAAAAAAACAATTTTTCTATCGGATTTACCATTGGAGAATATGGTGGTAAAAATTTGGTAAGGAATATTTGTCGCAAAATGCGACATTAAATCCTTTTCACTAGTTTTTCATTTTAATTGACAGGTTTTATTTTAATCCGTGGTTAATCCACTGGAATAAAACTACCATTCAGTTTAAGATACTCTTCCGTTTGTTGTAAAAACTTTGTTTGTTTAAAAAATGTTTTGTATTTTTTTTTTTTTCGTAGTATTGATTAAAATTAAGTAAAATCCTTTTTTATACAAAATTAATGATAATAAATGAATATATGTATTAAAAAATACTGCAAAACTCATTAAAAAATTGGTTGAATTTGATTTGTAAAAAGTTGAATTTGATTTGTAAAGGGTTGAATTTGATTTGTAAAAGGTTGAATTTGATTTGTAAAAAGTTGAATTTGAATTATAAAAAGTTGAATTTGAATTGTAAAAAGTTGAATTTGATTTGTAAAAAGTTGAATTTGAATTGTAAAAGGTTGAATTTGATTTGTAAAAAGTTGAATTTGATTTGTAAAAAGTTGAATTTGATTTGTAAAAGGTTGTATTTGGACTGTAAAACCTATATATAATATCAATGTAATCACAACAAAATAACTACCATTTATATGCATATATCTAAATTAACTTCTAAAATAATTATTTATATAATATGGAATTCATTGAGGCTTATATTTATGTGATATAAAATTGTAAATTGTATATATATTATATCGTATGATTTAAATATATAAACAATCTTATCGTATTACAAGGATAAAGTGTATCATTTTCATTTATTTGCTATAATTCTAAAATTTATTTATATAGTATAATACGTATACATACAACAATCACTCGAAAATATAATATACACTAAAATTCCTTTCCTATATATAGTAAAGTACGTTACGATTAAATGTATTTAAAGTGAAAGGATTAAAAATGAAACCTTTACTTTGTATATGTTATATGTATATATATTTGTATAAGTTTCTCGGGTAACAAAAAGATTTTAAATTTGAAATAATAGAAAATGCTTTTAAAGATGTTCAAAATAGAAGCTATGTATATATAAATATATTAATTGTGTGTTGTGTATATTTGCGTTTTAGTGCGTGTATCATTTGTATATATGTATTTCTTCGAAAGTAAAAAGGATTGAATTACTTAAGAGATTATATCAATGATATAATTTTTTTTATATATGAATAGTGTATGGTATTTATATTATTATTTATTTTTAAATTAAATTAAATTTATTCTGTATTTCATATATGAACTTCGTTGTTATATGTATTTTTATAAGCCCATATTCACATATGAAAAGTCTGAGAAATGTAGATTTTATATTCTTTATATATTATTGTGTTTTATGATAAAATACATATAATTTTATATGCTTAAAAACATAAACACAATAATATGTTGTGAGATGGAAAAAATTATTATCACATCATAAACTGAAGCATCAAGCATCAGCAGCTATATATTTGTATAATAATAAAACGCATATAATAAATATATTTAACTACCTTGTTTATATACACATCTATACATATGAATGCATATTGCGATGCAATATCAAGGGAACCGTAATAACTAATCATTCTGTTATACTTCGTATCGTATGCTTTATTTATATTTATGGTAAAAACTCATCACATATGTATTTTTGAATATTATGTCTCGTTCTATTACTCATAATATAACGATGTCATTTAAATTCATAGCCTTAAATTGTAAATGTGACATAAATATCATATATGCAGTAGTATATATAAAGATAACATCTTTTAGGTAAATTATTAATCGGTATACTACAGCATATGTAATTTACCTGGTAAAATTATTATATATTATTCATCTCATATTAAATTTTAAATAACATTGTTCTTTTAAGCGTCGTTAAAATTGAGTATTATTATTATTCGGTATGAAAAAAAAAATTATAAAACATTGATATTTTAAAAATGGTCACAAAAAAATGGACATTATAATCTTTAACTCATTCGTAGTGAGAGATTATAAATAAATTTTGTATAAAAAAAAATTCTAGAGTTTAACAAATTCTGTTTAATTATTACAAATGTTTATTTCGTATAAAATTCACAAATTCTATTATTTGAATTTAATCAAAAATATAACGTTTAATCATTCGATATCAAAGTCTGTAATATACGTCTGTAATATCCGCGGCAAGAAAAGGATTACATTCATTTATAATATACTTAAAATGCCATATATAATATGCAAAACTATATATATTAATATTAGCAATATTTTAAGAGTGTATGTTATATATATATATATATATTGAAACCGCAAATTTAATGCGCTGTTACTATTATAATGCGATTATTATATTCACTTTGTTATATAAATTTTACCTTTTATTACAGGCGTATATAGCAAAGTATTAAGTTTATAAATTGATTTTATAATATAAATTGGTTTTATAATATAAATTGATTTTATAATATATAGAAAAATATTTTTAATAATTAATTATTAATCAGAACAAAATTGTCTTTTTAACATTGAACAGTTTTTATATGGGCATGTTCTTCTTACGTTTTTAACAACATATTAAAAAAACATTGGTTTTTTATATAAATACATTTTAATATGTAGATTACTTTATCGTCATCAGATTTCAATTAGGATACTATTAATGTAAAATAATAATTGTGCGTAATCGCATTCATTGAATTTTATTATAGTGATTCAAATACATTAATATTACTTTTTAAATTAATATCGGCTATCGATCATGTTCATTTTTTACACATGACATTAATATAGTATTTTCTTTAAGTTACAAAAAACGAAAAATATATATCCTGCAAATATAGCATTTCATTTATTTGTATGGATTCTGTTAAAAAAGTAGCATTTTAATCGGTTCCAATGAGCAATAACAATTGAGATTATTAATCGAAAATAAAGGCTTACATCAATGTATTATGGACGATCGAATAAACTTCAATTACTTAAATTGAACATGACACTGCTCGAACAACATTAAAAGTTCTAATAGTGTTGTGTTTAATACAGACACTTTTCAATTTATTTGGACCACCTGGCTCATATAAAAGTGGGTAGCACTTTTGCACATTCAAATATTCATATTTTTGGTATCTCTTTTTTTGGATGAATTTTTTAGTTCATTTTTTTATCAAATATTTTTATACTTTAATTTTCTTATGAAACTTATAGTGAAAATCTTTGACTTACACAGTGCAACTTTTTCACGCAGAATTTTTAAATCATCATTCGTTTGAGTGCACAAAATAATTTTGACACAGTCATATTTTCGTCGGTGCGAAAATCTTATGAAGAATTCTGTGTAAAATTTGTACACAGTATATTAGCGTTTATTTAGAAAATGTAACGTTTAAAATAAGTTTTTTCATAATCACACTGCACAGATTTTTTTGCCTATACAGGACAGATTTTAAAAATTCTGTGTTATGCAAATTTTGTCAGTGTATTTACAAAGTGTAAGTAACAACGTTTTCACTATTAATTTTATTGTAATTATATACTTATTTGACACATAATAATACTTTGATATCCGCCGCTTTTAATTCACTCAGATTTAGTATCTGGTTTCCAATTTACATTAAGTTTCATATATTCTGATGTCCTTACAATCAGAGCTGTAATACCTTGATTACGATCAATTATATATGATTAGGATTATTTGAAATAAGTAATCCAATATTTAGGTTACGATTACAAATACCATAAAGTGAGGATTACTTTTAATGATGATATTTTTTAGATTGTTTTTTATTATTATATAGTTGGTATATATACATATACCGAAATGTATACAAATAAATAAATTATTGAATAAATTTATACAAATAAAAAATATTTTGATTTTAAATAGAACGACATAGAAATAAATGATAAAAAAATCAACTTACTCAAAACACATTCTCATCTTAAATGTAATTACTATCATAACAATAGCTAACGTGATTCCATTCATTATCGTTCACATCAATAATGATTCCGGGGCTGATCACCTTTTAGATTATATTTAGATTAATATAAAATATAAAGTTGATAAATAATTGAATTACTTTTAGATTATTTGTAATCGTAAGCAAAATATGGGATTACTTTTATCAAATATCGTAATCTGGATTTTAGATTACGGTTAGCAATCTAATCGTAATCGTCTCGAAAAGAATATAATCGTAATCGAAAAGTAATCATAATCATTATGTAATGCATTACCAAAAGTAATCATTGCTTTACAGGTTTCAATCATATAATGTAATATTGAAATTTCTAAACAGAATCATATTAAAGTCATAAAACTGATATTTTCGTAATCTAATCTATTATTAACCAAAAATATTTTAACTTAGAAATTTTCCATTGAATAATTTGAAAATTTAATTAAATATTGACTTTAAAATTACCATTTTAATTGTTTTATTATAAATCATTGGTTTTTCTTTTCCATGTATATTTTTCATGTATAGTTACACTATTATCCGGTGGAGAATTTAGCGGAACTCTATAACAACATGTATTTATTTTATTATATTATATTTTTAAATTAAAACATTAAGAAAGAAAAAAAATATAATAATGGAAAAATGTTTTTAACCGCATATATTTTAATCAACCCCTCGTATATTTTCTTAAATTATTTTTT
Source organism: Dilophus febrilis (assembly GCA_958336335.1). Lineage (NCBI taxonomy): Eukaryota > Metazoa > Arthropoda > Insecta > Diptera > Bibionidae > Dilophus > Dilophus febrilis. The sequence continues at coordinate 39,396,445 of OY284469.1, forward strand.
ATATATATAAAAATAAATATAGCGATTAAAATGATTTTCACGTTTATGTATTCAAATGGCAAATAAAATTGATGATATACTTTTTCAATTGATACACAATGAATGAATATTATAAAAATAGGAAATAAATTTATATACAAAGGGAAAACTAAAAAAAAAAAAATTCCCATTTGATTTGTGATAAAAAAAATTCAAGAATAAAATGGTTTTTTTTGCTTATGCTATTCAGCGGCTTAGATTTTATCATGGGTTTATTAGATTTTTGGCATTCATCAAAAAATGTTCTATAATTTCTAGTTCTTACTTTCCAAGAAAAAAATTTGTATATGTTAGTACTTTAATTATTTTCTTAAGATTTGTTAAACAATTGTATGTTTTAATGAATTTTAGATGAAAAATTTGTCCCAAAACATATATGCTTATTTGCTGATTTGCTCATTGAGAATTATACTTGATTATTCTGAAACTTAAAAATTGTGTCACGTATTTATCCAGATAGTTGATTTTTATAAACTATTGGAATGATGTTCTTTGAACAATCTTCGTCAAGATTTAGATTGTTCCAGATTTTTACGATTTTCAGATTTCCAGATCGTGTGTGATTTAATGAAAAATATGTTTTTATCAATTTCTGATAATTTCTTGAAAATTATACTTGATTAATCGGATTACAAAATTGTGACACATATTTATAATGCATTTTCGTTGATCTTTATCAAATGTTACATAGAGGTTTTATAGTCAAGACTGCCAGAACTTTCGAAATGTTATCGATCTATAGAGCAAGAGCATATAATATATACAAGAAACCCTATAAATTAAAGGATATGACTATACGTAAGATACTCTGAAATTTGTATACGAATTTGAAAATAAATTTAAAATGCAATCTTTTTTTTTTTTTATAAATAAAAACCCTATATATAGCAATTTCAAAATATATTCATTCACTTACAATTGACTGGTTGTTTTTCTTTTTTTTTTTTATTTTTGAGTTACAAACATTTTTATTCACGATTTTATAAATGTTCTTTTATTTCTTCTTTTATTGTGTATTCATAAACAAACAATTGAATTTTCTTTTTTGGATTCGATATGAAATGAAAATTATTGCACTTGTTTATTTAGCAGAATATTTTTGTAATATCACACCGTATATAGATATAGATAGCCAGACAAAGTGAATAGAGAAGAACAAAAACAATCATATATACCCATATATACATTATACATATATACCTATATATACATATATCGATTGCATATAAAGAATTTATTTTATAAAATTGAGTCAATTAAACTTTTGGTTTTTTTTTTCTTATTCATTTACAGTCGTAAATATAAAAGAAAAGCTATATAAGTATAATAAAAAATGCAGATGTGCCAATGAAAATTTATTATATTTTTTTTTTGTCTCGTCATTTTGTCAATTTATTTAAATTTTTTATTCTTTTGTATAAAGAGATATATTATGATTTATCTATATAGATACTGATTTTGTGTGGTGGTTATAAATACAATATATGAATTTTATTTTTATTTTTTTCATTTCCTTCAAGATTTTTCATCTACCCTCCTCTATACGCAGAAAAGAATTTTTATTTTATTGTCATATTTTCAATATATATATGCGATGATCATAGCATGGCAAATCATATATATCTATATATATGCTGTCAAATCTATACACGCACATATGCTTTAACATTTCATTTATTATATATCCTATATTATTCAACGTTGAGATTTTCTTTTTTGGTTGTATAATTTTCCAATTTTCCCATTCCACGATCAAAAAATATAAATACACAACACACAAAAAGAAAATAAATATTTTTAGTTCTTTTATTCTGATATAAATATATTTATTATTATAAAGAGCAATAGTATTTTTGTATTATTTGTATGTATAAATAAACATACAAAATATCTTTGTACCTTATTATTATTCTTATTCTTATTCTTATATATGTTTGGTATACCTATATACCTACGATGATGATTATTATTCGGTGTATTGTCTGAATGTAATGTTTTATATTTATTTTTTTTTTGAAAATCTTATCACGTTTCTTATATTATTTTTTGTTACATTCTACTTTTTGTTTCCATGTACGACGGGGTGGTATTAATAAAGGTATTTTTTTTTAAATGTACGTTTTTCGTTTTGTTTTATTTATTACAAATATAAAGTGCGTGAGTGAGGAGGTTTTGATTTAATATTTCAATTTTTTTTTTTGTAAATACATCGTAATAAAATGGAGTACAAATACAAGAAAGAAAGGTTTAATCTCATGGGAAATATTATATGCGAGATATATTTCTATTTTTATTTTATAAATATGGTTATTATTGTCAACTTATTTATTATTATGTTATATAGGAAAGTAAATCGAATTATTTTTAAATATGTTTTTCATTCAATAATCTGATAAGAAAATATATCTAATGCAAATAGAAAATTTAAACAATACAATTTAAAAATATATTTTAGACTGTAAATTATATAAGTAGGATTACAATCATCATACAATAAAATATAATATTATTTAATTATATCAATAATTTAATAATCAAAACATTTTCTGACATATAAACAGAAAAGAAACCCCGAATAAAATAAAAAATAGAATTCCCTATATGAGTCTTGTTTTGTATAACAATAAAAATTTACTTTATACATGTATATTCAATATTCAATACAATTCAATATTTTGTTCTAATTCGTAACATCTTGTCTTTTACACATTTATTTTTACTACAACCATTCATATTGTATAATAAAATATATATACCCTCTCAAACCATCAAGAAATCATTTCATATATTATTAAACTAATATAATTCACATATCACATATATAGAAAATACAAATGTATATTTCACATTCTATTTTTAAAAACTCTTTATTAGGGTTCTCGGTCTATATATATATATATTGTAAAAGTATAAATAGTAATAATATAAAGTATATACCATATATACGATGATCGCCACTCACTATAAGTTTTACGACTTTCATCCCTTAACTTAAGGATTTTTATTATTTTATTTTTTATATAATTTAATATTATATGTAATCAAATGTATATATATTGATAGAATATTGGTCATTGGGTTCTTTTTTATTCAGTTTACAATAGCCATAAATTTACAGTCTGTGAGAATAATAAAGAAGAAGTATACTATAAACTATATTTTATTTCTAACCTGATCACTTCGATTTTAATAGAATTGGAATGCTAAATACGGATATACAGTGTAACTCTGTGGTGTGGTTGATAAAACAAAAACTCCAAAATGTTGGAAAAATTTTTGATTTATTAAATTTTTGATATATAATTGATATATTTTTGATATTTTCAATTTAAACATATATTTTATTCATTAATGCTTTTTTTTAAACCTTTGTAAAATTTCTAAAAATATTACGGGTGTAAAAATCGTATCGTTTCAAATGAATTTTTTAGTAATCCATACAATTCACAAATTTCAATCATTTTAACCAGAAACTATTTATTAACCAAATTTCCCAACGGAAAATGAAAATAAATGTTAAACACAAAAAAAATGAAATGAAAAAATCTACAAGATAATGGTAACAATTTGGATACTTTAAGTTTAAATATTTACTTATTGCATACTTTTATATATATAGAGATTATTATTAGGTTATTATATTTTTACATCAGTATATTTAGTTCTATTTTACATTCTGAACCAGCATTTATCCTATACAGGAATAAGATTTTTCTAAATTTTATCAATAATCTCAAAAGGGAAATCATTCAATTTTCAATACGACAATATATAAATATACACACTGTTTCAAATATATTACCACATATATCTTATTAAATTGTATCCATAGATAAACTTATTAAAATCCTGATCGGATATATATTTTATACAGTTTAATTAGGTAAAAATTTAAACTATTCACTTTAAAATATTAAATTCCCAGATATGAACATTGACCGCAATTTTATCATTAATGAATAGAACCAATTTGCTTATTGTTTTCCTATATTTTTGGACGCGATTGTAAAAATGGAATTATTTTTATTTTATTTATTTTATTTTGTCGTGTTACAAGAACAAGGCAACATTTTTTTTTGTTTTCAAATCACATGTCAATATCGTGTAATTTCCACATATCAAACTAACCATTTATTGGATAAAAGTGATAAAATTTATATGTATATATGGAATATATATATAAATAAATAAAATATAAATTAAATTGGGGATACATATATATATATATATATATACATTTTCATATATATTTAATTAAATGGCCATATCGAATTTTTATATATAGTAATATATTTTAAAATACATTTTTTTTATGTATCGCAGGATAGGATATAAATATAATAAAAATATATACATTCATTTTCGTATATATAAAATACAAACGTTTAATTAAATTAAAATGATGTGTTGTGGTGGTGGTGGTCATCATCATTATTGAGGAATACTGTATACTTCGGTATACGAACGAATATCAAAGTTTTGTTATTGGGAATGAAGCGAAACACGTGACAATGTCATTCCTATTTTTATAACATGTATTTTCAATAAAAGTTTGCGTGTTTGAAATAACAAATTATCGATATGTGTGAGTGGGTAAATGTATGGGACATCACAGGCTTGTAGTATACGCTATATATATATTTTATTTCCATATAAAATTTAATATGAATACACTAAATTTGCATAATTATCAGTTATATGGTTTTTTTTTATTTTATACTCTTTTAATATATGTTTCATAAAGTGTATTAAATATACAATATCAATCGGTGTTTAAGTTAAAAAAAAAATATTTTAAAAATATTTAATCCATGTTTTGTTTTTTTTTCGAGATATGCCAGAACAAAGTATATATGGTTAAAAATTTAATAAACAAGTTTTTAAATATTAATTAATGCATATTTTTTTAAATTATAAAAAATAACAACATCACGACGTATATATAAAAAAAATACGATAAAAATGAAATTAATTTATAGAGAACCGGTGTATTAAATAAATAAATAAAAAAGGTTGTTTAAATTATTTTTTATTTTAGTTTTTAATGTCATTTATATACAAATATTTTATGAATAAAATCAATAAAATCAATACAAGTAACGTATATAATATATAAGCGGTAATAATAATTAGTCTTATCAATTTTGAATAGCCGGTATATTTATTTGGGATTTCATTAAAGGCAATTATATTAAATTTATTACCTGTTTTTTGTATTTTGTTTATACTAAAATTTACGTGTAATCAATTTTCTTGTAGGAGTTTTTATTATGCATATATAAGGTATATTCTCATATCTATAGTTATATGAGTGGGAAGATTGAATGAATGAAGGGAAATTATAATCTGTTCTGTAAACGATTTTTTTTATTTCTAATATATATTATATATTCATATGTCCTATTTAATTCAAATAAAAGTTTTGTAAGTTATAAATGATGATTTAAACAATTTATTTGTAAACTTAATAAAAAAATACATTTACGAGTTACGATTTACGGTAATATTATTATTAATTATTGAACTATTGAATCAGCAAATATGCAAAATGCATGTACGATTGGCCATTATAATGAAGTATTCCTCTTGCAGACAATTTTTGAAAAACACTTTTTCACTTGATGCCCATAATTTAAACTCTGAAAAATAAATTGATTCCTTTTAAATCTTTACCGCAATATAGTTTATGAAAGAAACAATCACTCTTCTTTACAATTCCCAAATCCCTTCTAAGTTATATTCCATTCATTAATCACATAAAATGTATCAATATATCTCATACTTCATTGTAATTTTGCCAAATAATATAAGTATAGCATTTTAAATTATTATTGTAACATCAATTTTTAATTGAATGTGGACAAAAACAAATTCAGAAATAGCCTATTAATAAAACTAATTTTTGTTTAAAAAAAAATACTATAATATTAACAGAGTTTATTTTGTGTTTTGTTAATAATTCACTGGATTTTTCGACTTTGAAATCACATTTTCAAAAAAAAAAAATCCCAAAATTATGTATATAATAATAATATATACTTAATAAATTGCTGTATAATTCTATAAACAAATACAAAAATGTTGAAAACATTTAGACAATTTAAATACTATAATATGTAATAGAATAGAATTGAATAAATATTTTATATACTATTGACTAATTCAATTTGTAATTGTTGAAAATTAAAATGTATGTACAAAATTATGATGAGAAATAAATACATTCTTTAAGATTTAAAGAAGAAGAAATAAAAAACTGACATTATCGTGGGAAACGTTTTTAATACTAATATTTAAATGTGGTATTTGAACATTTTTTTTTTATAATTAACACTTCAATAATATATATATATGAAAAGAAATAAAAAATATCCTTGATATTTGTTTTTATATTTCACTGCTTTTAAGATTTTTATGATATTCTTTAAATTTTAAATTAATTTTACGATAGACATGAATGTATTTTTTAGTATTCGGATACTTGTTGGACTATCTTCTTTTTGTTTTTGTTGTAATTGAAATCCAGAAATTTTTACTGTGGATCAACCAATTCGAAATATATATTAATGAAAAGACTATTCATTGATTGACCTTAAAAAAATGCAAATATATTAAAACAATCTGCCTAAATACATTTCCAAATTTGCTATAAACTGAAATGTATATACTTAAAATTCCGGTTTATAAAAAAGATTTCTATAATTGTATACATTTTAATTGATTAACTGTATTATAATCTTATACAAATCATAAATATATATTCATCTATTATTATTCTATATATGTATATAATACAATTAATCTGAAATAAACGGTTGATTGTTTATTATTATTATTACTATTCATTCATAAATGTATATTACATATGACTGACTGTTGTATGTATTACGATATACTTTTTTTGTTTAAAAGTAAATAGACGATTTAAAATTTAAGATAACTGTGTGGGATATACAAGCAAAAACAAATAAACAACAAAAAAATAACAAAACATTAAAATTCTGTCTAAACTAGATGTTTGACATATGTTTTTGAAACGTGTTCATGCATACAAAATTCATTTCAATTTTCAAAACTTTCATATACAGTCTGAATTTTATACATATATTAGAGATATTATTCTTTGCATTCATTATATTATTTATATAAAAGAGACTTATTTATACTAATAAAATATATATATTTACATATATACGAAAAACAACCCCTTTATAATTGTTTCGATATGGCACATACGATACGATAGAGTATAAAATTTGTCAAAAGTAATTTTGTTTTTATTTGGCTTCTTCAGTGTTTAGAATTTTAATGAGAAAAGTGTTTTTTCAGAAACAAATATATTGCATTGTCCATATACACTTGCACAAATATATTATAATTGAAATATTGTATGAATTTTAAGATATCGCACGAGAAAATAGGGTGGAAAATTAGTTTTTTTTTTTTAATCAATCATATTCCATTGTTAATTCTTCCAATACATTTCATGATGTTTGTAAATTATATAGAATATTATTTTTAAGTTTTAAAATTTTTACCTTTTATAATTTTGAATGTCATTTATACTAATTTACAGAGAGTCTCCATAATAATATCCGTCAATTACAAAATATTGTTAAATAAACAATGATTTTAAATGATGCAATTACCTGAAAATAAATAATAAAAAAAAATAAGATGTAATAAAATTAGAAAATATGTTAAATAAAATAATTCTACTATTGTTATATAGAAAAAAAAATAATTCGATAAATATTTTCTAAACAAGTGCGAAATTTTTCAAAGATAATAAATAATAAATGGCAAAATAAGATAATAATTCATTCATTCATAAATAAGTTACATGATTTATAATTATTTGTTGAATTTTTTTCTGTTTGCTTCTCTTAGTTTTTTTCTTTTTATATGTTTGATATAAAAGATAAGATTATTGACAATTATCCTCTGTATATATATCCATACATTTTAATCTTCATCAACAGAAGGAAGATCTTTGTATACAAATAATGTGTGTTTTTTTTGTGTTTAGAAATTAAAGAAATACAAACAAAAATTAAAAAAACACAACCTATTGAATGAATAATCCAACATTCACAAAAGAATAAAAATAAACTTTAACAACTTAAAAATTTTAAGCAATCAAATATAATAATCTTTCTTCTTATTTCTTATATACATATATTTATAATACTATTATCTATCCATTCAATTTTACATGAAATATATATTATACATTTGTTTATACATATATATATATCGTATACAACGAATATGAAATATTAGACCTATTCAGATTGTGAATAGAATTTTTGAAAAATAGTTTATAAAATATATTTAATAAAAAATATTGTGTAACGCTAATGCAAAATTAAATAAATATTTACTATAGCTGTGGTCATATAGGGAAGATTTATTTGCCAATTATTACTTAGGTTTAATGAATGCGATCCTTTGATCAAAACAGATTTCTATTATTCAGCAATGACATCATAAACGTGATTAAAAATAATATATGGAAAATTAAACTTATTAACCAAATTATATTTTACAATCGAAAGAATGCTAATAATATATCTCCAAATTAAAGAATTATTTACAAAACGCCTTACAAACAAAAGGATTATCAAACGAAAACTTTATTTGATTTGATTATCAAAAGTAATATCAGCAAAATTATGCTTAGGGAAAATTGTAAGTTGAAAAAAAAATTTTGAATTACTCTAATGTGAATAATCATATATGTATACATAAATAAATATAATAACAACATCACAATGCATTTAAAAAATAATTTCTTGAATTGTATAATTATATGTACATTAAATTTTAAATTACATATAGATGCTTAATTGGTCAATACAATAAAAATTATTATTATATTATTGGTATTGTTTGTTGTGGCGTTGTTATTTTTATGTATTATATACTTAAACAGAAATATTGTAATTTTTTTTCTTACTATTTTAGTTAAGTTATTTCTTTTCATTTTTTATATTCAAGAATAATTTAAAATGATGACATACAGAAATAAAAAAAAGAAGAAAAATGGTTAAAAATTAAACAGACATTATTTCTTATACAGTATAAATGTAAAAATAATAATCAATGGTATCTGTACATATAAAAACAAGGATGAGCTTTATTTTTGGTATTATACTACTTTAACCATTGTTATTTCGGACACCTGCTATTTTATCCATATGTTCGATTTTGAGTTGCCGAGAAAGGACTTTAAACAATAATTTTTTTAGTCCTACTAATTTTATTTCCTAAACTGATGGTTTTAGTTAAATAATTGCGGAGATGGAAGTAACAAAACTTTTAAATTCAATTAGTTATGGAATTTAGTTCAAAGTGGTTTACTATGACAACCTACATTCTCTTAGACGTTATATTTACTAAGTTTTTGCATTCATTCGGTGTTTTTGAGTTCCACGTTTCAATGATTTTTCTTTTCAATTCATCCTTTCCTTCGATTATAACTTTCGGATCATTTTTTAATGTTGTTATATTTTTGATTTATTTGCCCACAATATTTATATTGAAACTTATATCAGTACTTAAAGCATACGGATAAAATAGCAGGTGTCCGTAATAATAATGGATAGAGTAGTATATGAATATACGAAGAGATAAAATAATTTTTTTTCCTACTATAAATGCTAATAATTATTATTGTGTATATATATTTTTTATATCTATTTATATATTTGTAAGAATATCTTTTATACTTTACTGTTTTTTGTTTGTGTGGTCAATTATGGGATTTAATATTTTATTTAACTATTTGTTAATTATGTATTTATTAAATACGAATATATAGTTGTCGTGTTTATTATTTTGTTTTTTTTTTTGCGATTTTAGTGATTTATTATACATATTATGATTAATTTAATCCAAAAAGCTTTTGGTATGCCATTGTTTAACAATCGGAGTTCTGTATTTATAGAATTAGATTTTGAATTTTCCAAAACTTTCACAATTTTTAATGTGTGAAATTTAAAAAGTTTTACGAAATCAATAAGATAAGTTTTTCTTTTATCAATAAGACAATTGTTTTTCTTTGGAAGGTCCGTTGATCCAATCGCTTTTATAATATTTTTTTTATTAAAGTGAATCCTTTTTATGTACCGAATCCTGAGAGTGCAACCTGAGATGAAAGTCGTAACGAATGTAAATGATGATATTCGTCGACTTAATGGAACTAAACCGCATGAACTGATGGACCAAGGGGAAGGTGATTTGCGGATATATAGAAATTTTCCTGCACATGCGAACGAATTAATGAATTAAAATGTGAAAGAAAAACATTGGTCGATCTTGTAGATTGGTTAAGAAAATTGTTGTTGGTATTTGTGCGGTTTAAATCCCGCACTACCAGTGGTCTCATGGTATCATGATGATTTCAATAAAAAAAACCTCCAATTAAAAAAACGGACATAGTGTCGGGCTCTCATTACCTATTGTACTCTTCGAAAATCATTATATCGAATTTAAAAATTTGAATTGGTCTCGAAGTTATGAGACCGCCCGACTTTTTACGCTTGACTTTATTTCTGACGTTATACGGACGGAGAACCCATGTGTCTTGGACGGAATAGTAAAATATTGTTGCATCTTTTGATGCGTTAAGATACGAATCGCTTTCTGTGACTTTTTGTTTTGTTGGAGTCCATATAATGTTGGAATTGTAACATCACTTTAATATAATTAATCTCATTTTTATATGATATGTTTTAGAATTATATTACAATTACAATGTAAATTATTATTATAATACAATTATATTTATTATATTATATTCCCTTTTGTTAAATGATTTGAAAGATTTTCATGATTTTTTTTATTATCTATATATATGATGGAAAAGAAAATTATAATAAATGAATTTCATATGCCGGTATGACGAAAACATTATATTCGGCAGAATAGTTTTCTGTAGGCTTTAACCAACAAATCAAAAATTCCTCGGCATAAATTTGATTTTATATCATGTGGTAATTAACGGGTTATTTCCCATTATGTTAGAGTTATTTATCATATTTAGTTTATATGAATCGGTAAAATGCTATAAAATGATTCACAAAAATAAACGGTTCAAGTGCACAAGGTTTAACAGGAATACAATATATCGATAAGTCAATACTCTATTTTTTGTTTTATCATATCAACTATATGTCAAAGAGTCACATATTGAATTTCATAGAAAAGCGAAAGCAATTTTCAAAAAAATTAACGAAAAATTAACAATTTTCAAAAATTAACGAAAAAAAAAACAACATAAAAAATAATAGAGAAAAACAAAACACTATCGTATTTTGATGAATAAAACTTTATTAATATTTTTACTAATGTTAAATTATTTTCTATAAGACAATCTAAGGCAATTTATCTTTACGCAATTATAATAAATTGATTAATTCGTAATGTCGTCAATTTATTTAAAATTAGATCGCCCGAAAAGATGATGTTACAATAGATTTAGCCTTTTTTTTAATAATATAACAAATAGGTCGGAATCAAATTGATAACAAGATAGAATTTCAATTGATATGCCTGACACAACTCTACAATTCAACAAAATATTTTCAGAAACTTTGTAAAATTCAATTGTATTATATCTGATAATATTTAAAAATAAACTGAACGAAATACTAAACAATAGACATTTTGTTAACAAGAAATTTTGTAGACATTAAAATTGTATTATACCGCTTTTGAATTTTTATGTTTAACAACTTATTTCCATTTTTCCCAATTTTATTGCCACAATATCACTATTATCACCCATGAAACTTAAAACAGTAATATATATATCTAATAGTACATATATACAATATACATATATAAATTTTCGAAAAACTTTATTTCTTTTATAGGATTATGTAAACAAATTTATAATAAACATGTTATATACAATATATTTTTATGATATAAATTCGTTTAATTTTGCATTTTTCAATAAGAAAATGGGGTAAAAAAATTAAATACATATAAAAAAATCAAATGTATCTCATTTCCATTCGATGTATCATATCATATTTGATATATAATATCCTAATATATATATGTATCTTCGAATTACACGTAACTGTTACGTGTAAATCTATAATTCTATATACTAAATACAATGATGTAATGTATGACTTTATATAATAAAAAGTCACGTAACGATTGCCTTCAATAAAAATTTAAATACAAATACAAAAATATAGGATAAAAAATGTGGCATCCTAATATAATATGTTTCTTTATGCCGAATATATATATATATATATAGAAAATGAAAATAACTTGTGTATTATATGATTTGATGGACGTGTATTTTACAGATAGGATACAAAATTTTACAATTCTCTGTACATGAATATCTTACATATTCTACACACAAGTGTACATGTGCATTTTTTCATATATCATATATATTTTGTAATATAGTAGAAATGATGTACATCGAATATACACCCATATAACAATACAACATTTTTATATAGTCATTCGCGTAAATTTGAATATGCAAACACACACAGCAAAAAAATTACATGAAAATAATATAAAGTGAACTATAATAACTCCACATCAGTTCCAATATAAATATCTTATATGGATTTTTTTATTCTGTTAAAAGTACAAGTGGAATATTATTATTGTACCTCGAATGCACATTCTTCAATTGTTGGTCTTTTTTTTTATACGTACTCTAGTGATGGGTCGGATCTTTAGTAACGAGGATCAATACTCGTTATAATAATAAATCACGAGTATCGCGGATCTGATTTTTACGGATCCGGATCTTACGAATCTTATTTTTTTTGTGTCGCATATAACTCTTTCGATACCCAATATATTATGATATTTAGTTCAGTCAGATAGTGCAAGAGTGTTTGTTTAATAATGAATGAAAATGAATGAATGTATGAGAATTGAGAAAATACCAAATTTGAGCTTGAGGTGAATTTTTTGTGTATATGTATATCGTTTCTTTTTTTGGATGGGCTTTCGTTTGTTTTGTTTTTTGTTTTTGTTACCTCTATCTCTTTCATATAATATATACATAGGATCCGTAGATCCGTAGTACCGAGTATGAGATCCGGATCTTTTTAGAATCCGATTCTTCGGATCGAATCCAAATCTACAAGAAATTCGGATTCGATGTAACGAATATACGAAAAAATTGGATTCGCCCATCACTAACGTACTCTAAATTTCGATTTCGTATTGAATACGTTTTGGAATACTAAATGATGTTTCTTGTTTATGTGAATTACGTATATATATATATACTTTTTACTTTTTAGAGTTTTTCAATATAGTAAAAACGAATAACAATAGTACATTTTGCAATGTGACATTATCAACATATATAGGTATTATCATATTATATATAGAATAAATAATATTGTTCTCTATACACAAAAAAATTCGTATACTTACAATAGTATAACATCTGTATATACCATATATGATGAGCGAGATCTACGTATATACGATAATACCTATTTTAAATTCTATTCAAAAGCAAGTCATCGGCATAGAAACACAAATATTTATTACGTGTATGTAGACTGTATATATTTATTATACTTATAGATGAAAATAAAAATAAATATATATGGAATTTTAGACACAATCCCGAAAAAGTGGCAGGAATAAAATATAAATAAATAAATTTAACAATACTTTCGGTGACATATCCAAAAAAGAACTATGCGTATTTTATATATCATATTATTTAAATCGAATATATTTTGTTGTGTGTTGAAAAATAATCTAACCAAATTGTTTTTTTTTAGATATTTGGTATGAACGACGATACCCTTCTTTTTATTTTGGATTTTGGTTTTCTTCATGTGGAGGGTGTTTGCCTTTCTGCATAAAAACCCACAAATAAAAACTGACGAAATTATATTCATTTAGCATCTGTGGTTTTTTTAGTTACCCACTTTTTCCTATATAAATATAATTCCCTATACATACAACAAAAAATACATTGTAGCTCAACTAGCATATATAATATATGTACATACTATAGTATATATACGATATTATATATCCTTAAATTTTAATTAAATTATATATTTAACATAATTTATATCACCAATACATATTTTAAAAATGATAAAATATTTCTTGATTAATTTAATCTGTATATTGATTTTTTTTTGTGTTCGTTACTACGGCAGAATCGGTTTAGCGCCCATATGTAATAACCGGGCATTTTATTATTACGTGTATTAAAAATGCGGATTTAGATAACAGATGGCGATAACAGATGGCGCAACTAGCGTTGATTGTATCGCAACACACCGCGGCCATTTTCTTTTTTTTTTGTCTGTCACTACTATAAATTTCAGAATATGTCATTTCAGTGAAGTGTAAACAACAAAGCTTTTTTTTGCTTCAAATATGTCGAAACACATGCCCGAAAAAGTGGTTTTGGGGGGAAGTTTAATAACTTTCTTTAATTTGAAGAAAACCGCTGCTGAAAGTTATCGTTTGTTGGTTGAAGCTTATGGTGGACATGCTCCGGCTCAAGCAACTTGTGAACGATGGTTTATACGCTTCCGAAATGGTGATTTTGACTTAGAAGACAAAGAACGGCCAGGTCAGCCAAAAAAATATGAAGACGAAGAATTGCAAGCGTTATTGGATGAAAATTCGTATAGAACGCAACATGAACTTGCAATGGCGTTGAATGTCGACCAAACAACCATTGGCAAACGTTTACATTTTGTTATACAAATAAATGCCATTTTCAAGCCAAAAAATCCGCATTATTAATTCATACACCTAATATATTAACTTTAAATTTATTTTATATGGATATGTTTTTGTTGAGAATGTGTGTTGGGTGGGTGTTGGATAATCACATATATAATTCTGATGTGGTGAACTTTGATCGTAATTTTTAATGTTTTAATTTTTTATTTTTAGTTTATTCTTTTTATGTTAGAAATGTGAAAAATGATGATTATTATTTTTTGATTAATGATTATTTAAGAAAAAAATTCATTTTTTTTGTTTAGTACGGAAAATTGCGGCTAATTACCGACACCGTAACTAGTATAAACCAACATAAGGCCGTTGTAGGATACTAATTGTAGATTGTTGGTTGTAATGCGATTATTCCGGTTTCCATATTAAAATATTTTTTTTTTTATCCTTACATTTTACATTTTACAATATTTTAACATTTTACATTAATATTTTAACAATAAACAAAAAAAACCCCAATGAAACATAAAAAAAAAAATATAAAATAAAAACAAAATTAAAAATACATGAACTCGACCTAGCAGCATCTATGCATAATATGTACGTTCTCGAGCACACACATATTACATAAACTACAAATCCAATTTTCCTCCAAAATATTTAATTCTTTTATTATATTTTATATTAGGTTGTAGAAAAAGTATTGTTAATTTTTATAAATAGATGTCATTATAATTGAATATTTCAAGTAGTACTAATCTGATCAGGTAACACTAACATATGTTCGAAAGATGACATTTCGTAGATAAAAAAAAAAAAAATATTAAATTTGTTTAGTCATTTAAAAGTTGTAGTGCATTAAAGATGATCGAAATTAGTGAAAAAATTCGATACATTTTACAATTTTATTATGAAAAAGGTGAAAATGCAACGCAGGCACATGAACAAATTTGTGCAGTTTACGGTGAAGGAACTTTATCAAAATTAACAGCCTATAGATGGTTTGCTGGATTTCGTTCCGGTAATTTTGATGTCAAAGATGCACCTCGTTCAGATGCACCACCTCACATTATTATTATATGTTTTATAATTTTTGAAATAAAATTTTTTTTTTATGTATTTATAAAAATATACACAATAACAAATCGCATCAAACTTGTCAACAACTGCTATAAACAACAAACATACCCTCAAAACTACTGCTAATCGCAACAAAAAGTTAAAATTTAGGAAATTTTCGTTGCGCTGTATCGCGTGCATTTTATTCTTTATACAGATTAGTTTACTATCGTCTAGTTTATCATTTTATGCAAACAACAGCGCGCAATTGCATGCACCATTCGGTTTGGCTCATAAAACCAATCGTCGGTTGTAAGCGCGAATCTTTTTTATTTATATAATATATAAATGCGTTTAAATAATATAAAAAACATCGGAAATTCAAAAAAAAGGCACATATATATTTGGTTAAAATCCAAATTATAATAATTCATGTGTATGTAATATATAATCAAATAATATAATATACTATACATGTTATAAAATAAAAAATTCGTGAACAGAATATTTAATATTATAAAATAATATATAAAGGGTGATCAAAATAGACTCCTAAACGTTTTTTTGGATAAAATGAAAACCAATTGGAATATTTTAAAAACAATTTTTTTATATAAAGGAACATTATCATTCAAAATACGTCCACATGACCCTTTGCAAGCATTGATTCTGGAGTCATAAATTACGGTGATTTTCGACAAAATTCTGGCGTAATATACAACCTTTCTCCACAAATGCCGTTTTTAAGTTCTTGAATTGTTCTTGGCTTATCAGCACGGCACAAATTTTCAATAAAAACTCAGAATCGAAAAGAGTCCAAATGTGCAAAATTTTCCTATCCCCTTGGTTTATTGTAATCGCCATTACTTGATTTGAGACGTTGGGGAAATTTAGTTTACAATAAATGAATTTTATCATGAGTTGTGTGGCATGTGGTATGGTCTTAATGAAAATAAACATAAGATAAATCAAATGTATGCAATTGTGGCCGTAAAAAATCCGTCAACATTGCTTAATAACAGTTTCTTGATGAAAATAAAGAAACATCAGATAAATCAAATTTATCCAATTGTGGTCGTAAAAAATCCGTTACCGTTGCTTAATAACAGTTTCCATTTACAGTAACAAAATTCTCATTATAAACTTCAAAAAAAAAAAAAACAGGATCCAAACAAACCCTATGCCAAAACACCAAATAACGCCCCGTTTATAAATATAAATTAATATTGAATTTGAATATTCTACACTGAATACGAATATACCATATTCTACATATATTTACGGTTGAAAATACTGCCTCATAATGCTGAGACGAATATATAGAAAAGTTATACTTGCTTGAAAACGCTTACCAATTGCTTAGCAAAAGTACTGAGCGAATGAAACATTTTTGCAAAATCTGTGATATATAAAAGCAAAAGAAACTTAAAATGTTAATATCTTCACCAAATTATAGAAAAAGGTATAAATAATTAAGGAAAAATACTAATTTTTTTAATTTACAATAATTTGTGAATTATATTAGTGACCGAACACAGAATTTCAAACATAGCATCACTAATCATGTTGTATCAATGCACGTATTTTAGTTTTATACACATGTGTATATTTTTAATTTTTACCAGTCTATATATGAAAACGTACATATAACCGAACATTATAAGAGTATAACGCTTACCATTTTATATACAAGATTTTAAGATTGTGGTGTAGGTGGTATGTTATCACATTTATATGTATTCAATCCTTATAGGATTATCTCATTTTTCATATTGAATGTATATTATTATAATATAGAGGAATTTTATCGAAAATGAAAATGATGTGCATATGTTTATTATTCATATACGGCACCCAGCACTGTACCATCGATGTTGATTTTTCTTTTATTTTCCTAAAAAAATTCCAAATTTATAATACTCTTCATAGTAATCTTGTTAAAATGACATAAAACTTTTCAAAATTGGAACTTACAGGAAAAAATATTATCGTTAGAATTATTTTATCCACTATATGTGTGTATATATGTATGTTGTATGTATAAAAATAATAAACATTGTATATATATATATACATTATAAATACATAAATAAAGAATGTTAACACATTTTTTCCATATAAGCATTTTCAACTATATAAAAATAAGAAAATTTTATATTTATTTTCCCCTTAAAGTTGCATAAATATTTCTTATACAATATTATTTTTAGATTGTTAAAGTAAAAATGCTTTTTTGTGTTGTTCATTCAAGTATAAATAACAAAAGTATAAAATCACATAAATTCGGCGGCATATGTCATAGTCATATTTTACTTTTATATTTCTATGAAACTTTATTTTACTGTTTTTCTTCAAAGATTTTCTGAGGGCTGTTATATATATGCAATTGTATACACACAAAATACTGATATTTTATTTCGTTTTACATTTATCGTTGTCATTTCCTCCTCGAAAGTGTTATACGATGACTAAATTTATATATATTTGCAAAGTCATCATTCTATTTCTATATATACTCATATAATCAATCTACATAAATATATATTGTAGGATTGTACGCAATCATAAATACAATGTTTATAGATTGAAACAATGCATGTGTTATCAAGTGATAAAAAATTCAAATATACATGTTGTCTATATAAATGTATATATTTATGTATATATGTATGTATATATACTACTGTATGAACTTTTGTCGTGTATAAAAATATGGATATAAATAGAAAAAAATAATAATAAAATTGTTCATAGATGTTCGTGAATAACATATTTGGCAATAACATTTTCATTTTAACCAACGCTATCATGTATGATATGATAATGTATCTAGATAAATATAATTGCAAAATTAAAAGAATGGCATATTATTAATATACATATAATACAAAAAGAATGAACTGAATAATATATGTATATTATTTTTTAAAATCCGAAATTATTTTAAGATTATTTAAATTTAAATTTAAGATAAATTTTAAATATCCAGTATATGTAATTCAAATATCATTTCCCTTGGTTTAAAAACATTATTGCGCATACGAAGCGCCGCATTGATCTATCACATGGCTAAACCAATTAAAATATATCAATAATGAATTAACTTCATTTCATATTATCATGGCACAAGGTACGTTTTTTCTGAATGGGGCCGCACCGCGAAGGACACGGTGAAGAATGGGTCAAATCTGATTCGGTGTTGGTGTCTGTTGAAAATATATGTATACACATTTATTTGACATATTTCTTATGTTAACCTTTTGTGATGACCCCGTTTTATGAAATAAATCTGTTGGAATACGGTCGTACTACTCAACGCACAACGCCGCACAAGATCGAAAAATTTTCATAAAAACCACCTCCATGGCTTACATGTATTTCATATTCTGTTGGTGTCCGTCGCGGTGCGGCCCCATTCAGAAAAACCCATACAATATGTTGATTATAATATCATATATTCACAAAAACGGATGATAAAATCTATGATGGTTGATTTGAGTCTTGAGAAAGTGAAAAATATTATATTTATACCGATTAAAATTGGTTAAGCTGCGATATGCCATTAAAATTATATGAACAAAACAATCACAAATTCACCTTTTCAAATATTTATAAAAGTCTGACATACGATGTCTGATATGATCATAATAAAAACGTTAATTTATTAGTTGTCGCAAATCTCCAAAAGTCCAAATAAAGCTCGTCAATAATTTCGGAGACAAATAATTATTGTTTCAGAAACTAATGTTAACATAATTGATAATCTATTAAGATTTAGCAAAAAGAATTCAGACCAAAATGGTAATATTGTAGAACATATAAACTAAAACATTTAGAATCTGGGATAGAAACGTTATGGAAACATTCACGCTACATCACATAGTAAAATTGTTAAATATAAGACAGATATAAGATATAAAAGAAGCTCAAATTTGAGTTCACATACGGTGTGAAGGGTTTTTTAAGATTACTGATATTAAAATAATTTTACATATCATATTCATTAGCTTAAAAAAATATAATACATATATGGAGAAATGCATGCCATTTATAATAACTATTATAAAAATTTCAATTTCATCGATGTTTCTTTATTTATAAAAAAACTGTCAAATTGTCATGTGAGTTATAATAATTTCAATATCATAATTAAATGTAATTTATAAACAATTAAAATTTTGGTTGGAAAAATTCTTCAATCAATTCATAAATGGCCTCGTAATTATTCGAAACGTCTAAATGATTTAAAGATGAATTCATTTGGTCAGATATTTGTTCATTACTATTGGTGGATTGCAGTGATTGTGCATTTTCCCGTAAACTCTGTGACACAACCGATGGCAAAGGTACAGTTGTGTCGTCAAGCAATAAATCATCAATTAATGCATTCAATGGTTGCTCACTACTCATAACATCATCCATTACATTTTCTATAATTGATTCTAAAGGATTGATTGCATCTGAAAATATATTTTCAAAAGATTGTTCATTCTGATCGTCGTATGGCAATGATTGGATTTGATTACTCATTTGGTGTGTGATTAATTCATTAGACACAACGTTTGTGGCTAAATCACATTGCGATGAATTGGTCGATGTCTCTTGACATTGATTTGCATTGATTTCAATTTTTGCGTTAGCATTTGTCAAACCATCATGTGTTATCGAAGAACTTAAATTTATATTTGACTGATTTTGTACTTTGGTTTTACTCGTACATATTTGAAAATGAGATAATAAATTTGATTTCCGTTGAACTGATTTTCCACATATATCACACACGTATGCATTTATGGAATCATGAGTAGGTTTATTCATATGTTTTGTTGGATTGTATTTTCGGGTGAAAGAGGATTCGAATATTTCACATCGATGGGATTTTTCATCCGAATGAATGCGAATGTGACGGGATAAATCTCGGTTTCGTGCGAATGTTTTACCACATATTTCGCAAGCATAAGGTTTTTTAATTGAATGAATGCGAATGTGCCTAATTAAATTAAAATTGTTTGTGAATTCTTGACCACAATTTTGACATGTAAAAGGTTTTTTACCTGAATGAACTGACATGTGTGTGGTTAAAGATTGCTTGCGTGAGAATGCTTTTGCACATATTTTACATGCAAAAGGTTTTACACCAGAATGAACTCGAATGTGCGCGGTTAGCTGATATTTTCGTGCGAATGCTTTACCACATATTTTACATGCAAAAGGTTTTTCACCAGAATGAACTCGAATGTGCGCGGTTAAATAACCTTTGAGTGCGAATGCTTTACCACATATTTTACATGCAAAAGGTTTTTCACCTGAATGAACTCGAGTGTGCACGGTTAAATGATGTTTGTGTGCGAATGCTTTACCACATATTTTACATGCAAAAGGTTTTTCACCTGAATGAACTCGAGTGTGCCTTTTTAAAGTACTTTTATTTTTAAAATATTTGAAACATATTTTACATTGAAGTTCGTCATTATAATTGTTTGAATCAATTTTAGAATTCATTTCGAATATATTGGTTAAAGTCAGATGTCAAAAAAACTTAATATATTATTATGATTTGAACCCAATTTTAAGATTTGAACCCAATTTTAAGATAGATGAAGATGATGTTTAAGAGTAAGAGCTAGATAATGAAAGATATGTGTAATACCAGTATTAGATAATAAATTGAAAAGTGTACCAAGTTATTGAAATTGAAAATAATATTTATCTAATTAATGGATAAAAATAACAAAAATTATGGATTAAAAATTGAAAATATAAAGACAAACACATTGACAAAGTTCAGTACATTATAATTGTGTCTTAATGAAGTTGATGTGGGGTATATAAATACTTCAAACATATTTTTTGATTAATTATCAAATAAGGAAATGTTAACAAATATTTATACCAAAAATTAAAACACAAGACAAAACTGAACGTATACTTTTAACTTTTATATTAAAATGTGACAATGACGAACGATTATGGTAAATTGTAACTTAAAAATTATATAAAATATAGAAATTTAAAGTGCCAGACACCAGGCTCAAAAAAATATAATTGCAAATTTTATAATGTATATGTATTTAAATTAATTAAATTTTTATAATAAAAAAATAAACAATAGACATAAAATTCAGTGTTAATATTCTATTCGTGTGATATTCTGTTTCCAATTCTACAATATATAATTTAAATCTTTTAATATACAAATTAATATATTTCATTTTATATTTGCATTTGCCTTTTATTAAATATAATTAAAAGTGTTATTAAAATATTTAAAACTGTCAACATATACACTTTTATTTTATAAAACGGTTTCAGTATAACGCAATCAAATTTTAATTTAAATAATATGTTCTAGAAAATCAACGGTAACACAATTAATAATATCTTTTACGATTAGCTGTATTCGATTCAATGACCTGAATTCAAAAATATAGCACACAAAACATATAATGAATCTATACAGGCACGGATTTAAGGAATATTGTTATTATTATACAATTTCAACATTAACTGATATCAGAAGATTGCGTTCAAGCATATTTATGATTTGGCTTTGATGTTTAATAATTTTAACATATGCGATCATCTATAAAATAAGGGAAAACTCTAGCATCCAAAACATGAACAAAATAATGACATTTTCTTTAGATGTTTACATTTTATATTAATTATAATTGCCTTCATAAACGGGTTTCCAATGAATCATATCTAATGTCTTATACGTAATTAATAATGTTGATTCCAATAATATTATTATTAATTGAAATGACATAGATATTGAAGACATTGAAAATAAAAATAATAATAACAATAACAAAAATGATTTAATTATAAATAATCGGCCACGAACGCGTAAACGTACACAACAGGTTGCTCAGGTTCAACAGCTGACAAAAAGATCAAAAACCGATGATCAAATGGATTTGGAACATCCGATTTCTCAACTACATGAGACAAAAATAATGATGTATTGGATACGGTTGAACTAATTTTAAAAGCTGCTCAACGCTACAAATGTGAATTTGTTTCCGGTCTCCATCCCGACTCAACCGCTCACATGGTTAAGAAACACATTGCAGTAAATATGTCCTACAATGATAATATAAGTATTGTGCAAATAAATAATGTAAAGCACGTTGGCAGTTATTTGTCATTCAAAATATTTGTTCCAGTCATACATTTACCCTTGTTTATTGATCCAGGTAGTTGGAAAATAGATGGTGTGATAGTTCATGAATTCCATAACAAGAAAAATTTTCGGAATCGCAAACTATCACAAACAACACGACTGCGCTGCCTGATATAAAAATATTATACCAAAAGGTTCGTGGTTTAAGAAGCAAAACTAAACAAGTGTTGTTGCATTCTACACTCAATGCATCAGATGTGGATATATATGTTATGTCCGAAACCTCGTTATGTGATAGTATTCTTGACATTGTTCTTGACATTGTTTAATTCAGGCTATCATGTATTTAGACGTGATCGCCACCAAAATTCCGGCTCTACAGGAAAAGGAGGTGGCGTTCAAATTGTGATAAAATCAACTTTGTCATCAACACATATTAATCTGAATAATTTAACCCCAAATTTGGAATGTCTCTGTGTTTGTATTGATTGGAATGGGAAAAAATTCATTGTTTTTTGTTGTTACATCCAACCAGCGGCTGAAATTGCGCTGTATAACGCATTGGGGCAATGTATTGAGTTTGTTTCCAATGAAATTGGTGATAAATCAGAAAATACTAGTTTTGGGTGATTTTAATTTACCACGTATCGAGTGGATCATGTCTGATGATTCAAATGGCATGGTCCCATTAAATGCTGATTGTGATTTGGAAGCGTTGTTTCTTGATGATATGACTTCAATGGGATTAAGGCAAATTAATCATGTTAAAAACACATATAATAAATCACTCGATTTAGCATTTGTGTCTAAACTATTGGATTGTTTTTTAATGCGGACTAATAATTGCATTGTGAAGGAAGACGACTATCATCCAACACTATCTTTAACTTTAAATTTGTTTGGTGTTAAAACAAGTGTCAATATCTTCAATCAACATTTGTATTTCATTTCAAGCATGCTGACTTCAATAATTTAAATGATATTTTGGGAAACATCCATTGGAATTATCTTCACGGTTTGTCTTTGAATCATGCACTAATTTCATTTTATAATCTTATGTTTGATAATTTTTTAAAATATACATATTCCTTTGAAATGTTCCTATTTTAAGGCAACTGGATCTGCTTGCGGTAT
The DNA here is from genome assembly GCA_958336335.1 of Dilophus febrilis. Classification (NCBI taxonomy): domain Eukaryota; kingdom Metazoa; phylum Arthropoda; class Insecta; order Diptera; family Bibionidae; genus Dilophus; species Dilophus febrilis. Next base: position 39,420,518 of record OY284469.1, read on the forward strand.
GATGGTGAGGTAAAACGGTTTCGAAATCAAAGAAATACATTATGGATATCGTACTGTATCCCTAAAAATGAATCCGATTGGTTAAAACATCGTCATGCATGTGATGATTTCAATTCTATGGCTTTTCAAAAGTATGATTCTTATATTACCTCTATTGAGGCTGATATTAATCTCAATCCATCGGAATTTTGGAAATTTATAAAAAATAAAATAAAAAATCCGGGAATACTTATCCATCATCGAACCGTAAGAAAGAACGTTGAGTGCACTGATGATGTTTTAATGGCCAATTTATTTGCTGAATTTTTCGAAACATCTTTTGAAAAAACTATGATTAATACCGATGATTACGATACTGGTATGATTTAATCATTTGATTACCTATCTGGAATAAATTTTTCTATTTCATATTTGGATGTTTACGGGTCAATTTATTCTTGTAAAAGTAAATATTCATATGTACCTGATGGTATTCCATCGGTTGTTTTAAAGCAATGTATCGATTTTATTTCTATTCCGCTTACAGTCTTATTTAATCACTTGAAATGGGATATTTTCCCAAACTTTGTTACAAATTGTGTTACAAATTATCGCCCGATAGGACGTTTATCGGTTATTCCTAAGATTTTTTGAGGTTTGAGAGTATTATTACCAAAGTTCTCATTTTCAACGCAAAATCTGTTATATGTCCAAACCAATATGGGTTTAGGTGTGGTAAGGCAACTGGATTTTTATTTTTAGATGTACACTAATTAGATATTTTACTTAATAAATTGTTTTTGTATATTCGGGTTCATTTTTTAATTTCTGCACATATCGTTCTCAAATTGCTTAATTTTAATTATAATTAGTATTTACTTATATAACTCTGTGGTGTAAATGTTAAAAATGCCAACCTAAAATTCTAACGGATTTTTGGGGTCGTGGGTTCGAATCCTACTGAATGCATAAAATATGTTTTGTGTTTTCGGTTATTTTTCGAATCTGAATTTTAACGCAGAGTTGTATATTCCGCTTGCGGTTGGTCGTACGGCTTATTACCGACACCGTAAAAGACACAAATTAAGAAACTAACAACAGAAGGCTGTTGTTGGACGCTAAAACCAGATTGTTGGTTGTATAGCGAAAAATTTATTTTTTTTTTTATTTTTATTTACTTTTAATAACATAAGGTTTTCCTTCTCAATACTGTAGAACAAACTGTGATTGAAATGAAACAGATTTGGATAAAAACATAGAGCTCTAATATCTTGATTACGATTAAATATATCATTAGGATTACTTTTAATAATCTTAATTTAAAGTCTAAATTAAAGTCTAAATAATTTGATTACGATTACAAAAAATCTAAAAGTAATTCAATTTTATATTATGATTTAAAATAATATTATTTTATATCGCAAGTAATCTAAAAATAATCTATAAAGTAATCCGCATTACATTTTAGATTACAGTTTGGTAACTTTTCAAATATTGATAAAAGTCTGGCATACAATGAATCATATGATCATAATAAAAATGTTAATTTATTAGTTGTCGCAAATCTCTAAAAGTCCAAATAAAGTTTGTCAATAATTTCGAAGACAAATAATTATATTGTTTTAGAAACTAATGTTAACATAATTGATAATCTATTAAGTTTAAGGAAAAGGAATTCAGACATAAATGGTAATATTGTAGAACATATAAACTAAAACATTTAAAATTTGGGATAGAAACGTGATGAAAACATTCACGTTACATCACATAGTAAAATTGTTAAATATAAGACAGATATAAGATATAAAAGAAGCTCAAATTTGAGTTCACATACGGTGTGAAGGGTTTTTTAAGATTACTGATATTAAAATAATTTTACATATCATATTCATTAGCTTAAAAAAATATAATACATATATGGAAAAATGCATGCCATTTATAATAACTATTATAAAAATTTCAATTTCATCGATGTTTCTTTATTTATAAAAAACTGTCAAATTGTCATGTGAGTTATAATAATTTCAATATCATAATTAAATGTAATTTATAAACAATTAACATTTTGGTTGGAAAAATTCTTCAATCAATTCATAAATGGCCTCGTAATTATTCGAAACGTCTAAATGATTTAAAGATGAATTCATTTGGTCAGATATTTGTTCATTACTATTGGTGGATTGCAGTGATTGTGCATTTTCCCGTAAACTCTGTGACACAACCGATGGCAAAGGTACAGTTGTGTCGTCAAGCAATAAATCATCAATTAATGCATTCAATGGTTGCTCACTACTCATAACATCATCCATTACATTTTCTATAATTGATTCTAAAGGATTGATTGCATCTGAAAATATATTTTCAAAAGATGGTTAATTCTGATCGTCGTATGGCAATGATTAGATTTGATTACTCATTTGGTGTGTGATTAATTCATTAGACACAACGTTTGTGGCTAAATCACATTGCGATGAATTGGTCGATGTCTCTTGACCTTGATTTGGATTGATTTCAATTTTTGCGTTAGCATTTGTCAAACCATCATGTGTTATCGAAGAACTTAAATTTATATTTGACTGATTTTGTACTTTGGTTTTACTCGTACATATTTGAAAATGAGATAATAAATTTGATTTCCGTTGAACTGATTTTCCACATATATCACACACGTATGCATTTATGGAATCATGAGTATGTTTATTCATATGTTTTGTTGGATTGTATTTTCGGGTGAAAGAGGATTCGAATATTTCACATCGATGGGGTTTTTCATCCGAATGAATGCGAATGTGACGGGATAAATCTCGGTTTCGTGCGAATGTTTTACCACATATTTCGCAAGCATAAGGTTTTTTAATTGAATGAATGCGAATGTGCCTAATTAAATTAAAATTGTTTGTGAATTCTTGACCACAATTTTGACATGTAAAAGGTTTTTTACCTGAATGAACTGACATGTGTGTGGTTAAATATTGCTTGCGTGAGAATTCTTTTGCACATATATCACAAGCAAAAGGTTTGTTACCTGAATGAACTGACATGTGTGTGATTAAAGATTGCTTGCGTGAGAATGCTTTTGCACATATATCACAAGCAAAAGGTTTGTTACCTGAATGAACTGACATGTGTCTGATTAAAGATTGCTTGAGTGAGAATTCTTTTGCACATATATCACAAGCAAAAGGTTTGTTACCTGAATGAACTGACATGTGTGTGATTAAAGATTGCTTGCGTTAGAATGCTTTTGCACATATATCACAAGCAAAAGGTTTGTTACCTGAATGAACTGACATGTGTGTGGTTAAATATTGCTTGCGTGAGAATTCTTTTGCACATATATCACAAGCAAAAGGTTTGTTACCTGAATGAACTCGAATGTGCACATTTAAAGGATATTTTCGTGCGAATGCTTTACCACATATTTTACAAGCAAAAGGTTTTTCACCTGAATGAACTGACATGTGTATGGTTAAATAACGTTTTTGTGTGAATTCTTTACCACATATTTTACATGCAAAAGCTTTTACACCTGAATGAACTCGATTTGTGCCCAGTTAAATAACGTTTGTGTGTGAATTCTTTACCACATATTTTACATGCAAAAGGTTTTTCACCCGAATGAACTCGATTGTGCACAGTTAAATAACGTTTTTCTGCGAATGCTTTACCACATATTTTACATGCAAAAGGTTTTACACCTGAATGAACTCGATTGTGCACGGTTAAATAACGTTTTTGTGCGAATGCTTTACCACATATTTTACATGAAAAGGGTTTTTCACCCGAATCAGCTAGAGTGTGCCTCTTTAAAGTACTTTTATTTTTAAAATATTTTAAACATATTTTACATTGAAGTTCGTCATTATAATTGTTTGGATCAATTTTAGAATTCATTTCGAATATATTGGTTAAAGTCAGATGGCAAAAAAACTTAATATATTATTATGATTTGAACTCAATTTTAAGATAGATGAAGGTGATGATTTAAGAGTAAGAGCTAGATAATGAAAGATATGTGCAATACCAGTATTAGATAATAAATTGAAAAGTGTACCAAGTTATTGAAATTAAAAATAATATTTATCTAATTAATGGATAAAAATATCAAAAATTATGGATTAAAAATTGAAAATATAAAGACAAACACATTGACAAAGTTTAATACATTATAATTGTGTCTTAATGATGTTGATGTAAGGTCTTTAAATAGTACAAACATATTTTTTGATTAATTATCAAATAAGGAAATATTAACAAATATTTATACCAAAAATTAAAACACAGACAAAACAGACTTTTAACTTTTATATTAAAATGTGACAATGACGAACGATTATGGTAAATTGTAACTTAAAAATTATATAAAATATAGAAATTTAAAGTGCCAGACACCAGGCTCAAAAAAATATAATTGCAAATTTTATAATGTATATGTATTTAAATTAATTAAATTTTTATAATAAAAAAATAAACAATAGACATAAAATTCAGTGTTAATATTCTATTCGTGTGATATTCTGTTTCCAATTCTACAATATATAATTTAAATCTTTTAATATACAAATTAATATATTTCATTTTATATTTGCATTTGCCTTTTATTAAATATAATTAAAAGTGTTATTAAAATATTTAAAACTGTCAACATATACACTTTTATTTTATAAAACGGTTTCAGTATAACGCAATCAAATTTTAATTTAAATAATATGTTCTAGAAAATCAACGGTAACACAATTAATAATATCTTTTACGATTAGCTGTATTCGATTCAATGACCTGAATTCAAAAATATAGCACACAAAACATATAATGAATCTATACAGGCACGGATTTAAGGAATATTGTTATTATTATACAATTTCAACATTAACTGATATCAGAAGATTGCGTTCAAGCATATTTATGATTTGGCTTTGATGTTTAATAATTTTAACATATGCGATCATCTATAAAATAAGGGAAAACTCTAGCATCCAAAACATGAACAAAATAATGACATTTTCTTTACATGTTTACATTTTATATTAATTATAATTGCCTTCATAAACGGGTTTCCAATGAATCATATCTAATGTCTTATACGTAATTAATAATGTTGATTCCAATAATATTATTATTAATTGAAATGACATAGATATTGAAGACATTGAAAATAAAAATAATAATAATAATAACAATAATAAAAATGATTTATTTAAAAATAATCGGCCACGAACGCGTTAACGTACACAACAGGTTGCTCAGGTTCAACAGCTGACAAAAAGATCAAAAACCGATGATCAAATGGATTTGGAACAGCCGATTTCTCAACTACATGAGACAAAAATAATGATGTATTGGATACGGTTGAACTAATTTTAAAAGCTGCTCAACGCTACAAATGTGAATTTGTTTCCGGTCTCCATCACGACTCAACCGCTCACATGGTTAAGAAACACATTGCAGTAAATATGTCCTACAATGATAATATAAGTATTGTGCAAATAAATAATGTAAAGCACGTTGGCAGTTATTTGTCATTCAAAATATTTGTTCCAGTCATACATTTACCCTTGTTTATTGATCCAGGTAGTTGGAAAATAGATGGTGTGATAGTTCATGAATTCCATAACAAGAAAAATTTTCGGAATCGCAAACTATCACAAACAACACGACTGCGCTGCCTGATATAAAAATATTATACCAAAAGGTTCGTGGTTTAAGAAGCAAAACTAAACAAGTGTTGTTGCATTCTACACTCAATGCATCAGATGTGGATATATATGTTATGTCCGAAACCTCGTTATGTGATAGTATTCTTGACATTGTTCTTGACATTGTTTAATTCAGGCTATCATGTATTTAGACGTGATCGCCACCAAAATTCCGGCTCTACAGGAAAAGGAGGTGGCGTTCAAATTGTGATAAAATCAACTTTGTCATCAACACATATTAATCTGAATAATTTAACCCCAAATTTGGAATGTCTCTGTGTTTGTATTGATTGGAATGGGAAAAAATTCATTGTTTTTTGTTGTTACATTCAACCAGCGGCTGAAATTGCGTTGTATAACGCATTGGGGCAATGTATTGAGTTTGTTTCCAATGAAATCGGTGATAAATCAGAAAATACTAGTTTTGGGTGATTTTAACTTACCACGTATCGAGTGGATCATGTCTGATGATTCAAATGGCATGGTCCCATTAAATGCTGATTGTGATTTGGAAGCGTTGTTTCTTGATGATATGACTTCAATGGGATTAAGGCAAATTAATCATGTTAAAAACACATATAATAAATCACTCGATTTAGCATTTGTGTCTAAACTATTGGATTGTTTTTTAATGCGGACTAATAATTGCATTGTAAAGGAAGACGACTATCATCCAACACTATCTTTAACTTTAAATTTGTTTGGTGTTAAAACAAGTGTTAATATCTTCAATCAACATTTGTATTTCATTTCAAGCATGCTGACTTCAATAATTTAAATGATATTTTGGGAAACATCCATTGGAATTATCTTCACGGTTTGTCTTTGAATCATGCACTAATTTCATTTTATAATCTTATGTTTGATAATTTTTTAAAATATACATATTCCTTTGAAATGTTCCTATTTTAAGGCAACTGGATCTGTTTGCGGTATGATGGTGAGGTAAAACGGTTTCGAAATCAAAGAAATACATTATGGATATCGTACTGTATCCCTAAAAATGAATCCGATTGGTTAAAACATCGTCATGCATGTGATGATTTCAATTCTATGGCTTTTCAAATGATTCTTATATTGCCTCTGTTGAGGCTGATATTAATCTCAATCCATCGGAATTTTGGAAATTTATAAAAAATAAAATAAAAAATCCGGGAATACTTATCCATCATCGAACCGTAAGAAAGAACGTTGAGTGCACTGATAATGTTTTAATGGCCAATTTATTTGCTGAATTTTTCGAAACATCTTTTGAAAAAACTATGATTAATACCGATGATTACGATACTGGTATGATTTAATCATTTGATTACCTATCTGGAATAAATTTTTCTATTTCATATTTGGATGTTTACGGGTCTATTTATTCTTGTAAAAGTAAATATTGTATGTACCTGATGGTATTCCATCGGTTGTTTTAAAGCAATGTATCGATTTTATTTCTATTCCGCTTACAGTCTTATTTAATCACTTGAAATGGGATATTTTCCCAAACTTTGTTACAAATTGTGTTACAAATTATCGCCCGATTGGACGTTTATCGGTTATTCCTAAGATTTTTTGAGGTTTGATAGTATTATTACCAAAGTTCTCACTTTCAACGCAAAATCTGTTATATGTCCAAACCAATATGGGTTTAGGTGTGGTAGATCCATCACTACCAACCTAATGGAATTTGTCACCTAATGCTTTGAAAAATTTGTTAATGGTGTGTAGGTTGATTGTATTTTTACGGATTTTTGTAAGACGTTCGATACAATGTCACATGGTATTCTTTTGACTAAGCTATTGGCAATGGGTTTCGGTTATAAATTTATTTCTTGGGTTCGTTCTTATGTTTGATCGTACGTGTACATTGGATTGTATTTCCTTATTGGAAATGTTGAATTTTAAATTAAACTTTCGTGGCTTACGGTCGATTGATTTTTTTAAGGTGGAGACCCATCATACCAATTATGGTCATTTTAATCCTTTTAACACTTTACTTATGACATTTAACTCTTATAGTTATATTTTAATTGACAATAATGTAAAAACTTGCCAGTTCAAATTAAATTTTTCTTGTAATAATCAATGTTTTGAACCTTTCGTGATTGTTGTTTTTAATTTTAAATCAATGATAAGATGCAATTTTAAAAGATTGCTCTGAATTTATTGCAATATTATTATTGTTATTGACAGTTATGAAACTATTGTAATATTAATATGTAATGCATTAGAATTTAATGTTTGTTAAATAAATAAAATAAGCAAATCTGAACATTATCATTTATTAATTGCAACTATATGAATATATTAACCATTTGAAATTGGTTTTTATTTTTAGATGTACACTAATTAGATATTTTACTTAATAAATTGTTTTTGTATATTCGGGTTCATTTTTTTAATTTCTGCACATTTCGTTCTCAAATTGCTTAATTTTAATTATAATTAGTATTTACTTATATAACTCTGTGGTGTAAATGTTAAAAATGCCAACCTAAAATTCTAACGGATTTTTGGGGTCGTGGGTTCGAATCCTACTGAATGCATAAAATATGTTTTGTGTTTTCGGTTATTTTTCGAATTTGAATTTTAACGCAGAGTTGTATATTCGGTTGGCTTGCGGTTGGTCGTACGGCTAATTACCGACACCGTAAAAGACACAAATTAAGAAACTAACAACAGAAGGCTGTTGTTGGACGCTAAAACCAGATTGTTGGTTGTATAGCGAAAAATTTATTTTTTTTTATTTTTATTTACTTTTAATAACATAAGGTTTTCCTTCTCAATACTGTAGAAGAAACTGTTATTGAAATGAAACAGATTTGGATAAAAACATAGAGCTCGATATTAATAAACAAGATATTAATCTTGATATTAATCTTGATTGCGATTAAATATATCATTAGGATTACTTTTAATAATCTTAATTTAAAGTCTAAATTAAAGTCTAAATAATTTGATTACGATTACAAAAAATCTAAAAGTAATTCAATTTTATATTATGATTTCAAATAATATTATTTTATATCGCAAGTAATCTAAAAATAATCTATAAAGTAATCCGCATTACATTTTAGATTACAGTTTGGTAACTTTTCAAATATTGATAAAAGTCTGGCATAAAATGAATCATATGATCATAATAAAAACGTTAATTTATTAGTTGTCGCAAATCTCCAAAAGTCCAAATAAAGTTTGTCAATAATTTCGGAGACAAATAATTATATTGTTTTAGAAACTAATGTTAACATAATTGATAATCTATTAAGTTTAAGGAAAAGGAATTCAGACATAAATGGTAATATTGTAGAACATATAAACTAAAACATTTACAATTTGGGATAGAAACGTGATGAAAACATTCACGTTACATCACATAGTAAAATTGTTAAATATAAGACAGATATAAGATATAAAAGAAGCTCAAATTTGAGTTCACATACGGTGTGAAGGGTTTTTTAAGATTACTGATATTAAAATAATTTTACATATCATATTCATTAGCTTAAAAAAATATAATACATATATGGAAAAATGCATGCCATTTATAATAACTATTATAAAAATTTCAATTTCATCGATGTTTTTTTATTTATAAAAAAACTGTCAAATTGTCATGTGAGTTATAATAATTTCAATATAATAATTAAATGAAACAATTAAAATTTTGGTTGGAAAAATTCTTCAATCAATTCATAAATGGCCTCGTAATTATTCGAAACGTCTAAATGATTTAACGATGAATTCATTTGGTCAGATATTTGTTCATTACTATTGGTGGATTGCAGTGATTGTGCATTTTCCCGTAAACTCTGTGATGGCAAAGGTACAGTTGTGTCGTCAAGCAATAAATCATCAATTAATGCATTCAATGGTTGCTCACTACTCATAACATCATCCATTACATTTTCTATAATTGATTCTAAAGGATTGATTGCATCTGAAAATATATTTTCAAAAGATTGTTCATTTTGATCGTCGTATGGCAATGATTGGATTTGATTACTCATTTGGTGTGTGATTAATTCATTAGACACGTTTGTGGCTAAATCACATTGCGATGAATTGGTCGATGTCTCTTGACATTGATTTGGATTGATTTCAATTTTTGCGTTAGCATTTGTCAAACCATCATGTGTTATCGTAGAACTTAAATTTATATTTGATTGATTTTGTACTTTGGTTTTACTCGTACATATTTGAAAATGAGATAATAAATTTGATTTCCGTTGAACTGATTTTCCACATATATCACAAACGTATGCATTTATGGAATCATGAGTATGTTTATTCATATGTTTTGTTGGATTGTATTTTCGGGTGAAAGAGGATTCGAATATTTCACATCGATGGGGTTTTTCATCCGAATGAATGCGAATGTGACGGGATAAATCTCGGTTTCGTGCGAATGTTTTACCACATATTTCGCAAGCATAAGGTTTTTTAATTGAATGAATGCGAATGTGCCTAATTAAATTAAAATTGTTTGTGAATTCTTGACCACAATATTGACATGTAAAAGGTTTTTTACCTGAATGAACTGACATGTGTGTGATTAAAGATTGCTTGCATGAGAATGCTTTTGCACATATATCACAAGCAAAAGGTTTGTTACCTGAATGAACTGACATGTGTGTGGTTAAATATTGCTTGCGTGAGAATGCTTTTGCACATATACCACAAGCAAAAGGTTTGTTACCTGAATGAACTGACATGTGTGTGGTTAAAGATTGCTTGCTTGAGAATGCTTTTGCACATATATCACAAGCAAAAGGTTTTTTACCTGAATGAACTGACATGTGTGTGATTAAAGATTGCTTGCGTGAGAATGCTTTTGCACATATACCACAAGCAAAAGGTTTGTTACCTGAATGAACTGACATGTGTGTGGTTAAAGATTGTTTGCGTAAGAATGCTTTTGCACATATATCACAAGCAAAAGGTTTCTTACCTGAATGAACTGACATGTGTGTGGTTAAATATTGCTTGAGTGAGAATGCTTTTGCACATATATCACAAGCAAAAGGTTTGTTACCTGAATGAACTGACATGTGTGTTATTAAATGTTGCTTGAGTGCGAATGATTTAGCACATATATCACAAGCAAAAGGTTTGTTACCTGAATGAACTGACATGTGTGTGGTTAAAGATTGCTTGCGTGAGAATGCTTTACCACATATTTTACATGCAAAAGGTTTGTAACCTGAATGAACTGACATGTGTATTATTAAATGTTGCTTGAGTGCGAATGTTTTAGCACATATATCACAAGCAAAAGGTTTGTTACCTGAATGAACTAACATGTGTGTGGTTAAAGATTGTTTTTGTGTGAATTCTTTACCACATATTTTACATGCAAAAGGTTTTTCACCCGAATGAACTTGAATGTGCCTGGTCAAATGGTGTTTTTGTGTGAATGATTGATCACATATTTCACATGCAAAAGGTTTTTCACCCGAATGAACTCGAATGTGCGCGGTTATCTGATTTTTTTGTGCGAATGCTTTACCACATATTTTACATGCAAAAGGTTTTTCACCAGAATGAACTCGAGTGTGCACGGTTAAATGATGTTTTTGTGCGAATGCTTTATCACATATTTTACATGCAAAAGGTTTTTCACCTGAATGAACTCGATTGTGCACGGTTAAATGATGTTTTTGTGCGAATGCTTTACCACATATTTTACATGCAAAAGGTTTTTCACTTGAATGAACTCGAGTGTGCTTTTTTAAAGTACTTTTATTTTTAAAATATTTTAAACATATTTTACATTGAAGTTCGTCATTATAATTGTTTGGATCAATTTTAGAATTCATTTCGAATATATTGGTTAAAGTCAGATGGCAAAAAAACTTAATATATTATTATGATTTGAACCCAATTTTAAGATAGATGAATGTGATGATTTAAGAGTAAGAGCTAGATAATGAAAGATATGTGTAATACCAGTATTAGATAATAAATTGAAAATTGTATGAAGTTATTGAAATTGAAAATAATATTTATCTAATTAATGGATAAAAATAACAAAAATTATGGATTCAAAATTGAAAATATAAAGACAAACACATTGACAAAGTTCAATACATTATAATTGTCTCTTAATGAAGTTGATGTGGGGTCTTTAAATAGTTCAAACATATTTTTTGATTAATTATCAAATAAGGAAATATTAACAAATATTTATACCAAAAATTAAAACACAGACAAAACTGAACATATACTTTTAACTTTTATATTAAAATGTGACAATGACGAACGATTATGGTAAATTGTAACTTAAAAATTATATAAAATATAGAAATTTAAAGTTGCAAAAATCGAGTTCAAAAAAATATAATTGCAAATTTTATAATGTATATGTATTTAAATTAATTAAATTTTTATAATAAAAAATAAACAATAGACATAAAATTCAGTGTTAATATTCTATTCGTGTGATATTCTGTTTCCAATTCTACAATATATAATTTAAATCTTTTAATATACAAATTAATATATTTTTTTTATATTTGGATTTGCCTTTTATTAAATATAATTAAAAGTGTTATTAAAATATTTAACATATACACTTTTATTTTATAAAACGATTTCAGTATAACGCAATCAAATTTTAATTTAAATAATATGTTCTAGAAAATCAACGGTAACACAATTAATAATATCTTTTACGATTAGCTGTATTCGATTCAATGACCTGAATTCAAAAATATAGCACACAAAACATATAATGAGTCTATACAGGCACGGATTTAAAGAATATTGTTATTATTATACAATTCCAACATTAACTGTTATAAGAAGATTGCGTTCAAGAATATTTATGATTTACCTGTGATATTTAATCATTTTACCATATACGATTCTCTATAAAATAAGGGAAAACTCGAGCATACAAAAACATGAACAAAATAATGACACTTTCTTTAGATGTTTAAATTTCATATTAATTATTATTGCCTTGATAGACGAAGTTCTTGGAATGAAACATATTTGGATAACAGCATAGAGCTGTAATATCTTGATTACGATTAAATGTGATTAGAATTATTTTTAATAATATAAATCGATAATCTAAAATCTAGATTACGATTATTTGAAAAAAGTAATCCAATAATTTGATTACGATCACAAATAATCTAAAAGTAATTCAATTTTATATTATATTTTAAAATATTATTATTTTATATCGCAATTAATTTAAAAATAATCTATTAAGTAATCAGTATTTTAGATTATTTTGTAGTAATCAACAATACTCACAAGTAATCCTGAGGTGGAATTATCGCATTCGATTACGATAGACGATTGTCGTCAAACAAACGATTTTTTCATTTTTGCAATTATGGCAAACGATATCGTCGGTTTAAGACGATAATTTTTGACGATAGGGTAGTAGCTATCGTTACGATTGTCGTTTGTATTGCTTTCTTTTGCTTTTGTTCATTTATTCAATTTTAATATTCATAAAAAGTACAAAAGCAATTCTCATAAAAATAATACTTTCAATCTCATTCTCATAGAAATAATAAACTTTTTGTTTTTCTATATGAAAATCATTTGCCACAATAATATCCACGGAGACGATATACAAATAATATCGATACCCACAAAATCGTCTACCATAATATCAAAATAATTGAGTATCGTAATTTTAGACGATAGGCGATAGACGATGGTATCGACTCCCATAATGCCACCCCTGATTACTTTTTAGATTATTTTTAGATTACTTGTGATTTCCTGTAATCCAATATAAAATGGGATTACTTTCAGATTATTTGTAATCATAATCAAATTATTGGATAACTTTTTTCAAATAATCGTAATCTAGATTTTAGAAAAATAGTATTAAAAGTAATCGTAACCTTAATGTAATGCATTACCAAAAGTAATAATTACTTTACAGGTCTCGATAGAAGCAAAAAGTAAATCAAATTCAATCATTCATTCAATATATTATGATATTATTGTAGAAAATTCGGGAAAACAATGTAAAAAACAAATATTTGTTTTATAAATAAAATTAAAATATATCGGTTATTCTTCGTCAGGTTTTATGTGGTAAAGTATAAGAACAAGAATAGTACACAATTTTCTTTATTTCCAACATTATTATATATAATATTAGGTTGTCGAAAAAGTATTGATAATTTTTATAATAGATGTCATTATAATTGAATATTTCAAGTAGTACTAATCTGATCAGGTAACACTAACATATGTAGATAAAAAAAAAAAATTAAATTTGTTTAGTCATTTAAAAGTTGTATTGCATTAAAGATGAGCGAAATTAGTGAAAAAATTCGATACATTTTACAATTTTATTATGAAAAAGGTGAAAATGCAACGCAGGCACATGAACAAATTTGTGCAGTTTACGGTGAAGGAACTTTATCAAAATTAACAGCCTATAGATGGTTTGCTCGATTTCGTTCCGGTAATTTTGATGTCAAAGACGCACCTCGTTCTGGTCGACCAATCACTGAAAAAGTCGATGAAATCATATCAAAAATTGAAGAAAATCGACATGTAAGCAGTCATGATAGCGCTAAAGAAACATCCATCACCAAACAGTTTTAAACCATTTGACAAAGGCTGGATACAAGAAAAAGCTCGATGTTTGGGTACCACATGAATTAACACAAAACAATTTAATGAACCGAATTTCCATTTGCGAAACGCTGTTTAAAAGGAACGAAATCGAGTCATTTTTAAAGCGAATGATTACAGGTGATGAAAAATGAATCACATACGATAATAATGTACGAAAAAGATCGTGGTCCAAGAAGGGTGAAGCTCCTAAAACAGTAGCAAAAACTGGATTAACACCAAGAAAGGTAATGCTGTCTGTTTGGTGGGATTGGAAAGGAATCATTCATTATGAATTACTAGCACCCGGTCAAACCATTGATTCCGATCTCTATTGTCAACAATTAACAAGATTGAAGCACGAGATTAAAAAAAACGTCCAGAATTAATCAATCGAAAGGGTGTTGTGTTCCATCATGACAACGCCAGACCACACACATCTTTGATGACTCGGCAGAAACTGAGAGAGTTTGGCTGGGAAGTTTTAATGCATCCACCATATAGCCCGGACCTTGCACCTTCAGATTATCATTTGTTCCGGTCTCTGCAGAACTCCCTTAATGGTTTAAAATTAAATTCCGCAGAGGACTGCAAAATGCACTTGGATCAGTTTTTTGCCCAGAAAACACAGAAGTTCTACAGTGATGGGATAATGTCTTTACCAGAAAAATGGCAAAGGGTCATCGATCAAAACGGCGCATATTTGGTTTAATAAAGTTCATTTGAAATATATAAAAAAATCGTTTGAATTTTGTAAAAAAAATTATCAATACTTTTTAGACAACCTAATATATTATTAAAAATACAATCACTGAATTGCCAATAGTTTTACACAACAAAATCCGAAGAAAATAAAAATTTTTATATTACTGGGGCTGAATTCTTCAATCAGACGCAAGAGTTGCGTGCACGCAAACTCCATTTTTAAGGGTGAAAGTATACGAATACCTATTCTTGAAATTTTAAATGTAGTTTTTGCGTGTGATTTCAAACTTAAATGCTGAGTCTACTATTTTGTAAGCGCAAGGATATTTGCGTTTGATTTTATATGAAAAATGTATAGGAAAAATAAAAAAAAAAGTATTTTCAATCTTTTTATAATTATAAAATAGAAATTAAAAAAAAATAATTATCGCCATAGAGATATTATAAATAATAGAATATAATATCGTATTATTGAAAATATTACATAAAATATCATATTATAATTTTTTTATCTATGGGCATTTTCGTTTATTCCTCTTGTGCCATGCACTAGTGCGCTCTCAAAAATGCGAGCGCGATATAACATTTAAATGTGCTAGCTCTGTGTTCGAATATTATAAAATAGTCTTGTGTTAATTTAGTTTACAAATGGCGCTTTATATGTGAAAATGTTATAGTGACGATAAAGCAACAACAATCTCACACAGGGCGATGGTGCTCTTACAAAAAAGATAGGGCAATTTGTGTCAACACAAGTGCTAAGTCGAGGTATTTTCGGACATGTGTCATATAACCCAAGTCATATAACCCATTTTCTTCATTTATACAACAAAAATGAGAGATTTCACAATATTTGAGTCTGAGGTGAATAAAATATGCGTGTCGTAATCAAGAATACAAAATCGTATACGTAAAGTTGCGTATACGCTTCTCAGATACACGCAAAGTTGCATACACTCAATTTTGCGTCTGATTGAAGAATTGAGCCCCTGATATGAGTTTCGTATAAAGTTTACCAAAACTAGCAAAATGATTATAATACAAAGTTGGTATTACGGGAGTCGAGACGAGAGGTATCGCCTATCGTCTAAAATTACGATACTAAATTATTTTGATATTATGGTAGTCGATTTTGTGGATATGGATATTATTTGGATATCGTCTCCGTGGATATTGTTGTGACAAATCGTTTTCATATATAATACAATATAATAAAAAATTGTATCGTATTTATGAGACTGATTTACTGTGTTCGATGTTATTAATATTTCTTTTTCTTTTATTTTATGGTATTTTATTTTTATGCGAGGGGCAAATCTTTGTGTATTCTCCAGCAACCAATACATACTGTATTCTTATTTGTATTCGTAATTCTCTTGTATTCCTATGTATTTTTGTGAATCGTTGTATTCCTTTTGTAATTATTCATTTATTCACAAAATTCACCCACAAATTCCTTACGGATACAAATGTATTCATGTGTTGTATTCGTACATACAAAATTGGAAATTGTGACATTGTGTGAGACGCTAATAATTTAACTCGTTTTATATGAATATTAAAATGGAGTAAACGAACAAACATAAAAGGAAACAATACAAACGACAATCGTAACGATAACTACCCTGTTGTCAAAAATGATCACCTTAAACCGACGTCTATCGTCTGCGATAATTGTATGAATTATGATAATTGTATGAATTAAACTATAGCATATTTGACAACTCCACCTCAGAGTCTAAAACTAGTATATCTGTAGCTACAATAACATACCAACAATCCGTACTGATGTATGTTAAATTTTAATAAATATCTGTACAAGAGTTAGTTTGCCTTTGACTTGTTATATTTATATATATGTATACATATAATATAAATGAACTCAAATGAACAAATATATATATATATTTATATTGAAATCGCTTAAATAGCGGATTTTACTCCCCAATGGTCAGTGCAAAAACGTGATTACGTGATCAGAATATGTTTGAAGTTTTACGTATGTACAATGTCACAATACGCGGAGCATTCTTTATACACCCATCAAAGTCTTATTGAAGAAAAAGAATTCAATTATACATACGATGGAAAAATAATTATAAATAAAGAAAATAAATATATAAAACAAATAAAAAGGTTAAATATTCCTTATTCCTTTTTTTTTTTTCATTATATAGGAAATACATTTTAGTTTCAAGTTCTACATATTACATAATAACAATAATAATAATACATAATAACAATAATAATAATAATTTTTAATACTGGATATCTGCATTCTGTTCCAATTATGAAACCAATATGAAAAAGCGCTGAAAAAATCAAATCTAACAATTCTTATTGAAAAAATCATGACTATGCACAATTTCGTTGTTTTTATATTTATATAGCATTTAAACTGTTTCGGAAAATTCTAATAATATGGGGAGTAAAACCTTTTTTTTTTGTCGCAAAATAATTGGCAAATGTAATTTGTTGTTTTCAGGTTGATTCGACATTAAATCGCTTCTGACACATACACGTTGGATAACAACTATTTGCTTATGTCTTATGTAAAAAAACATAACAAACCCGTCCCAATGCTTGTAACGCAAAATGGCATTTTGCTGTACGGTGTGATAATAGGATATTTATAACATTTAATAAAAAATCTTTTACAATTTATTTTTCTCTTGTATAAAACATACCATAACCTAATTTTAAATACAAACATGTACGAAATAAAAATTAAAAATTATATAAAATAAATTTAAATAACAATTAACATAATAAACAAGAAATAATAATAAAAGGGTAATAATAATAGTGTCCCATACAATGTTTTTGCGTTTAAACAACAAACCTAAATGAAAAAAAAATAAGTTATCAAGAACAAAAAATTAACAAGTAAAATATTTGATAAAAGTATAATAATTAAGATTGTGTCATAGATGTCCAATTAAGTATTTTAAAAAGTCAGTTACTTTTAATATTACCACATGTAGGTAAAGTACGAATAATTATATTTTTGATACCATCATGGTAAAAATTGCATATCTTTATTTCATTCACATAATAAGAAATATTATTTAAGCAATCTACTATCGCTTTCTCGCATTTGTTTCAAACATATATGTTAAAATCAAACATGTTAACAAATTAACTAATTTCAAAACTAATGAATTATCAGATATTCATTCATATTTGTATGCGATACTATCACAACCAATAATAATATAGAATAAAACATATAAATAAAAAAAAATATATAAAAAAAAATATAATAAACCAATAAAACGAAAAATGTAATGTGTTGCTTTGTTGATAAAGAAATAGTTCGGCTTTACACCCAAAAAAATTATGTTATCAATGTTTTATATGTCTATGTCGGCATAGAGACATACCCAACTTGTATGTGCCTTAACTATTTAATATATGTAATAAAATTAGCTGAGAATACAGGCCAATAAGTGATAATAAATTTAAATAATAAAACGACTTGGTGGGGCCGTGGGTAAAGTATCCAACCAAATTTGCGGGTATTCACGAGGTCAAATCCATAACCCGAAATTTTTTTCTGTTCTTTTTCTGATTTGAATTCATGAACTAAGTTACCATTTATTCATTTGGATCAAATTAATGAATATCTTAGACTTTTGTGTCGGACGCATCCAAAGATTAACAAAGTCTACACACATATACGCGCAATTATATATGAAAGTATATAACAAATACTAATCATCATTATTAAAATTACATTAATACTTAATATTATTGATTTCTAATTCCGGTAAAAGCCAAGCCAAAGACCCTGACGGCCAGAGGGCTTATTAAAAACTAATGTTGGCATTTTTCATACAGCATTTGTGGTTAAATAATAATAATAAATTAAAATATGTATTAAAAAATATTGCATTATTATTTACAGAATTCGTTGAATTTGATTTGTGCAAAGTTGAATCTGAAATGTATAAGGTTGAATTTGGAGTGTAAAACCTATATTTATATTATACCCAAAACGTTTCTATACGGTATACGAATGAAATAAAAGTTCACATTTTTGTTTGCCGCATATATTACATACACAAATGTATTTATCATTCAATCAATATGAAAATCTATTACATAAAAGGACAGAAATGGACATTTATATAGTATCATCATGATATCATATATTAATATATACATGATTGTATGTAGGGTAGGGTGGGGCAGGTTGGGACGTTTTTGTTTTCAAAAGCCCTGGGGGCACTTTTTTTTTATTGTTTTAGGAGACTACCTTAAAATGATTCCCCAATTATTTATCGTTAATTTTACAAAAATTTTTATTGGTTTATTTCCTTCTTTGTTTAAGATATAGTGCTTTTAAAAATGCCATGGGGCACGTTCGTACATATATATTGTAATTGTATGATTAATTTTATTCAATATAATAAATCCAATATAGAAAATAATTTATTTCTGAATATTGCGCTTCGCTTCACACCGCATATTTCATAGCAGCAGATCTATCTGATTGCAATTTATCAATAACGTCTTTAATAGCGTTTAAAAAAGTTTTTCAATCAACTATTTGCCGATTTGATTTGTTTTTATAATTGCGTACCATTTCAAAATAGTATTGGAAAATAAGCAAAATTATTCTTACCTGATAACTTATTTCGAGTACTTTCGCCTATGGCCGAAACTGCCCCACATCCACTTGGCCAAATGTGCCCCATATACACAATTTTTAATTCAGAATAAAAAAAATGAAAACAAATTGAAAATGAATTAAAGAATTATTCACTAATTTTATTAATTATATAATTATCAACACTTTTCACAACCACCAAGAAAAACTAATCTAAACTGACAAAGTAATTGCTTAACAAAAATGCAGAAAATTATAACAAATGTCTTTAAAATACAACAATGCACGTGATTTGTTTTTATTGGTTTAACTACCAAATTCTAATATGTATTGCTTTTACACGTACGTAACAGGTATTAATAGGTAAATATGGAATATCATGCAGATATTAGTTCAAAGATACATTGTCCAAAGGTGTCCCACGGCCGAACCTGCTTCGCTCTACCCTATATCGTTTCGTATCGCAAATGCAATGAATGTGTATAAAAGGTATTATATTATTACTATATGTAGGTGTTTTGTTCTGCCTTTTATATATATATATATATATATATGTAAAATATATATATATATGTAAAATTGGTAAAATATCGCAAGATATATTTCTTCTTGCAAATATTTCAAAATATATTGATTGAATGAAAAACAAATAAGATTTTCCAGTTGATATTTGTAAGAATTTGAAGATTGGCTATATTTATACAACATATATGGTATGTATATAAAATTTACATATTAAATAGGAATATACTTATTTATCAATAAACTATGCATAATATATATATATATATATATATACATATACATATATATTACGATGGAAATTATCGGACCAAACATGTTTTATATGTAAATTGTACAGATTTAGTTATACATAGGGGAGAATATTTTCCACAAAATACTATATAAATGAATATAAATAAGAAAATGTGAGTTTCTAAGCAATAAGACATTTATATTAAATGTATGTCTTTTATTTTATACATACGTACATATAAGAATATATCGTTTGCATATAATAAATGGTATATACAAATGGCAACATCTAAACAAATATTTGTTTCAATTTAATGATTTATCATTAGATATTAAATTATTTGTCTTTGATTTTTTTTTATTTGTATCTAAAGGGCAACACTGGTTTAAACAGCTGACGCACGTTTTGTGTTTTGTTTCACTGTCAAACATCTTCAGTTTGGTCAATATTTTAACCATGAATCGTCTTACAAACGAACAACGCTTGCAAATTATTGAATTTTATTATCAAAATGCGTGCTCTGTTAAGAAAGTTCATCGCGACGAAATTGTGTTCAGCGACGATGCTCATTTTTGGCTCAATGGGTATGTAAATAAGCAGAATTGTCGATTTTGGAATGAATATCAGCCAGATTGCAAGAGCTACCAATGCATACAGATAAAGTCACAGTTTGGTGCGGTTTATGGGCTGGTGGCATCATTGGACCGTATACTTCTTCAAACATGATGCGAATCGTAACGTAACTGTGAATGGTGAGCGCTACCGTGAGATGATATCAAACTTTTTTTTGCCCCAAATGCAAGAGCTTGACTTGCATGACATGTGGTTTTAACAAGACGGTGCCACATGCCACACAGCACGCGCAACAATGGATTTATTGAGAAGCGAGTTCGGTGAACATTTTATTTCACGTGTGCGATTGTTAGCCTTTAGACTATTTTTTGTGGGGCTATGTTAAAGCTCATGTCTATACAGACAAGCCCGCTTCAATTGACGCATTGGAAGACAACATTGAAGCATTTATTAATGAGATACCGGCCGAAATGTTGGAAAGAGGATGCCAAAATTGGACTAAGCGGATGGACCATTTGAGGCGCAGTCAAGGTCAACATTTGCATGAAATAATCTTCAAACATTAAATTATATGAACCGTACTATCGATTCAAATAAAGATTTCATGCATTTTTCTGAATTTTATGTGTTTTTTTTGAAAAACTTTTTTTAGCTTTTAAAAAATCACCCTTTATGTATGTATAGATAAAGTAAAATATTAAATTATTTATGCGCTTAGGTTAATTTCAGTCCATCAATCAAATTCATTCATATTGCTTAATAAATTCATGTTTTGATTGTTTTAAAAGTTTTTGAAATTAAATAAAGATTTGTATAAAATACTATCAATTATTGAATTTTCATTTCCTATAGAAAATTTATATATTTTGATTTTTTTTTTTGAATACAGTGAATTAATACACTTATCAATGCATCTGAATTTCATCTAACATATTCTCATGTTAAACTACGCCAACAAATTAATAGGAACACAAATTTGTGACAAAATCAAATGAAAGGCATTGATTACATCAGTAGATGTAATCATTAATACATCTACTAAAAAAACAGAACAAAGTTATTTAATTGATTAAGGGATATTTATGGTAATACCATAAAATTATGACTATTGGGCTGTATTTAGAGTATAATTTTATAATTAAATATAAAAAAAAAAGTATATAGTATAAAACAAAGTATAATAGACAAAATTATAAATACTTGTATGGCAAAAATTAATAAATACATTAAATTCATCATGTAATTAGTTCTATGTGTTGAATTTATAAATAACTAACTTTTGTTATGAACATACACTCAATGGATATTTTGTTTGGGATGATGCGTTTTAACTTTCACAGTAACAGAAATATAGAATTCCAGATAATGTTTTATAACGTCGAATAGGGTAGGTTTACATTTTTTTTATAGAAAACTCACTTTTTGAATGGAAACAAAAAAATGGAAACAAATTCAAATTAAATTAAGAAATTATTCACTAATTTTATTTATTAAATAATTAGCAACAATTTTCACAACCACCAGGAAAAAGGAATATAAATTCACAAAGTAATAGATAAAAAAAAATTAAAAATTATAATAAATGTCTTTAAAATATAAAAACATGTGATTTGCTTTTATCGGTTTACCCACAAGTGCTCAATTTTAATAACAATTGTTTTTGCACACATATATTGTGTGTAATTAATTTTTATAGGCAATTTATTAATAGGCAAAAATGAAAGGTGCACCTTTCTACCCTAAAAATCTATTTTCTGAATTAAATCTTGAATTATGATTGTGTTTATTATTTGGTTCATCGAAAACATCAAAATATGTATTTTATTAGAAAGCACACAATTAGATAATTTAGTTTACATCTTATTTACATATACACATTTAATTTTATTGATCTTTCAAATGTTAACGGTAAACATGTCATTAAAAATAATTTCTGAAACTAAATTTGGAAGAACCAAAATGCGAAAATGATGTGTTTTTATTTTTTTTTTTAATATTTCAAGGGATTTTTTAGTAATTTTTATTATTTAAGAAAAATAAAATAATAATGAAAAATGCACATTAAAATTGATTCTAAACACAAATACACATTTATATTGCAAACACATTATTATTAAAAAATAATGATAATAAAAATAATAATAATAATGATAGAAAATATCTTGTTACCTATATATCCATGTTATAACGCAGTAAGATATATTATTTATGTTATATCGAATACTGTTTTATAGATAATTTATGTGTTACATACAATTTTCTACTTATTACATTTGTTACACTCAACTAAAGTTATTCTATCAATTTTTCATTTCTAGATGTCCATACATACACTGCACTACACACATAAACGTTCACAAATGTAATAAGATATTTTGCCTGGTAATGCATATTGCATGTAATATACAATTGTATGAAAATCTATATATATGATATGTATATGTACAATAAAATTGCAGTTCACATATATGATTTATGTTAAAAACGTTTATAAAATGTGTTTAACTGGGAAAATATAATGAATAATTTTAATCATCTAAAAATGTTCCCTATAGTATATGCAAAAAAAATCCTCTTCATTGTATGTATAGTATACCTATATATATATCATATATAAATATTTTCCCAGTTAAACACTATATATATATCATAATATAAATATATATACAACATATCATATAAGCGATTAACAAAACTCTGCAAGACATTTTATAAATGTATATTACTACATAGCACACACAACATTTGATAAATTATTTATGTACTTTTGTACAATCTGAAAAATTTAATCAATAAACGATTATGGTTGAATTGAAAAAGACATATATTTTTACTATATATGCATATGGGAAAAGATAGATATATTGTTTTAAATCGGTGATATCATATATAGTATACAGGGTTGGGGAGTCGGCCCAATTTTCGATCGACTCCGACTCCAACCAGAACTCTTATATAGACTCCGACTCCGACTCCGACTCTGACTCCAGCTTTATAGAATTTTATAATGTTTTAAGGGAAATAAGTTATATTTAATGATTTTACATATATGAATTAACTACATTTATAATTCTTATTAACTTCAGTTTAATTTTTATTTTCGGATTTCCATTTAATTTAATAATAAAAATAATAAATAATTTCATTTAAATAACGCATATATTCTTTATTCTCCCTTAAAAATTAGTTCTTAAAAATAAAATGGCATCAATCAAATCGGCTTTCATGTTTGCTCGCAAATCTGATTTTATTATGCGTAAAGCCGAAAATAAGTCTTTAGGCATTCATTAAATTCTAAACAGAATTTATCAGTTTCTGCCATGCCATTCTTTATAAAATACGCATATACAAATATTGTTATTGGGATTTAATATATTTGCACTGCGAAGTGTTTATACGTGAATATACGATATTCTACATTTTCCATTAACAAATGCCATACCATTTTTTACTCCTATATATAAATTGGGTTTAGTATACTCAATTATTCAATATTTGTATTATAAAAGACAAAACCTTCAGATGTTTACTTTAATAATTAATAATATGAGGAAATCAATGAAATTTAAAAAAAGTGAAAAATGTAATTGATTATTAGTGTGTTGGAGTCGGGGAGTCGGTCCAAATATTTCGACTCCGACTCCGACTCCACTTAAATATAACCGACTCCTCGACTCCGACTCCGACTCCACACCCCTGATAGTATATGTAATGTATAATGTGGGGTGATATGAGAATAAACGAAAAAAAAAATACATAAATATGTATGATCGAATGAAATATTTACTTCTTTTATAATGTAAACATTAAAAATCCGTCCTACTAAAATAAACATTGATCAGATATGCTGCAAGTGCAAATATTATTATTTAAAATCGCAACAGGTAATTTCAAAAAATAAAAAGATATAATAATAATCATTTCAATACAGTAATCTGCATTAATCTGCGCTCTTTTTCTTCTTCGAGAAAGACAATTAAATCGATTTGTTTTTAATGAAAAATAATATGTAAAAATATTTAAATATACAAATTGTGTAACATTCATGAGTGACAAAAACATATAAACCATATATGAAGGTAATAAATTTTAAATTTAAATTTTAAATTTTTAATATTTATTACTCTCATACGTTTTTCATTTATTGTTAACAAACAACTAAATGTAAACATATATATATGTATATATTTTTGTAATCGAAAATCACCATATTATGATTTTGCTTATAGAAATTATATATACATTTGTAAACATATGCATAGCATATAATTTTACAAGTCTTGTAATTTATTATACGTTTTTTATAAAATTTATAATTGTTTAGTGTTTTGTAGTAAAACGGTAAAACGATATGTGCGATTATTGAATTTGTTAACTAATCGTTTTATATATAATGCGTTACATAAAACAGTTTTTGATGTTCATTACATGAGCATGGAATCACAATAATTAATAGTACAGATGTAAATTTATGTTCATCTGAAGCACACATTATCACGACACAGCGCACAAATACTTATTGAATTCAATTGAAATTGAACAATTATTATAACATATAGAAGTAATTTTGTATATACAATGTAACCTCGATAATGCGAGCTATTTTGTGATGAAATATTCGGATTAGTCAATGCGAAAGGAGTATAAAGAAAGAAGTATACGCATATAAAATATATAAAATTAACTCTGACGCAAGTTACACCTTCGGTATAAATAAGGGGTATCAAATCGGATGAATTTGAAACAATTGGCGGAGTTCGGGAAGGAGATCCTTTGGTTGCATTATTTTTCAACGTTATATTGGAGAAATGTATAAGGTGGACGACCATTAACAAAAACCGCATAATTTTTACGATGACATTGACATAGTGGGTAGAAATATGGGTGCAGTTAAAGAAGCGTTCTTACTGTTGGATCGTGAAGTTGGAAGTGAAGTTGAAGTTCCGAAATAATTTCAAAAAAAAAAAACAAAAAAAGAAATAATAAGAATCATTTCAATACAGTAATATGCATTAATCTATCTACGCTCTTTTTCTTCTTCGAGAAGAAAAACTTCTTTTAATTTTATTTAATAAGTACAACGATCAATTTGATTTCGGTATTTCGCGGGGTATGTTTTTGAGTAAATTAAGGTCAAGATATTTCGGTTTGGCGTATTGAGATTGAGTCCAGTTTTTTAATCGTCTTGTGGTGTCTTATGGTTCGAATGCGTTTGTCAATATGACAATGGTGTGACAATATTACATTTTGGAAAATAATTTTTGACATGGCCTTTGGTGGGTTACTTTTACTATTGGTCGTAATTAGATTTTTTGTTTTTGTTTTTTTTTTATATATTTTGTTTTTTGTTTTTTTTTTAATATATTTTATTCTATTTTTGTTTGTTATTTGGTTTTATTATCATTTTTATGTATTTAATTTTGAAGTTTGTATTCTCTATTTTTTATATTTTGTTATATTTTGTATCTTATATTATATGTTTTGTAAAACGGCAGTAGGGCTTGTATCCGTTGCTAATAAAGAAATAAATAAATAAATGGTAATAAAGGTAAATGAGGAGAAAACCGCAGGAGTATATGATCGTACCAACATTGGTCAGAATAAATATGAAAGAGGGCGGTGGCGTAGGCGATACGGCCATGAAATTTATAAATTGTATGGCGAAACCGAATTTGTTCGGTTTATCAAGATTGCGCTGGATTGCGTAGTTTGGTCATGTGGTTCGTATAGATGACAGTCGTATAAGGGTAAAAGTGCAGGACAGCAATCAAGCTGGATCACGGAGCGTTGCAAGACCGCGGGGTAGGTGGACAAATGAAGTTAAAGCAGACCTTCGGGCTCTCGGTATTTCCGGCTGGCGGAAAGGAATATACGCATTTCAGCGTGGTTTCTGTTTGTTATTTATTTTTAATATACATTTTGATTCGAACAATACGTATATATATAGATTAGATTATATAAATTTTGTAGGATTCTAATTCCCCGAAACACTTGACCCCTCGACCTCGAGGTCATTTTGCCACATCCTCAGTCTATTCCATATTCATACATTTATTGCCTCTGCTCATGAACCTAGCCAATTGAATGATGGGTATGGGCATGCTTTCCTCAGGCATTGGAAATAATTTACCAATGGTCCGGTTTTTGTTATATACTTTCATATATAATTGCGTATGTGTGTGTAGACTTTGTTAATCTTTGGATGCGTCCGACACAAAATACAAATCTATTCATTAATTTGATCCAAATGAATAAATGGTGACTTAGTTCATGAATTCAAATCAGAAAAAGCATAGAAAAAAATTTCGGGTTATGGATTTGACCTCGTAAATACCCGCAAATTTGGTTGGATACTTTACCAATGGCACCACAAAGTCAAATGACTTACCGGTTTTCGGTTTTCTAAAAATAATCGGATAATCTTAAATGAAAATAGGCAAAATACATATAATTTAACTATATGGTGTTTGGACGCGAGTATTGTGTTCAAACTATGGTGATATTACACCTTGTATATATTATATATATATATTTAAAAGGCGACATATTTAAACTCTATATATAAAGAAAAATATAATAATGTTTACAGTAAAGAATCTTGTTTTTAATTACACTAAAATATCGTACATATTTTTTTATCCTACATATATTTATACAAGAGTGTAATAACAAAATCACAATTCACAATAAAAACGCACATAAATAATTGTTCAAAAACTTGTTTCGCAAAATATGTATATACTACTTTTAAAACACTCGCGTAAATATTTAACCATATGCAACGCATTGCTGCGTATAATAAAAAATGATAAAAAACTTAGATATATTGGATAAATTATGTTTATTACACCATCCGTGATCTATCATAAACTTATTATAGGAACTTCAAATGTATATAATATATTTTTCAAAATATATTAATTCCCAAAGCGGTTGCTGATGGACTTATATATTTGTTTTGTATATATAGGTAAACTGCTTTTGATAATAAATAATCGACCCTACTCTCGGTAGCAAATTGTGATTATCAAATAGAGTATATTTAGAGATTCTTCAAGTTTCATATAAAACCTTTATAAAATCTGTAATACACCGATAAAATCTATAATACAAAAAATTTTATTTTATATATAAATAAATAATTATAAATTTTTCGCTATACAACCCACAATCTGGTTTTAGCGTCCAACAACAGCCTTCTGTTGTTAGTTTCTTAATTTGTGCCTTTTAGGGTGTCGGTAATTAGCCGTACGACCAACCGCAATCGGAAAATACAACTCTGTGTTAAAATTCAGATTCGAAAAATAACCGAAAACACAAAACATATTTTATGCATTCAGTAGGATTCGAACCCACGACCCCAAAATTTCGTTAGAATTTTAGGTTGGAATTTTTAACAGTTACACCACAGAGTTATATTTTATATATAAGAATTCAAAATTTTTTTAAAAAGGTCCACTTTTTTTTAATGTTTTATCCATAAAGGAAAGATCTACTTTATTATTATACAAGTGAAAACTATTTTAAAAAATTGTTTGTATATAAATCGCGTCTTCTATATCTACATATATAGATTTATATAATAATGTTGTTGAGTATCGATAACATTTTAATTTATAAAATTGTGTGTATATATTTCACATAAAAATATATAAATGAGATAAATTATTCATTTATAAGATTAAAAAATAACTTAAATTTATTTTTATCAATAGATCAATTTACATATGAAAAATTCATATACAATTATTAATTAATTTATAAAAATAACTACGAGATTATATGTAATATATACCTGATTAATGCAATTTTTATAAATGGTTTTGGTGTTAGATCCCAAAATCTTGGTGGTGATACCCATTTCATGTATTCTTGATAATCACCGTCTAATAATGCCATCGATTCAATTTCATTATCAGATGTATCTTCCATTTTTTTTATTTATGTTTGATTTTTTTTTAATTGAATTCTGTTTTTAATATAAAAAATTCACAATTCACTTTACTTTTCAAAAACAACTAATCTCATAATTTGTAACAGAATTATTATAGAATTATATATATATTTATTTATGTTATATTTTCTTTTAGAATTAAAAGACAATCAGAATATTTTTCGCGCAATGAGTTTAAAATACACTGATTTAACTATGCGTACAACAACCTGAAAAAAATATTAGAGATATTATGTATTTTTTTTATTATCCTATTTGACAACTGTGCGAAAGATGGAAAGATGCTTTGAACAGGATGATTTATGATGCTTTTTTTTTGGTGTTTATAATTGACGGACAATGAAAAAAAACAGATCCGGTTGGAGAATGCTGTTGTAATTAAAGTAGTAACGATTTGACAATCAATCCGTATCACCAATTTGTTAATACCCAAATTGATAATACGCATTTAACATAATAATTAATTTGATTCAAATTATATTTATATATGTTACATAACAAATGTATAAATAAACAATAAGAAACGATCACACTACAATTCTAAAGAGTATTCACGCACTATGGTTTTAAATAAAATTTATAATATACGATATCATAACTGAACACATTAAAACATTTTAATCATATTTATAATTTAAATATATTTTTTTCGTTAAAAAACACTCTTGTTGCAAACAAAAGATTCAAACGTTCACAAAATGTAAACATAAATATCGATTAGTTTTTTTTTTGGTTATTTAAAATTCGCATTCTGTAAACGCATACACATGAGTTTATGCATCAAAACTATTTTCATTTTATGAAATGCATTGCAAATTGGAATTTATAAGTTCCTTATGAAAATGTGAATAAAATACGAATACAAAAAAATTTAATTATATTTTTATTACATTTATCAAGAATTTTCTAATATTATTTTCAAAATGAAAACTCTTATATAGAATCTGAAATATAAATTCTTATGTCAATTATAACGCGGACAACTAAAAACTGTCGAGTTCTATATTTTGTAAATATATAATTTTCAAATAATGTTGTTGTTTTTATTTTTTTCGTAAATGTAAATCATAAAAGGACATATACACTACAATTATTGCATGTATTTAGTACTTATATATTGTATATGCACATATCAATTCTATACCTATACATTTAAAAACTCAAATATAATAATCCTGTTTAATTCTAGAGTATATGCGTATAAAACATATAAAACTAAAAATACCATTTGCAATAAAACAGACAACTTATAATATATTAAAAATATCCTATTTTATATTCGGTATATTTAATATATGGAACAAAATAATAATACAACCCCTTGCATGTAATATATAATAATAAAAAATTAAAAAAATCTATATTGCACTATATATATATACGAGATATGGGACAACGACATCGATGTATGTATATCGAATCAAACATATAAACGTTATTTATATATACCATATATAGAAAATTTATCTGCGTATATTACAACAATAGATCACGTGCCTACTTTTACATATCGCGTAAGGGCGAAAATTACCAGTGTGTGCTTAAAAATATAATGTTGAAATTAAAAATCCAGAGTCTTAACAACAATTTAAAAAATAATATATATTGCAAGTTACTAAAAAAAACTTCGAAATTAACTATCTATCGAGATTCATTTTTTTTATAACTCAGAATATGTTTTATAATAAATTTAAAACTAAAATTTAATTTTTTTCTATTTGATCATCGCCTGTGATGACCTTCACTACGTCACTGAATCCAACAATTTTCTATGTATACCCACTATATAATTTTTCAAATATATTATATCATTAATACATTACATTCATTGCATTTGCAATCTCGTATATACCATTCACGCTAGTGCATAAGTATATGAATAAAAAAAAAATTTAAGCCTATGTTTTATATATTATATCTGCATATATTGGTTTAAGGTACAATAGTTTTAATAAGAGGGTGGTTTTGTTTGATAGTGCACATTTTATATCTATATTTATATATACCTATATAGTTTGTATTAGGGAGACCATAATACATAAATAAAAAAAAAATCCAAATAAATTCAATTCATACATAGTCATACTCTTAAAAATATGGCGCAAACTTAAATGTGTTTGTGTTAATTTTTTTTTTTTTTCATGTTTTAAAATATGCAGAGGGATCTATATAGTAAAACACAAACCCTCTACTATATTGTGATTGTATCTTCAAAAAAAAACATTTTGTAACTTCCTAATATATAAACATACAAACAACAAAAAACCAAATAAAATTACCAAATTCAATTAAAAATATATTCATCCATTCAATTGTGTATACTGTCTATGAAATGAAAATTGAATTAGTATCGTTTTTATGTTATATAGATTGAAAAATTTCGATTTTTATCATCGAATCCTATTATTATTCTACAGAATCCGTACTCTTATTTACAACATAATGCATTGATTTGATAATTTTGTGATTTAATTTATTGATATCAAATCAAATATTATGAGAAAACCAAAAATCAATAAGTGAATTTTCAATATGATTTCTCATCCCCCTACATTTTATTTTATCTATTATTATAGTTCGATAAAATTATTTTTCATAACTTACCGAATTAAAGATATAGAAACATTTTTTGTAATAATGATTTAATTATTATTTGTTGTATTTACCTGAAAAGAAATTTAAAACAAAAAAATGTTATTTTAAAAAAAAATAGTTTAAAATTATAATAAATGAATATAAATAATAGATTTTGTAATATCAATCCTTTAAGGATGTGATAACTTTTACTACTTTGAATACATTAAAATAAAATAAGAATTTAATAATTGGGTATACGGTTTTAAACGTTATGGCAAATTAAATAAACATTTAGGAAATATATCTGAATACTTATTTCTTAAAATGCTGTATAGCAGTTTAAGTAAAAGTTACAGATCAACAGAATTTTTTTAGAAAAAATACGGTTAGGGTCGGTGTTGAATATATGGAATTGTTAAGCCGCAACCTCTTACAGCTCACACCAATGAATACGGTATACATAGAAAGGTTGAATCAGTAAATATATTTTCATTAAAATGTGTATACATTGTTATTTTGTATATCGAACATATAATTTGTTTGTTTATTGTGTTATAAACTGAATTTTCTCGGGAAATTCATATGTTATATGTGATACAAGACATATTAGGAAACGTATAAAATCATAATTGTTCATGAATTTTTTTCATGTTCGTTATCAAATTAATTGGCCGTCAAACCGACAATTTATTATTTCTTTTGATTTTAGTTAGTTACTCATATCAAAATTATTAAACTTAAAATTAAAATTAAAGACTTAAATCGACCAATGTGACATTTACGTTGCGCATCAAAACTAAAAACTTAAACATATACTTAAACATGTGGCTTACGGATACCTCAAGCAGAAGCAGTAAAAGTCCTTGGTTTACATTGGGATTGAAGGTTAAATTGGAAATATCACAATAGACAAAAAACCGAACAGATTCGAATTAAACAGTGAAAAATTACGATCACGATCACGATTATTGAACATTACTCCAATTCAATTGGATCCAATCCAATTGGATCTATATTGTAAACGGGTAATCTATCAGACCATCTTCAAACCTATATGGACCTAAGGGGCGCAGATCTGTGGTTGTACTCACAAATTCAATCGAGACACGATCCAACGCAGTCAAAATAAATTCCTTCGTATATGGCGACCAACGCCTATCGCCATATGTGACTAATGTGGAATTACTTTATGAATCGAAGGTAAAATTTATAGACGATGTCATCCGCGAATATGCCATCATACATGAGAAGAGAATGCATTCTCACACCAGCGTTGAGAGCATACAATTTCCGGAAATTACCAACTAAAGAAGGCGATTCAAGCGATGAAACCCACATAAATTGACCATATAAATAACATATATCACCTGGAATCTGAACAATGGTGCAATAGACCCACACAAGTCTATACTAACCTCTCGTATAAGTACTAATAACCCTACTAATAAATTAATGTTAATTAAGATTGTAGTAGCGATACCAATAAAAGTGTTTAAAAAAAATAACAACGATTTGAAAATGTATAACATCAATATTTTATTATTATTATTATTAAATATTTTGTTTATATAAGGGAATTGACCCACCTTTAATAATGTTATATAATTCTTGGTTCGTTCACCTTTACCCTTGTTTATATTGTATATATACATTCTCTGATGCCCATCAATCACTTTGTAATCTTATCACGTCACAGTAGAAAATATACAATAATTATTTTATTCCAATTTGTGCTTTCAAAAAACATCAAAAACCTTAATCTCATTTAATGTCTATATATATAAAGATTTATGGTATTTATAAATATATTTATATGTGTAATGAGATTGAACTGTCTTACGGAATATATGCATTTCTTCTAACATAATTCTTTGTTACATATTTATAAAACATATAATAAATATTAAATTGAAAATCAAATTTTAATAATTAACATCGTTATATAAATTTTCCCGAAAGTCATTTATTTTCTATTATAAAAATGTATTTGTGATATAATTTAACAAAATATTATCCTTAAAGAAAATTTTACAATATATAATAAATACTCACATACACACACACACACAAATACACATATTAATTCTATTGTAAAACCTTTAATTACTTACGCAAACCTTATGCATATCAAAAATTATAATCAAGATAAATTATCTTTTAATGCTACTTTAACACTTTTATATATATAACACTTCGTTCAATAATGTGTGTGACTAATTAATTAAAACACATTTTTTGCCAAAATTCGTTTTTATTCATCAAGATAGTCCCCTTTTAGGGAGATACAATCATTCCAACGCTTTTCCAATCTTTCGATACCGCCTTTGTAAAACGATTTTTCTTTGCCTTCAAAATAGGCGTTAGTTTCGGCGATTACTTCATCATTTGAGCCAAATCTCTTACCACGGAGCATCCTTTTGAGGTCTGCGAAGAGCCAGTAGTCGCTGGGGGCTAAATCTGGAGAATACGGTGGATGGGGAAGCAATTCAAAGCCCCATTCGTTCAATTTTGCCATCGTTTTCATTGATTTGTGACACGGTGCATTGTCTTGGTGGAACAACACTTTTTTCTTCGCCATATGAGGCCGTTTCTTTGCGATTTCGACTTTCAAACGCTCCAATAACGCTATATAATAGTCGCTGTTGATGGTCTGCCCCTTCTGGAGATAGTCGATGAATATTATTCCATGCGCATCCCAAAATACAGACGCCATAACCTTGCCAGCCAACTGCTGCGTCTTTGGTCGCTTTGGGCGGCTTTCGCCGGCTGCATGCCACTCAGCAGACTGCCGATTTGACTCTGGAGTGAAATGGTGGATCCATGTTTCATCCATTGTGATGTACCGTCGCAAAAACTCCGACTTATTGCGCGTAAACATGTCCAAACAGCTCTTTGAATCATCGGTTCGTTGTTGTTTTTGCTCCGGTGTGAGCAAACGCGGCACCCATTTGGAACACACCTTTTTCATACCCAAATGTTCGTGTATTATGGTTTGTACACTGCCTGCTGATATCTTCAGAATGTCAGCAATCTCCCTCACTTTCACTTTACGGTTGGACATAATGATTTTCAGTGTTTTTTCAACGTTTTCCGGAATAACAGCGTCATTTGGCCTTCCAGTAGCTGGAATGTCATCGGTGTCTGTACGACCACGTTTGAATTCGGCATACCAATAACAAATGCTTCTTTTTGATGGAGCAGAGTCCGAGTAATGTTTTTCAAGCCATTCCTGGCATTGAACAGTATTTTTTTTCATTAAAAAACAATGATAAATCAGCACACGGAATTGCTTTGAATTCATTTTTTTTTAAAACACAAAAATAGCGTCACTTATAGCACTGTAACTTGTAAACAAATGATCTGATTAACATATGATGTTGACAGTAAGCCTAAAAAGGTTGCCAAATGCGAAAAAAAATATTGATTTAGTTCTAGGGACGCCATCTATGTGTCAGTCACACACATTATTGAACGAAGTGTTACATACCATTATGTTAACAATTTATTTAACAAAAGAACATTCCTTACGAAGGAGATATTCTTATTCTTACATATACATTATCCTTTATAAATGTATTATAGGATTTCTCTAGAGTACAAAATTAACATTTTTTTTTAATTATGGGTATATTCACTTTTTACTTTTATGTTTTATATTATACAACATCTTTCAAAAAGTATATAAATATTTGAAAATACCTCTAAAATATATATATTTAACTATATTATAGAAATATTCTTAAGATCTTTTGTTAATTTATCGTATACTAAATGAATCTAAATTTGAATACGGTATTTAAGGATATTTTGTTTATATATATATATATATGTATATGAATATGTTGAAAATTACTTTTGATTGATTTGGAAATAACAAAATATAAGGTGGATTTTAAGGTTTTAAAATTAAAAGGAATTTTTAACAATTTTTCTCTGTTCTTTTTCTTTCAATTGCAGATATTCATTTGAAATTAAGCATAAAAAAGCGATATATTATATTCAATAAAAACTCTGTAAAACTAAATAATAGGTGTTAAAGCGAGTAACAATATTTTTGGTTAATTAAATAAGTTTTATCATATTTTTAATGAAAAATCTCAGAAATACTTGAAAAATCGAAAGCTAAAAAGTCTACGTACAAGTTTTAGTGAGTTTGCCAAAAAAAAAAATTTTAATGGGTGAGTTTCCGCAAGGTACGATCCCGTCAAACGTCAGAAAGAAAAAAAAACCTCTCTTACAATATCTTTGGTAAATTGTGGACTTTAAAGGTGAGTAAAATAATGCAAGAGAAAGAAATAAAATTTTAAACTTTGTGGAAATGGAACTGAATTCACGTGCGAGATTTTACTATATGTATAATTGAAATGAAAAACGAAATTTAAAAGGGGAAAAAGCATTTTTTTAGATCAAAATGAAAAGGGAGCTCTTTGAATTTTTTATAGATACACTATCGATATTGAAATATTTCCGTATTTAAACCGATGTTTATGAATCCAGAAGTCACAAGATATATAAGTTTTCCCGGTCACATTAAACCTTTTCCAGAATAAATGAACCATTATAAAAATATGCTTTTATTATTCAAAACCATCAAAAGTATTTATTGCTCATAACTAAATCTTAATGCAATCAATATTTTGCAATGTTTAAATTTGTGAAACGATAAATTAATGAATATTTTGTTTTTTATATAAAGAAACCATAACAATTGAATATGAATAATATTTTATTTGCACTTCAAATACAATTAAACAAATTCACTGTAGTATCATTATGTTTTTATTTATTAATATATGTATATAAATATATAGAGGATGTCCCCGATCCCGATCATAATATGCCTATTTTAGGTTCTGTGGCGGATTTGGGGACCAAAACGTTTTAAAACATGTTGGTCCATTCGTCTTCGTTACGTAGTTAAACGAAAAAAAAAACGATTTATCCATAACCGGTTATTGTAATTGAATGACACTATTCGCATTATCATTAAATTATCTTTAAATTAAATTGAAATTGAAATGTAGCTCGGACAAACTGTTCTCTAAATATTTAAAGAAACGTGTGTAGAATATACATCTTATTTTGTGTTCTCAAAGGTTTGAGGTATCTCGAAAAGAAATCCTGTAAATAGTAAATCTTTCCGTCCAACATACTTAAAAACTTGCTACATTAATTAACTTTCGATAGCCATGTACGGTCATAATAGTTAATAATAGTTTCGTAGTTATTCACAAAAACCTATGATTTGTTTTGCGGATGGGATCATTTGGTTTGGAAAAGGTTTTATTTGACCGGCAAAACCTATATAATTAAAACAGAGTTGGAATTATCGCATTCGATTACGATAGACGATTGTCATCAAACATACGATTTTTTTAATTTTGGCAATTATGGCAAACGATATCGTCGGTTTAAGACGATAATTTTTGACGATAGGGTAGTAGCTATCGTTACGATTGTCGTTTGTATTGCTTTCTTTTATTTTTGTTCATTTATTCAATGTTAATATTCATAGCTGATCAACCACATAGGACGCGTACGACGGACGACGGCTCTCTCTTTATTTTAGAAAACATTGAAATCAATATACTCACCCATTTCAAACGCGGCTTGCCGCTGTATGATTTCTATTTTCTAAATTATACACGGATCGGTGGGGACAAAAGGAAAACTAGAATAAAAAAAGTTTCATCAACTTATGAATAAATAAATACGTCGCGGCTGATTGTGGTTTGTAATATTTGCGTCCACGGTTGGACGGCTGCCGTCGCCGTCGTACGCGTCCTATGTGGTTGATCAGTAGAAAGTACAAAAGTAATTCTCATAAAAATAATACTTTCATTCTCATTCTAATTCATTCTCATAAAAATATTACACTTTTTGTTTTTAAATATGAAAATCATTTGCCACAAGAATATCCACGGACATGATATACAAATAATATCGATACCCACAAAATCGACTACCATATAATATCAAAACAATTGAGTATCGTAATTTAAGACGATAGGCGGTAGACGATAGTATCGAATCCCATAATACCACCTCAGCATTTGAATGTATATATTTGTAAACAAGATGCGATCCTCTACATAGGACATAATAAACATGACTTTTTTCTTCTTTTAAATCCAAAACTGATTTAACAACATTTTCATTAACCACCAAAATACCGTTCGAGAAATTATTTTGAAGATTTAATTTTTTTTTATAATAAATTATTAATGTATATGCAAAAATAAAGAGATATTTACCAAATTTAATGTTTTTTTTTAATTTTCTTTCTTAAATTATCCATCATATAATTTGACTTTCATTGGTTAAATACATTAAACACCTTGATTTAACCCCATGCATATATATATATATATATAGTTATATCGTTATATATAATATACATCTAATTGTAATATACGAGTATATATAAATATATACAAATTTTAATCATATACAATAAATATAATTGACAGCGTGTTGTAAATTGACCGTGTGCGTAAATTTAATGTTTAAATAACATACAATTAGATATTATCATTATTCATTGATTCATGCGGTTGTATAAATTTTATATACATTTGCCGTTTAAATTTTTTCATATACGAATATATCTATATATATGCTTGATGTTTGCGTGTACGATAATAAGTACAAACAAGTACATTATAAATTAAACAAATTTACCTGTTATATAATTATTAAATTGTATGTATATTTTTATATATATATAAATATATATGATGGTCGAAACACTCTTCTTCGGTGATTATATATATTATTTTCACACACATTTTTATATGTACATACATATCTAGGGAACATTTTCACATTATGAATTTGTTGCTATTTTATTTATTTATTTTTTTTTTATTTGATTATAAGTACACATATAAATAAATTTAATATAATTAACTAACAATTATTATATTAACAATAATTATCCATAAATATATAATTTTGATGATGATGATGATTATTCGTTGATATTGTATTTATAAAATTTTATATAAAATATATAAATATATATAAAAAATTTTAAAATTTTATATTATAGGTATATAAAATTTTATAATATGATTAATGATGAATAATTTAAGAATTTTTGTTATTATATGATGCATTAAAAAAACACCCATATAAAATATATTAAATCATGATGGTTTATTTTGTATATATGTTCTGAATTATATGTACATATATAATGGTTTTTAAATTAACTTCAATCCTTCTATATATGATTTTTTTAATGCCATATGATGACACATTTAATATATCTGCGTTTATAAATATATATAGAATAGATATATATTGAATGATAAATGATTTTCTTATGACTATTTATGTATATACACATTTTATATATAAGTATATATATATACAGTACTAGTTCTACTTCTCGATTTTTCAACGAAATCGAGAATATTAAATAAATTGACAATTAGAATAATTATTACTATTTTTGGTTGAAGGACTTGAGGCAACGTTATAGGAAATTTTGGAATTGAAATTATGTAGTATCGAAACTGTGTTAATTCGTAGATGATCGATTTCATAATGCCATTTCGAACACCTCCCATGGGAAGTTCCCTATTCATCCAAAAAATAAGTTATCAAATAAATCCAATAGTTAAAAATAATAAATTTTGGTTCAATAAAAATAATAATTTGTACTTTCAATCGTATATCTGATCGAAAATTAGATCGAAATCGCAATGAAAAAGAAACAAAATTAACATCGAAAATTAGATATATTGTGAGGGAAACGAATGCGGCAGTAGAAAGCAATTTGTATGTGTAAAGGCTAATTTTCAGTCTCGTCTTATAAGCCTCGGCTTCGCCTTTTTTTATTTTAAAGACACAGAAAAAGACGCACCATTTTCAGTCTCGTCTTATAAGCCGCGGCTTAAAAGTGTGTTTGTGTTTGATTGTGTTTATGTTTTTTTTTTGTATATTATATGAATTTTCACAAAAATGGCCGCCTAGGCCTCGGCTGCGTCTTAAAAAGACACAGACAATCCTAGTCACGGCTTATAAGACTCTCTGAACAAATAATCGATTTTTATTGCTTGATTTAAAAAAAAGACGAAGCCGAGACTTTTAAGACGAGACTGAAAATGTACCTTAAATGACCGAAAAAAGCATCGACAAGTGGAATTGCTGAGAAAGAGAACTAGTACTGTATATATTAAATTGTAATATTATTATGTTATTATTGCGTGTAATAACCATATATAAAGCGATATATATGAAAATCAATAAATAAATTGTTTCTTAATTGATATAAAATCATGTAATGAACAAACAAAAAAAAATATAAAATGTGCTGTTTGTTTCTTATATAGAATAACTAAATATAAAAAAATTAAATACATCATAATATTATATCTATAATATCTATAGGTTTTACAGTCCAAATACAACCTTTTACAAATCAAATTCAACTTTTTACAAATCAAATTCAACTTTTTACAAATCAAATTCAACCTTTTACAAATCAAATTAAACTTTTTACAAATCAAATTCAACTTTATACAAATCAAATTCA
The DNA here is from genome assembly GCA_958336335.1 of Dilophus febrilis. NCBI lineage: Eukaryota > Metazoa > Arthropoda > Insecta > Diptera > Bibionidae > Dilophus > Dilophus febrilis. The sequence goes on from OY284469.1 coordinate 39,460,496, forward strand.
ACTTTATACAAATCAAATTCAACTTTTTACAAATCAAATTCAACTTTTTACAATTCAAATTCAACCTTATACAAATCAAATTCAACTTTTTACAAATCAAATTCAACCAATTTTATAATTAGTTTTGCAGTATATTTTAATGCATATTTTCATTTATTATCATTAATTTTGTATAAAAAAGGATTTAACTTAATTTTAATCAATACTACGAAATAAAAAAAAATACAAACAATTTTTTAAACAAACAAAGTTTTTACAACAAACGGAAGAGTATCTTTGAACTGAAAGGGTAGTTTTAATCCAGTGCATTAACAACGGACTAAAATAAAACCTGTCAATTAAAATGAAAAACACCAAATAGCTAGTGAAAAGGATTTAATGTCGCATTTTGCGACAAATATTCCTTAACAAATTTTTACCACCATATTCTGCAATGGTAAATCCGATAGAAAAATTGTTTTCTGAAACGAAATTTTGTTCAACTAATCTAATGTCGGAACCAGGAAACAATAATTTAGTTGACGTTATTCAACGGTCCATTTATACGATTTACTATAGATATTATTCAAAATTATATATATATTATTCAAAATTGTATATATATTAATCAAAAATATATATATTCGATGACGGAGCATTAAATAATGTGTCCTGATAATCCCAAAGATAGGATATTCTGATAGATATGATCGCAAATGAATTAATTATAGTGTTGTTTCTTGAACAAAATTTTCCGGGAAGTTTCAATTTTCCAAATTCATTTTTATTTTCATGTCTCATTTGAAAACTCAATTAATTCATGTTTTTTATAGAGACAAATTAGTAAATTGGTTAATTTTTTTAAGAGATTTATCCTACAGTATAGAAAAAATTACCCGACATTTTTTAGAAAATCGACTTTATCTTTTGAAAAAATTAATGTATTAGTCTTAATGTGGGTTCTTAATGTTTAAAGAAAAGCTATGAATAATTAAAAAAAATTATTTGGAAAATTGGATTTTCCGGAAAATTTTGTTCAAAAAAAATATTTTTTGTACTATAATTAATTTATTTTCGATCCTATCTATCAGAATATCCTATCATTGGGATCATCAGGACACATTATTGAATGCTCCATCATTGAATATATATAATTTTGAATAATATAAATACTATTTAAAATACTTTTTTGTTTATTGTAAAAATTTAAAACCTTTTTTTTATACAAAATAAATGATAATAAATGAAAAAATGTATTAAAAAATACTGCAAAACTAATTATAAAATTGGTTGAATTTGATTTGTAAAAAGTTGAATTTGATTTGTAAAGGGTTGAATTTGATTTGTAAAAGGTTGAATATGAATTGTAAAAAGTGGAATTTGATTTGTAAAAGGTTGAATTTGATTTGTAAAAAGTTGAATTTGATTTGTAAAAGGTTGAATTTGAATTGTAAAAGGTTGAATTTGATTTGTAAAAAGTTGAATTTGATTTGTAAAAAGTTGAATTTGATTTGTAAAAGGTTGTATTTGGACTGTAAAACCTATATATATATTGTGATGGTATATAAATAATAATATATACATGGATGGATTTACCTATAAAGATCATTTGATAAATCGATTGTCATTAATTATAAAATAATTTATTACATTATACAGAGTATTATTGGTTCTATATGTTTATCGATTTCTCTTCTTCTTTCCACCAAATTTTCGGGATACATTTTAATGATAAATGATTCAATATATATATAGTTATATATGGTTTTATACATTTTATATTTATATATGATCTGTTATCAAAATTTTTTAATTAATTTTTATGTATTATATCTTTAGGTATATCTTAAAAAGATATATATATATATATTTACATATTGTATTAATTCGATCGATATATTATTCACGTATTTTTCATTTATGGATTTTCTATTGAGAAATATGTGTTTACATTATGAGAAGTTAATATTTATGCTATATAGTTGAATAAATTAGAGATAGTATATATGGTTTTCAATCTTGCAGATTGATAGACAAAAATTCCAATATAATAGTAAACATTTTAATTTTATTTCATATGTGCGCGCATTAATGATATATTCTTTGAACTCGCAACAAAATGTTTCATCAGAATTCAATCAAATATATAGTTCTTATTCTATTTCTAATTATATTCGTTATACTGTCAGAGAACTGTCAGATTTGATTTGATATAATGCAAATTGAAAAATGGCATTAAACATTTATCACATCCAGAATGTATGTAATAGAAATTTATTTAAATTTAATGTAATTTAAAATCGTATAAAATACAATTAATGTCTGTATATATTATATAGTTTCAAAGACAGTGCATTAACCTAAAAACTATATAAGTTCATTAGATAAACATATAGGATATATCAAACAATCTGAAAGATATATTGAGAGTTTCGATTACTTGCTATAAAACTTATGTTACGAAATTTGTAATTATTTTATTAAATGAACGATAGATGGGATTCAACAAATAAATTATTAGGTTTAAATTATTATAACATAATTGTTAACGATCTACCATCATATATTTCAATAAATATAAATATTAATCACAAGATTTGGTCATGGGATTAACCATCATTTTATAAGTTAAAGTGCGATAAAAAGTGTATTTTGGTATTCCTTAAGCTTTTCATTCATTTTCCTTATTATAATTATTATACGATTCACAATATTTTTGCATAACAAAATAATAATAAAGCTAATGAATCAATCGAGTATTGCATTCCATGGACATTTTTTAGATCACAACAATTATTCAGATTAGTGTGATAAAATAAATAAGATTTTCACAACCTCATAGCAAAACGTTTCTAGGCTACCACCTGTAAGAGGAAGCATGCACTGTTGGCCAGGGGGTAGGGAACCTATAACCTATCAACTCTTTTTACACTTTAATAATGTGCCACACTAATATATTTTTATTGATTTCAACGGGCACCATTGAATTTGTATTTGAGCTCCTGTATGGGATCGTATCAGAAAAAATTTCCGGGAATTTCATTTTTTTGCAATTGCTACAAAATCCGTACATACAAAATTTCAAGCCAATTGGTTAGAAACAGAAATTCGAAGTTTCCTTCATATCTTCACCACTCATTGAGATATGTACGATAATCAAAAAAATCGGAAAATTAGGAAATTGGGGAAGCGGTTACATACCCCAGCTTCGAACTTCACCAGCACTACATGAAAAAAAGTTTATGTTTACAGTTTCAGCCAATTCGGCCGTGTAGTTTCCGAGAAAAGTTAAGACCGAAACTTGCAGTAAAAAACGGAAACATTTTTGTTTAATGATTCAAGATAAATAAAGTTCTAATTCGTGGTTCTAAATTTCTTTTTTCCAAAACGATAACTATAATACTTATACTAAAAATTAATTACGTGCTTAATTAACAATAAAATTATATTAGCTCTGTATTGATATTAACAAAATATTAAATCAATAATTAAACAAATAGATACAATAATTATACCAATAGCTACAACAAATAATCTTAGAAAAAAATCTTCAAAATATTAAATTCTATATGTACCACTCAATTCTGGAGTAAGTTTTACTTTTGAATGAAGTATATAACTATATAAATATAATTTTGATTGACACAACCATTGAGCAGGAAATATATTATAATATTTTTTTATGATGATGATCTTATGAATTAAAATAACATGATTATTTTGTATAATATGGTAAAAGTTTTGAAATCGAACATACTCACTGCAAAAACCTAAAACATTTCTAATGACATGATACCAAAATAATGTATATATAAATCTTAATAAAACAGTAATGTGTACTCTATATATTGTATATATAATATAGATAGATACCCCAAAAATGTTTAAGAAATATTAAATATTTTATCTTATATAAATATTATCTCTCGATTAAAATTGATGTTTGTTGAAAATTTGATAAATATTTTAATATCTCTAAATTGTATATACTGAATATAGCAATAGGTTATAATAACAGCAGCTATAATGTAAGAATATAAGAGAAATGTGATAGATTAGCTTAACAGAACGTTTATATTTTTACACAGAGTACGGAATACACGCATATATATTCGGATAGACCTTTTCCACTAATACAATATTCGTACAATATATTTTCAGAAAATGCAATAAGGGGTTATATGTTTGTGCCAATAATATAAAATGAAAATGTGTCATAAAATAGTATAATAAACGATGTAATGTATTATACATTTTCCAAAAACTTTAAATTGATGTATGGGGTGGAAAAGAAATTATTAATATATATATATGTACGTATATATTGACTCAATGAAAATTTATAATCATTAATACATTTCCCCAAACCGTATACAATACTGAGATACGAATGTATATACTTATAATGTGACCAGAAATGTTTTTTTTTTCAATCCAGTTAAATGGATTTAAAGTTTTATCACATTTCGTTAGAAACAAAATAAAATTTTTCAAATATATACAACGTATTTCTAAAAGATTTAGACTCGATTTGCCTCGGTGACTGATCCCAACGTTTATGAGTATTGAGTACTTGCCTTTTCCACCATTATTTTTACTTTTTTCATATGTGTGGTGAAAAGAATTTGAAATACCTTTCCATCTAACATTTTTAACTTGCAAACCAATCCAAAATTGATTAAAGATCATTTAATCCTCATCAATTGTTCAAAATAATCTATACTAATAAACCAAAATTCACCATAGTTCTTTCCAATTTAGAACAATACGGAACCAATTGGTAAACTTCTGGTCACCATACATATTTGCTGAATAAACTAAGATTGTATGTATGCTCCATCATCATGTGGTATGAAAGTAAAAAAGTAAAAAAAGGGGTTGTACATATAAAATAAAGTTAAATAAGGGTTATTATTAAATTTGCAATATTATAAGTAAAAAAATAAATAAATAAATAAATATGCAATGTTGTCTATAACAGATGAGTACAACTCTCAACATGTACAACAAATATATGCATATGAAATGAATGATGGGTAATGATTCATTTAAATATATATTTGAATTTTGATTGTGTCTTGTTCTTGTATGGATGCATACGAAATATATTAAAAAAATAACGTGTGCATACTTTCAATATACATGTAATATATATTTGAAAGAATTAAAGTAATTTAATTAAAAATGTATATGTATAAAATTGATAAATGATGTATGAATAAGGCCGACAAAGAAAGTATACACAATATTGTATTTTCTTCTTTACAAATGGATATAATATTTGAAAAATCAATTAGTTTTTGAGGTTAATTTAAGTTAAACATTACATATCTGGATGTATGAAATTAGAAAATGTGTGTTGTTTGCGCAATTTATCGTATTATTAAACTTGTATTTATACGTCGTTTATACGTATACAAGTTTAATACAACATATCATCACGATTTATTCTTCAAAATTTTAGTTATATGTATCTAATATTAGTTTGTGTATTTTAAGTTGTGAATTATTTATACACCCAAGAGGCAATAACAAATTAATCAAAATTACTCATATGTTTTAGCTGTTCGTTTTTGCATATACAACGAAATTAAAGAACATAAATATTTTTTAATTAACTATATTCTGTATATATGCAACAATCAGTACATATTTATCTTCACACTCTTCATTTCCAAAACAACCCATAAATAACAAAATTGTTCATGTTTTGAATAGGATTTAACCGCAGACCATACAATTTTGTCGGAATTTTTAATTTGAGTTTAACTACACCACAAAAAGTCACTAATTTGACATAAAAATTCATAAATTCATGCAATTAATCTAACACATCACTCAATAAATTCGAAGGATAATATATATATGGCTCCGCTATAGGCAAATCCATGTGATTTTTAAAAAGTACCAATCTTCAAACGATCCCAAAATTTTTATAACAATCTGTCGTTAAGTTCAAAAGTTTCAGAGGTTTTAGTGATAGTACTATTGTGATTTTTAAAATAATTTCTGAATAAAAAAATAAATAATAAAAAACAAAAAATTTGATATGCGTATGTTCAGCTGCACCGCTTTTAAAGTTGGAAAAATACCGTTCAAACAAAGCAATACCTTAACAAGTGTTATTCTGACTAATTGAGACAAATGGTAGAGAAGTGATTTGCTGTTTTGAATCGGGCCGTACAAACAGCGATGATGTTGAATAAAGTATGAGAAAGCTCGTTTCGAAATTGTTATCGCTTTTGCTCGCAGTGGATCAAAAACTACAAATGCAAAAACAATTCAGAGCGCCGTTTGATGCTGTTTCAGGCCACATGAAATAGAATTCACCGTAGTGAAATCGACAGTCAGCTGAGTAAACGGACAGCAAAGAATGAAAAGAATACTAAGGGTTAATTTGAAGCCAAAAAGAAATGCATCAAATGTTAGAGAAGTGTTCGAGAAATGAATGTGTCACTCTTGAATGAGACTATATGTTGAGGAATAAAGACGAATTTTGCCTAAAACTTCTCGTTTTATTTATCATCCTACAACCAATTGATTGATGTGTTATCTATTCTCAAACTTTGTTTTGGTAAGAATACAGCACCATATCTTAACCAAATCCATAATTTCTTATAAACCGTTATTTGTCTTATTTAAAGTTTATTGTGAAAATCGAAAAGCACTTGAAAAGATCGTTAATGAACATCACAGAACAAAATAACTATAATATCTTGAATTACCGCGAACTTTCATAAAAAAAATGCATTTGATATCGATGAATATTTCAAGAATTGGATTCATAATCTTGAAAACGAATAAAAGAAATGTTTAATTCCATACTGGTGTATTAAGCGAAAAATAATAATAACGTTTTATTTTTTTTTTTGCTTTAATCAAAGTTGTTTTTAATTTTCATTTCTCATATAGTAGAAAAAAAATCACTTAAAATAGAAGATTGAAAGAAAAAGTTGAATAACATTTGCGTGATGTATTTTATTTAATTTATTATTATTATTATTATACCTAAGTGTAAGTGGAATTGGTATATAACTATACTTTATGTAAAATTGTTTTTTTTTTATATTTTAATCGTAATTACACTAATTGAATTATTATTTCTTGTTATTTAATGTTTTAAATCAGACTTGAATTTCAAATCAGAAACAACTATCAAATAACGATTTTATATTTTTCTTCTTTGGTTTCTTTTAAATATTTATTTCCTGTAAAATATTTAATCTATATATGATTATTATTATTATTATTATACGTATAGAAAATGTTGATTGATTCCTAAATAACAAAATATAATGTTCAACATAAGCATAATCAGATAATAAAAAAAATGTTGTTTTTCTTAAAAAGAGTGGTACATACAAGAATTGTAAAAACAAGATAGATGCACATAAAATCATTATACTATATATATATAAAGTAAAGTAAATCAATAGATCTTAATAAAGTAAATCAAAAGATCCAACGAAGATACCAATCATCAATTTATTGAACAATGAGCGTAATGATTACATATAATATATATAAAATTTGTATATGCATACAAATCAACTATAAATAATAATTATAATTATTTAATTTGTGTACATATAATTTATTTCAAAAGGATCAATTTTATAAATATACCTATATATATATATATGAATGAATACATAATTTGATTAGTAAAGTTTATTTTATATATTGATTGGTAATATATAAGTATACAGAAACAAGAGTAGAATAAGAAAGATGTTTTATATATATATATATAATTTTTGATTGATGCTTTTAAATTAAATTATAACAAATTTATTTAAAAAATTTGTTTTTTGTTCTATTAAATTAGTTTTAGACAGACATTCGAATGATGAAATGGTTTCTCATTATAGATTCGATTTTCTTAATTATATGTTTAATATCATTTCAAATATATGTATAGAATAGATGATTTTTTTTTCGATATCCAATTAGCGAATCCGTATATTTAAATATATTATCGTAGTAAAATTCTTTTTATTGTCGTTTGACTGCCGCATTTTATTAGTTCCTTGTTCAAAATTATTTTGTTATGTATAAATGTGCAAATCATTATTAACATTCAATAATTTCATATACTAATTTGCGAAAATACATCACTAACTATTGATTTTCATATTATTGATTAGATGGTAGAACAAATATTTCCAACAAAATCTCTATGCAAAACGAATAGATTATTTCATGAATTTAATATTATTTTATCCTACAATTTATTTGGTTTCCTATTGCTTCTATCACGTATTTGGAAAATTCATACAATTTCAAATAAAAATCAGGTATTTAAGAGATACGAGAAAATTCTTTTAAAAAAATAATATTAAATAATATTAAAAGTATAATTGATTACGGACTTTCGGTCCGTAAACAGTTTCCATTAGATTCCATTATATAAATTATCATAAAAAAGTACAGAAAATTTTTGTGTCGGAGAATTTAAAAAATATACTCGAAACATTATTAAATATTGCATTTTCTTATATATTATATATATTATATTATATAATCAATATATAGGATAAATTGCTAATAGTTGACAATTTCGAATAAACATTCTTTATTATAACGGAAAAAATAACTAAATTTTATTAATTCCGAGCAATAAATAAATAAAAAATTTCCATATTTACCATTTCACAAAAAAAACGCATATAGTTTATTCGAACCAAATTTATTTTTACTGTAACTTTGAAAACAAAAATATGGCATTATACCTTGGATAATTTCATCAATTCAAAATTTCCATCTGTATTTAGTGTTGTTGTTGTTTTGTTCTTGATGATGATTATGATAAAAAAACTCTCTTTTAATTTTTCACACTGATTTTCATATAGTTTTCATTCAAAATGTTTACAAACCAAATTTTCATAATCACTAAAGGAAAAACTTTATTTATAATGGAAAAAGGATAATAAAAAAATTATCACTTGATTATAAAGAAAACCTCTTGGAATAAAAATTAATTAAAACAACCAATGAATCAATCAAATTAAATGTTAATATACTTATGCATTGGCAAATAAAAGAGCAACCATGCATGGATGGAAAAATAAAATAAAAAAGTGCCGTATAGACTAACCAACAAAAACAAAAATTCCGCTATTCATATCAGATATGAATTGTATATAAAACAATGACGATAGAGTGTGTTTTAATTCTATGGTAACATATACTGGTCTCTGGTCCATATACACACATAATTGATTGACATATATTATTTTATCTTATTAATAAATTGTACGTCTGTTCATATAGAAAACTTGTATATAGATTATGTTTGTGCATAAAGAATTAAATTGCGATTTTGGTGTATGTGAGACGATGGAACAATATTTTAATATAAATGATACATTACCATCACACATACCATAAAAGTATTTAGACAAGTTTTTTTAACATGACGTGATATTTAATTATAATTAATAACTTGATTTTTGATTGTTTATTGCATTGTATATGTCATATATACCCAAGCCGCCACATTTAGTGCAAAAATGGTTATTTGACGGTAATTTTGATTTTGGTAACTTTCATACAAACATTTTTAATACCGCACCATGACGTAACACAAACGTTTTGACACGTTGCTTCGGCAGGTTTTGGTGAGTTTTTGTAAAATTTAGTAATTATTTTACTGATAATTCACCCGTACGAACCCAACAAATACGACGTAATTATGACGTCATGATCTTAACGAAGTAACATTGCTACCTAAAAATATTTTCCTCCGCACCCTCCTCCGAATCTCCCTCCGCATTTTTGCTTTTTCGGAGGAAAACTCCGCGCTTTTGCGGAAGGGATGCGGAGGATCCACAAAATTCCGCAAGCGGATGTGGAGGAGGATGCACAAAATTGCAAATGACTAATATATTGTACAATCACCGCCAAATACTGAAGATCGACATACATTTGTACATTTTATAATACAGTCATATTTAAACAATTACATAATCGTAATTTTTTTACGATCTTTATATATAAAAAGAGACAACGGTAAGTAAATTACCTGATTTATTGAGTTACTAAATGGTTACATCAGTATTAAAAGACGGTAATTGAGTTACTAAATGGTTACATCAGTATTAAAAGAGCACTTAATTACCATCCGAATAACTCATGCCTAATTCTATGTAATAAATATCGGTAATTTAATTACTTGTTACTTGAACCATTCTAAATATGGTAATAATATTACCAGTAATAAAAACACTACTGCGGCACGCTAAATTGGAAAATCGCAGTTTTAATTGTATGCCCTACGTGATATTCGGCTGATTTTTTTTTGTTCGCTACTACGGCAGAATCGGCTTAGCGCCCGTAAAACCTCGGAATTCTATTGCCGTGAGCCCGTAACGAAATCACTTAATCAGGTGATGAACCTTATTGGGTATGTATATAAATTATCATCGTTAATGATAAAATGATATTTATAAAATGATTGTGGAAATGATAGTGATTTCAAATACAAAATGCGATCAATCAATTTCTTTTTATATAAGTTTTTTAAAAATCATATAATTAAATACTCATAATACAATGGAAAATTTGTAAGGAAATATTCGATTAACAAAAATTTTGGTTTTATTCAATTTGGTTTTTTAGTACTGCAAATTTAAAACATTGGAATTTTCTCACAAACCAAAGGCAAATAAAAAAACGCCAAAAGAGAATACATTCATGTAAAATGTTCGTAGAAACATTACTTTCTTACAATTTCGCATTTGTTCAGATATCTTCAAATTATTTACTATAATTGATATGTTATTTTTTATTCATAATATAATAAATATTAAGTTACCGAAAACTAATTGAAAGCAATTTATGATTTCTATATATTACATGGGTAAATAGAAGATGGTACATAAGAATAAACATTTGAGTTTTCATCATAGATTAACAAAATCCTGTTATATACAAGAATGCAAGAATATAATAAAATTTTAATAAACTTTCGCATTTTAAAATATTTTATGAAACATTTAGCAACATTTAGTAACATTAACATTTTACATTTTAATATTATGTAACATAATAAAGTGGATCCGTATAGAGAGGAAGGTGACGGCTGGTTTGGCGGCGTGACGTTGGGGAAACCGTCAACAACTAAAAGGGGCCCGTAGGGATGGGAACACGGCCCAAAGCCCCGCCTAATCTAATTTTAATATGCATTATATTCAGATACATGCCCGTTTAAAAACGTGTAGAAAAATAGATCAATCATCAAATCGAAAATCAATTATTATACGATCACTAAAACACTTTCCGTAATAAAAATTTGCATTTTATACATTTTTATACAATATAATATTAAAATGGGTAATACTAAAAAAATTAATCGATAGTTCGCATATATATAAAATCAATTGAACTCTTTTATAAATAATAAACATTTTCCTCCGCACCATATACATATATAATAAATATGATAATAATTTTTTTTTTATTTTACATATTTATGACTCTATTTGGAAAAAATTGTTAATTTGAATTCCAATCGTTTAGCATTTATACATTAAATAAAGTGACTATTTGTGTCAATATTAATAAATGTATAAAATACCCTATCATATAATTTTAAATTTATTATTATTAATAGTTAAAATTATTATTTATTAACGTAAACTTAAACCATTTTATGAAACACTTTATATTTTTTATATAATCGAAGTAAAAGAATAAATATAAATTGGCGTTGGTTGATATAGACTACTAACTATACTATACTATAGTATATGTTATATAAATATTCTGTATTTGATATATATATATATATATTATATATATAACATTGCAACTTGTATTTAATATGCAAATTAAAATACAATGTACGTTTATGTTATATATAAAGATAAAATAAGGATCATGATGTATATATAAATGTAATTAATTATTTTTTTATATATGCGAATATAATAATAATTACATAAAAATGTATTTACTTTACGTAAATTTTTATTACCAATTATCAATTTCGTTTATATATTATGAAAGAGTATATAAATATTATATAAAATAAAGCAATTATTTATCGTCGTATCATCGTAAAATATATTTATATTTATACATATATCTACTGGAATATAAATAAATAATTTATACGATAACTGACGGTTTATATTCATGTATATTATTATTATGTAAAATAAAGTATATTTTTTTCATATTTTATTTTTTTTTATTTTATAAAATGTGTACATACCTGGTATACAAAAAAAAAGATGCATATGCATAATGAGGAAGAAGAAAAATTAAGGGAGATTGGACTCTCTGAAAGTCGTTAAACAAACTGTACTGCGCGATAGATTAAAACATACATACATCTGTTTAGACAGAATAAACTCTAAACCAAATGAACCCCAGTATCTCACATAAAAAACAATTCTGTTTTCCATGTACTTATACATAATTCACAATTACATTACACATTTTACTGTGCATAAATTTAATATATGTATATATAAATAGTGAAAATATATTCTAGTCTGCATAAAACAAAAAATAAGAAAATATAATATATGGATGAATATTTTGATAAATCATTTTATATGTCTGGATAATTTTTATAAATACATAAAAAACACAGAATGATATTATTATACTTACTATATAATTAAATATATATAGATATATAATATAATTTACATTAAATTTTAAATAAAATAAATAGTAATTAAGATTAAATTTGTGATAAAAGAGTATAAAAACAACAGAAGAAAGAGTTTATTTATAATATATACATTTTTGTATATATATTATAAAAGATTATCTAATATTTTGTCAGCCTTATGTATGGTATAAGCCAAATGTATATTTGTATATCATATCAACATAAATCTATATAAGTTTAAAATTTTACAAAATAATATTTATATAAGTAGAAAAAAAAATTCAAATATAATTTATTTTAAATAATAAACCGCATATATAGAAATAAATACACGTTATGAAAATAAAAATTAATTTATAAATTATATATCACTATAAAAATATTTATTTGTAGTTTTTCGTATTTTCTTATATACATACAAATAAGAAATGCTTCGAAAAATGCGATTATTATACTTTAATGATGCGAATCAAACATATATTTTTCACACTAACAAAATATTTTTATATACATATAATCGCCTTGGTCGTCTTAGTCGTTGGCTTATAATATTATAATGAGTTTATAATATTTTTAATAAATATACCTATATTGAATACTATGTAATGGAAAATTAAATTAAATAAAAAATAAAAAAGTTACAAATAAAATTATGTTGTAGAAAAATTAATGTTTCGGTACACGCACATCTTAACTATATGAATAATATTATTATTATTTCTTTATGTACTATATATCTCTACTACTATTTATGTAATCCACTTGATTTGAGTTTATACCTTCTGAAATTGATATTTATTTATGCATTATGCACATTGATTTTCTTTTTTTCTGCGTTCATGTTAAATATTGTGGTCTTATATATATATTGTTTATTTAGCAATAAATAACTGTGGTTAGTTTGGAATCGAATTTAATTAAATAAAAAAAAACTAAAAGTGTTTATATTTAACTATACAGTGGCGGACGTGATATTCTGGATATTCTAAAAAGGACGTGCTTAGCCATTCCTTAGGCGCATGTATCAATGTTCAAATACGAACCTGATGAGTCTGGATAAAGTCATATTTATTTGCAAGTATTGCTAATGTTTGGAATGTAAATATATATTCCGGAAAGAAAGTATAAATATATTTTAAAAAAAAATGGCCAAAAAGAGGCTAGATCATTACGAATATGGCCTGATATAGTCATAAAATGTCTTAATTGGTAGCAATATGTTGAGTTTCTGTATACCATTACGTTTTTCATTACTGAAAAATAACAATGTATATGCAAATGTAAATGTATATCTATTTATATATATTTTAATTTTTCTAACCGATTTTTGCATAGATCAGTTAATAATGAAATTTTGAATATGAAACATGAAGTTTCAAGTCGCTAGCACAATTAGAAATCCATTTTTAATACAATTAAAATCGGACAGGCATTCTGCATAACGGAGTATTAAAAACGAATTAATTATTCTATTAAAAAATTCTGTTCGGACAAAAATTTCGGGAAAAGATAATTTTCCAGTCATAGTTTTTCTCCAATATTAATTTTCATCAAAAAAAACACCAACATTTGTTAATTGTAATGATTTAATTAAAGAAATTTTTTATGTGAGTCAGGATTGGTAAATCCGGATTGAAGGTGACAATAGCTAACCTTTGGGCTATTAAAAAGTTATTCAAGATTGAAGGTGACAATAGCTAACCTTTGGGCTATTAAAAAGTTATTCAAGTCGCAACAATACCGTATATGTATATGTATTATCTGTATAAATATAATCGAGTTCAAGAGATTTTTAAGGTACACATAATTTATTAACATATACACGATATACGATAAACTAAAATTGCAATAGATTAATGTAACGTTTTTTACAACTTGTTTAGAAAGGTATTATTTTTTGTATTTACAAATACTAAACTATATATATATATATATAAATTTTATAAGTTTATATATAAGTTTTAAATTTATTTTCCTGAGAAATTTGCATATCAATATAAATTTAACACAAAGGAAGCACATTATTTTATTGTGTTTATAATTTTTTTTAATCTAATATAAATCAATAGAATGTTATACGTAAATTATCTGCATGTATGCATATTTTACGTGCATGCCTACGTAAAAATTATAAAATAATTTTTTTTAAGAACCATCTATTTATTTATTTATTAATATTATATTATGAGTATATAACAATGTTATTTTTCATTTTTTTAAAATGCATTTCAAATTTAAATTTATTATGAATTTTATTTGATGCATTTTAAAACTAAACATATAATTTTGACCATGATTTTTATATAACAGATAAAGATATGAATATAGATAAATATAAAATATTAATAGTATATAAATGATCAACATATATTTAATGTACGAATATTATTTATAAATATAAAATGGATAATCTATATGTCGAACTAATATACATCTATACTATTGTGTATATATGAACGTATATTATATTATCGTTGATGGATGAATATAAATTTTAGCAATTCTATATCGATGATATTATTCCATATATATATAATGAATGTATATATATATATATATAATAACAATATCATCAACATCATCTTAACTTAATCAATATCAAATATATGTATATACAGTAGACTCGCTATATAAGGAACCATTGAATAAGAAGACTTTGAAATAGGAAACGTATCCAAATTTTGTATAATAAGGAACGCTAAAATCAATCAAAACCTCAAAATAAGGAACGATTGGTGTATTTTATCAACGTGTTGGTAATCGAAATTATTTAAATTAGGTAAATTAGGCTTTATTCATCAACATAGTCTCATTTAAGAGCGTTATGTTCATTCGAACGCTTTTCTAACTAAATTATTACCCATGTCAATTTGTTTTATTGTGATGAAATAACTTCAAACGGAGGACTGAACCGTTTACGCATTTGTTGTTATTAATCGACTGTGAGCAAAAGCGGCACTCCTAAAAACCTAAACTAAAACTTCTGTACTAAACTTGAACTAAACTTCAGATTGTTATAAAATTTTGGAACGTGTAGTTTGAAGGATGTTACTTCTTAAAAATCATGAGGATTTGCCAATAGTGCGAAGCCATATATATGCCATCCTTCGAACTTATCGAGTGATGTGTTACGTTATACCTCTAGAGAATCATTCGCTTCACATACATATATGTATTGTATTTTTATTGGCTTGGAGATGTGCATTGTACTCAATCTTTCCATTGTTTTTAAAAATAATAGTTTTCATTGAATTTGATCATTTGATTTTAACTTATTTTCCTCCGTTTAGCTGAATCTTTCCACAACTTCTTTAATCTGTTTTAACATTTTTTATGGAACCCTCCATATAACGAAACTTCATTAAAGATAACACTGCAATCAACGGTCCTTATATCGCGAGTCTACTGTATAATGTTCTTGATTATTATATATAGTTTACAATAATTTTCTTCGAGATTAACATTTACATATTTTATTTTATTATATTTTCTTCTTGTTTCTTTGCAAAAAAAAAAAAATAAACACGTTCCGCAATATATACATTTTTATTGTTGTTTATATTCAAAGTAGTTATATATTTATAGAATATAATAAAGAAACACAAATTTTGCAACAGAAAATCAAAACAAAAAATCCAATAGACAGGTTTGTGATGAATGGTTGAAAAAAGATTACCAGAAAAGAAATGTGATTTTTATAGTATCATATATATATTGTGTGTAAAAAAATCTGTATGGATAAATAAATTATATATGTACCGTTTTACCGCATCATCACGATATCCATATAACAAACATATCTGCATATTAAGACTTTTCATTATAAGAATAAAAGACAAGAAAAAGAATTTCTTTTTATGTATGTATGTGATTATAAGTGAATTATAATAAAATTTGTGCTGTTTAACATCATCTTTTTTTTACTGCTTCTTCTTCTTCTTCTTCTTAATCATCGTCTTCCTCTAAATAATGATTAAATCACATTAATTTTAATCATTTTAAGCGTTTACATTAATAGCCATAATATTTTAAATAAGTCTATATATAAATAAATCTTATAAATGATGTAATTTATCGAAATAGGATTTAAATAATGCGAGAAAGAAATTAATTATTAATATTTTGATGTATTCGCACGTAATATAAAATATCGGTTATATTGTATATAGATAGAAATAGATTCTTATATCATTAGAATAATATTCGGAATACTAACAGTAAGTTTTTTATATATGGATTTTTGATAAATCTCGTCTGTATATAAATGCGGTTAACCTAATCATTGAGACTACTTTTATTGCATATCATATCATCATATATTATAATTCTATTCATGTGTATATTTGCATGATTTTAAAAACACGTAAGACAATGTTAAATATAATGCCGCACATATATAAAACCACTTGTCCGCCAACGGATTGATAATCAAAGCATCCATATTTATATACGTATATAACATAACCACATATATTTTAACCATACAGCGTATTATTCACGTATAAATAATATAGAATTAATTGTGGTCTAGCTATTTTAAACCTACACATAAATTGATATGCGATGATGCAATTATCCTATATATATATATATATATATATATATATTTTTTAATGTGAGTTAAATTTTAAGTGTGTAAGTTCATGGAATCATCATGAATAAACGAAGAAAATTCTTTTGCAATTTTACATACCTACAATTTGCATAAATACAACGAACTCAAAATAAAGGTCTATTATTTATTTTAAATACAATTAATTTTTTCATTCAAGTTCATTAGTAAAACAAGTAAAAAAATAACAAGTAAAAAAATAATATGCAAAAAAAAGCAAGAAAATGAATATGTTTATTTTTTTGATAAAAACAATTGTAAAAAATAATTTCCCACATTTAAAATAATAAAATATTACACATCTATTTTATTTTTATAAAAATACACTCGTTATATAATTGTAAAAAAAAATATATATATATATATAGTAGATAATAACTTGATTTAGAAGTAAAGGTATGTTTTATATTTTTTTTTTTACTTTAGTTTCTAAACAATCACATTTCTACAAAAAGGTTACGTTTGACAGAAAACTTCCGTAAAATTTCCACGTAAAATTATTATATTTGTGTGAACTATTTTTATTTTTGTTTTTTTTTTTATATATCATACATACATTTGTATAAATGAATGTTTAAATTAATGTTATATACGTGTCTATACAATATAATATATACAATAAAATCTTTATGGATAAGCATTTTGTTCTATAATGAACACGTGAAAATGGAAATAGGAATCGTTTTTGTTTATTACTGCAGTTTGTTAATTCATTCATAGGTATATGAACAAGTAGGAAAAGCATGAAACATAGGGTTATAAATTAAATAATTTCTTCTGTAATTTATTCTTAAACTTAGAAATACTTTATGAATTTCGTTTTGAAATATTTTGAACTATTTTTGGGTTCAAATTTTAGGAACATCTTTATGGTTAAAGTTTTTAACACTATGTCTGATTATAGATAATCTTTAAAATAATAATAAAGAGGTAAAATATTTGTGTTTTAAAATTTAATTTTGTGACTCATATTAATAAAGAATTGTCTGTTATTGGTATTTATAAAATTTATATAAATTTATTGAAAATTCATTCTTTCAACATTTTGCCAAAATATTCGTTTCAGTTTCTAGTTAAATGTTGAAATCTTCTCATTTTTGGATAATTTGTTAGATTATGCGGAATAATTTAGCATTAACATTCGTAGATTCACATCGGTCGTTAAAATGCGATGAATGCTTCTTTTGGTATACCTCATGCGACTTTTTTGATGGAATGGTCAACAATACTGATGGACCACTATGAAAACCATCATCAACACTTTCGCCTCTGTCTTCTAAAACGTGTGTACCGCTCATGAACACTTGTGCGACCCAAACACTTATCATCATAAACTGCTTTTCATAAATTAATACGTTTCTGTAAATGTTTTTCTAGATTTTATCTAGCTAGATAAAGCTAGATTTTTTTATTTGATATTCACTCTAAGTTACCACGGTCGAAAAAGGCAACCAGTTTTTCGACCGTGGTACAAAGCATACTGTCACATTTGCGTCTATAATTTAGCATATAGGGGTGCGATTGCCATGAAATTTTGACAGGATGTCAATGAAATATACCCTCGACAAAGAACAATGTCACCACTGGTATTATCATGATGACACCAGTATTATCATCACGTTGACGCTGGTTCGGAAAATTATGGGACGGAAGGTGTATCGTGTATATCTTAAAAATTGTTCAAAATGTAGTTAATCACGTTGCTCATTTCACATTCGAATTATTCAATAAAATAGCGGTTGCTATAAAAATCTTATCAATTTCCGGGATAAATACCTAAAGATCTTTACTATAAATATATATTATTCTTTTTATACATCAAATAGATAATTGGAAAAAAATATATGTTTAAATTTAAAAAAATAAATGCCAATTACTCGTAAATGTATTATTTCATTTTCATGATTTAATAATACAATATATACATACATGTATAGTATATAGCTAAATATAAATGTAATTTTTATACTATATAGGTTTATATTTACTTTATAGTTAGTAGCGTGTATACATTCATTAAAAACAGTGGGAGGTCTATATCAAAAACAAAATAAAATAAAATGCATAACTATGATGAAATATACGTATAGTTATTCGTATATATTGTAAATGTTGTTTATATATATAGATATACTATATATATTTGAAAGGCAGCTAATAGAATCTTTATACATTCAGTTCTAATTATCAATTGCATTTATGTTTATATATATATGATTTATCAATTCATTTGTATAAAATATGTATATACTCTATACATCTTTCTTATACGTCTGAATAATGTATTGTATATAGATATATTTATATATAGCAAAGGTTGTCAAAAATGTTAATATCTAAATAAAATTGATGAATTGTTAAATTTTCAAATCGCGTCCATTAAAATATTCGTCATTTTTAACATTTAAGACATAATGGTATTTTATTCTTCATTTTCTTTTAATGCACAGTATATTGGCAATTATAAAGGATATTGTAATCTTATTTTCTGAATAGTTCTGATTATGAAATTTTTCAGCCCTGTTACTTTATAGTTTTTTTCTCAATTCCTAGTTTCTTTTTCATTATTTGACCTTTTTCTAATTCAACTTATCTTATTCATTTTTCTATGCGTTCGAAATTCAAAAATTGTTAAGCTATTAATCGTTCACTTCATACCGTTCACTTGTTTCTATAGAAATGTATTAGATATATCTAATCATCGTAGCACATAATATACATTAATAGATTATAAACGCAAATGAATGGCTAAAAAAAATATTTTTTTAAATATAATTTTTATTTAATTAGATACAAAATTCAAACGAATTTCAATTTTTCACTATTTAACTATATACGCAAATCGTTAAACATATTTCTATTCCCATTTCTAATCCATATATGTAACACTTCGTTCAATAATGTGTGTGACTGACACATAGATGGCGTCCCTAGAACTAAATCAATATTTTTTTTCGCATTTGGCAACCTTTTTAGGCTTACTGTCAACATCATATGTTAATCAGATCATTTGTTTACAAGTTACAGTGCTATAAGTGACGCTATTTTTGTGTTTTAAAAAAAATGAATTCAAAGCAATTCCGTGTGCTGATTTATCATTGTTTTTTAATGAAAAAAAATACTGTTCAATGCCAGGAATGGCTTGAAAAACATTACTCGGACTCTGCTCCATCAAAAAGAAGCATTTGTTATTGGTATGCCGAATTCAAACGTGGTCGTACAGACACCGATGACATTCCATCTACTGGAAGGCCAAATGACGCTGTTATTCCCGAAAACGTTGAAAAAACACTGAAAATCATTATGTTCAACCGTAAAGTAAAAGTGAGGGAGATTGCTGACATTCTGAAGATATCAGCAGGCAGTGTACAAACCATAATACACGAACATTTGGGTATGAAAAAGGTGTGTTCCAAATGGGTGCCGCGTTTGCTCACACCGGAGCAAAAACAACAACGAACCGATGATTCAAAGAGCTGTTTGGACATGTTTACGCGCAATAAGTCGGAGTTTTTGCGACGGTACATCACAATGGATGAAACATGGATCCACCATTTCACTCCAGAGTCAAATCGGCAGTCTGCTGAGTGGCATGCAGCCGGCGAAAGCCGCCCAAAGCGACCAAAGACGCAGCAGTTGGCTGGCAAGGTTATGGCGTCTGTATTTTGGGATGCGCATGGAATAATATTCATCGACTATCTCCAGAAGGGGCAGACCATCAACAGCGACTATTATATAGCGTTATTGGAGCGTTTGAAAGTCGAAATCGCAAAGAAACGGCCTCATATGGCGAAGAAAAAAGTGTTGTTCCACCAAGACAATGCACCGTGTCACAAATCAATGAAAACGATGGCAAAATTGAACGAATTGGGCTTTGAATTGCTTCCCCATCCACCGTATTCTCCAGATTTAGCCCCCAGCGACTACTGGCTCTTCGCAGACCTCAAAAGGATGCTCCGTGGTAAGAGATTTGGCTCAAATGATGAAGTAATCGCCGAAACTAACGCCTATTTTGAAGGCAAAGAAAAATCGTTTTACAAAGGCGGTATCGAAAGATTGGAAAAGCGTTGGAATGATTGTATCTCCCTAAAAGGGGACTATCTTGATGAATAAAAACGAATTTTGGCAAAAAAATGTGTTTTAATTAATTAGTCACACACATTATTGAACGAAGTGTTATGTATATATACATTTCTTATCTTATATGATTTTATATATAACACGACTACATGTTATTCAAATATTAAGTTAAAATTATTGAGCCATTATATTATTCAATTGTATATAGATCAATAAAAATGTTAAGTAAACATCGAATCATATCTTATGCAAGTATATTCTGAACTGAATAAATAAGCGTAAATGCAGTTAAATATTGTAAATATGTATTTAATGTGTTTGTTATATAAAGAAAAGTATTAATGTATATAAAAATTTTATCTGGAAAATATCATTTTATATTAACATTATCATTTATTTTTATGTGTTTTATATATACCTAAACAAATACATAAGTAATATGCCGTATTCAAAAATAATACTGGAAAGCAAACAAATTATCTATATATAAACATTCATATGAAAAGAAACCGTCGTCTTAAAGATTTTCTCTCACGCACAATATACAATATGAAAAACAAAAAATAAGATAAAGAAAATTTACATATATATTCAAAAGGTAGGTAAGCACAAATGTATATATGAATTGAATCAATCCTTATTCGAAATCTTTCAATATATATACGAACGAATATATATATAAAGAAATGGGCTTTTAAATATTATATTCTTAACATAATATTAATGCTATTATTATTAAATCCAGTGTACAACAAATGTATATACATTCGAATTTAAATTACTTATTTCATTACATTATTAAATAAAATGTAAATTGATAATGAAATGCGATAATTATTGAAAATTTATTTAAAATTGCATTACAATAAAATGAAATTTTATCAATACAATGTTTTATTGTTATATGCATATTCAATTATTTTTTTTATATATATAATGCTGTTCGATTTAATGTGTTATATTCAGGGTTGGGGAGTCGAATTCGAAATATTTGAATGGATTCCTCGACTTCCAGATATTATTATTAATTACATTTTTTCGTTTGTTTGTAAATTTAATTTAATTCTTTTTTTATTTGTTTTTGCGTATAAAAAATGTAATTCATCGTTTCTTAAAGTCCTTTACTAAGTCGTTTACTAAAAGGATAAAAATTTCATGTATTTAAATTTTCTTTTTTTTATGTTCCTAGATGTTCCATTGCGAATTTATTTTTGATAGAATACCCTAAAATTATGTCTTATACTGGAGTCGGAGTCGATGTATAATTGGGCCGACTCCACAACTCATTATTATATTTCGTAATTGTTACAAATTAAGACAATATTGTATTATATATGCAATTACAAACTTTCGAATTTTATTACAAGTAACGTTGATTATGCAATTTTTGGAAAACGTATTCAATAATCCCGCCCGTTTATAAATATATTATATAAATATTATAAATGATTTTCAAAACTTATAAGAACAAAAAGTATATTTTAGTTTAACACTATATTTCTTTCAGCGTTTTGGTAAGAAGTTACATATAAGTTGCAAGTTACATATAAAACAGCATTTAAAGTTGCCGATTTCTATTCAGATTTTATAAAATTCAGCAATTTTAGAAGAACCAACATAAAAATAATAAATGGTTTATGCAATAAAATATAAATTTCTATTCTAGGATAAAGAAATAAAAGTGTGAATTAACTAACAAAATAATTTTTGAAATATATGTCTAATCTTTTTATATTTTCAATTCATTTCATTCTCAACCAAAAATAGCGTTAAATAAATATGTCTAGGAACGTTGTTTTTTACACTTTACTTTAGAGAAAATAAAAAGGTTTTACGATTATGAATTTGAAAATCGCTGTGTACATTTCATATATGACGCAATAATTTGCAGCTTCACGTACACAACGCGGAGTATATTCAAACAATTATAATGATTGTCATCTGGCCAAGCAAATACTGAATTTACAAAAAAATGTTTGTGATCTCTTGATATTCACTTACAATTCACGTAATACAACGGTTAAAATATACCGAAGTTCATATTTATGAAATACCTACGCAATTTTAACCCTAGGATGCATAACCAAAAATTCTACACTTTTGCATAAACCGGGTATATTTATACCCAGAGATAAAATTTCAACTAACTTCCTTAATTCTTAAGATAATTAGACCGGACTAGTTACGTCTTCTGGCTATTTCTTATATCTTTCAAGCACCGCGCATTTGGTAATCCTATTCCAAACCGTTTTTAAGATATTCCCAAATAACCCATTGTTGAATCACAAAAATATGTCAGCCAAGAGGTTTTTCATAGATAATCACTTTAAACCATACGCTTAGAACTTCCAAATGATAATAAATCGTTTGGTAATAAAATTTTACAATGATTCAAGTATCTGAACATAATTGGCCATCGTCTGGTTCTTGAGCATTACCTTAAAAAAATATTCAGATCCATTTTTTTAATAAAAAAAGAAATAAAATAAAATTTAAATGCAAATTGACCATTAAAAATGTTCAATATTTTTATTTAATCGTGAATAACTTCGAAAGTATTAGAAATATCACATGGAATTGTATGTCAAACGAAAGCTAAATAATGTAGCAAGTTTTTAAGCAAGTTGGACGGACATTTATAAAAGGTGTCTTTTCGAGATATGGTACCCTAAACTTTAGAGAACAAAAAATAAGATTTATTTTTTACACACATTTCTTTAAATATCTAGAGAACCGATTGTCCGATCTACATGATTTTTAATGTAATTTATAGACGATTTAATGCTAATGCTAATAGTGTATCTGATCTTTCAATTACAATAACCAGTTGTGGTGATAAGTGCTCCAGAGTCGCGAAAAACATGAAAATCTCCAGAAATCGGTTTGTTTTTCGGTTAATTCCTCAACGAAGCCAAATGGAACAAAATTTTTGAGAATGTTTTCGACTCGAAATGAGCCACAGGACCTAAAAACGGCATATTGTTGTCGATCCCCGGCAAACCCTGTATAATACAATTATTTTTAATCATGGGCATAATTATACCTAGAATATGCAAATCCGCGATGTCTTTCCAAAACAAGAATGGCTATGATTCTGAACAGTTTTTTTGTAAGTCCATTACAGAATTTTAGATAGAATTGAATATTCGAAGATGTCACCAAAGGACATAGGCAAAAGTAAAAAAATAAAGTTTTTACAGCACTTTTAAAGTCTAATGGGTATTAAAATACCCATATATGCATCCTAGGGTTAAGAACGTTCAAATTTTAACGAATTTTTTGCTAATAATCACGTAACTAATACATGCATTTATATGCGTTATGAATAAACAAAACATATTTTTGTTCAATATTACGAAAATGTGGATTGCGATAATAGATTATTGTTTTCAAATAAACAAATCATTTGTAAATGTGAATGTCATAAATATCGCGTTTTCGGATTAAATTTCTTATTGCGTTTAAGATCAACGTATATGCAACGTTTTTGTGAATTTAATTCATGGTATTTTGAATATTTGTAGTATTTGTTGGTGATTAGTAATATAACGCAAAAATATTTTATTAAAAGTAATTATATTGAATATTTTTAGAAAATTAAATACAAATAAACAGAAAAATGTGTATAACTCTGTGGTGTAAATGTTAAAAATGCCAACCTAAAATTCTAACTAAATTTTGGGGTCGTGGGTTCGAATGGTAGTGTGAATGTGAATTTTTTGAATTTCGTTGATAAAAAATTAACACCACTTCTTTGAAATGCTCTTATTTTGATTTACGCGAACAAGAAGTTGTTGATAAATGAAATAATTCGCGAAGTACAAATAAGAAAATTTTACGACAATTAATATGGATATCTATAATAATAATGAAAGGGAGTCCAATGATCTTGTACAGATACAATTGAATTTTCTAATAGTTTTTGTAGTTTTAGTTATCAAAACTCTATTTATATATTTTGTTTTGATTATTTCATTACCATATTGGAACATATATATATAAAAATATACATATACTAATCATATATAATATACCGTTGCGCGAGATGATGTTTATTTGATGTTTCGTTGTAGTATTTTTGTTTTTTTACTAGAATAAAGTTTAATTCATGAAATGAAAGATGTAAATCATCATATATACATATATATAAAATACAATAAAAATCATTTAAGCCAAATATAGAATTAGAACCAAAAAAAAAAAACAACGAAACATAAATAAAATTATTTATTTAAAGAATATATAAATGCGTTCTGTTATACAGAAAAGGTTATAGTATATTATATATATAGTATAGGAAATATGAAACAGATGTAAAACCAAGAATTAAATATTCTTTTTTTTGTACAATGGATGCTGTGTGTATGTTATACACAATATATATAAAAAGAATTTTATATTTTGATGTAGTCATTCAGTAGTCATTCATGCAGTACATAAAGAATATGTTAACAACACATCTTTTATATATAAATGAATGTGATTAAAATAGAAGTCAATAAAATTTATTTACATGTTACTCTGGTTGTTTTTGTTTTTTTCTTTCACTTCTTTTCATATCTTTTGACAAAATACACGATATAGTTTTTAGATTTTATGACAGCAGCCAGAAGTCATTATATTTTCATGGTTGGATTTTATTCTTCTGAATATTTTTATTCCATACATCATATTACATATAATAAAAATTTCTTGATATATTTTTGTTATAATTTTTTGTTATTCGAGAATAATGTGTGATATATGAGTTATATATATTTGTTAATATGTATATATGAATCTTATGGTATTTGAAAACGGAAAGGAAAATTCATTGTATATTTTTGGATTATTTGTTGATTATTTTGTATAGAATAAAAATATTAAAGTAAAAAATATAGTAAAAAAACGAAATGAAAATAGGAAATTATATTTAAACGTGGAAATGTTTATAAATATAAGTAAAAATACATATTATATGCTATTTAGTTAGTATATACGATTATAGTTATAAACATTATTTTTACAATATAATTATTGTATAAATAAATATTGTAAATATTTTATGCCGACATTATAAACACACAGTATATTTAATATATTTATTTTTAATACATCGTTCACTTCTTTTATACACATAACTATACCATACACATCGCCTTTATAATACCATACCATATATTTATTTATTATTTTATATATATAGATTATACGTTGAATTTATTTATATATACATTTTGCGAGATACAACAAATGTGTAAATTGAATGCCTTAACCACAATTTACACATTAGTCATTAATTATTTATATATATATATAATATACCTTCTTTCATCCATATATGTATGTATTATGGATGTTATGTCTTATAAATGGATATGGAATGATATACATATATATATATATATGGAGAAAAAATAAATAAATATATTTAAAGTACAAATTAATAGATATTAATCTCAATTAATATTTTGTTTATAGTGTTTAATAATTACATATGTTTATTAATTTAATAATTTTTATTTTCTATATTATATTATTTACCTATACTATGTAGATGTAATTCCAACATATATGTAATGTAATTGTATATAGATACGAGGAGTATATATGCATTCAAGTCATTAATTTTATTTTATATAGACGGAAGAGATACACCAAATTGTTTATTTCTTTTCAATAGATAAATAATTACTGTTGCATATATATTTTATTGATGCAATATACCAGTATATATATAGTATATATATTTATACAGAAAAAGGATCACTGACCTAAGTTTTAATATACGTGTATTTAATCATTTTAACATAATATTTATATTATATATAAAAATATACATTAATGAATATACATTTATTATTTTTAATAGAAAGTGAGATGTTTCTCTATGAAAAAACTAGTATATATGCACGGTTGATTGTAAGATTAATTCTCTAATATATATATATAGTTACTTACATTTTGTATAATAAGTTATGTGTGTTTATAAAATTGTAAAGATTGTGTAGATATTAAAAAAATTTAAAAACTATAATTAACTATAATGAATATCGCGTTGGCAATCCCTTTAAATATATGCGTTAAAAATAAAATTAATTTTATTCAATTTATTTTGTTTTGAGACGAATAAAAATGTCATATAAACTGTTATATATACCGAATAATAACCATATACATTATGTTCCTCCATCAACAACATACTCATGACTCATATGAAAATAAAATATGAAAATTAAATAATTTAATTGCACAATCCCCATAAACTCCATTTGCAATGGATTCCCGGACTATCTAATAATTGAAAATTATTTTTGTTATGATATAATTGAATTCCCACTTTCATCAAATTATAAAGATTCGAAAAGCGGTATTGAAAAATAAACAAATTGTTTTGGTTTACTTTCTTTATTTTATTAGATACATAAACACAATTTCTCAATTATTCATTCTAAGATTTCCCTGTCAAATGAAACCTTTATTCAGATCGCTAACGAAACCCATTATAAAATGAAACCTAGTCAAAATCAAGTTTTATATACTTTAATATAACTAAAAAGTATTGCAATCAATATTTTTTAGAGGTTCTAATTAGTTAATATACCTATAATAAAAGTTTTAAATTAATCTTTCAAAATATTAGTAATATTTAACATATATTGATGTCTTTTTTTTTTTTACATTAAAATTCAAATACTGAACCTTATAGAAATATTAAATATTGAAATGTTTCCATATTAAATATAAGCTTAAATATTTGAAAAAAATAACAAATAGATATATATGATATACATTTCAAATCAACGCATTTAAAATTAAACACCGCAATGAGTACATTTAAATCATATGTCAATTTAATAATGAAAAACCAAACTGAAATATAATCCAATCCATCTATCAAATCAATTTCAACTGGTATACATACAATTATAAAAATAAATATAAATTCACAATAATTTATTTTCTAAACAAAAAAAAAATTGGTAATATTCAAAAAGATATATAAAGAATATAATAAAAGAAAAACATTTTAAATAAAAAAAACCTACATAAGAAAATATTTTTAACATAGAAATTTCATTTAACCAAAAAAAAAAAAAATACAAATATTAATTAGTCTCTATATCCATATATATATATTAGAAAAATATTTGTATATAAATCGAAATTTATATGCTTTCATATCAGATCTGCATATACAGGGTGTCCCACTTGATCTCCTACAACCCGCAAACCACGTAATCCTGAGACTATTTCTAGCAAAAACTCGTTCTGGAAAGGTTGTTGAAAAAATTGTGTGAAAAATATTCATTCAGTTATTATGGTAGAATTTCTAATCCATTCAAGCAAGAAGAACTCTATTTATTGTACTCTATTTATTATTCTATTTATTGTTAAATACCTTTAATTTTATTCTTAAAACAATTTTTGCTATCTACTTGTCGTTTTGAAATATTGATCATCAAAATGAAAAAAAAATAGATTTTTCCCGAAATTTCCCGAACCCTCCATCGGAATCTCGTGGTATGTGAGATGTAGGGAATCAAGCGGAACACCCTGTATATAAATAGCAATATTTTTCGTCTTTGATATATTATTACATTAACAAATTGAACATATTTTCAATGAATCATCATCACAATGTCTATCTATATTTTTTTTTCTGCTTGTTCTTCTTGTGTTTCTTAATGAAACATACCAAAGAAAAAAAAATCTGAAAGTATCTTTTTTGGTATTCTTATTTTATTAATTATATTTTGTACGTCGATAGCGCGTCGAACTGTGGCTACCGCACACATAAATTATATAGTATATAACAAAAGCAAAAAAAAATAATTATAATAATGAACTAAATGAATACCAAAAAAAAAAAATTATAAAAGATCAAATTTATTATTTTATAACTTCAAATTCATTTTAGACAATAAACAAAAAACATATATGAATGAATATACCACCGCATAGTTAAATCTTAATTCTGTATTTACCAATATTACATTTGTTTTTCATATAACATAAATAAAGTAATGTAATGTATATTGAGAAGAAAGGATACTAATAATAAAAAAAATTAAAAACAAAATCATTTTTTGGTTAATTGTATATTACGTTTTAAAAATATTTTATACACAAGGTAGAACAAATAAGAAACAACCAATTCAATTTTAATTCTCATATATATTTATAATATATTCAATATGTATATAAATATGACGTTCAATTATTCTTATAGATTGTGTTGTGAGAACTTTTAAATTATATATTATTACTATACTATTATTAATATACTATATTATTATTATTATTATTATTATTAGTTTTGATTTTAACATACTCGGTATGTATAGTTATTATGATTTTTTTAATTATTCAGATTATTTGTATATTGGACACGTATGTAAATATTAAATTATATATTAACTAAAATTAACCGAACTCAATCAACACGATTTTTTTTCAATGTTTCTTTTTCAAGTGTTAAAACACTTCAAATTTTGAATGGTTATTGTTGAATTATTTTGTTTTTTGCAAACCATTTTACGAAAAGAATCAGTTATACATGGTACATGATTTTGATCACCTTTTAAATATGAAGTCAAATTTATCCCATATATATGATAATTTAGTATTTATTTTTGTATATGGAAAATCTATGCATCAAATATTTCGTATAATTTAGAACTTTAAAAAAAAATACATGTTTAAAAAAGGGGGGTTTACTTGTTTACATATCAACAAAGTTCAAGTTTGAACTATTATAAAAGGTTTCATGACAGATATATTGCTTTTATAACTTGTTCGAACAATATATAATAATTTAACCATATGTATATAGGTATTGATACATAAACGAAGATCATACGCAATTTGCAAAATTACAAGTATATCAATTTTGACATTAATGGAAAAAATTCTACGTTGATATTTTTCTTGTAAATGCATTTACAATCCTCGCATTATACAACATTTATCATTCATTCATCAATGGCATTCAATCTGTATATAATGTAATTTAAATTAATATTAAATGAATGTATATGCATTGTGTATCTGTTATACAAATTCTGTATATATCTAAACAAATGTATATACTTGTACTGTGGTGTGTATATATAATATATTATATTACTATATTTAATGAGATATATTTGTATTTACAATATTTACAAAGAAAATATTTGCAATTACAGAAAATTCACATTAAAATGTATACATTTGTTTCTTTTCTTTTTCTTTTATGAATTCTTTTATTTTGCTTTATAATATACATCAGTATTATTAGCTGCTTAATTAAACAATAGTTATAATTAAAACATTGCTTTACATAATTATAATCAAATATTTATTTTAATTCTTTATATTAATTTGTCTTCATCATTATAATATATATATGTTGATGTATAATAATGATATTTATATTTGAGTTTAATGTATACCTTATATGTACACGGAACTTTGTAAATAAATACAGATTATAATTTTTGTAGAGTTGTAACCAATTATTTAATTATTTTTCCATTAATTTTCATACGACGTGTTTTTATATGGTTGGGTTAATCGACAGACAGAATAAGCAATTAAGATTTTTCTTCTTAACTAAATATGGTGAACGCTAACCATATGAGCAAATAAACCAATAAGCAAATAAATTCAGAGATTAACGAAGTTATACATAATTTCATCTTCTTCTTTCCCATATAGTAGGATCATAATTTTCTTTTTTGATAAAATTCTTAAACTTAACTCTTCATGTAATTTTCCATATTGATCATAATACAATTATGTTTTACCGTTTTAGGGAAGGTAAAATCACTTAAAGTATGCTTTAAGTATGCTACCTACGAAATTTTCCAGAAAATCCATTTTTCCGAATTTTGATTTTTCCAAATTATAGGCACAGTTTTTCCCCATTTACATTATTTGAAAATTAAATCAATTTCTGATTTTTTCCTAAAAGAAAATTTTGCGATTTCAAATCATTGGTTCAAAGATATAGTCGATTTTCCAAAAAGTATCTACGAAAACTTGTTCAATATTTGGTTGTCTGTACAATAAAAAAATTAGGGCAAAGTTTTTTCACAGCTTCAACTATATATTTTGGTCGCCCGTTTCGGAGGAAGAGTTCGGATCGATTCCCTTCAAAGAGATGCTAGCAGATAGCGAGGGACCTGCACTTGATGAGCGTTGAGCGGGTAGACCTGAGTGGCAAGTCGTGTAGGTGTCAATCCTGAAGTACAAAAAGACACAACCGTTTGGATGGTGTTTTGAATATTTTGAAGTGTTTTGAAGAACGATCCTTTCGTTAAAAAAATCAGCACGTACCTTTTAGAATATCGTATCGTTTGTGTCATCAGGTCAAATCCTTTAATGCCCCACCACTAGTTTGAATTCAAAGAAAGAAATCAAAATATTTTTTTTGTTTTTCCGCTATTTTCTATTGAATACATAATTTTCTTTTTGAAAAAAAAACTTAATATAGAAAACAGAATGCGGTACTATAAAATTTGTTAACAATAAGTGACAGATTCAGAATTTAAATTGTAATATGTTGTTAGAAATTTACTTTTTTGCACTATATACGATTGAAATATCATCTTTTATTTGTTAAAATTCATTGAAAAAAAATATACTGTATGATAAACTGAAGTAATTTTCCTTTTCTCATATAAAATTTGTTTGATTTTTCTGTTTTATTCCATTCTAAATTATGATTATTATAATTTTAAATTTAAACCCATAGATATTCAGTACAAATGTTCTACTAAATGTTAGTTCCAGAAAACATTCTGTATAAAAAAAACAATAAATAATTACATTAAAAGACAAATAATTTTAATATCGCATTATAAATATATATATATTAAAAAAATGTGTGTTTATATATATAAAATAATGGAATGCAATATATGTATTTGAAATAATTTTGTAAATTAATTTTTCCGTACATATTTATATTATTAGTATATAATTTAACAAATTTCTTATAAATATTTCTGAGAAAAAAAAATAACAAACAAACAATTACTTATATTGTTCAATGTACATTACATCCATATTACTATATGTCGTCTTCTTATATATGGAATATAGTAGATGCAAAAAGAGTATACCATATATTTACATCTTCATATATATTTTCAGAAATACATATATATATATATATATATATATATATTCAGAAATAACGAAATCAAATACTTCTTTTGTGTTAAATCAATTTGTATACTTTCTCCGCTTATATATATATGAACATGAACTTTATAGAAAAAAAAACTGCATATTTTATATATATATATTATTTGTATAATATGAGCCTAAATATGCTATAAATGACTCTAAAATGCAACAAGTATTTTACAAATTTATATGCATTTACTTAAACAATCTACATAGATAGATATTTATAGATATTATTATACTGATATTTTTTATAATATATCCATATATATATGTATAATACTATATAATGAAATCATGATTATGTGTAACATATAATATTATACTCGTATATATACAAGAAGAAAAGATGCCCTGTGTGCCTGTAAGTAAATATACACTTCCATGTATACATAATGAACGAAAATAACAAATAAACAAAAAAAAAACGACCCGATGAAGAAAATTCAAACATAACATAAGTCATTGCACTCAATTGCACTAACAACATCACCACATTCACTTGTGCACATGCACATATAATAAATATATTGTTATAAAAATATATGCCATGTATATATAAATAAAACTATATAATATAATATAATATCCCCGGTGTATTTCTATATATATATAAATATTTTATATAAAAAACTGCATGTATTGTATATAAAATGCATATACCCAATATCATTTTTTAAATATACATACAATATAATAATAATAATAATAATATAAATAAAATTGTGTTATTTGAGTTTTTTTTTTCAACAAAATACAGCAAAAAAAAATAAGGTAAAATACAATAAATAAAACAACTCTTCCGTTGAGGCTATTTAAAACATAAGATTATCGATTATAAATCATATTTTATGTGGTATATATTTTATATATATATTAACAGTCGATTGCATTTGTACTTTATATATGTACAATGTACATATAAAATCATATTATATATACATTACATTACATTTATATATATATGCATGCATGAATTGTATATATATATATATAAGAAGATGCATCTCATATAACTATACATTTAAAAATGTTATTACATTATTTATATATAAAATCTATTGTATTGAATAAATAAAATATTAATAATATATAGAAATATATGTATCATTATCATTTATGTATATATATTTATTTTATATATCATACATAAAATAAATGATACTTGAATATATGAAAATGAATACATTTTAGTTGAATTCTGAATATACATGTGCAAAAACAAAAATTAAAAATATTTTTGAAAACTTTTGATGTAAACATTTTGAAAATTTGTTGTATATTAAGGAACTGTATTTGAATGTTCTACTATATTTTAACACTTGAGTTTCATACGTATTCAAGTGTATGTATTAACAAAAGAATAGCGCAATTACCATTATTACAATTGCAAAAATTTTAAGTAAAAAAAATAAAAAAGAGTACTTCCATTTTTTGTTGAAATTTATTTTTCATTATGAAATGTCTGACAATGAGATGTGGTGGTACAATTTACAACTTTCCTGATTTTTTCTGTTATAAATTGTTATACATATAAATATAAAAATGTACTTCAAAATTGAGTACTTATATCATATAAAATATATACGTACGTATACGTAGTTATCACATATATGTTGTTATACATGTGCGTGTATTTCAAATTTATATGTTTGGTGCCTTATTATTAATATGATCAATTAATTATGTATTTATTTTTTTTTTAAATATTCTCTACATTTTAAAATTTTGTATAATTACTAGTTGTTGAAATAATATGTTTTACATGCATATGAAATTATGACGTTCATATTTATATTCCGCGATAATTCGATGGAGATTTTAAAAGTTTTATTTATTATTTATACTTGATTTTGATATATATTTTGTTGTAAATTATTGAGGAAATTTCGATTTTCCTTTGAAGATTTGATTTATTTCACACGAATAAAATATCCAATTTAAAATTCGGATATTATTTTTATACGTTGTGAATTAATAATAATTATGCAGATATGTAATATTTTAAATGTTTTTCTATTATTTTCGAATCTCAAGCGGACTTATAGCACAAAATCCATTACATTGGTTTGCTGACGATAGTACGTTACATTCTTCATATGAACTCCCTTCATATTACGAACCAAATGATAAAGTCACGTCAAAAGGTTCTTCAATTCTTCAATTAAAAACGATTTAGAATCAATATCTAATTGTGGGAAAGATAAATCTAGTGGAATGTTATCCAAGGGTCGTTTTAATTTAATTTAATTTAATTTTGAAATCTCTTTACCGAACAATTTTATATGGAACAATAATATAATTATTGCAGTTAAAAAGGCGAATAGTCGATTTGGGTTTAAAGAATATCCAATAAATTACTTAATTGTGATAATGTAGCACTAGTTTATAAAGCTTAAAAGACTACTTCTAGAATACAATTCTTGCATATGTGCGGTTGACCAATTACTACATAACAATTTAACTTTGTAATTAGCTCCTATAATTTTCTCATAGGATTAATTTCTGGACCCATTAACAGCTCTTATAATTCTCAAATGGGCCACCCATACTCAATATCTAAAACGTTATTCAAACCAATAGATTTGGAAATAAAATTTTCCCAAGAACATCAAGATTATTGAACATACTCCCAGAGCAAATATTTCTATGACTTTCTTATGACTATTATTCATTTAAATTAAACATTTCTTCCTATGTAAAGATTCATCTAAACTATACAACTTGTTTGAAAACATATGAGTGATTTATTCTTACTGTTTTATATCTCTCATATGTTCGCTTTAATTTAAAAAAATTTCGTAAATTAAACCACATATTATTGAAGTTTGGCCACCCAGAATCATTTGTATTCGATGCACCATAGACGTTTATAACCTGATTAAGTGATTTCGTTACGGACTCACGGCAATAGATTTCCTAGGTTTTACGAGTGCGGGCATACGATTTCAATTATCGATTCTGTAAAAATAAATTATGAACCCAATAAGACATTAAAAACAATTGTCGGTTCTAAAGGATACTATTTTTTTAACGAAATTAGCGACGATCTTTCAGATAAGAAATATGGATATTATTAGTTAATAGTTGTTTATGTGAAACATTATCAATATACATTTTCCATCTAGAGATTCATTTCATTGATAATTTTCCTAAAATAATTTATTGAAATGTCTTATTTTTCCCTATATACTACCATACTACTGACATCGTTTTAATTCAACCATAGCAAATTATTTACTTTGAATTTTGTCGAACTGTGGTAATAAAAGAAATATACAAATTAATTAAAATGCATCCAATATTTTCATTTTGTCGTTTAAAAACTGTTAATAATTAAATTTAATAAAGTGTTCGATTACTTAAAAAATTTACTAATCTCCTGAAAAATGAATTCTGGTATTTCTTAATAATTCTCTATACGTATAATTGAATAGAATTTTTTGAATAAATATTATTCATAAATTTTTAAATATCTCAATTCCTAAAAAATTCTTAAAAAACATATGACTATAGAAATATCAACAGAAAAGAAAAATAAAAAGATTTCCTAAAATAGTTTTTTTAAATGATTTATAGATATCGCATATTATTTAAAAAAATTAAATGAAGAAAGTAAATCAATATGGAAATTGAATTGTTTGGAAAATATAATGGATCTTCTCCTGGAAGACACCAGGTATAAATGGGTGAACACATTTTCTCAAGTATTTTGAAACTTTTCAATCGCACACACTATATATTATAACAATTTGTATTCGCGTATCCCACGAATTGTTATATACTCATACATTGCATTCACGCATAAAGAATATACTGGGGAGAAATCCTTTAATAGTTATTATAAAAAATATCACGATAAACCAATTTTATTCATTATAACAAAAAAATAAAAAGCAACAGAATTATGAAATTAAATGGATGGAGGTTTTTGTACGTTTTGTTTTTTTTTTTTTTTTTTGTGAAATATACACATTCATATATAAGAGAACATTTTTTTTTGCTGTTCCTTATTTTTAATACGCAAATATTCGCATATATGTTGTATTTATATTTATAATATCGCATAGGTAGGTATATATATATATTAATAACCACCTTTTAATGCGAATTTCATGATATATATCTATTTAATAATATATTAAATATATCGTATATATATATATATATATATATATATATATATATATATATATATATATATATATATATATATAAATAATCTAAATATGGGCATATGCATTTTATGCGAAAGTATTTTATTTTATATATACATATTTTATTATTTTTTTTGTAAGTTTGTAGATTTTCATACAATAATAATATACATATATAGAATAATAAAATGAATGCATCATAAGCTGTATGGTTTGGTATGAAACATTTTTATTCTTTCATTATAAGAATGTATAAGAATGAATATAAAATCTACGAGAATAATTTTCTACAAATATACTATTACCATTTCTGCTTTTTGGAATTTCTGGTGTAGCAAATTCTGCTATTAGTATATTTACCTTATTTGAAACTTATATAACATAACACTTGAAAAATTTCGAAAAAAACTGTTCTAAAGAATGGCGAGTGTATAAAATGTAAATAAAAATGTAAAATGAAACGTTGTAACTTAGGTCGCTTTTAACGTTTTTAACAGTCATTTACGAATTGAAGCAATTTAAAGTGTTAAATAAACCACAGAAATAAAACATAAAATTAAAAACAAAAAATATATACCTGTTAATCCTGTTAATGATGAAATTCTTTATTCAAAAGCAATCCGTACGTAATCCAAAATTTGATTTGATACGCTCGTTTGTATAATTTTATTAGCACTATAACACAATTTAAATATAATAACTAAATTATTTATACCATATAAACAAAAACTTAATGAAAAAAATACATTTTTTATTTCATCTATAAACTTTTTTTTTAATCACACTATTAAAAAAACTATTAAATCACAAAATATTGCAATTTTTTTTTTTTGCTTCAATTAAAATAAATAAAACTCTTTTATTCAAAATAACTCGATCTTCTACTAATATTTCAACAAATAGATTTATTTATTTATTTTTTTTACTTTCAATTAAAAATTAAAAACCACAAACATTTTATAAAAAAATATATAATAATTCATTTATTGAACTCACACCACTTATTAAAATCACATTTTTTAAACTGCATGGATATTTTTTTATTTTATTGATAATTTTTTTTTTTTACTTTATTAAATATCAAATTTGAATGGTGAAAGTTTAAAATAAATTTAATAAAAAACCAAAACGATTTTAAAAACACACACAAAATTTATATATGATAAGTATAATAACAAAATTATTCACTTCACGAATTATAAAATCGTATATGAATACAATACAAAAAATTATTTTTTCTAATATTACCGCAATTGATTGAATATAACTTAAAAAATTATAATATTAATGATTTTTTTACACACTTTTAAACTTGCGGGTAAAAACAATTTAAAATAAACCATAAAATGCAATTACTAAAGAATTATAAATTTTTTTTATTCCTTTTTCAATTAACAATAATTATATATTTTTTGTTATTTCAAGTGTAATTGCAATTTATGTGTTTTTGAAACAAACCGAAAAAAGCAAAAAACGAGATCTCATATATATAGATACACTATAACTCGAACTATAACCGCATTAATAGAGATTAATAAAATAAAAACATAAAACTAACTCGCGTTGTATTTCATTCAACTTGAATTATTCAACTGAAAATAAAATATACTTAAAAAATATCAACTCTCTTTCTGTTATTCTGTAATCTGTTGATGAAAAAAACGTGATGTGATGCTGTGCATGCCGGGGTCGGTATATATAATATAAAATTTATATTTGAAAAATAACCAACGACTTAACAACAAGTACAATCTATCTATATATAGACTGTATATATATCTACAGTAAAAGCAACAGTTGAAGACAAAAAAAAATTTCACAGTCTTATTAAAGTTTAAAATAAAATACCAAAACATAATAATAAAACATTAAAAAAAATAAAATTAAAAAGAATTATTTTATTTTTTGTATAAAATGAAACAGGTATCGTATTTATTGTGTGTGTGTATTTTATTCTTATATATAGTTTCATTCCAAGTAAAAAAAAACAAAAAAGTTAATACAAGAAAAGATGTGCGAGAATAATATATTATAAATTTTTTCTTTTTTTTTTCCGAATGTTATTTTTAATTTAATTTTTATATTTTCAAACGGTAGGAAATTGAAAAATTCGTTTAATTTATATTTATTTATTATTATTGTTATATATATTGAGCCTTGTTTGTTGGTTATATGATGATGGTTTGTTATAGTACGTTATATATAAATATTAATATTTGTTGTTACCGAATAATTAGTTAAACACGGCGTAAAATTAACAAAAAAAAACAGAAGTGATTTTGTTTATTTTTTTTTGTTTTGTGTGATTTGTTTATGAATTACAATAAAACCGAAATACTGCGTTTTGTGAAATGTTTATTATATATAAATATGCCTATAACATTTTTGTGCTTTGATGACAAACTAAAATAAATATATATATTCAGGGTATCTCTCGTAAGTCTATTCAGTCAATATTTTCGAAACCAGTGGAGTTATCACTAAAATGATGTTAGAAGAAAAACATTGGATTAAATTTGGCTACCCGGGTTGTCTAAACACCCCAACCACCCAATATCTTAAATGGTTTATGTGATTATGAAAGGTTTTATTTTAAAGGTATATAATAATAAGCGGTTATAATTTTTTTACATACTGAAGAAATTCATCAATAAACAATATTTTTTACAGAAATAAAAAATTCATTTGAATAAAGAATAATTGCTATGCTTAATTTACTATCAGTTCAGTTCATATATGAATGATATTCTGTCTTGAAATATCAATCAAAAGTTAGAGCATAATACTTCTGAAAACAAATTTGATAAAATTGAAATAACCAAAGAAATTGATTAATTTAAAACTGAACACGGAATTTTACAATTGCAGTAATAATAAGCCAAATGTAGAGTTGTTCAATTGTAAATTACATTTTGTTGTCTTCAAAGATTTTACTCGTTAAATAACAGTATACCAAATATTATATATATAAAATGGCAGTCCTAAAATTCGATTTTTATCCGTATGCCCTTTGGCTTATTTGAAATATCATACAAGTTTTAAGTGCTTATGCTAGATGTACTACTATACACTTCGTTTTACAATTTTTAGTGGCGTGTGTAGGATTTAGTAGGAAATGGTGAAAATAAAGATGTAATGGAGGAGATTGTATAGATTCGAATTCAATAGGATGGCGT
Source organism: Dilophus febrilis (assembly GCA_958336335.1). Classification (NCBI taxonomy): domain Eukaryota; kingdom Metazoa; phylum Arthropoda; class Insecta; order Diptera; family Bibionidae; genus Dilophus; species Dilophus febrilis. The sequence continues at coordinate 39,500,282 of OY284469.1, forward strand.
AGGATAATTGGAGCGATCTTGGTTGTAACATCGTTATAGCATAGTCGAAGTAAATTTTAAAAACATTAAATGAGGCTAGCTCATATTAAGCATTTAAATCCCAAAGCTAATTTGATAAAAGAAATGAATGGGAGAGTGCATGGCATTTTATAGGGGATTGTCCGATGTTCTGGGAGGTGAGGGAGCAATGGTTGGAGGTATCGGAGGTAACTAAGCAGGAGGTTAAGAAGTTATTATGTGGTAGAAAGGTTTTGATGAGTTCAGGGAGGTGTTAATGGAAATAGAAGGATATAGAAGGGAGTGGGTAATGAAGTGCAATGAAATATGAAAAAGAACTGGATTCAACGACGACGGTCAAAATGTCGGTAAACAAACGGTTTTGGTTTTGTTTTATTATTGTATAGTTTATTTTATTGTATTATATGTTATAGATATCATAATTTGGATGAAAAAAGAAATAAAACAAAATATATAATTGCATATATATTAATGATCTAATACATATATCATTAATGATTTTTTTTTAAATAATATGACTTTGAAGATATTGAACAAAATAGAAATTTTGTTTATAAACACATGTAATTATTTAATGCTTTCCTTTATACATTAATCTGTGGGGCAATTGATAAAAATCCCAACATAAAATTCTTAAAACGTTTTGGGGTTGTTGCGGTTCGAATCTAGTCGTACGGCCTTACGTCGAATTACCGACCCCGTACCAGCACCAAATTAAGAAACCGACAAAAAAAGCTGTATTTGGACGTTACAATTGTCGGTGGTAATGTTTTCAATTTTATAATATACATAAAACGTATACAGATTGCGTACAGATCTTTTTCTACACATAATCGATTCAATTGAAAATACCCAGAAATATTCCAAACCAAATATTAAGTGAACTAAGTAATAATATTCATATAACAAGAATTTATGTTAGATGATAATTTTATATTATTGTTTTTCGTTGTTAAATTAATTTTAATAACTAAGTATATATGAGAACAATTCTATTTCTTTATAAATATATAATACATAAAAATCTATTCAATTATCATATTTGAAAAATCTCAATTAAATATACCATGGTAAAAACAGTTAATTATTGTGCACGATTATTAATTGAATGTGAATTACATTCAATTTGATTCAATTCTATTTCTTTTATACGAATGTAATGTATTATTATTTTTCACTATACATATATATAGTGTAGTAGTCCTATATATATATAATTAATACCGCTATATATATGATTATAACTTGTTATCAATATGCATATAACTTGTTATATGCATATATATGGAACAAGAAATTAATGTAAGAGTTGTAATTTAGACGTCGTCGAACGTGCATTCGACTATATATATATATTTATAATGATTAAATTAAGTTTTAAAATTGATAATATTTATTTATTTTTTTTTATCATCACCTACAAAATCAGAAGTGGGATAATAGAATAAAAGTGGGATAATAGAATCCGAAATTTAAAAAAATAATATGCATTAAAGTTATTGTTAATTTTATATGGAAAAAAAAAAAAAAATTGTGAATGAAAAAAAAAAAAAAAGAAATAAATAAATTTTTTTAATAAAGGTTTAAGTTTTATAATGGTACGTTTTATATTATTTCAATTAACAGTGGTTGTTCGGTTATAATTTACATTCAATGCGATTTGTGAAAAAAAGTTTTAAAAGAATAGAAAAAAAAAGTGTTTGTTTTTTTTTAAATCATATATATGTATAATATGATTTGTATTAAATAATAAATTTTTTCATAAGTAGCGTACGCAAATACAGCGTGTTCAGAAAAAATTAATTATTTGGAGGATTTTGATAAATCGAAAATAAATTTATCAATTTCAATTTTTATTAAGTGTTTAATTAAGTGTTAAATTTTAAAAGTGTAGTCATGACCTCTGTAGCGGTCAAATATTTTTTCACAAAAGCAAACATGCATGTATTGAAAAGTAAATTATCCGAAATGAATTTGCCCACCTCGGGAACGAAAAATGTTTTGAAATTACGTTTGGAAAATGCTTTAAAAGAATTAGCGGATGAAGAAATAATTAAACTTATAACCCATAATAATGATAACGACGGTAATAATGATAATTTTAATGAAAGTTTTGTCAATGACAGTATTGTTGATGAAGAGGATGTTCCGGAAAATTACGGTAATGTTGAAAATCTAAACAATGAAATATTACGGTTACAGCAAATTCTGGAAAAAAAGGAACAAATAAAAAATTTAAAGGCACAGTTATCCGAATTTTCTAGAGTGGATGATAATGCATTTGGTCAGTGCCGTTCTAGTTATTCATTTACAGATATTGAAAATGCAATAAATTCATTCAGTGGTGATGATTTTTATTCAATAAATAAATGGATAGAAAATTTCGATGAAATATGCAATTTATATAATTGTGATAATAAAACCAAATTTCTGTTCGCAAAAAGAATGATGACTGGAACCGCGAATTTATTTTTACGGTCAGTTAGTGCATTCACATATGGTGAGTTAAAAAATCAATTAATAGCAGAATTCGGTAAGAAAAATTCCAGTGCTGATATACATAATCAATTGAGAAATTCCAGAAAAAACTATGACGAAACTTTACAACAATATGTTTTTAAAATGCAAAGTATTGCAGCTCTGTCTGACATTGAAGAATCAGATTTAGTTGAATACATTGTTAACGGTATCCCTGATAATAAAATAAATAAAATAATTTTATATAATTGTAACAACATAAAAGAACTGAAATCATCATTGTTAAAATATGAAAAATTTAAATTCAATCGTAATAATAATTATTCTGATAATGTTGGTAATAATAGTGATAAATTTAATAATATTAATAGAAATAAACATTCGTTTAGCAATTTGAGTAATCATAGCGCTATGCAGTATGATGTAAAATCACGTACTTCAAATTATAACAATCAACATTCATTGAACAATTCGAACAATCATCGGGCTTTGCAGTATAATGTAAAACCACGTACCAATGTTAATGATATGCTGAAATGTTATAATTGCAACAGAACAGGTCACTTAAAAAGAAATTGTCCCGATAATAACCAACAAATAAAATGTTACAAATGTGGGAAAACGAATCATAATTTTAGCAAGTGCACATCAACATCGTCATCACTAATGCCAGTAAAAAAATTAAATGCTGAAGTTCCTGAAGGTGAAGTATTGAACTTTATATTAGGTTTAAATGACTTCGAGCATCTCATCAAATTTAAAATGGATTCTGGTGATAAATTTAAGGTGAAACATGAATGCACATTATTTACATTGTTAGACTCTGGTAGTCCAATAAGCTTTATCCAGAGTAAGTACGTTCCTGCAAATTTAGTAAACGAGACAACGAAGAACAACAATCAATATTACGGGATTAATAATAGTCCATTAAACATATTAGGAAGTATCGATTGCAATATTAATTTTAAGAATTGTTTTATTAATTTTAATTTATTTGTAGTTAATGATAAATGTACCAACTATCCCGCCTTATTGGGACGTGATTTTTTAAAGGAATATGTAAATTATTCTTATAAACATAAGGCAACTAATAAATCAGGTGACGAAATCAATCATAATGAAATTAAAATCGATTTTGCTGATGGCGAATATGAAAAACAAATTTTAAATATCGATTTATCAGATAACGACAATGTCCAATATCCACTCATTAATATAAATGAGGAAATACCATATCAGGTAAAATTAAAGGTCCGGGATATAATGTTCACGGAAAATATTGAAAAGGAACACAATTTTGATAATCCGGTGAAAATGCAAATCAAAGTGTCTAAAGACAGTTCATTTTATTTCAAACCAAGAAGATTGGCATATTCCCAAAAGACTAAACTCAAGGAAATATTAAATGATCTTCTTGAAAGAAACATTATTAGAGAAAGTTCATCCGAATATGCCTCTCCAATTGTTTTTGTTGAAAAAAAGAACAAAGAACCGCGATTATGTATCGACTATCGCACATTAAATAAACATACGGTCCGCGATAATTATCCACTGCCTTTAATAGATGACTTATTGGATGGTTTACAAAACAAAAAATATTTTACAATATTAGATTTACGTGGGGGGTTTCACCATGTAAGGATGTCTGATGAATCTATAAAATATACATCGTTCGTGACTCCCTTGGGACAATACGAATACTTACGAATGCCTTTCGGTCTTAAAAATGCTCCATCGATCTTTCAAAGATTTATAAATAACATTTTTAAGGATCTTATCTCAGCCGACAAATTATTCGTTTACATGGATGATTTATTGATTGCAACCAAGGATATTAATGATCATTTGAATACATTACAATTGGTAATGCATTTAATACATAAATATTCATTGGAACTGCGGTACGATAAATGTAAATTCCTTTTTGAAGAAATAACATATTTGGGATACATCGTAAGTTCAAGGGGTATTCGTCCAAATGATGAAAATTTGCGTACTATTGCGGAATTTCCTGTTCCTCAAAACGTAAAAAAGGTACAAAGTTTTCTTGGGTTGTGCTCGTATTTTCGCAGATTTATTAAAGATTTTTCAAAATTAGCAGGAGTTTTATATGATTTATTAAAAAGTGATACTAAATTTAAATTCGGTGATGAAGAAATGTTGGCATTCACCCAACTCAGGTCAAAACTTTTGGACTCTCCAATATTGGCAATATATTCGCCTAAGGCGGAAACCGAGTTACATTGTGACGGCAGTGGAACGGGATATGGGGCAATGCTGTTGCAGCGGCAGGCAGACGGCCTATTCCACCCAATATTTTATTTCTCTAAACGCGTTAGCGAAGCGGAGGCTAAATACCATAGCTACGAATTGGAGACTATGGCAATAATTTATGCTTTAAGAAGATTTCGCATTTACCTTTTGGGTATACACTTTAAAATTATCACTGATTGCCAGGCGTTAACACTTACCTTAAACAAACAATTAATTAACCCTAGAATCGCACGCTGGGGTTTAGAATTACAAGGATTTAATTATAATATAGAACATAGGGCGGCAAATAAGATGCAACATGTAGATGCCTTAAGTAGGGTAAATGGGATTTTCATTGTGGAAGAGGAATCATTTGAACATATGTTGGCTGCGGCACAACATACTGATATAATAATTTCCAAATTGGCCGGCGAATTAGAAAACGGCGATAACCAATTGTACACTCTAATAAACGGATTAGTTTATAGAAAGATGGGTGACAATGTTTTGTTTTATGTGCCAGAAAGTATGGAAAATCGTGTAATTCAAACTCACCATAATAATATGTGTCATGTTGGGGTCAATAAATGTTATGAGTATTTAAAAACAACTTATTGGTTCCCTTCTATGAAAAATAAGATACAGCACTATATAAAAAATTGTTTAAAATGTTTATATTATTCACCTAAATCGGGTAAAACTGAGGGTGTATTACATGGCATTCCCAAAGGAAAAGTTCCCTTTTTTACAATCCACATCGACCATTATGGACCATTACCAATATCCTCTCATAAAAAATATATTTTCGAAATAGTTGATGGATTTTCAAAATATGTGAGGTTATATGCGGTAAACGGTACAAGAACAGCAGAAGTCATACAATGTCTAAACAACTATTTTCAAACCTATGGTCGCCCAGTGCGGTTAATTTCTGATCGTGGTTCAAGTTTCACTTCTAACGAATTTGTCACGTTCATGCGTGATAATGCCATTGAACACATTAAAACGGCTTCACATTCTCCACAATCGAACGGTCAAATGGAAAGGGTAAACAGAGATTTAACTCCGATGTTTTCGAAATTATGTGATTCGAATTCAACGGGTGATTGGTCCAAATACATCTCCAAGGTGGAATTTACTTTGAATAATACCATAAACAGAAGTACGGGAGTTGCTCCCAGTATATTGCTCTTCGGGGTTCGCCAGAGGGGTGAATTCTGCGATTCTATTAAGGAATTTATAGAAGATAGTATATTCAATCCAAGCGATCGCGATTTGGAAAATATTCGTGAAACATCTGCTAATAGGATGTCGAAATGTCAAGAATATAACAGGCATTTATACGATAAAAAACATAAACCACCGCATGTATATAGAATGGGTGATTACGTTTTAATTAGGAATATTGATTTGACTATTGGTGTTAATAAGAAGTTTTTACCAAAATACAAAGGCCCGTATGAAATAGTCCAAATATTAGACAATGATCGTTATTTGATAAAGGATATTACCGGTATGCAAATTTCACGTTTACCATATAAGGGAGTATGCTCACCGGCAAATATGAAACCCTATATGATGAAAAATAATTAAACATGATTTATTAGGAGAACTTAAGTGTATAAGAATAACGTTCAAAACACAAAATTGATGTATACATTTTTTATTTTTCATATTTTAAATATAATTGTTTTATGTTTGTATATATATAATCGGGACGATTATAATGTAGGATGGCCGATTGTAGTAGTCCTATATATATATAATTAATACCGCTATATATATGATTATAACTTGTTATCAATATGCATATAACTTGTTATATGCATATATATGGAACAAGAAATTAATGTAAGAGTTGTAATTTAGACGTCGTCGAACGTGCATTCGACTATATATATATATTTATAATGATTAAATTAAGTTTTAAAATTGATAATATTTATTTATTTTTTTTTATCATCACCTACAATAGTGTGTTGCAGTTGCATATATACAATGCAATGAATTTTAAATGCGGATTGTAAAGTTTATATCTATTTTATTTTCTGTTTTCTAAAGATATCTCTGTATAGAAAACTTTTGTTAATGGAACCAATTTTAAGTAACTATTTCTATTTATACTATATACTAAAAATTATCCTATATACCAATTAAATTATAATTAATTCAATATATAGTTTTTTATTTTCGTTTTAATTAATGCAAAAGTTACAAAAATTTTCAAATTAACGAATTTGAACCAATGTATGTTTTATTTATTGGCGACTATTATTTATGCATAATTGCATTTATATAGTATTTATTTATAAAATTTCATAACGTCTTTTTTTATAGGTATTTTAAAACAATTTTAAAAGTTTTACAAATATAATTACCATGTAGTTAAGTTAAATTGTTATGTTTGTATATAAAACTATTTCCATCGAATAAATTTTGTATCTGCATACAGCATGGCAATTAAATAGTTTGGTAATTGTCTGGTAAAAGGTATTTAAAAGAATTTAAAATAATTTTTGTAGTGTTGTTATATAAATTATATTTGATATTACAATAAAAAAACATTTAATAATTTAAAAAAAAATTGTGCATGTTCATCTAAACTATGTGTAAATTAATAAATAGTTAAAATCAATATTTTATCTAATAATTTATTTCTATTTACAATAAATACCATAAATCTCTAAATGGAATATCTTTTATTTATTTTTTTTTCTTATAAATATTTTTTGATTAATATTTTTTTTTTAAACAATACAAAAAAAAGTTGTATTCTATAATAAAGTTATTAATTTGATAAATGAACAATTTAATTTTCTTTAAAAGTTGTTATGTGAATGTTTTTAAAAATAAAAAAAAACAGTTTTTTCTTTTATTGCTTTCAAATAAGTAATAAATTGAATTACTTTATCTTGAAAGTGTTTTTTATTTTATTTTACATTTCATGTATTGATTTTTTCCTATATATTTATGGTATGTTACGTTTTTCTTTTTGTTTCTTTTTAAAACACAATCGCAACTTAATTCACCGCATATAATTGAAAGTTTTATGTGAATATAATTGAATGTATATATAGTATACATAAAAAATACGTATAGCAGTCAGCATTCGATATATACAATACACGATTCAATTTTATAAACTTTTAATCTATATATATATAACATAATATATTATTATTATAGTAAAATTTAAAGCGAAAAATTCACTGAAATAGGTGTTTGTGTATGTGTGTTGTGTGTGTATGTATATTGTCAATAAATTTCTTTACAATTTAGAAATGAAATGTAAATAAAACAGCACATAAACTATATATAAATCGAATACTATACTACAATATATAAGGTATAAAATAAATGAAGATAAAAGTTAATTAAAAAAATATTCAATGCATAAAGATTGTATTACGCGCGGTAATGCAATAATTCATCACATAATTATACCGATCCATTTAAAGTGTTTTGAAATTACAATCAATTTTTAATGTTTTAAATTAGTGTATAATTGTGTGCTTTTAGGTATGCGAGATTCGTTGAAAATCATTGAAAAAGGATTATTATAGATTAATTTTAGTACAAATTTAATTGCTTTCTGTATTTTTCTTACAATTTCATTTTTTTTAAAACCAATGAACGGCATAAATTTATTTAGATTTAAGTTCTATTAAACAGTATTTTAGTTTTACATTATCCATTAATAAATGAATTTCAAGTTATGACCCACCAAAGAATGTAAACCCTAGTTAAATTTTTATTAAATCAACAAAGAATGGTAGGTTTAAAGGCTTATAGTACAATATCAAAGCGTAACAATTGGTCAGAATAACTACGAAACGGCGAACGCGTTTACATATCTTGGATGCCACATAAGCAGTAAAAATGATATTGTTGATGAAATTTGATCTCGGATTGCTTCTCGAACTTTAGCCGTATGCCCATAAGCAACAATAACATAACATAACATGCATGCATAACATGCATTTAATATTTCATTACATGCGTGACATTTGGATTTTATATACCCACATTAAATAAGTAAAAGAAAATCACGGGATTTTCATTATTCGATTTTTATTAATAATTTGAACCAAAAGCTTCCAGACAAATGTGCACGTTATATATCAATTTTCTATGGTTTGTATTTTAATTTCTAAGATACATTACGCAATTTAAATTGATAAATATATTTTTAATTTATTTTGTATTAAATAAATGGGATGTTTCCCCAAGGAATTTGTATTTCAATTTTTCATTTCCATTTTTTCCACCTGGTCGGTCTGACCCAGTGTTGCAACTGTTGAGTTCCCGATAAAATACTTACTCCACGTGTTAACCAACCGTAACTGAAGCATTCATTCCGAATCATTTAGGTTAAAATTGTGAGTGCGAATCCCTTGAGGTTGATCGTACGGCTATAATGACCGACACCGTAAAAACAACATATTATGAAACTAACGGCAGTGCCTCGGACAGGACAAGAAAAACTTCAACAATTCATGCAATGGAATATGGAGAATGGACAATAATTTAAGTTGAAGCGAACCATCGAGCTTTTAGATTTGCCGGGTGGCGGACGTTGGTGGTTAATAGGTGACGTTGAAGAAGTTGGTTGTTGGATGCCAAAACCAATTGTTGGTTGTAGGCGCATAAAAGATATTCATGTATTATGGATTTTTCATATGATAATTAATTTAGGTGATTGAAATATTAATTTAGAATAAAGTATAGCAGAAAAACCGACTTTTTATTAAAGATTTTAACACCCCATTTGAATGGAAAATGAACAGAGAACACAGAGTTCGAACCAGCAAGTAAACTGAATAAACTATCATAAAATGTATGCAAAAAACTCTTGAATTGAAAATAATTTTTAAAATTTGAATATTATTATAACATCCAATTACATCAATCAATGTGTAATTGTGTATATATGTATGTTGGTTCAACGTTTGGCCGCAAATCTTTTTTTAAATTCGATATGGATTTCAAAAAAATAATGAATAGGTTCTAAATGCGGTTCTATACAATTTATATATAATATGTAAATTTATATAATACTTTAATATTATATATTCCTTTGAAAAACTTTGAATATTTTATAAATGGTATATATAAAAATAAACCTCTTTTCATCACAGAGGAGAAGGTAAATGGTTTTATATGTGCATTATATGATTATATCTAATATAAAAAATATATATTTCCCTATATATAAATAAATAATAAAAAAAAGTACTTTTTTATATCTATATTTAATAGATATTTCCCTCAAAAGTCTACAGATGAAAAAAAAATTAATAAAATGCTCGATATTTGTATTCGCATATCATATAATATACGGTATTATAAGAGGTGCAGCTCATCTTCTACGTACATATAAATATTACATATTTTCCATTATTTCATTTATTTATACATATATATTTAGAAATATTTATATGTTTTAAGGAATGTGCGAACTGCACGATCAATTTTAAATAAATTTTATTAATATATCTTTATGTTCTTTGTATAATAAATAATACTCTATTCTATATATAGTAAAGTAAGCATCAGTAGTTACAAATTATTTGATCTAATACTATATGTACCTATATAGAATTTGAAATGGATGCTATTCATGATATTTATTAGATATAGATATAGAATTGATAGAACGCCATTCTTATAAAAAATGAATTGCTAACAATCCTAATTACATATATAAATATATATTGATAAAATAAATGTAATAAATGAAATGTTCAATTGAATTTAACATGCGATTTGATTGAAAATAAATTATTATATTTATATTTAATAATAATTGGAATTATTAAATATTGTGATTTCAATTGTATACTTCCATTTTGGAATATATACATTTTTTATGTTATTATAAAATTTCCCTTTGAAAATAAAAATTGAGGAAGTTTGTTTTCTCTTAACATTAAACTATTTGATTCTATGATATATTAATTAATTAAATATTATATTATTTAAAAATGATGTTAATTTTAACAGTTTAAACAGTTTAAAACGTAAAAAACATTTTATTCAAAGTATTTACCATCGCTTTCTATACATTTTGACCACCTTTCTGGCATTTTGTGGATACCACGCCAATAGAAGTGTTCGTCTTTTGAAGCAAACCAATCGTACACCCAATTTTCAACTTCTTCGTAGGAATTCGAAGCGCTTCTCAGCCAATGCTTGTCCCATCGATCAAAACAAATGGTAGTTGAAATGTTTTGATTGTATCCTGAACCAGTTTTACTTGGCGTGTAGGCGCATTGTCATGGATTAAAATTATCTTGCCATGTCTTCTGGTCCATCCTGGTGGTTATTCGATCATGGATCAAATTGATCATTTGTTGTCGGTAGCGATCAATATTAACGGTTCACCAGGTTTTAGGAGCTCGTGCTACACCATGCCTTTCTGATCCCACCAAACAAACAGCATTGTCTTCTTGCCGAAACGATTAGACTTTGCAGTCGATGTTGATGGTTGTCCGGGCTTACCCCATGATTTTTTTCCGTTTAGGATTCTTAAAATTAATTCCAGTTTTTCATCGCCATAAAATATCCCAGGTGTTTTTTCCGTTTTCCATCTGTCTTTCGTTCAATTCAAGTGGCAAGTATTTTCCACACTTTTACACCTTTCACATAGACTTTAAACGGTCAGAAATTGTTCGTTTGTGAAACATTTAACATTTCTGTCATTTGTTTTTGATTCAAAGTGTCATCTTCATCTAATATTGCGTCTTCAAACTTTTTTGGTGGGAGTCCACGTTCTTTATTTCTCACATCAATGTCATTATTGTGTTGAAAAATCTTTTACATTTTGGTATACTAATACACTATACAGCATGATCGCGACATGCAACTACAAGCATTTGATGTGATTCTGCAGCACCTTTCTTCAAATGAAAGCAAAAAATTAATGCTCATCAGCAAATCATCATTTTCTCGTACAAAATTCGACATTTTTAACACGATTAAAAAATGTGATGTTGTTTGGACATAGACTTGGGGTATACTAAATACGTTTAACAGATGCGAGGTAGCTGATAGCAACGAAACAAAATAAAATTAAAGTTCATTCACAACAAATGTTCCCCATCGAGACATTTGTTTCCTCCCGATCGCTTTATACCCCTACTCCTGGTATAATGAAAATATACCCATAATGGATAAATTCAATTAATATTAAAACTTTGATTTTATAAATATATTATTTTTACTTATAATAAGAATTTTAATTAAAATCTATATAGAAGAATTAATGTCAATATTATCAAGAGACTCACAAATACTCTATATTATTTTTATGTAATTATGGTTATATTATTCTATTCTATACATATTCAAGATTGAAGTAATGAATTTATAATCAGAACTAACATCACAATATTTAGTATATTATAACAAGTTTATATTGCATTGATGGCACCTTTGCTTTGGATTTTTTTTGTACTTGTATACATAATGGAATTTATAATTTATTTATTCGATATGGTTCATTTATCTATTATTTATATATTATTTGCAGTTGGTTTATTCAGTACATTATTATAATTTTATAATATAAAGAGAAATTCTATATATAGGTAAATATAATTGCATCGATTATTCGGATTCATATATATATAAAATGTTTAAGGAAAAGAAGATGATTAGCAAACAAAAAATATAAGCATAAAACTATTTTTTGAAATATAATAAGTGCAACTGTAACAACGATATTAATAAAAATATAAGAAAATATAAGAATATGTACTTATTCATTTATTTATATATGCCTATAGAATATTTATGTTTTGCGAACATTTAAAAATGGACAAGATTTAACAGAAATTAATTTATCACAGTGTATTAAATACATTTCTAAATTCAAAATTTGTATTGAAATATTATCAGTTTCATTGATGTTTTCTTTTCGATTTCACCATATATATATACTATAATTCCGTGCGTGAAGAAAGTCCAATAGGATTAAATGCTCAAAAGAATTCCATTTTTCAAAAATAAAAAATTAATGTCCAAAATTTTGAATTCAAAACCCATAAAAAAATTGCATTGTAATTGTACACCATTTGACAAGTGTTTTGAAATATCCTATAAAATTTCATTTGAAAAGTCCCCTGACTGACTGAATATGCCCATGGTCAGCTTTCTTCGGGTCGCTGCATATATATATATATATATATATATAATAACATATCAATATTACATATGTATAATGCCTATCAAAACAAGTAATAAAATATATCATTATTCTATAAATCTATATATTTATAAACATATATACATAATAGTAGATCCTAACTATAAAGTTATTGAAAATGAAATAAAGAAAATCACTTGATAATCATTCATCTAATTATAATTGAATTTTAGCTTTATATAGTTGTTACATATTTATGTATATGATGCATAAATTATTATTGAATGTATATATTCTTTGTAAGATGTCAATTGCATTTTAATATGATATATTTATAAGAGATTGACGCAACATTGACAACATTGTAAATATAATATAGTATATTTATTTTTTCTGTTATATTTGTGTAAACATAATTTATAAAATTTCTATTTTATTTTATATATCTATTATATATAATTTATTAATTCAAATATAATATTATACAGTTTTATAGATTTATTAACACAAAAAAAATTCTTTAAACCGATTTTATTTTAAATATTAACTCTATATAGCAAAAATTTACCTATTCGGATAACGTACAACGTTCTGTAAGCAAATTTAGTATCGAAAAGCATGCGTTCTGAATGATCGGAAATGAAACTATAACAAATTCCATTGAATTATTGGTTCATAGACGTACAGTACCCGACTTCTCAAAATTCTTAAGCAACACATCCATACTCACAATCAGTATAGGATTTTCCGGTCAAATGAACCGATCTTCAGACCAAATGAACCCATTTCCAGACCAAATGAACCCTTGTGAAAATATTTTTTTAGGTGTATCTGTTAATGATTTTTTCTATTTATTGTATATATAACTGATATTATACATATACCTTTATGTATAAATGAAAAAATAATTTGGTTAATTACCTATATTAATTGAATTTGAATAATATTTTATTTACATTTTAAACGCCAGGTAGATAAAACAAATTCACTGCATGTTGTATTATTATAATTTTGTTTATTAATATATTTATATATATTAAATAACAAAAAATCTTTGTTTCAGAATCCCGTTAACTACATATTATATTTTATTTATTTAATAATAAGATATATATAATAACACGGGCTAAAAAAGCTAAAAAATTGGGTAAGTAAGTTGCGGGTTCAAAACTACAAAAAGAAGGTACAACTCTATTTCATACCGTCTAAGACTGTGACCTAACCCCGCTTCGTTCGGTTTCAGTCCCTGCTATATAATATTCAATTTAGCATATATAATATTCTATGGGTGCGGAGTACAAATTTGTTTCGTAACGAAATTGGTTATTAAAAATAACATTTATTTTTGATTTTTTGTAGTAGTGATAATAATAGTGATCATAAGGATTTCGATTTCGATAATGATTTCGAAATCAACAGTATAGCAGTTGCATTGCAAAAATTGCAAATTAACTTAAAAAAGGTAAATCATGAATGAACGCTGCTCAATTTAGTCAAAATTCAATTTTCTTTTTGGGTTTATATATTTTTTCTATGTAATACCATACATTATTACAAAAGCTCCTATCCAGGTCGAAAGGCTGAATACGGTTACCACAACAGAATTACGGAAATGCCCTTTATTTTATAAACAAGTACGTCATACTGAGGCCATGTCAAGAAAGGGAACTAGTGCAAACGTTGTTGTACCAACAGTACGCGGAGGAAATGTTTCATTGATTGCGGTCAATACAGTAGAAGGTGTGATGCACACCAAAATACTAGCAAAATTCATACTGCAATTCGGATGGATTTTGCATATTCATACAGGAGCTATTTGAGCAACTGCAATTGTTGAATTTAGAAAGTGTTTGGCTAGTTATAAACAATGCGGCTGTGCATAAAACTAGGCAAGTGAAAGAGTTAATCGGTGAAACACATAAATTGAAATATCTGCCATCGTATTCGCCAATGCTTAACGCAATTGAGCAAGTGTTTTCCAAAGTAAGTATTCCGCCGAATAGGAATTTATATATTTAGTTTTTAGCGTTCAACCAATTTTTTTAGGTAAAAGCTTCATTTAAGCAGATTTTGTCAGCGCCCCACACGCAACCCATAGGAACTTATTTGATATTATAAATGAAGGAGTATCAACAATTACCACAAACGACTGCAACAATTATGTTACGAACATGATGATGAAGTTACCTCAAGCAGTTGCTAGTCAACCGCTTTCATATTAAACATATTTATTTTTTTTATACATATAGATATAATATTATAATATTAATATTAATAATATAGGTATGATATCAGTAATATCAGTTTACCATGAATAAATAAAAACATTATTTTTAAGTCTAAAAGAATATTTTCACGAGGGTTCATTTGGTCTGGAAAAGGATTCATTTGGTCTAGACAACGTTTCATTTGGTTCGGAAATTGGTTCATTTGGTAGGGAAAACGGTATATTTGACCGGGAAATCCTATATCTATTACCTTTTTTCGAACCAACAGATTTGGAAATTCATTTTTTTACAAGTACATCAAGATTATGGAACAGTCTCCCAGAGGAATATTTCCCCTTTCTTATGACTATCAATCATTTAAAATTAAATCTTAGGTGGATGAGTCTTTCGAATAAATAAAAGCATTTTATTCAATCGAAAGACTCATCCACCTAACGTATAACTTGGACAATTGTTTGAAAATTCTGTCGTAATAACGAACAAAATAAAATCGAAATTTGCGAAATACAAAACAAAAACACAAAATGTATATCTGAATAAATGTTGTACAGAATTTTTCAAAATTCATTTCATTGGCCGAAAGAACAAAATTTTAACAAAATATGCTCAATTTTTTTTTAGTCGTCACTAAATTCGGGCTACCTGCCCTTCAACAATATATTTTATAATTATATAACTTTGATTTGGAGATCGACTTGGAAAAAACAATATATTTTATGGGAAAATTGATAATTTTTCATATTTTTATTTCTTGGTATGAACATTTCATAATAAAATTTCTCCACAATACAGCAATAACAAATCAAATCAATTTTTTTTAACAAAAAATAATTAAGAATGATTTTTAACATTTCTTTTTAACCAAATAAAAATCCTCGATATGAGCTGTTTTATTTGAAAACGGTTAAATCCATTTTGACAAAAAATTAGTTAAAGATAAAAATGAATACAATTTACTATATGAACTGTTTACTTATAAAATGTTTCCAAAAAATCGTTTAAAATTAACATTATTTTTATCATTACAAATTTGCGGTGTTAATGAAGTTACAAATATAATTACTTTGAAAATATGGTGTTCACTTTCCTCAAAGACGTAATACTATTTAGTTAAACATTGTACTACATAATTTCTTTAGTACATTTTTTTATGTGTAACAACATTGTAAATGACGTAAACCTATGTATATTTTGTCGGATTTTGGGATTTTCCCCGTTTATTATAGAATAAAGTTCATATGTCAGAAGTCAGATTGACGTGGTGCGAGAGCGCAGGTTGCCTTGAACCGAATGGCTATACTGATAAGGGATAGACATGGCTGAAAGCCCCCAGGAAAGCAAAGCCAAAAAAAAATTACCAGCCTCCAAATTGCCAAATGACTATTACATCATGACTATTTTCAAAAACTTGATCCTAATGAAAAAAGTTAAAATATAGTAACACTAAGAGTATAAATAATTTTTTTGAAATAAAGCCTTTTTATTTTGGTAATTTTGTTATTGTTGAATATGTATTCAACAAAATTTCTAAAAATGTAATTGGTTTGTTTCCATTGCGATTCCATAGCTAAAATTTTGTAAATGTAAGATTTTTACTTTTTGCCGACTTTGAAAGTGGTGTAAGTCCCTTTGAAGTAATTAAAAGTATAAATTTTAATAAATTTAATATTAAAAAAAAAACAAAACTAGTGTAATACCATGTATCCATGTACACCGTACACCATTTTCAAAGAAAACGGCTAATATATATAATATAATCATCAAGTTGGTTGAATAATAAACTCAATTTTTTGTAATAAATTACAAATCAACGAATTTCATAAAAATATTCTTTTAATATAAAAAAACAGAAAAAAATATGGTTATATTAACAAATTTACGGTCAAAATATGTCATCCAAAGTCATTTATATATAATAGACTTAACATTTAGATAAATAAAAACTATATAAATCTTTCAAAAAGCTTTAATATAGAAATTAAAGTAAAATTTCCTTTGAAATGGATTTGTTATATGTAATAAATTCTTTATACATTAGAAAACTAAAAAAAAAAAAATAATAAATAAAAGGATCATCATATTTTTTTATTTAGTATATATTACAAATAAATGAAATAAAGTCAACTGCATACAAAAACATATATACATAAAAATAAATATATTAGAACAAATAAATAAAATACTTCTTTGTTGAAAGTATTTTTTTTTATATTATAAAGTTCATAAAATTTAGATAAAATATCAAAATCATTTATATAAGCGTGAAACTTTCTTCGGTTGTGATGATGATGCGAAACGTACAGTATATAAAATGCCGATACATATGATAATATTTTAAGGAACCATATGTATATGATTATCCTTTATTTTATAGTCCTATTTTTTATACATTTATAAAAAGAGATGATTTCCATCTTTATACACAATATATATATATATATATATATAGGATATATAAGAGATATATAGGATATATAAGAGAGATGGAATAACATAAATGTAAATAATATTCCATTTACTTTTAGATTTTTTTTTATGTTACATTTTTTATTGTGTAATATAAAATAACCCCGAAAAGATTGTTTTTTTCACAATTTATAGGAAAACTACTTATATTTCATATATGCATGGTATAATAAAACATATAAATAGGGTTAAAAGTTTTATTGCCGAAAAAATTGAAACGTGTCAATATATGGAAATATACTTATTTTGTTTTTTTTACAATTTTTATTCGTTTTGATTATGATTTAGTTTCTTTTCGATTTTGTACATTTTACTTTTTGCTTATTCGTTTTAGAGGATTTATTAACATTACGGACATGATGTAGATATTTTGCACATTCAAACAAAAAAATAAATAATTATTATATATTCCATTGATTTTTCAGTATATCGTCACAAAATTTAAATTCGATTTAATTTAAAGATTAGAAATAACTTTAAATTAGTAATTTAATTTTTATAATTGAGTTACTGATAAAATATATGTCTAGTATAGGTATATATTAAACATATATGCACGTAAATTAATGGAAAAAGAAATCGAAATCTAATCTTATTATATATCTTATTGTGTATTTCAATTCATGGTGTTTTGTTTTTTTTTTCTTTAAGATAAAATAAAATAAACCAACGCAACCATATTTGTATATAAACTGCAAGTCATAACAATTTAAAAGTTAAAATTTGTATTTTATTATCATAAAGTTAATGAATAACAAATATAGATAGATATATAACACCTTTTTATATGTTTGAGTGTAATGTTATATGTGTGTAAAAAAATAACACAATGTAATCGCTATAAGGTATCAATATACATAAATAATCACAGCTTCCAAAATAAAAAAAAATTAATTATATTTAAGTCATCTGTAACTAATTAAATTAATGATTTTTTTTTTGATTGGTAAATGTAAAGGTGATGATATTTTCTGATATATCAAAAAGTATAACACAATATAGAGAAATAAAATAAAATGTACTTATTGTACTACAGTCCTGGCTAAAAGTTTAAAAACGATGCATAATTTTTTACATTTTCTGTATTTTAATTGTTTTAATTCGAGTCATTGTTGTTTTTGTCTTTCTTTTGTAATTATTATTATTCATTTTTTAGATTGTTTCATCTGATAAAAGTAAATTTGAATTATTTGGATCCAAAATATGACCGGGTATCAAAAAAATCAGGAGCAGTTTTAATTGAAAAAAATATATTGAAGAACGTTAAATGGGGTGGTGGTAACATCATGGTGTGGGGGTATTTTAGTGCAAATGGGGTTGGGAATTTAATTCAAACGCATGAACGTATGACTGGCGCAATTTATGTAGATAAAATTAAAGAAAATTTTTGAAGCATCTATACCGGAAATGTGTTTAGAAATATACTTGGTTTTTTAACAGAACGATTGTTGACCTAAACCGATAAGCAAAATTGCGAAACATTTTTTCAAATATAATAATATTCGTTTGCTGGAATGTCGAACACAATCACCTTCCGATTGAGAATTTGAGGTCAGAATTAAACAGATGAATCGGGAAATTGATCAGGATCAACAAATACGAACTATTTCGACAGATTATTAACGAATGGATAAATATCGACACAAATTATGTTTAAAAATTAATAGAAATCATTCCAAATCGCTTAAAAGCAGTTATTCATGCCAAAGGAGAAACTACTAACAATAAGTATTAAATTATTATTTTAAATCACTATAATAATTTAAATTCAAAATCCTCTAACCGTTCTTATACTTTATGCCCCTGAAAATACGTACTTCATTTACAATTTGAATTATAATATCGTTTTTTTATTTTTTCAGACTTTGTTTTTAGCATATTGTATTATGCAATTTCCTTATTTAAAAATTATGGTCATATATTTCGTGTGTTTGTGATCGTTCTTAAACTTATCACCAGGACTGTATATATTTAGAATTTGTGTTGTATACTGTTATGTATCAATAGTATATATCTGTTTGTGTAGGTTGCATAGTTGTAGATTGTAGGTATGTAGATAAATGTTAATTTTGACAGTATTTTTGTAATACTTTTCTAATATATCGGTAATAGTTTTTTTTAAGATATAAAACATGAAAACCTCCGTATATATTTGTTGTATTGCTTTTTTATATAGCAAATAAATTCCATCACATAATAATAGTAATAATTAAAACTTTTACATTCTTTAATTCTTTATTTTTTTGATAGTTCATTCTTCATTCATAAATTACGTGTATGTAGTAAAAAATTGTTAAACTACATCAAAATGTAATTGGTTTTTTTATAATTATGAATTTTTTTTTACCTCATTTAGAACCTAGGAAAAATATAATTATTATATATCCACCACTAAGCATCCGTGATATATTCTATTTAATTACATGAGCACTCTTCATGAAATTTACAAATGAATCATATGCAACAGTCGAACGGCAATATTTCAATTAAGTTTTTCAAATAATTCCAGTATTATTTATTATTCTAGATTAATCTGCCTGGGATATAAATTCAATTTTCTTGCTAAGAAACTCTTTCATAATTCATTTTCGACTGGAATATTGCCGTCAAATATGAAAGCGTCTCAATCATCTTACCAGCGAATGCGAATGGTAAGATGATTGAGACGATAGTAAATCGTTAGATTGTACAATTTCTCGATGATAAAGCACTAATTGCTGATTGCCAATTTGATCTTAAACACAAGATATCGACAGGCAATCTGCTATTATTTAACTAATAATATAGGTAATAGAGTATCGCAAATTTTTGTGAAACACTAGTTGCTTTAATAGACATTAATAAGGCTTTTGACAGAGTATGGCATAAGGTACTAATATCCAAAAGTCATTCATTCGAATTAGGAACCGCATTTTGTAAATGGATTGGCACCGTTTTTCGCTAATAAAAATATTAAGGTTGTACTAGATGGAATTAATTCAGATCTTTATCACGTCTATTTCGTGGTAACACGGGATTCTGCTCTATTACCCATCATCTTTTTAATTTTCCTCAATAATCTGAAATCATTAACAGAAACCTATTACACGGTTATGCTCGCGATTGTACATTACATTATCAATATGAACTACATCGCAATCCTTATGCTTAAGTCTCATTATAAGATAAGTTCTTCAATTCACAAAGATTTAGATCCAATATATAATTCCTAGGCCTATTAACTTCTCTAACAAATCAAGATCGAGATTCTCGATTCTCGAACGGAAAATTCATACTCAAGTAAACCTACATTCCTGTTACTCACGGTTTTTGATATGTTGTAGTACTAGAAAAGTAAAAAGACCCATTTTTCATATATATAAAAAAATATCTTCTACATAGTTGAGGGATTAGTCCAAAATTAAAGTTTGTTGAAATTTCAGTGAATTAGATGCATAATTGTGAATTAGAAGCCATTGCGAATTTTCCATTTCGACGCCATCTTGAATTCCACCCCTAAAAGTGATCCATTGCCGATAAAAAATAAATTTTTTTCACCGGAATTTAAATTGGAAAAAGGAAAACTACTAGTCATTGTATAACTTCAAATTATATAATAACATTAAACAAAACATCGCACTATATCCATTGTATATTTTATTTTATATTCATTTTCGTATATAAATAATTCTGGCGACGTCTGGACTATGGATTGTTGAATATGTTGATGGATATTTACATATATATTTTAAAATATAAATGGTTATACATTATATATAACTATATAGAGATAAATGCAGACGTTATGTCACCACCATATTAACAAAAAAGAAAACAAAAGAAAAATCAACAAAATGTAAATCCTTTTTTTTTTACATTCTCATTAGATTATTATTCAAAAAAAATTTCCTTTTTATTAATCAAATATAAAAACTACTAAAAATAAATTTCATATATAAAAGGATTATATTTTTTATTCTATTATATATATTTTACATATAAATAAAATATCCTTCTTGATGTTATTTTAGAATTTTTATTTTACTTATAAAATTGTCTATATACAAAATATTCAATTACCAAAAATACACATAACAATATAGAAAACAATAATTGGATATCACTTTATATAAAAAAAGACATTTTTAGTGCATTTTCCAATTTTAAATTTATGTGTAATTGCGTATTATAATGATAAAGGTCAACTGCGTCCCTATATTTGATATTATATAGTTTTTATTTCTCCTCCATAAGTGTTAATAACGATAATTATTGGTTTGAGGTTTACTATAATATAATATTATAATTATATATTATATATATATATTTAGGACGTGTCCTGATAAAATATGGTAAACATTATACTGTATAAACCCGCATATACTAAAATTCAAATCATTTTAATTTGTTGATTTTCACAAAAAAATATTTATCGTTTCGTTATAGGGACATTCTGTGTCAATTACATTTTCATATATATTATAGATTTATGCATGTGTAAATATATATGTATAGTAACAATATATGCGGTGTTATATATCATAACCGCATTAATGGACCACAATGTTTATACAATATTCAAAAGGATATAATCCCATCAGTTTACAATAAAAAAATGAAATACTCTTAATTTTTTAATTGAAATGTATATAATAAAAAAAAAAAAATAATTCATTTTTCATTCACTTTTGATATATATACACAAAACATACGCTGGAATATAAAGTATTTCTAGATATGAAGAATTATCGGATGTTGATATATTTATATTTATACTTGCTTAATGTGAATTATATTTAGTTTATACATGCAATTATTTAAATATTAAACTTTTCATATCAACAAACATAAATGAATGAATCATCAATATAATATGTACATTGTACATATACATATAATATATTAAATATAAGTAAAACATCTTTTATATAATTAGTACGCAGAGCAACTACCTACATAAATTCAGTCATAGCATACATACCGCATCGAATACAAAGTCAATTAAAAATTTTTAAAGATTGTTATTAAAAGTATACATTAAATGATATACTGAATGAATTGTAAATGGACACATGAGATATGATAAATTAACTCATCTATGCCTTAACAAAAACATATATTTATTTAAAAACAAAAGGGAGATTTCAGTGTTTCAGTTTCAGTTTTCCCACAAAAGTCCCACTAAAAGCGAATTGTTTTTCATCATATTATACAATTGGATTTTTAGTTTTGGGTTAAAGGGTTAATAAGGATAAAAAATTAAGAATTAACCAAGATTTCGTCTCGCCTTTTCTGATTTTAAGCATCATTAAAAATTTTAATAGTCTAATTTGGAAATATACTAAGCAATAACCTTATTTTTTTTGCTCTACAAAAAAAAAATGGCCCGCTAAGAGTTTAGGAAAATCTGACAAGCCTATAGTGTTCAACAACATACTTCTGTTGTTGGTTTAATGATCTGTGGTTTTGCCAAAAAGTGTCTGTAACTATAGTTAACGATTAACCGCATAGGAAAATGTGTAAATATATTTATGAAATTCAGTTTCGAATTTAATAGAAAAATTGGTCTACTATCTTTGCAAAATTCAAGCCCATTACTTTAAAATGTTGTCATAATTTTATCAACACAATATACCTTTATTCAATTAAAAACATTTCATATTATTGCATTCAATCCCATCGCATAATAACAATAATTTATACAAACTAACTTTATATCATGATATATATTTAGGTTTATAATAAATATTCTAATGCCATTTTATTTATTACTTCAATAAATTTATATCTTTATATGTAGGTATCTCTTTTGTATCAAAGAACTTTAAACATATTGATTTTATTTATATTCTATTTTTTATAGTATACTTATATATACGAATATATATTATTAGAATTTGCTTTATATATTAGGTTGTCGAAAAAGTATTGTTAATTTTTATAAATAGATGTCATTATAATTGAATATTTCAAGTAGTACTAATCTGATCAGGTAACACTAACATAGGTTCGAAAGATGACATTTCGTAGATGACAAAAAAAAAATTATATTTGTTTAGTCATTTAAAAGTTGTAGTGCATTAAAGATGAGCGAAATTAGTGAAAAAATTCGATACATTTTACAATTTTATTATGAAAAAGGTGAAAATGCAACGCAGGCACATGAACAAATTTGTGCAGTTTACGGTGAAAGAACTTTATCAAAATTAACAGCCTATAGATGGTTTGCTCGATTTCGTTCCGGTAATTTTGATGTCAAAGATGCCAAAGACACCTCGTTCTGGTCGACCAATCACTGAAAAAGGCGATGAAATCATATCAAAAATTGAAGAAAATCGACACGTAAGCAGTCATGATATCGCTAAAGGACTAAACATCCATCACCAAACAGTTTTAAACCATTTGACAAAGGCTGGATACAAGAAAAAGCTCGATGTTTGGGTACCATATGAATTAACACAAAACAATTTAATAAACCGAATTTCCATTTGCGAAACGCTGTTTAAAAGGAACGAAATCGAGTCATTTTTAAAGCGAATGATTACAGGTGATGAAAAATGGATCACATACGATAATAATGTACGAAAAAGATCGTGGTCCAAGAAGGGTGAAGCTCCTAAAACAGTAGCAAAACCTGGATTAACACCAAGAAAGGTAATGCTGTCTGTTTGGTGGGATTGGAAAGGAATCGTTCATTATGAATTACTAGCACCCGGTCAAACCATTGATTCCTATCTCTATTGTCAACAATTAACAAGATTGGAGCACGAGATTAAAAAAAAACGTCCAGAATTAATCAATCGAAAGGGTGTTGTGTTCCATCATGGCAACGCCAGACCACACACATCTTTGATGACTCGGCAGAAACTGAGAGAGTTTGGCTGGGAAGTTTTAATGCATCCACCATATAGCCCGGACCTTGCACCTTCAGATTATCATTTGTTCCGGTCTCTGCAGAACTCCCTTAATGGTTTAAAATTAAATTCCGCAGAGGACTGCAAAATGCACTTGGATCAGTTTTTTGCCCAGAAAACACAAAAGTTCTACAGTGATGGGATAATGTCTTTACCAGAAAAATGGTAAAGGGTCATCGATCAAAACGGCGCATATTTGGTTTAATAAAGTTCATTTGAAATATATAAAAAAATCGTTTGAATTTTGTAAAAAAAATTAACAATACTTTTTAGATAACCTAATATTATAAAAATATACTTTTATAGAAAAATAACGTGAATGCATTTCAAATGCTATTACATTGAATTATTGTAAATTGCAACGATGATAGGTATACATGCAACCAACATATAACGTCAAATTCTATTGAGCTGGAATATTTCAATTTTATATTTGTAAAATTATACTTATATATGTTATAAGTAATATACGTAAATTAATTTATTGGGCTATAATGTCAGACGTGGGTTTTTTTTCTAAATCGGTTAGTTCTTTGCTTTGCTTTTTACAATTATAATAAACATAATAGTTTTATTTTTTAAATGTAAGTAATTTTATAGAGTTAAGACATTTCTGGTTGACCGAAAAATAATTCTAATTTTGTATTTAGTTGATGATAAATAGCAGAATTGTCCTTCAAATAACATCCATAATATATACGATAATCTCCAAGCTATTAATACAATTTCGAAGTATTCTTTCTAAAAATGAGATGTAAACGATAAATATTCTAAATTTCATTAATGAATATTTATACAAAACTATAAAGAAAAATTCTTTAGAATCGTTTAATAATCTTGACGACATTTTGGAGAAATTTCATAAGGACATCGATAAAAAATAAATAAAATAAATAAATAATAAAAATAAATAATAATAATAATAAATAATAAATAAATAATTTAAAAACAATCTCAATACGAAATTCATAACAAAAATTTAGTATAACTGATAATAGTTGATAACTTCTTAATAATATATTCGCATGATTCATTTCATCATTTCATAAGGATATCGATATGACGGTTCTACAATAACCTTTATTAAAATTTGATAACGAAATGATGCTAATTACATAAAGGGGTGAAGGTTTCAATGTTTCAAAATCTTCACAATAGATGTTTTTATCAATGTTCACAATTAAAATTTCCCCAAAAAAGATTCATGATAAAAATGTTTCATATCAAAATCTGTGAAGAATTTATTAACGAAAACCAGTGCAAATTTCACTTTTAAAATTCAGTGTATTATGATTTTGGAATGCGACCCCATATTATTATATACAAGATAGTTGTTTTCAATATTGACCGTTAACAGTATAGATCATTGATTGAAAATGAATCAATCGAATGAAATGAATTCGATCCTGTATTTTCAATATCATTTATATAGTTTATAAATATATATACCTGTTTATTTACCGCACATATGTATAATTAGAACTTCAATATATCAAACTTTATACCTATATGAAAGTTATACAAAATCTATATATTTTTGCAAACTTTCAATGAAACACATTCAAGGTTTTTCATCAAATTATATGTATTCATTTTATCTATTTGCCTATATTTTATATATTTTCTATATACTATCGATATTTTATTATATATTTTCAATATATTGGCAAATATGCGGTTTTTATATTATATTATTTACATGATATACCCGTTGTAACATGCAAACAAATGGTTGTACTTATTTTTTATAAACATATCCATGAGCGTTATAAATATACATATATGAGAATTTCATGGATTAAACAGCAAAAAAATAAAAATAAAAATCAAATAATAATAAGAAACTAAATAGAATTTTAACACCCTTTCAAAAGCACACTTTCATTTCTCATACACATTTTATTTTTAAATATTTAACTATAAATATATACCTCGTATGAATCGTATTATATTTTTATTGATGGATTTCAATGTGTTTATTATAATTTTATTTTGATTCTTTTTATTTTTTTTTTTGTTACATTAGTATACAATCCTCCACCTGACGTGTTAGAATAAAAGAAAATGATTTTGTTTCTGTCAGAAAATAAAAAAAAAAAAAATATTTGAATTTGACAAGAATTAATTAATTGATTGTGGGATTGATTGTAAAAAAAATTATATTCATAATTAATTTTATTATTGTTGAAAGTGTTTAATAAATATAAAAAAATAAATATGGCAGCATGGAGTGATTGGAAAACAAGAATTAATTCAACAATTCGTACAAATAGTCGTATAAATGCATTACTAAATGATTCAATGAATTTTATGACTTTAATTAAAAAGAAAAATATAAATAAACTAAGAGAAAGTCTAGAACATCAAGAACAACAACAAACGAATGATGGTAATCGCTTCGCGATAAATATGAAAAATATTAATAATTATAACATTAAAAATATAAGTATTGATCAACCGATAACAATCCAAAAAATGTGTTCAGTTAAAATTTACGATATCCTATCCGAAACAATTAACGGTCAATTATTGGAAGATAAATTCTTTCAAACATATAATTCACAAATATCATCAAAATTTTGTCAAATATTAACCAGAGAAATAAATAATAATATAAAAATGTTAAACTATAACAGGTGAGTTTGCCATAATAGATTTTATTAAAAAATTTTTTTAAATTTAAATTATTTTTCTTAATTTGTGCATATATGATGAATAGATTTCGGATTGTTACATTTGTTTCCATTTTGGAAAAATTACAACAGGCAGTTGATTATAAAATGGTATTTTGTGTTGATCCAAAAACGGATAATTTTGCAACGTATACATACGAAGCGGCATCATTTTATATTGTAGCTACCGTTTTTTTAGTGTATAAAAATTAATGGTCATAGTGTATGTAAATAAAAATTGTGAGATTTTTGGTATATAAAGAAAAGTTGGTGGGCTGATGAGAAAACTGTTAATAATGAGAAAACTGTTAATAAGTGAACAAAGGTTTGTGAAAATTAATTGATACTATATTTTTATTATTCGTATTGAAATCCGTTCATGGATGCTTTATATATGCTTTGAGATGTTTTTAATTGGCTATATATCGTAATTTATTAATAACTAAAAAATGTTATCCAAATTAATTTAATGGTATTTTCAATTTGATTTTATTCTATTGGGGTTTTTTTATTTTTATAAAAAAAAACTTCAACTATATGATATTTTTTCTTACAGTATTTTGTATTTGTTTTTTCTTTTAACGGGAAATTCATTGACTGAATGTTTCGTACTCCGTCACTAGGACGTCACATCGACTCAAACCTGTCCCTCAGGATGTGAGTACACCCTCGGTCATACATTAGGAAATGTATGACCGCTTTTACCGTAAGTTTTTGATATCCACTTTCACTAAGAAAGTCTTTTCCCAAATATTGCCTTCTTTTTTTGCAAAGCGCTGGGCATCTTGCGAGTATGTGTTCCATAGTCTTAATATCCTCATTGCAGAATCTTTTTTGAGATAGTATTTACACTGCGCATGTCCCGTGATAGCCCCGCAGACAGTGATGGCAACAATACAGTAATTACTGTTTTATACAGTAATTTTGACCTCCGTACAGTATAGACCATTTTCCAAAAAAAATAATGACAGAAAACCTAACCTATTTTTCAATCCGTGGGCCAAACATTGGATTTTTTTTGTTATTAAATACATATTTCTTTACAAAAATTAAAATTTTTTTGTTAAATTGTGTTTTTTAATGTTTAATTATTAATAAATAATAGTAAAGTAATTGTGATTATGATTATTTGAAAAGGGATTTAGATACATACCAGGTAAATATGCAAGTATATTATATAATTACATATAAATGGTTACAAAAAACATAAATGGTTTCCTAATATCTCTGATATTGTTGTTTTTCTTGAAAATTTTTCTTGAACATTACACATCAAGTGAATTTAAGGCATTTAAATTATTGGAAGCATACCGATTCTATGATGGTGGATGGGTAAAATATTTGGGTGATAGATATACATTCAATGTATATTGTTTTGGGAAAAGTAATTTTTAGAAATACATGATAGAGTAATCATGAAATTGAAGTGCTCATTTAATAAATATAGTATATGTCTTAATAATACACAGGTCTGCATTCCCAATCGCTGAATTTTTAACCATTGCAAGCTTGCATTCATTTGCCACCATCCCTATCTTCTCCTATTGAACAATTAACAATACAACACTTAACCGGCATTTTTATCACTATTATTATTTTTATACGTTTAATATAAGATAATTAATATTTAAAGTATAAAAATATATTTTTTTATCAATTAAAATTCATTATCAAAAGAATTCTGAAAATAAGTAATTAATTGTTTTGTAAAATATTTGAAACAATCAAAACTATTTACATATAAAAATAAAGCATTTATTTATTTGTTTGGCCCACGGATTGAAATTTTTATTTTTATTTTTAATTTTGACAGATAAGTAAAATGCTCTATACAGTCAGTGATCAATAAAATTCACAAAAATACAGTAATTTCAAAATGTTTTAAAAATAGAACATTTAATGCACCTATAAACGTATCCATTCTCGCTTGTTCTGTCAAAAATATTAATTTGTTTATATTATTTGAATTTTACGAAATATATACAAAAAAAACGTCCGGTATAGGTATTATAATAAAGTGGAATTTATATTATATGCATTATTATTACCGTACAATCATTATTTTCAATGCAATAATTTTGTATTATTCCGAATACACCTGCCTTTAAGAGATTCGAATACTAAATGGTTCGAAAATGAGGTATAATTTTAAAATACAGTAATTCATTTGAAAATACAGTAATTTTTTATGTTCAATACAGTAATTATTTACTATTTTGTTGGCATCCCTGCCCGCAGATAACCTTAAGTAATGTTTTCTCGGTTCTGAACTTACTCAGATCTCTTTACATTTACTCAATTTTTCTCAAAATTAATTACAAAATTATACAATACATTTATTATTCATTATGATTTACAATATCCTTAATTTGGCGAATTATTCTTTACAACTTTACCTCATATTGACTAAAAATATTTGATTAATATACATGATTAATTTTTTTTTGTATAATTACGACAATTTCTCAGTATGATTAATAGGAAAATTAATCGAAAAAATAGACAAATATTCAATAGGTATTTTATCCTTCAAATCAGATAATATATTTGTTATAAAAACTTCTTTTATTGAAATAAAATAAAGACCTACATTTTAATTTTTTTACACGTCGAATAGACATTGATAGTTTTTTAAGATTCAGGTAAAAAAATTTACAATAAAAATAAAAAATCATTTAAAAAATATTAAATGTTTTATTTTTTTTATGTTGTCAATAGTGATTATATCAATCAATTGTAAAAAAAAATTTTAGTATAAAAAAAATATAGTAAAATTTTAATACACTACATTAAACAATTTGTAATATAATACTTTTATCAATAACAAACAACTACGCGCGTACACAAAATATATATTAAAAATCAAATTCTAAATGCGTGATCAAAGTGATTAATCTGAACAAACCGCAACGGATTAACGATATTTATTTATTTATTATTTTGCTTGTTTATAATATGTATAAGATATAAATATTGGAAAATCATTTAATAATTATAATTAAAGTACATATATGTTTATTTATTTAAGTGTTTTTAAAATAAAGAATATGATAATTCGATAGCGATTTTACATTGTTATTTATATATAACTATAACAATGTATGTAAACATTCATTTTTGAATGGAACTAATAATTTGAAGGGAACAAATTTTTAATGAAAATCAAATATAAATTGAAAACAATAATATAGTTATTGTAACTAAAAGAGCGGATAACCGTATTGGGTTTTAAGAAGATTGCTTAACGCTGAAAACTTAACACCAACACAATTAATTATCAATCATTAAAATTAAGTTTCATAATTTCACAAAAATATCGGCATATTATTAAAGTTTGACTACCGAAAATCACTTAAATGTGTTAAATAGTTTCATCGCCTGATTACGGGATTTCGTAAGGGACTTAAATAGAATTTCGAGCTTTTACGGGCGCTAAACAGATTATGACGTAGTAACAAACAAAAAAACAAAAATTGTGTACTTTTTGATTTTGTGTTAAATTTTATAATTTTAAATTGTGAACTTTTAACTAGAGAATTTCAATTATAGACAAATTCCTGATTTCTTTTTGGCAGTAATATAGTAAGGGTAGTAGCCGTTTAGCAGGCACGAGACATGAAATGAATTGATATCTGCTAATAATATCTTAGTTAATCAAACGCACAAAAATATAATTAAAAAAAAATATTATAATGGTCAATTCAAAAAATTCAATTTAGTGGGGTGTAAACATTTTCAATTTTTTTTGAAGCAAACATTGTATAAAAGGATAAATTCCTTAAAAATTGGTTTTGTAAATGGTTTATGTGATGTGAAAGTTATATTTATAGTGATGGAAACAATTTTTACATAGGTAATCGTGCTATAAATTAGGAATATGAATTACTAAATGAAATGTACAATATTTCTTGAAGAGTGATTTAACCAATATATATTGTGTATTAAATACAGTTTAAATTTTATATTTTTGTATTATTACTTTGATTATTATAATATTTTTTTAAAGTTATGTATGTTTTATATAGAAGAAAAAAAGTCGTCCGATTTGGTCGTTTGTTGTTATATTAAAAATATATACATATATACAAAAGACGGCATATATTCAGGTATATACATATATATATATATATATATATATAGTGACATATACTGATGTTATAAAAATCACAAATAAATAAATTAAAATAAAAAAATAAATTATATACGTATTATAAAAGAAACATTTTGTTGATTTTGATGTGAATGACAAAACTTGCGAAGAACAAAAGAAGATGATGACGACGGCGACAATGGCGCAATTTTTATATTTATATCATCACAAAAAAATAAAGTATAGATTTTTACTATATTATAATACATATAATAATATAAGACAATGTATTATAACAAGAGATACACATTTTATCATTTTATGTAATGCAAAATCAAAAGAATTTAATGAAAATAGCATCATCATCATCATATGCGGAATGGATGCTGTGTATATATAAATATATAAATGCTTTGATATTTATAATAATACGATCCGGTTATGGTCAAGTTTTTCTTATTTCACTATTTTTTTTTTAATATTATTATTATTTTATTTTTGATCAAATATGCATCAAGTTTAAATAAAAATAAATAAATATATTTTATTTTGTATTTTGATTGTTTTATTCTTTTTTTGCGTTTTTATTATGTTGATCGTTTCACTTATTTTATTACATGTATATAAAGATTTTTCTTTAATATATATAAATGGTTTTTAGAAGAAAAAAAAATAAATAAATATTTCTATATAAACATAAAATACTCAACATTATTTCTGTTATTCAATTCATTTGTTATATATATATATCTTATGAATTTTCAAGTTTTTTCTTATGAATTTATTATATTCGGTTTCTTTTTCTATCGTTTTTTTCAATTGCTAATAATGGGTAATTTTTAATGGGTTTGTATGTTATTGGCAAAAAGGAATTTTATATTAATCGTTCTAATATTTAACTATATTAAAAAACATATTTATAAAAAAACTATTTTGATGGTCAACAAAAAGAGTGACATATAAATATTCTGAATATATTATTGATTACCGTTTTTAGGTTTAATGGTAGATGACTGTTTTTTTTGTATGTTGATCTATTGAAATCAATTAGGAATTTATATTCTCGTAACGAATTTAATACTTTTTGTTTACTTATACTGATATAGCAAATCTTAATAATTATTAATTTTGAATTATTAATGATTCAAAGCTGAATTTTTACCAATTTTCATAGAATTTTTGGTAAAAATATACATAGTTAAATGGCATTGAAATTATCTATAGTAAATATACGGATAAAATCAACTGCACATGAAATTAAAGTAACATGGTGTATTGCGTATAGTATATATTATATCGGTTTGATTATAATTTCCTAAAAGATTCAAAAACTTATGAAAATGCATTTGAATTTATCACAATTCTGAATCCACGGGAAGTTAAGTAGAAGTTAAGTTTCATTCAGAAGCTAAAAAATACCCTAAAACAGTTTTCATATGTCTTGGCAGTCACGACCTAGAAAATGTTTTTAAATGTTGAGTATTTTATCAACTACACCAGGATGAGAACATAAAAGGTTCTCAACCTTTTATAGCCAGTAGCCCTCTTTACGAATGCGATGGGCCCCTGATAATGTATCGTACGGACGAAAAAGAAATTTTCATCCGAAAAATATGCACACCAAAAAATATTTTAATTATAATATCACAATGTATTTCTTATGGAAAAATAAATTTAGCATACTTTTCATTATGGGCAATCATTAGCTTAATATGTAAAAATACATAACAAATGCTAATGCGTTTGAAAAATATTTAAATTCGTATGCATTTTTTATTTTAAAGATATTACAAAATTTGATACATAAAACATTTAAAATTAAAATAATAAATTATTTAAGTTTATAAATATTTTTAATATGGCCCCTTTGATAATCATATGCCGCCCCATTTGTAATATATTCTTCGATGACTCCTTCAAATTTCCTGTGATTCCCTAAGGGTCCCAGACCTCCCGTTGAGAACACATGAACTACAAAACCGCAACATAGAGCCGGTGTATGTTACCAAATTATGCAGTACTGAACTATATAGATTGGTACTGCATGTATGGAAACCTAAATGTTGTATTCTAAATTGGTTATGAAACAAATTAGAACATCATTTGGTACCGAACTAATAGGTTTGGTAAACAGTAAATTTTATTTCAATTATTGAAAAAAAATGTACATTTTTGTAATAGGCGTATGAATTGAAATAAAAAATATTATTTGGCAAATTGTTAATATAATATTGATATTTATTATAAATGCTTTTGTAATTAAAATCATTAAATTTATAATCTCAAATATTATATTTATTATTATTTTTTTTATTTTACTGTATATTGAATTTGTAAAATGCTCACGTTGAATTGTCAACCTGTGAACCAGAGAAAATTTCTTACTCTTGCGACAATTACTATACGGCCATTACTCATCCAACCAAGGGCGATCCGTAATCTGATATTTCATGAAAATTGGAAAATCACCTGATTGTTTGAAAGATATAGCCGATTTTATTAAAATCGTATCTAAAATTTCGTCTCACTTTGGTTTTAAATTAGGTCAAAAATGGGACAACATTTTATGTACACTTGTATGTTATGTACACGGAAAATCGGCTGTATCATTTTAACCATTATAGAGCGATTTAAAATTTTCGTTTTATGAATTATCAGAAATTGATTGAATTTTCAAATAATGCAAAGAAAATGAAAATTGGAGAAAAACTATGGCTGTAATTCCGGAAAATTTAGTAGGTTGTATCCCTAGATTTTTTCCCATATCACCTCGAATTGAAAATATTGTGAAATTTTTTCACGGATCGCCCTTGAGTCCAACCTTTAGACCACTCATATTTGTATTATTTTTCCTTCTCGAAAATAATATTTTGACAGCTAATATTACGGTTGGTTAAACGATAATAAAAACGTGTACTACATACTTTGTACTACGTACTACATATCATAAAACGGTTCATATTCACAATTATCTTTATGAAGTTAAATTTGTTTAAAAGTATGGATTATAGAATTTATTTTCTCTATTTTTGTACGTACTACGCGTTTGGAGAAAATTAAAATAAATTTTATCACAACTCTCAAAATTGTCGCTATATATATATATTTATTTTATTGAAATGATGTTAATCTCAAAGACAATTAATTTAGAATCGATACAATCGATATATAATATATTATAAATTATTAAATATAAACAAAACATGTATATGAACGAAATAAATAAAAAGTTATTAATTTTAATAATTATTTATCACTTCTAAAACTCACACAAAACATAACATTTAAAAGTGTCAAATGCTATGAATATTATACTAACTATTTATTTTACTTCTTAAGCGATATACTTCATACGACGAACTAACAATAAAAATAAACAAAAAAAGTGTTTTTAATTCGAATGAAAATTATCATAATTTATTCAATAATTTACATAAACGGATTTTTGTTTTGTTTATTCTTTTTTTTTTTAGTTCTCATTCATATAATAATAATCTGACATTATTTTGTTCATAAAAAAAAACTATTACAAATATTAAAACAAATAATAAACAAAAAAAATACTATATATACTGCAAAAGAATGGTCAACAAAAAAGATATTTGGTATACATATCAGTGTTTGTATATAGACATACTAAAATATAAAACAAAAATATGAATTAATTATTTGGTTCGATTATTTTTTCAATTTGGTCAATTCAACATTTATTATATATACTTATATAGAATTTAATTATTTATTCTTTATATTTTTTAGTTAACTTTGTATTATACGAAAAACAAAAACGACACGACATCTGCTACAAAAATGAAAATAATTAATTTTTTTATTTGTTCTTTTTTCGGATATAAGTAACTAAAAAATAAACAACAAAAATATTATAAATGTCTATTCATTATTAGTTTATTAAATTTTAAAAAGTTGTGTGAAATGAAGCGTTAAATATTTTAAGTCACATTTTTGTGAATTTTTATGACAATAAAAATAAAATACTCTATGCTGAAAATTTATAAGGTAAATTCTATAATAGAAAAAATTCTCGGATACAAAAGTTTTCGCATTCTTCATGAAACATCCGTATAAAAAATGTAAAGTAAATTGATTATAGATAGAAACGTATTTGGATAAAAACATGACTGTTTATATTGCATATATTAAAGATATAATGCATATATTTATATCATTAATGATTTTTCGACCGTTCTTCTTGTATTACTTTTTAAATTAATATCGGCTATCGATCATGATAATGTTTTAAATGATTGCAAAATCAATACAATATACATTATCTTAAGAGTTGATTGCAAAATTATTTAAAAAATTTTCATGGCCGACGCGGAGGAAAATTCACCTCCTCGGGAGGAATTATAGTTGTTTGTGAATCGTTACTGACGGAATAATGCATAAACCTTATTTTTGACACTACCCTAATCTAATCTATTCGAATTCTTAAACTGAAGCATACACTCATTCGCATTGATTGGGATTTGGCTGTTGTGTTATGATTGTATTTTCTCCTTGGAGTCAAGACGGTTGTGTTAACGTCCTTTGGCGGTAATAAAAATATTTGTATGAATCAAAATTACCTTAAAATTACTGAAACCATTTTTACACTAAATTTGGTTGCTGGTGCATAAAATATGTTTTGTGTTTTCGGTTATTTTCGAATCTAAATTTTAACATAGAGCTGCATATTTTCCCTTGCGGTTGCTCGTACGGCTCATTACCGACACCATAAAAGCCACAAATTAAGAAACTATTAACAGAAGGTTGTTCTTGGACGCTAAACCCGATTGTCAGTTGTAATGCGATAATTTTTTTCTTTTATATTATTATATACTCATACAATTTAACTTAAAACAGATATAAAAATATCGCATTCATTCTGAAAAAAAAAAAAAAAAAACAAAAAATTCTCTTTTTATATTAAAAAATTATGAATGCATTTTATCAAAAATAAAAAACAACTTCTTTACATTCCAATTCCATTTTTGCATATATTTTAATATGATATATAGAATATAATTTGCATTTTTAATATTAACATAAATAATGTATTCCTTTATCAAAATCTTTATAATAATATATTATATAGGAACAAACAGAACAAAAACAGGTGTATATATAAATATAAATGTGTGTTGTATATGTCTTCAATGTGCTGTTGTTTCACCATCAAGAATAAATACACTTTTATAAACTAACTAACTATATATTTATAATATAACCTTCGTATCCCTGTACAAAATATATATGTCTAAAAAAATAGCACAAAACAAAAAAAACTGTATAACGTGTGGGCATTTCAACATTTATTTTCGATTTTATGTATACAAACAATACAAATAAATGAACTTAAAAATATTACAATTAAGCATAACTATACTCAATTAGTATGTGAGTTATTTATTTTGTTTTGCAAAATCAGAAATTTTCTTTCAGATTTCTTTTTTTTATTATTTCTCGTTTATTGTCTCCAAGAATTCTATAGTTATATGTACTAGCAATTAGATTTTGGATTTGCGGGTACTAAATAAATGTAAAAAATTACATTTCCGAAAAGTTTTTCTGATTCCTTTAAATTCACAATTTCCCCTTACAAATGCAATGATTTATTAGAGGTATTATTGCTGTCTTTACCCATAGAATTTTTGTATTTCTATACAAAATATATGGGTTTTCAACACACATAAGATATATTAATAATAAATAAATTTTCACTTATAACCAACAATTGTTTCTGAATTTGTTGCTTTTAAGGGTTCGGTAATTAGCCGCATAGGAAAACGTACAAATCTATGTGACAAAATTCGGAGTCGTGATTATCTGAATATCGTATGTCTTTAGTAGTATTCGAACCTACGAGTTACGACCCCAAAATTTGGTACGAATGTTAGTTTAGAATATATAGGCTCTTTTATTTTAAAATGATTTGAGATGTACTAGAAATAAAAAAACCTAATATGTGCAAGTAGGTTTCGAAGCGGAGCGATCGAATGGATAGTATTTTTCGAGTAAAACTTTTCGTTCTTAGAGAAAAAACTTTTTTTCAAACTTTAACCTGACTTATTAGGCACGCGCAAAGTAATACACGCTATAACTAAGTAATAAATAAAAATGAAAGTAATAAAATTTCATTCTGATGGCAACAACCTCGCAATTTTTTACACTATACTATAATGACGGTTCATTGAAATGTTGAATCTTTATGTTTTTTGTGAAAATTAGAAAAAATTTTCTTATTCAATCGCTTCCATCGAATGTACAACTCAATGGGTGATTTTGGTAATTAAGTTGAATTTATTTATAGTGTGGACAAATCATTTTATATTGAAATATTGTAAACAATTGATTGGTTATATTTTTAACCTCCCCTCTGCTGATGGTCACACGTGCTACCTTTCAGTGATATAGGCGTTTTTTTTTAATTTTATAAATAAAGTGCAGTTGAAAATTTCACAAAACAGCAGCAGTATCGTATATATCGTATCTTATATAAATTTAAATTTAATATTTATATTATTGTGGAAATGAAACCAAATTGACTGAATGTTCTTGTATAGGAAATGTATTATATATAGAAAATAAAAATTATTATACATTTATATATAAAGTAGAGAGTATGTAATACATGCGATGTATCTTATAGATATTTTTTTTACTGTAGGTAATCTGCTTTACATTTAAAATACTCGTATATAACATATTCCGCTACTTTGCGTTCTCAAAGTTATATGATTATATATTAGATGAGGAGGATGGATTTTTTTAGTTTTATTATTATTGTATTTTATAATAATTTACACATTATCATAACTTGTATGTATATATATATATATATATATAGACTATGTATATATTTTACTTTGTTTTTAAAATTAAACGCTGTTTTGTTTTTGTATATATATATATTGAATTATATTTATATATTCCAAGTTTTTGTTTCCTTTTGCAAAAATACACACACAATCTGGATGATATATTATAGTTGTCAAAAGTTTTTTTGTTTGTTTTGTTCTTCTTACCATTTGTATAAATGGTCTCATATAAATAATATGGTATAGTTAAACAACATACATCTTTATATATAAGTAAGTATATATAATACGATAATACATACATTTATATGTGCATTTGCAGGTAAATTGAATTGATGTGTTTGTTTTTATTTAATTGAACATATTAACACTATATATAATACTAACTAGAGGTGTATGCCAAGAAAAGGCGATATTCGCTTAAACCTTAAACTGCACATATAATACTATATATAAAAATAACCGCATGGGGATATATTAATTGAATATTATATTAAATATTTCATCGAATTTAAAATAAAATAATATATTAAAAAAAATTAAATGTTATCAATTGTAATAATATAAGAACAAACAAACACCGGTTGCGATTATATATTATATTGAATATGGGATATTTTACATACTTAAAATATTAATAAAACTTTAAATTTGCTATTATTAAAATTAATAATATAAAAATATTAAAATTAAATTCCAAATTTGTATATAGTCATCATCCAGCAGTCTAGACTATATCTAGACCCAATCTATATATATTTATGAGGCTATATGAATTAATATGAATTACATAGACCAAAAATGTTATAAATGTTATTATATACAAAAATTGATCATAATTATTATGCCATATATATGATATGTATATAATACAGATAAAATCTTCAGACAAAAATCTTCAATAATATATAGGAAACTTTTGAATATATATACTATATACAGATTCAGATATTTCTATATAATACTATATTAAATTAATTATATCGCAGATATATCGATGAAGTCATCGCAATTACACATATATTAATATTAATTTATTAAACGTACAAAAAATTTTTGAACAAAAACAAACAGAAATATTTAACAAAACAAAAAAAAAGTCGACCGATGTTTCTTTCTTTTATTGTTATATTCATATATATGTATATAATTTTTTTTATTCTTTCGCGTTTTACCACTTGATAAAAATACTTTGATATCTATATTTCAAAATGTTGTTACAAATACAAAAAAAAAAATTATATAAAACAACATAAAATCCTGTTTTATTTTCTATTCTATATAGATTCTAATTCAACTAAAATATGTAGTATTAATATAAATGACCATTAATAGAATAAATATATAAATTTATAAATCTCATATATTGAGCTCTATATATACATATATTGTGTATGGTATATAAAAATATATAAAAATGTGTTCATATTTTTTCTTATTCTATTTGTAATTACAAGATTAAAAAAAAAACATCAAATTAATCAATAAATAATTATTTTCAATTGGTTTTTTTTTCATTTCAATTGGTTTTTACCGTACAAAATACGAATCTAATATAAAATCTTTTCTATATATAGGTAACTTTCATTCCATATATACAGTGTCGGTGGTATGAATTGCACGAAGAATATATTTAAAAAAATGAATATATACATCTCGTATCTTATGAATCAAAATTGCATTTATCTGCAATCAATGCCAAACGAATTAATGGGGCATAACGTTTGGCTTTCCGTTTGCAATATTTGGATTTGGGAACCCCAGAGTTGGTGGAGAGGGTTTAAAGGGGACTGGTTTTATAAGGAATTTGGGGACCAATGTTTTATTCCTTACGATTTACATATACTAAACTATACCATATCACAAAAATTAATATATAACATTTTAATCATAACCAAACGGAATTATACATTTTTTTTTCATTTCAAAATCAAGCAATTCATACCACGGACTCTGTGTATACATATATTAGATATTATTGATGTTATATAGAGTGAGATCAAAATAATATTTATAGTATTATATTTATATATAGGATTTCCCGGCCAAATGAAACCTTTTCGCAACCAAATGAACACATTTCCAGACCAAATGAAACCTTTTCCGAACCAAATGAAACTTTGTCCACACCAAATGAACCGTTTTTCCAGATCAAATGAACACTTTTCCCAACCAAATGAATCCTTTTCCCAATGGGTTCATTTGGTTGGGAAATGGTTTCATTTGGCCGAGAAATCCTATATAATACAAAAGGTACCAATTTATAAAAAAAAATGTATATTACTATACAGTATATACTGGTTGCTTGGGGGATGACGGAAAGAGTTAAAGCATTCTAGGGTATGCGATTCTCATTTCGTCATTCTCAAGTGTTAGTTACACCTCCACGTGGTGGCAACCGGGCAATGCATCCTAGAACGCAGCCAAGTAACTAATGCGAAAACAACCGTAATGGAAGTACAACGAAAAGGTTTGAGTACCCCAGGTGGTAACCGGGCTATGCCTGGGAATCCACCCTCTACGGAGGCATGCCCTATAGATTCTGGGGAGGGCAATCTATTACGGAATTTCGGGGAGATGCGGGTGCGTGACACGGAGCCACCAACCATACCGGCCATGGGTTCGCGAAAGCGAGCTCAGCGGCCTCGTGGGCGGGCGGAGCTGCGGGACATTACGCAGCCACCAACCAAATCGGCCGAAGGTACGCGAAAGCGGACCAGAACGCAGAGGAGGAAGGAGGCTCAGCGTAAGAAGCGGCTCGGACCTGTCAGTGATGACGGGAACGAGCTGGCTGAAGTGACAACTTCAGCAAACTCCACACCGGAGGCTGTACAGGAGAAGAGGTGCAAGGTGAGCACACCTAGCGGGTCTTCGAATCAGAAGACACGCGGGTTGGGCTTGCCTGGCGACTCTTCAAATGGTGCAGCCAAAGGGAAGGAGGGGGGGTTTCGGAAACATGATGCAGGGCCATCAAGGCACAGCAAAGTTGATGCAGGGCCTTCAAGGCACAGCAAAGACGATGCAGGGCCTTCAAGGCACAGCAAAGTCAATCCGAAATCGCTCAAAGGGGACCATGGCCATAGGAGGAAGCGTCCAGTTACCTTTGCGGGGGTAACTGGAAGCGATCTTCATTTGGGCGTCACTGGTGTCAACGGCGGGGGTGTCATGGATGAGGCCAGGTTGGTTGCCTTCAGGGTAGCCCTCCTGGAAGCACTTGATGCCCTGCCGGCGGACGCCGGAGACATTGGTGTGACCGACGTACACTTGGATGAAGGGATCATTGCAGTTAAATGCGTGAACCACAAATCCAAGGCATGGCTCTGTGAAGTTGTTGGGAAGATGAACCTCTTGGGGGGAATCAACTTAACAATAGATCGGCTTACAACCGTGAAGGATGTAAGAAAAATGGTGTTACGGATCCCAGGGCAACCGGGAGCAGTGAGACCATTTTTGCCAGACTCCGACGTCAGAATGCCTGCGTGAGTGACACTTCTAAATGGAGGGTCGCTTACTCGGGCAGGTATGACGACGGAAAGAAAGGTGGTGTCATCCTGACCGTTTGGTGTCCGAGGGTGGAGGCGGAGGCAATACAGAACGCAGGGAGGTTGCTCAACTGCGGACTGGATTTTGCCTATGCCAAAATCACGGACGGCAAACCTAAGGGCAGCACTTCGGTACGGGGAAACTGTGGATGATGGAACAGCTATGGCTGGGACATCAGAAGCAGGGAGGCGGGAGGTGGGCCCATACCGAAAAATAAAAATATGCCAATTGAACCTCCACCACAGCAAGGCGGCATCAGCAATGATGTCTAGGTGTATGGTGGAGGAGGGGTTGGATATAACAATGATCCAGGAGCCCTGGGTTTTCAGGGGGAAAATAAGGGGTCTACCTGGAAGCATTGGTACACTGTACTGCAATGGTGCAGGAAAAAGCAGGTCGTGCATTATGGTAAAGCATGGAATTGCAGCAGTAATGCTGCCTCATCTAACACTTCGTTCAATAATGTGTGTGCCTGACACATAGATGGCGTCCTTAGAACTAAATCAATATTTTTTTTCGCATTTGGCAACCTTTTTAGGCTTACTGTCAACATCATATGTTAATCAGATCATTTGTTTACAAGTTACAGTGCTATAAGTGACGCTATTTTTGTGTTTTAAAAAAAAATGAATTCAAAGCAATTCCGTGTGCTGATTTATCATTGTTTTTTAATGAAAAAAAATACTGTTCAATGCCAGGAATGGCTTGAAAAACATTACTCGGACTCTGCTCCATCAAAAAGAAGCATTTGTTATTGGTA
This sequence comes from Dilophus febrilis, assembly GCA_958336335.1. Lineage (NCBI taxonomy): Eukaryota > Metazoa > Arthropoda > Insecta > Diptera > Bibionidae > Dilophus > Dilophus febrilis. The sequence continues at coordinate 39,542,650 of OY284469.1, forward strand.
TGCCGAATTCAAACGTGGTCGTACAGACACCGATGACATTCCATCTACTGGAAGGCCAAATGACGCTGTTATTCCGGAAAACGTTGAAAAAACACTGAAAATCATTATGTCCAACCGTAAAGTGAAAGTGAGGGAGATTGCTGACATTCTGAAGATATCAGCAGGCAGTGTACAAACCATAATACACGAACATTTGGGTATGAAAAAGGTGTGTTCCAAATGGGTGCCGCGTTTGCTCACACCGGAGCAAAAACAACAACGAACCGATGATTCAAAGAGCTGTTTGGACATGTTTACGCGCAATAAGTCGGAGTTTTTGCGACGGTACATCACAATGGATGAAACATGGATCCACCATTTCACTCCAGAGTCAAATCGGCAGTCTGCTGAGTGGCATGCAGCCGGCGAAAGCCGCCCAAAGCGACCAAAGACGCAGCAGTTGGCTGGCAAGGTTATGGCGTCTGTATTTTGGGATGCGCATGGAATAATATTCATCGACTATCTCCAGAAGGGGCAGACCATCAACAGCGACTATTATATAGCGTTATTGGAGCGTTTGAAAGTCGAAATCGCAAAGAAACGGCCTCATATGGCGAAGAAAAAAGTGTTGTTCCACCAAGACAATGCACCGTGTCACAAATCAATGAAAACGATGGCAAAATTGAACGAATTGGGCTTTGAATTGCTTCCCCATCCACCGTATTCTCCAGATTTAGCCCCCAGCGACTACTGGCTCTTCGCAGACCTCAAAAGGATGCTCCGTGGTAAGAGATTTGGCTCAAATGATGAAGTAATCGCCGAAACTAACGCCTATTTTGAAGGCAAAGAAAAATCGTTTTACAAAGGCGGTATCGAAAGATTGGAAAAGCGTTGGAATGATTGTATCTCCCTAAAAGGGGACTATCTTGATGAATAAAAACGAATTTTGGCAAAAAAATGTGTTTTAATTAATTAGTCACACACATTATTGAACGAAGAGTAATGTACGCCGGACCTCGTGGTGGTGCGTGTGGGTGTGGGGGCGGGCGCGTTTGTGATCGCCTCTGCATACATGCCGTACGACTCTCTTGAGCCACCTCCCGGAAGGGCAGTGGAGGAACTTGTAGGGTACTGCGGGGTAAATAACGTGGGCCTGATAATAGGATGTGACGCCAACGCACACAATGTGGTGTGGGGGAGCACAGATGACAATCGCAGAGGAGAGCAGTTGCTCGAATTTGTGATTGGAAACCACCTTGGCATAATGAATCGGGGTACAGAGCCTACTTTCGTAGTGAGTGGCAGGAAGGAGGTCCTGGACATAACGCTTTGTAATGCCATGATGTTGGGAAGACAATCGAAATGGAGGGTGATGGATCGGGCGACCATGTCTGATCACAGAGCTATCTATTTCGAATTGGACTATGGCCTGAGGCAAGGGGTGCCAACAAGGACCACCAGAAACCCTAGAGACACCGATGTGTTGGTTTACCAGCGGGTGTTAAAGGGGGATCTGGGGGATCTGGAGGGACTGGGGCGCTCGGGGCCGAAAACGGCAAGGAGTGTTGAATCGCGGCTAACTGTCAGCGGGCTGTGAAAAAGGCATTCCACAGTGCATGTCCTCTCACTCTGGTTGAAGAAAGGGACCCAACACCTTGGTGGAATGGGAAACTGGAAAAGCTAAAGGGAGAGGTCAGAAAAACCTTTAATCGGGCTATGAGGTGTGGGACGGAGCAGTCATGGCAAGATTACAGGGAAAAGAAACGAGACATGAAAAAAGCTCTGCGTAGTCAGAAAAGGCAATCGTGGAGGGATTTCTGCTCGGAAATGGGGAGCATCTCTGAGGTCAGTAGGCTGCAGAAGATGGTCACCAAGGACTCGGTCTCTAGAGTTGAACTGATCCGCAATGGGTCGGGTAAAATGTCGGAGACAATAGAGGAAAGCAGCAGGACCCTAATGGAGATACACTTTCCGGGAAGCCAGGCGTCGAATCAACCGTGGCCGGTTGAAAGGAGGAGGGCCACGAGAAGGAGGAGACGTGCGGCTGAAGGGATTGTGACATTGGAGGGAGTAGAACGTTCCATTGGGAGGTTCGAGCCCTTCAAATCTCCGGGGCCTGATGGAATATTTCCCGCCCTGCTACAATGGGGTAAAGAGGTCTTAGTTCCGAGACTGAGGGAAATATATGTCACCTGTCTCGCGATGGGGTATATTCCGGTAACTTGGCGGGAAACCAAGGTGGTATTTTTGCCCAAGCCTGGAAGGGGGGACTACACTGAGGCGAAGTCTTTCAGACCGATCAGTTTGTCATCCTTCCTATTGAAAGCAATGGAGGGGGTGATAGCGGATCATCTGGAAAGAACGACGTTGAGGATGTATCCCCTACATAGTAACCAGCATGCATATCAGACTGGGAAGTCAACCGAGACAGCACTACATCAGTTGGTTCCGCGAGTCGCGGAACACGAGCTGAACACTGGAGGAATAGCACTGACTGTATTCATGGATATAGAAGGTGCATTTGACAGGGTTCAGTTCGGAAAACTGAGAACTGCTCTGAAAGGGCGGAGGGTCAGTCGGGTCGTCAGGGACTGGGTTGACAATCTGCTTGAAAAAAGGGCAATAAATATAAACTCAGGACACTCCAAACTTAGGGGAAGGGTAAACAGGGGATGCCCACAGGGTGGGGTATTGTCTCCGCTACTGTGGAATCTCACTGTCGACTCATTACTTCAAAGACTGGAGGAAATAAATGTATACACAGTAGGGTATGCAGACGACTTAGCGATAATGGTACGGGGGAAGTTCATGAATACCATCCGGGATGTCATGGAAGAAGCTCTTCGGGTGACGGAGGGATGGTGTAAGGAACATGACCTCTCCATAAACGCAAGTAAGACAGACTTAATTGTTTTCTCAAGGAAAACAAAGGGCCTGGAAATAGAACCTCTGAGACTCTTTGGGTCGGAACTCAAACTGGCCACCAGTGTCAAGTATCTGGGTGTACATCTGGATAGGAGACTAACCTGGGGGTATCATGTGAGGGAGAAGATACAGAGGGCTAAGAGGGCACTACATCAGTGTAGACGGGTATGTGGACGATGGTGGGGAATCTCGCCAAAATCGATGTACTGGATATACACAATGATGGTGAGGCCGATAGTGACATACGCCTCAATTGTATGGTGGAACAAAACCACCCAAAGTACAGTGAGATGTCAACTAGATCGACTTCAAAGACTAGCATGTGTTGGTATTACGGGGGCTTTTCGCACCACGCCGACCATGGCTATGGAAACATTGCTGGGAATGCTGCCTCTGGATCTATTTATAGTAAAGACGGCGGTAAGCACGGCAATAAGAATGGTGCAGAACAAAACGTGGCATCAGGAAAGCACCATCCACGGGCATATGAGGGTCCTGGGCCTTATTAAGGGGGTCAGGGAACTTGCTATGCCAATGGATGGGATTAGGAGGACGGTGGTACAGGAAATGCATCACAGAACCCTCCTTGAGGACGGATCACTCCCTGAAGTGGGGTCGGAAACGATAACAGTCTTCACGGATGGATCTAAGAGACATGGCAGTTACGGGGCTGGGTATCACTCAGTGGAACTTGGCTTGGACTGCCAGATAAACATGGGGAACTATTCCTCAGTATACCAGGCCGAGCTGATGGGCCTAATTCATGCACTGGACTATATTCAATGTAGTAGGGTTGGCGGGAAAGAAATCTTTTTTGCCACTCTTGCAAAGGAGGGGACGTCTAAACAATTCGTTGGACCGGAACCGTATACCGCAATCAGCAGGGATACGGTGAGGCATACTGTCGAGAAATGGATTACCTTCAAACATCAGGAAAGATGGAAGGAGGTAAGAGGACTCAGACAATCTAAGCTGACGCTGGGATTGAAAGTAGGACACACCAACCGAGAGGTACTGAGCATGACGCGAGGGGCTCTTAGGAAGTTGGTGGCACTCATATCTGGACATGGAGGATTCAGACATCATCTTGTAAGGATGGGAATTCTTACTGATGATGGGTGTAGACTCTGTTTGGAGGAGGAGGAAACGGCTGAGCACCTTGTGTGTAAATGTCCGGCTTTGGAGAGCATAAGGAGAAAGGTAACTGGACGGTCATTCTTCCCCGAGAGTGAACTTGGACGGATGCCTTTCAGAGAGATGCTTGAAATAACGAGGGACACCATATTCGAGGAGCAATCGGGGAAACCCGAGTGGCAAACTGGATAGGAGTCAATCGGAGGTACGAAAAGGGGCCCGAGTGGCCTGGTTCGAATATACCGAAGCCGAAGGAGGGGGTTTTAGTCAGTAGGAATCTGACACGCACCTTTTGGTGTGTCTATGCAAGATTTCCCCCTCCTTCGTTAAAAAAAAAAAAAAAAAAAAAAAAAAAAAAATACAGTATATACTAGATCGAAATTAAATGGACAGTTTTACTTATTAATATTGTTGATTGTATGCGTTCTTTTATTGAAAATATAATATTTTTATTGTTTGCATAGTATATAAACCTTTAATTTTTTAATTTTGTATTATATGTGTTGAAATTTCGGAAATGAAATACCACTTTTTTTTTATTGAATTTACTGGAAAATGTAAAATTTGCAATTTTAATAAACGAAATGTGTCAGGAGGAGAGAGGAGCCAATAATGCATTAAGGAAAATATCGCGTATATAAAATGAAGAAAATCTTTAGCGATTTTAAAAAATTAACCGAAATCTATTATAGTATTAGTTTTTAATTTAAATATAATACATTTTGATGGTTGTTCTTGGAAATATATAATATGGAAATATTTCAATTCAGTTGATCGAACTGATAATAAGGGTCTACCTATACAGATACACATGAATAGAAATATATATGGCTTCCTGTCAAAAAATCTATGGAATTTTTTGGAATTCCAATATCTTCCTATGTTAACTTTACTGAAAAACAGTTGCAATATTTGGAATGGAGTCTATTAGAAAATATTCCTAATGTATTTCCAATGCACCTGAAATTGAGTTTGCAAAATCAAATGGAATGTTCTCTGATATGCTCCAAGTTGCGCGATCATTCGTCGTAATCGGAAAATTAATCAGAAGTCCATAAAAAAAAAATCCATAAAAATCATTTTTCATTTTTTATGTTTTGCATCAATTTTGAATGGCATTTCAAGATTTTTTACTGCAATTTGTATATTTCAATTGGAATTTCCAGTTAGAAGTTACGTCGGAAATTCTTCTACATAGGTTCATTTTCTGCTAAATGTGAATATTTTAATACATCCGATAAACTTTCCAACATGGAAAAATTGAGGTCAATGTGAGTAATACCTTCCAAAAAAAAAAAAAAACATCGGAATTTTTTCCAAATATAATATAACTTATGGAAAAAATCCAAATTGGAAGATTGGAAGACAAGAGATCACTTATGTAGAATATCATAATGGGATTCCCGTCTGAATACGTCTTTATTCCTCATCATTTCCAGAAGAATTAAAGTCCTAGATTATGTGTGTACAGGAATCTTTTTTACAGCGTTAATCAATTTTTCAAATCTGTCGAATAACGATTAACGGGTATTTCTGATAAACAAATAGTCGAAATCTCTTATAATGGCAATAACAGTCCAAGTAAAACTAACCAAAAAAAACAAGAATATCGAATTTATATATATACGTTTAATCAAATAAACAAATTTTCGATAGTCTTAAACTTATTGTTTGGAAAATAGTTTTGTTTGAAAAAACAATTCAATAATATATGTTAGGACAATGTCAATAAACAATTCAATAATATATGTTAAAAGTATTGATAATTTAAAAAAAAAAAAAAAAAAATCTGAATGGTGCAAGGTCCGGGCTATATGGTGGATGCATTAAAACTTCCCAGCCAAACTCTCTTAGTTTCTGCCGAGTCATCAAAGATGTGTGTGGTCTGGCGTTGTCATGATGGAACATAACACCCTTTCGATTGATTAATTCTGGACGTTTTTTTTAATCTCGTGCTTCAATCTTGTTAATTGTTGACAATAGAGATCGGAATCAATGGTTTGACCGGGTGCTAGTAATTCATAATGAACGATTCCTTTCCAATCCCACCAAACAGACAGAATTACCTTTCTTGGTGTTAATCCAGGTTTTGCTACTGTTTTAGGAGCTTCACCCTTCTTGGACCACGATCTTTTTCGTACATTATTATCGTATGTGATCCATTTTTCATCGCCTGTAATCATTCGCTTTAAAAATGACTCGATTTCGTTCCTTTTAAACAGCGTTTCGCAAATGGAAATTCGGTTCATTAAATTGTTTTGTGTTAATTCATGTGGTACCCAAACATCGAGCTTTTTCTTGTATCCAGCCTTTGTCAAATGGTTTAAAACTGTTTGGTGATGGATGTTTAGTTCTTTAGCGATATCATGACTGCTTACGTGTCGATTTTCTTCAATTTTTGATATGATTTCATCGACTTTTTCAGTGATTGGTCGACCAGAACGAGGTGCATCTTTGACATCAAAATTACCGGAACGAAATCGAGCAAACCATCTATAGGCTGTTAATTTTGATAAAGTTCCTTCACCGTAAACTGCACAAATTTGTTCATGTGCCTGCGTTGCATTTTCACCTTTTTCATAATAAAATTGTAAAATGTATCGAATTTTTTCACTAATTTCGCTCATCTTTAATGCACTACAATTTTTAAATGACTAAACAAATATAATTTTTTTTTTTGTTATCTACGAAATATCATCTTTCGAACTTGAAATATTCAATTATAATGACATCTATTTATAAAAATTATCAATACTTTTTCGACAACCTAATATATTATTTAAATTTGTGAAATTTACCTTTTTTTTGTTTGTTGAATGGGGAATTTCATGGATTTCAAGGAAACGAATTCATATATTAACTAGATTTTCATATTGTAAAACTAATGACATTAAATTAAATTTATTGTCGAATTTAATATACGTAAAAATTATTAGACAAATGCACAAATACAATTCTAAAAACTACAACTTTGGTCTGCTACGACCCAAACGATAGGATATTCTAAAAAGTACGTGCTTAAAAATAAATTAAATTATTCTATGAAAAATCAAAATTTTGATTATTTTTTTTAACAACAGTCATATCATTTTTTTACTTAATTTGAAAAATCAAGTAAATTCCGAATTTTTGTATAAGAAGATTTGGAAATCAGCTTATTTTTCCAAAAGGTATTGCAAAAAGTGTGCAAATAAATGTTATCCCTTGTTTTGTACAGTACCATATGACAGTGGTTTCGAACGAAAAATGGGACAGGTCTTCACAAACACTTTTTGGAAAATTGGATACAAATATCTTTTGAACTTTTCTACTGTATGCAAAATCAGAAATTGATTGAATTTTCAAATGATGCATTTTCAGATAATAATCGTTTGGGTCGTCGGTACACATTTTCTCTCGTCCCGCCAAAACAATTAGGATTTTTTAATTTTATTCATATTTTGCTTAGAACCAACTAACCGTGTCTAATGAATGTTACAACATAATAATTCAAAGCATTTATTAGATGTCAAAAACTGGTCAATCTTTTTGTGGTCCTATTAATGCAAATTGAAAAATATTCACATTTTTTGAAATTAATTTAAAATAATATAAACAACAAAAATCAAATCAAATAATTTGCCGCTGCTGCACGAACGAAACCGGCGAAGAAATCAATATTAAAACCACAATATATCTAATTTTTTTTTTTACCTCGAAACTATAAATTTAACCAATACAATTATTTTGACAATTTTTTCGTATCATTTTACGCTTTTCTAAATATGCCAAAGTTTGAAATAATTTTTTTAAAATAATTTCGTGTTTTATCAGATTCATATAAACCAATATAGACCAAACGGTCAGGTTTAATTGTAATCAAATTAAAAAAATATCTTACGATTATTGATTTTAAAATATGATTAAAATGAATTAATTTTTTTGCACTATATATGTATTCTATGTAGACTAAAAATCGACTATATTGGGTAAAAGAATGGGTAAATGGGTAAAAGATAATTACATTTAGTGTTAGTTTTTTCAAAAGCATAACAATAATTTTGTTATGTACTACATATAAATATAGCTATTTTCTGGTTGATTGTTATTTAATCTTTATATTATATATCAAATTACTTGCACAAAAACTATATGCATATATGTAGCATTTTATGTTAAATAAAGAATTTAAAGGGATAATATATACTACAATATATATTTTAAATTACATACAGCGAGAGCTTCAAGGTATAATATAAGAACAGATACAAACGTGTATAAAAATTGTTAATTTTTACCTTTTTATACATATAAATAATTCCAACCTATACCCAATATTAAATACACATAAAAATAATATCAGAGGTATATAAATCATTAAGGTGTAAATCGTAAATCTTTATACACCATACTATGCGCGCGTATTGTATTTAAAATGCAATTTATACTACTGTGTTTTGTATTATCACCTATAACAAAAAAAAGCAAAAGCCTTTGAACATACATATTTATATTATAGTGAATTCTTATGAAGAGCACGCACATATAAAATAGTTTAAATTTATAATAAATTAAATGCATTCACTATATACGAAAAAAGCAACTAAAACTCTTTAATATCCGCTATTTTATCGTAATATTTCGTAATTAAAATCTATATATGTTATATGATGTTTCTATATATATATAGAAAAAGAAGTTCTTTTAATACCAATTTTATATTCTATTAATTCACTCTGAATTAAATTAATTCGCTTACCGTACATATATAGATATATATATATATATATATAATAGAACAATAAAATGCATTTGAAATAAGATTTAAAATATAATAATAAAAAATAAATGTTCCTTACTTTTTACATACTTATGTATAGATATAAGAAGATAAAATGAGGAATAACAATATTTAAAAAAAAAATTGTTTTTATATCATAGGTTTCCAACATATATATTATTATTTATACATATGCATAGGTGTATACAGAAAATTTTCCAGGTGGGTGATGGGATTTTAATTTGAAACGAGAATAAATTATTGTTATACCGTTTCGCTTAGATCGGCAATAGATGAATTTTGAATTTGGTCAATATTTGTGTATTTGGCAAATCTACCAGTCTTCTAAATGGTTAAAATGGACAAAATTGTACAAAGAGTGTGAAGTCCCATCGATTATTGGAAAAGAGTTTTATTATTTTTCTAATTATCGTTTGTTTGTGTGTGTGTGTGTCGTGAATAATGAAAATATGCAAATATTTTCATTTTTGTATATGTTTTTGCTTTTTAATCAACAATTTGCAAAAATTATAATCTCCGAACATTCAATGAACAGATAGCAACGATTACATAAACAGTATATATTATCTACTATCGCGTTTATCAATTATGAAAAAAATTATTTATTATGAGTAGAAATTAATAATGCGGATTTTTTGGCTTGAAAATGGCATTTATTTGTATAACAAAATGTAAACGTTTGCCAATGGTTGTTTGGTCGACATTCAACGCCATTGCAAGTTCATGTTGCGTTCTATACGAATTTTCATCCAATAACGCTTGCAATTCTTCGTCTTTTTAAAATTTTTTTGGCTGACCTGGCCGATTCTTTGTTTTCCAAGTCCAAATCACCGTTTCGGAAGCGTACAAACCATAGTTCACAAGTTGCTTGAGCTGGAGCATGTCCACCATAAGCTTCAACCAACAAACGATAACTTTCAGCAGCGGTTTTCTTAAAATGAAAGAATGTAACTAAACTTCCCCGCACAACCACTTTTTCAGGCATGTGTTTTGTGACATATTCGAAGCAAAAAAACGCTTTGTTGTTTACACTACAATGAAATGACATATACTGAAATTTATAGCCTAATGACAGACAAAAAAAAAAGAAAATGGCCACGGTGTGTTGCGATACACTCAACGATATTTCCGCCATCTGTTATATATGTTAATGCAAAAAAAAGAAAAAATTTTTCAAAGCACAGCCGCCCCACCCTGCCCCCTCTAAATACGCCTTTGTACATATATGTAATACACAGCGAATAAGTAATCAATAATATGAAATAAAATATAGAGGTGTGCCATTAATTGGTAATATATTTTATTTTTTATCTAATTAACTTTTATAGTTTAAAGAAAAAGATAGCGTTTCTATATAGTTTTTCGATCCATATATTAATATATATATATATATATATATATATAGAATATAACTAAATAATAGTTTTTGATAGAATTGCATATACGCATAGATGATAAAACGGCAATGGTAATTAGTTGTGCCTTTAGGACTATATATAACACTTCGTTCAATAATGTGTGTGACTAATTAATTAAAACACATTTTTTTGCCAAAATTCGTTTTTATTCATCAAGATAGTCCCCTTTTAGGGAGATACAATCATTCCAACGCTTTTCCAATCTTTCGATACCGCCTTTGTAAAACGATTTTTCTTTGCCTTCAAAATAGGCGTTAGTTTCGGCGATTACTTCATCATTTGAGCCAAATCTCTTACCACGGAGCATCCTTTTGAGGTCTGCGAAGAGCCAGTAGTCGCTGGGGGCTAAATCTGGAGAATACGGTGGATGGGGAAGCAATTCAAAGCCCAATTCGTTCAATTTTGCCATCGTTTTCATTGATTTGTGACACGGTGCATTGTCTTGGTGGAACAACACTTTTTTCTTCGCCATATGAGGCCGTTTCTTTGCGATTTCGACTTTCAAACGCTCCAATAACGCTATATAATAGTCGCTGTTGATGGTCTGCCCCTTCTGGAGATAGTCGATGAATATTATTCCATGCGCATCCCAAAATACAGACGCCATAACCTTGCCAGCCAACTGCTGCGTCTTTGGTCGCTTTGGGCGGCTTTCGCCGGCTGCATGCCACTCAGCAGACTGCCGATTTGACTCTGGAGTGAAATGGTGGATCCATGTTTCATCCATTGTGATGTACCGTCGCAAAAACTCCGACTTATTGCGCGTAAACATGTCCAAACAGCTCTTTGAATCATCGGTTCGTTGTTGTTTTTGCTCCGGTGTGAGCAAACGCGGCACCCATTTGGAACACACCTTTTTCATACCCAAATGTTCGTGTATTATGGTTTGTACACTGCCTGCTGATATCTTCAGAATGTCAGCAATCTCCCTCACTTTCACTTTACGGTTGGACATAATGATTTTCAGTGTTTTTTCAACGTTTTCCGGAATAACAGCGTCATTTGGCCTTCCAGTAGATGGAATGTCATCGGTGTCTGTACGACCACGTTTGAATTCGGCATACCAATAACAAATGCTTCTTTTTGATGGAGCAGAGTCCGAGTAATGTTTTTCAAGCCATTCCTGGCATTGAACAGTATTTTTTTTCATTAAAAAACAATGATAAATCAGCACACGGAATTGCTTTGAATTCATTTTTTTTTAAAACACAAAAATAGCGTCACTTATAGCACTGTAACTTGTAAACAAATGATCTGATTAACATATGATGTTGACACTAAGCCTAAAAAGGTTGCCAAATGCGAAAAAAAATATTGATTTAGTTCTAGGGACGCCATCTATGTGTCAGTCACACACATTATTGAACGAAGTGTTACAATAAAATTCAAGTCGATATATACCCATTCGTACTGTTCTTAAATATAACATTCATTAGTTTAATATTTATTTCTATCATTATAAATATATAATATATAACCGTCAATAAATCAAATCCATTTTAGTGTTCATTTAAAAACTATAAAATAATTTTAAATGTAATAGAATTTTATGTGTATCATCATGTGTACAGTGAATTTTATTTCCATAAATAATAATCATGATTAAAAAAAAAACTGTTATCTATATATTATACATGCATTTAAAATAATATTTCCTTGACAATATATAGATACAATGTAAATTTTTTTTTATAAATCAGCTAATTAGACATGTGCCGTTCAGAATATCCTATCCTCATGGAAATGTGGTTAACAATTTCCCATAATAATATTGCCAGTCGATTTAATAAAAAATGATTTGAAAAAAACGATTTGAAAAAAAATGAACATTAGATAAAAAATGGTGATTATTTTATGTAAATAAATATTCAATTTTCGTTTTCATTTCGTTTTGTATTCAATTCAATCTTTCTCGAATTACTTTAATAAAATTCAATTAAAAAATATTTTACTCACTTTTTGATTCGAATTTATTAAGAATATTTGTAATCATATGGAATGAATGACACGAGTATAGATTCCAATATTATAATATTCATTTAATAACAAATGCATTTTGATTATCGATATATTTATCTGCTATAGTATAAATTGTACGACAATGCATATATACAAATTGTCTATAATTTGTTAGTCTATGAAAATTAAATTCTGTTAAACATCCGCATATTTTATATTTACGCGTAATTTATCATAAAATTTTATGTCTAGGATGTATGGGACGTCGGATATAGTGTCTTGACTTGGAATGTTTCTATTTAATTGTGCATCACAAAAATGAAAATTATATTTCCAAATTGGTATTCTTCATATAAAATATAATTATGAATCTTAAATATTTAAATAAGTTATTACCTAAAATAACTATATAGTAAGGTACTCTTATAATAAATAACTTTACTGTTGTTTTTTAAATCAGATTTTTCAAAAAAATCCGTATATTTTAGCCAAATAAAATGTTTATTACAATCAAAATCAACAAACATTATTCTTTATTTATTGATTAAAAAATTTTTTAAAATTAAAATAATTTCCGTAGCTGATGGTCTTTTTGTACAATCGACAGACCAACATTTTCGATACAATTCAATATAACGAATAGAATATCTATTTGAAAATTTGTCATCCGCAGGATTTTCATCGAATTGATCAATTAAATACGGTGATAATTTTAGAAATCTATCATTTTTTAATTCAATATTAAACGTTTTTTTTAATTTAGCATTATCTTGTTTTCTTTTCAATATCAAAGAATTTTTATTATTGGTTTTATTAGCATTAGTGTTATTATTTAATATTAATTTTTTATTAAAACAAAGCTTTTTCTTTGTTTTATTCGAATGATCAAGAAGATGATGATGATTATGATGATAATGATTTGATTTATTTAAATTTAATGTAATTGTAGAATTTGATTTTAATTTTTTAAATCGATTTTCTTCGCATGAATATGAAGAAATTAATGGACGTATATGTGATTTTAATGATGTTAAATGAAATTCTAAATTAGTGGCATTAAATGATTTATTATTTTTATTTAAATCATTTGCAAATACTTTGGTAATTTGTATCTCATTTGTATTTCGACTATTAAATACTCTCATATTTACATCCGGACGTAAATTATATTTAACAACACGGTATGCAATAATATCATTCGATTGTATTAAATGATATGGATCATAATTGGATTTTAATTGCCACATTGTTATGGCTAATGAGTAAATATCATCAGTTGGCATTGGTTGTAAACCTTGTAATAATTCTGGTGACATATACCGTATCGTACCCTAAAAATTTAAATACATTGAATATATTTTTATAAAATAAAAATTATATAATTTTTTCATTATACACCTACAGAAATTTTAAATTTTTCTTTTAAATCTCTATCCTGGTGTTTTTCATCATCACAATAATAGTAATTGTTATAATTTTGATCAAAACATTGAGATGCTCCAAAATCACATAGTTTACATATATATTTATCTGTTGTCGAATGTTCATCATTGAATTGAATTAAAATATTTTGTGGTTTAACATCTAAATGAATTAAACGATTTTTATGGCAAAATGCAAGCGCTTGGCTAACATCTAAAATTATACTAAAACAAAAAAAAAAGTTGATAAACCAATTTATAATTAAAAATACAAAATTACAAAATCATTAATCTAGTATTTATTAATTTTTTTTTGTTTTTCTAAATAATCTCTTACCGACAGCAATGCCTTAAAGAGATTTGACGTTGATCATCAATTAAATATTTAAGGGAATATCCCGATATTCTTTCCATTATAATTATTGAATAATTCAATATTTTTTTAATAAGCATTATTTGGATAATATTTTTATGATTCCATCCGCATATATGCGATTCACTGATAACTGAATTATAATTCATTTCATCCGAATGGTTAATTAATTTTACAGCTACTGGTTTATCTTTAATTAAAAATAATAATAATAATAAATTAGTTCTTTTTTCAGAATGTGCAGATTTTCATCTGAGCACGCGGTTTCGTTCAGCAAAACCAACCTCTGCTAATATCGTAAATTTTGTTTTCTGTTTACCCTGAATTAACACATTATTAACAAAAAATTTTGGTTTCAAAAGGAAATCAAAATTGTAATCAGATAATTGATCAAATATGTATTGTATACATATAAAAATGGATTAAACGCACCACTACGCGGTAATCAAATATTAACAGATAATTTTCACATTTAAAAACAATTTTTTCTTTTTTTAATCAAACCTTATACTAGAATAATCATTTAACATTTGGTAATTGACGTCGTGTTCCGTATAATAACAATAATAATAATATTATGGCGAACAAAAAATTAAATATTGTTTTATTAATATTTTTCGTTTTAAATTTAATTTTTATCGTTCACGGATGGGTATATTTTGATATTATTTTATCTTACAATTGTATATAAATATTTTAAATTACATTTATTCAATCCTTTTTTATTTGATGGTATTTTAGCGAAGCTTTAAAGTGACGCAAGAAAATGTTCATGTAAATATCACAGCACCAGAGTACGTTAAAGATGCACAAATTTATATACGAAAATTGAATAGAACATTTGATGCGTTAAATTCAACGGCAACGTTTATAAAAGGATTTGATGATAATCTTATTGTAAGTTTCATGAAACCATTTTTGATTGACAACTAAAACAAATCAGCGCTTTTTACAAACATAAAAAAAATAATCCATATTTTAATGCAGGTTTGGGCAAGAAGTTTTGAATTGCGTGGAACAAAATATCATCCAAGTATTTTAGATACAAAATTGGATTTATGTAAATTTTTTGATAATCCATTAATGGTTAGTCCAATATTAGCAATATTTTATCCACAAATTGTGGCACATGGAAATTGGCCAACTAAATGCCCAATACCACCGGTAATTATATCGTTAAACAATAGAACAAAAATTAAAAAATATATAAGATAACTAATATTATTTATATATGTAGGGTGTTTATTATATGAACAATTTTAATGTAAATGAAGAGGCATTTCCTGTATATTTTCCAATAAATCGTTGGCGTTATTTATTAACATTGATTTATCGTAATCAAACGATATTTGAATCGGTGTGGAGTTTCCGCGTGGAACCGAAACGTTTTAATGGAACGTAAACGCATAATAAACACATTTATTTTAATTTGAAGTAAACCGCACTTATTTTATTTTCCTTTTTTGTTTGTCGATTTGTTTAAATTAGTAACTAAATAATATGTAAAAACTTTTTAAAATACCTTTATAAAACGCTTTAAAAACTGTCCCATAACTTCCACGACCTAAAATCTTATTTGGTGTACAATCATACAAAGCTCTATTTAAGAAATGTTTATGTTCAGGTGTATCAACACATAAATCATTATGATTCTTCGTTGGTGATCTTTTGATGATGCTCCTATAATCGTTTATAAAAGAAAAGTGATTAAAATTAATAGATACTCAAAAAAAAGAGGAAATAATTAATAGTTTAAAAAAAAAAAGTAAACACAAACATTTTATTATATAATTTTTATTAATTTTAAATCCTAATATTTTCACAATTTAATGCATATTCGCAATATAACCAAAGAAATAAAATTAACAACTGTTTTATATTATGCGGTTATGCGATGATTAAAATTACATAAATAATCTATATAACTATATATTTCTATTATCTATTTTCGATTTTATATATATAAAAATACATGATATAAAAGTGCATACTAAAAATAACTCTATTAGTAAAATTAAAAAAATTATAATATTAAAATACATTATTACGGGATGATTAAAAAAACAATACAAATTCTAATTATATGTATATTTCTAAATGTTATCATTATTATATACATTATCTTCATATTGTCCCGAAAATCTTTGCATTGGTTTCTTCAATGTTGACACTTATCTTTTTGTAGCGTCTTTCGTAGACATTTTAAGTTGGGTTTTATTTAAAAAAAAAATCAGCCATTTACCTCGCTCTTCTAGATCATCAGAAACGTCGACCTAACGAAGAAACTTTTAAACATTGTTGCTGAACATTGAAGCTGAATGAATGCGATTGTGCTCTCGTAAACTTAGATTTCGTGTGAATGCTTTGCCACATATATCGCAAGCAAAAAGTTCTATGTCTGAATGAACTAGACCGTGTCTGTTTAAAGCGATTTTAGATTTAAAACATTTTAAACAAATTTTACATTGAAGTTCGCTATCATAATTGCTTTGATCCATTATAGAATTTATTTCGAATTCATTTGTTTAAAGTCAGATGATAAAAAAATGAATATATTCTTATAGATGTATTACACAATAAATTGAAAAGCATATACCAAGTTATAACTATTTACAACTAATGATTCAATATGGAAATACTTATGCTATATATAAAATTAATGAATATAACAAAAGCCCTTGATTCAAAATAAAAAATAAAAATATAGATCACCACATTAACAAAGTTCAATACATTATAATATTGTGTCAATGGTGTTGGTGTGGGGGATATTTAAATTGCACCAGAAAGTTTTTAGATTAATAAAGTATTCACAAACATTTATATTTATACCAAAAACCAAAACATAAAACAAAACGGAACAAATACTTTTAAGTTGTATGGTATAATATGACAAAGGCCAACGACTGATAAATTGTTATTTAAAAATGATATAAATAGATAGATATTTAAAGTTATAAAAAACTAAGTTCCGATAAATTTAATTGGAAATTTTATAAAATATATATCTTTTTAATTATATTTTTATAAAAAAATTAACAGCCATCAAATGCAATATTTATATTCTATTCATTCGATGTTCTATTTCAAAATCTATCAGATTATATCATATAAGTTTCATATTTTCCATTACCATTATATAAAATAATGCTATTTTAATTTTATTAAAATAATTTAAAGTTATAAAACGTATACAATTATATTTATATAAAACGGTTTTAAAATAATACGCAATTAAATTTTATTCATTCAATATAATCTGGATATAATTAACACTAATTGTAATAATTACTATATTATTTTAAATAATACCATTAAAATGCAGTATCGGATAAAAATTTTTTTGGAATAATATTATTAAGAAATTATCGCGAACCGGTTTCACATTTGATTTTTGCAATATCGGTGGATTAAGAACACATTTATATTCCGTACAAGCAGGCATGCAATTGTCCAAGCCAAACATATTAGGACTTACAATTAGTGAAACTCACATTTTTAATGAAAATGATATAGACAAATTTAATTTTCCGGGTTACACCTTTCTGTCTGCGTTCTATCGTCATAGAGATGTGGCTTTATATATTAATAACTAAATATACCCTTCGTGCGTATGTAATCATTTGAGGTAAAATCACAAATTTAAGTAACCAATTTTCTTTTTTCTAGATTAAATTCTACATTAAAAATAGTGTAACATATTTATGTACCTGATATAAAAGTCCAGCATTATCTAGTAATGAAACAGTAACAGGGTTAGATCAATTGTCCCTAACTATTCGCAAAATATATTTAGAGTCTCCAAACGGTATTTTGGTATTGAGGTATTTTGGTATTGGAAATGGATTGAGCCAAAAAGTTAATCAATCCACCAATTTACCAAGGCAAACAGAACCACAACACAGTCCTTTGGACCTATACGTTTCAAGTCACCAAGTTAAATATAACTATTCCACAACACTACAGATAGTGAAATCAGATCTCATGCACTTATATCAGCTGTTTTTAATCCAAAGCAAAAAAGTCTAACTTGGAATTAAAGCATGCTCATTGGGAAAGTTATCAACAATTATTATAAAAATTTCAATTGAACTTTATTCCTAAATGGTAGTATTAATTATCCAGAATCCAGGGTATGTGATGTATAATCTTGTTAGACATGAGAAAATACAATCCATGCACGGTTGTAAGTTGTAAACGTTAAAGGCTCATACAAAAGAATTTGGTTTACTAAAAAAACTAAGGTAGCTATTGATAAAAAAAATAGAACTCTTTCTCAATTAATATTATTAGAAATAATCATATTTCCGCAAGATATTCTTGCACTTCTAAAATTGGGCATGAAAAGTATCCATCAAAATATTAAAGACAAGATTACTTAAAGCACGCTGGATATGTCTATACCAAATATCCCTAATGCCAATTTTCAAATGAAAAATATGTATTTCAGAGATTGGTTGTATACAAAATACTTAGAGATATCGATATTAATAAAAGTACTGGACCAGATGGCATTTCGCCAATTGTTTTAATAGAATGTGAATTCACTTTAATGCACCCACTAAGTAATGTCTTTCATAATTCATTTTCGACTGGAATATTGCCGTCATCTTTAGAAATTGTCAATGTTACACCTATTTCAAAGGGTTAGCACACTTAACAATACTTCAAATTATCGTCGAGCAACAATAACATCAATTATTTTATAAAATACGGGAGAAGATAGTAAATCGTATGAATGTATAATATACAATATACACAATATTTCCATGATAATTAGTGATTGCGCACTAATTAGTGATTGCGAATATGACAGGATGGAAAAACTTGCGTTTTCACTGATCAGAAATAAAACTATAACAAATTTTATTGGATCATAGACGCTCATAGTTGCATCATTATGCCCATTTTATAAATATTACCACCACGAAATCTCTAATGAAAATTTAAGATTTAACTCTTACTGTTAATATTTTTAAAAATAAACTAAATGTAAAATGTTTCATCAGATGGTAATCGGTATTGCGGTTTATGTGATTCTTATTTGTACTGTAATTGATAAAACATCAAATTTAAATTATTAACCAAAGTTTCCGGTGATGATTTCGAATCCTTCTGATTAAGAGACAAATTATTTTTTTTCTGTTTTTCTGATATTTTCGTGATTGAGAAAAATTGTTTGCATCCTGTTGGTTGTACGGATAATTATTGACACAAAACCACTAATTATGAAACAAAAAACGGAAGCATATTGTCGAACGCAAAAACCAATCGATGGTTAATTGTCACTGTCAGCATGGTAATTATTATTTTCAGAAACCAGGTATATCAATTTCTCTTAACGTTAAATTGCCTTGATTGGTTGGTTCCATCATTTTGGCATATTATTTTAAAGTATTTATAGATATTATGCCAAAAAAAGCTTTACAAGGAATTGATATTGTATGTCTTAATTATAATCACCCGCAATGCCCATTCGTCTAAATAAACCCGTCATTGGTACGCATTTGACCGCATTGATTTCGAATTTGTACAATATATTTGCTATTGAAATAATTAAAATATTGGCAAACATTAATCATTAATCTTTAGAGTTATTAACCCGTAATTCTTGGTAGAATTTCCTCATCAATTAACATATGAGTAGAATTAAACTAAATTTAAAATGTAAATGATTAAAATGTTAGAGATTTGTGTATTAATGAAGATCCGCGCCGGTGATCTCCCACAATACATTAATACACTCAATGTTAAAAAGGAATTTATTTCTAAATGAAACATAAATCATAATTATATTTATTTATTTATTTATTTATTTCAAAAACCATTAAATACTAATGATACAAAAACAAAAATATATAAAATGCAATAATGTACAATGCAATGGAAGCCGGAAGAATAAATGTTAGTTAGAATTACAATAAAATATGAATTTAAACTCATTGGAATTTACGTTATTATTAATTAAAAAATCACTATAAGAGTTATAAGATGAAAGTAAGACATCAAGGAGATTAAAACGGCAGTAATTGGTATGATGGCAATCAATTTTAAAGAATTCAATTGATCTTAGACACCGGAAATTTATTTTAAAATTAAGTTTATGCAATAGTGCTGTACAGTCGACAGTATTATTAATCAATCCACAAGTAAAAGATAAGCCAATAAACTGTCTATGCTTTTCAAGCGTAGGCATGTTTAATAGTGCCAATCTATTAGTATAACAGGTCAATGCATTCGAATCAGACCAAGGAAGAGACCTTAGAGCGAATCTAAGGAATCTTCTTTGGATTGATTCTAATCTGCCTATTGCATTAGAATAATAAGGTGACCACACCGGACATGCATATTCCAAAATGGAACGAACAAGAGCATAAAATAATGCCCGGAGACAATACAGATCCGTAAATTCCCTAGCCGTGCGCATAATGAATCCCAATACCGAGTTAGCCCTATTTATCACATAATCAATATGAAATTTAAAAGTTAATTTAACATCAAGATAAACACCCAAATCTAGGGTCTTGTCCAAGGTATTTAAAGAATTACCATGTAAATGGTATGAATAAAATAAGGGTGTACGTTTACGCGTAAAATGCATAACCTTACACTTGTCAATATTTAAGAACATAAAATTACGAGAACATCAGCAATATTGAAAATGTTCATATTTCGGTTGCAGTAACGTATAAAGACATTAATTATTTTAATTATAATTATTGTAATAATATAATTTGTATATTTTTCTCATTTCGTTGTAAATCAAATGAAAGATTTATTATTATTATTACCATTCAAATTATTATTATTATAAGTATTAATTGATTTATTTTTCTTTTTGGTATTAGTAGTTTCACTATCGTTGATTTTTTTTTCATTATAAATATCATTAAAATGATCAAAAATATTATGGTTATCATTAAAATTATTAGTATATTCAAATTATTAAATACTTACTAAACAATTACATTATTATTATAATTTGCATCAGTAATTTTTTTGTCACAATTTATGAATATAAAGTACGAATTCTGAATCATATTTTCTGATTTCTGATTAAACGTAATTTATGTTTAACAATCTTGAGTTTAACAATTATTATACCTAAATAATTATGGGAAAAAGTGTGTGAACTAATCATATACTTGAATGACAATCAATGATTTGAAATATTATTAATAATATTCTGTGAATTATAATAATTAATCTACAATGTCCAAAACTCCAAAGCATAATGTGATATTAACAGTCATAATTTATGCCATCTTAAGAACAGCACAGGTCCTGTTTTTAAGTTGGCAGATTCTGGAACACAGTGATACAGTGACACGGTGAAAAAGTGACATTGTGCGAAATTCGTGATTCCGAAAGGTTTTAAAATTGTGATAAAGTAAGAAAAAATATGAAAATATTTCACCATGGATTTTTATGATGAGAAAAAATTTATTCCTCGTGAAAAAACACATTTTCATTATCATAACAATTTCATATTTATTATTTTTTAACACGAACAATTAAAGTGGTTTTTTCTGTAATCTATTTTCTGTTTCTGTTTTAGTGGTTTTTTCTATAATAATCGAATGTTACTCCAGTTTTAGTAATCGTTTCTCACATTTGGTTGCGAAATAGTAATATTTACTTATGTAAGTGAGAAAGCCACCTGTGAGATATTATTTTTTACCTCAACGTGTCTCATTTTTGTTCCAGAATCGGCCAATTGCTTTGCAAATTGTGATTAATTATAGGTCAATTTATGACTAGAAAACTAAAATTAAAAAAATTATACAGAGTATACCATTATACTTAATCATAATCTGTCAGTATTACAGTATTACGAATATATTCAATTTTAGAATTATTCGCTTAAGTATGGTATATAAGATTAAAGTATCTCAGGTTAAGGATAAAATTCATAACAAAACTTATGATTGTAAATCACGGGACACGATTTTACATCTAATCATAATATATGATTTATGCTTAATTTACGCATAAAATAAAGTATTCATTGTAATGGATTACATATCTCTGCGTTTGTTCACAATCAATTATCAACAATTATCGTTAATCCGCAAACGGAATTTAAAATATTACAATGAATTATTTAATTGACAAATGCCTGAATAAACAATAATATCAATAGTAAAGGACGATAAGAAGATAAAAATATAATAAAACAAATTATGATGTATTATTTATTTATTTAAAATTTATTCCAATTTTATAAGTTTTATAAATTTGTGTTCCTTTGGAATGATATATTTAATTATTTTTTTATTTTTTTCTATTTCATCTGAATATTACAAAAATATACCCGACTTCTTAATTTAAAAAGTCTATTCCTGAATCAAATATTAAAAAAATTATATTACTAATAAATACTAATAAAAAATAATAAATAATTTTAAAATATAATACATTCGTTGAAATATTACGTTTTGTTGAATCCGATGATGCTCCATTCATTGGGGGATGATAGATATTAATTGAAGAGTTTTAGTATTAAAACAGAAAAATTAAATAATATATTAGGTTGTCGAAAAAGTATTGATAATTTTTATAAATAGATGTCATTATAATTGAGTATTTCAAGTAGTACTAATCTGATGAGGTAACACTAACATATGTTCGAAAGATTTTGGCCACCCAAAATCACTTAAGTGTATTCAACCCATCATAAAGGTTCATCACCTAATGATGACGTAGTAACGTCACCATCACCTGTCGTAGTAACGAACAAAAAAAAAATAACTGCTTCCACCAGTATTCTAGTAAACAATAATTTTCAATTTTAATCGAATTTGAAAAGTTGTAATTTCATTTAATGCAATACCATTTAGTGTACCTTTACAATAATAAGAATGAAGCTACTAAAGTTAAAATATGGAATCATATCAATAAAGTATTCACAATCAATTATCAATAATTCGTTATTCGCTAACTGAATTAAAAATATTACAATTAAATAATTAATTGCCAATTGACTGAACAAGAATGAACAATAATATAAATGGTAAAGGACGAAGAAGGTAAAAATATAATAAAACATATTAGGATTTTAGTTTGTATTATTTATTAGCTATTCGATTTATATATTTCAAATTAAAAATTAATATATAATATTCCAATTTATAAATTTTATAAGTTTTTGTTCCTTGGAATGATATATTAATTGTATTTAATTATTTTTTTATTTGTTTTTCTATTTCTTTTAAATATTACAAAAATATGCCAGATTTTTTAATTTCAATAGTATATTCTTGAATCAAATATTTAAAAAAAAACATATTACATTTAATAAAATTCTATTTAATAAATAATTTAAAAATATATAATACATTCGTTGAAATATTAAATTTTGTTAAATCGGATGATACTCTATTCATTGCCGGATGATGGATATTAATGGAAGAGTTTTCGGATTTTGAATTGTAATATTGTAAAACAGAACAAAAAATATAATATTTATAGGCTAAATTTCAGTTATATGTAATTTTTCTAAAATAAAACTAATGACTAGCTAACAATAGAAAAACTATAATTATTTTATTTATTTAAATTTAATACTTAAAATAATTATTTCATTTTATTAATAAATATATTTTAGGAATACCAACTGCGATTTTATTATAAATGAGCATATGTATAGCAAAAAATTATTTAGGAGGACTGCGATGTTCAAATGGTGTTCAGCAAAATCATAAATCATAAAAAGCTGGATCATTTGTCACAATTACAAATTATTACAGTAAACATTCAAGAGAACTAATTGTGAAAAATCCAAGGTAAATAACATAATTTTTTGTTTTCAATTACAAATTTGCGTATGAAGACATTCGGTATCTTCACGAAGTTTCTGTAAAATAATTAATATAAAAATATAGGTTTTAATGTTAATTTCATAAACAAAATAAATATTTAATATGTATTCTTACAAGCAAACACTATCCGCAAGTGTTAATCGTGGATCAAATTGAAACTATGTGCGTTTTGAAGAAAATCGAAAAATATTTCAAACGCAATATTCCCTTTTTTTGGCAGACATCATGTATTACTTCTTACTTACTTACTTACTTCTGCGCGCCTACAACCTACAATTGGTTTTGGCGTCCATTAACAGCCTTCTCCAACCGGACCTATTTACCGCCAACGTCCGACAGCCGGAAACGCCGAGGGCCCGAAGGTCCACTTCTACTTCGTCTTTCCACCTACCCCGCGGTCTTCCTACACTCCTAGATCCGCCCGGCTTACTGTCCAGCATTTTTGACGGTATACGATCGCCATCCATTCGTACCACATGACCAAACCACCTCAGGCGACCGATCTTAATGAACCGAACGATGTCGGGTTCGGTATATAATTTATATAGCTCGAAATCGAACCGCCTACGCCACCATCCCCTTCAAAGATGAGGCGTAGTATTTTCTTTTCGAACCCTCCAAGTCGCCGTTCAGTGGCCTGTGTCATGCACCACGTTTCAGAACCGTAGGTCACAATTGGTCGAATCAGTGTTTGATATAGCTTTAGTTTCAATGTTTTACTCAATGTCTTCGAGAAGAACATCTTTCGCAAACCGTAAAAGGCCTTGTTTCCCGAAGCAATCCGGGATTGAACTTCCTCCGCTATATCGTTTTCGCTGTTTATGCTGCTTCCAAGGTAGCTAAACCTGTCCGCCGTTTCATATTTGTTCTGACCAATTGATACGCTTTGATGTTGTGCCATAAACCTACTGTTCGTTGGTGCGATCATATACTTGGTTTTCTCCTCGTTTACCCTTAATCCCATTTCCGAAGCTTCACGTTCCAACAGTAAGAACGCTTCTTTAACGGCACCCATACTTCTACCCACCACGTCAATGTCATCGGCATAGCCGAGTAATTGAACAGATGACGTAAAAATAGTGCTGCTGGTGTTAATGGTCGTCCTCCTTATACATTTTTCCAATATAACATTGAAAAACAATGTAGCCAAAGGGTCCCCTTGCCGTACTCCGTCAATGGTTTCAAATGCATCCGATTTGATCCCCCTTATTTGTACCTGAGATGTAACTTGCGTCAGTGTTAGTTTTGACATGGCTATCAATTTTTGTGGGAATCCAAATTCCTCCATCGTGCGCCATAATTTTTCCCTAATAACACTGTCGTATGCGGCCTTTAAATCAACAAATAGATGGTGTGTTACTACGTTGAACTCCCTACACTTTTCCATTATCTGTTGTATGACGAACAGTTGATCAGTTGTTGAGCGATCATTACGGAATCCACATTGGTATTCACCAATGACTTCCTCCGCATATGGTAATAGGCGCTTATGCAACACATAAGCGAGTACCTTATATGTTGCATTCAGCAAAGATATTCCCCGATAGTTGGAACACTCCATCCTGTCTCCCTTCTTGTGTATTGGCACAATTACAGCAAGCTTCCACTCCTGTGGTATAACCTCATAGTTCCAAACATGCACAATTAGCTCGTGTATACTATTCCACAATACATCCCCACCACATATTAAGAGTTCACCAGGTACGCCGTCAGATCCAGCCGCCTTTCCATTCTTGAGCTTCAGAATGGCTTCTCTGGTTTCCTCATATGTTGGTTCCGAAATTAGTGGTTGTGCTGTTTGGTACGGAAGTTCGTTTTCTGCATTTCTACCAATTGGGTTGCTTGCTGTAAGTAGATCTTTAAAATACTCAGCCCATCTCGCGATGGCTCTTTCTTCATCCGCCAAAATTTCACCGCTGGTATCCTTACAAAGAAGGGGTTGTTGTATAAATCCGCTAGTTACAGATCTTATTCTCCTGTACAAATTTTTACTGTCATTCGTGCTGGACAGCGTGTCTATATTCCGCAAAATATCCTGCTCATGACGCATTTTCTTGTTTCGGAATAATTTGCGTTCAATGGATCTTTTGGTTCTGTAGTCATCCATGGCAGTTCGTGTGGCGCGCTGAAGATATTTTAAACGCGCTTGGTTCTTTTCTTCATGAGCCGTTTTACATTCGTCATCGAACCAACCATTTCTGACCACGCCAGGTTTCAACTTTACCGTCTCCTCTGCCGCCATTTTTATGCAATTACGTAATCGATTCCACATATCATTACACGTGTTTTGCTGTTGATCCACATCTGTTCGAACAATTAACTCCACCAATTTATCTTCGTACTGTTGTTTTACTTGGTCATTTTTGAGATTTTCCAAATTGAATCCTCTCGCAATGACTTTTTGGCGGTTTGAACTCATACGATATCTGAACAAAGCTCTTACGAGATAATGATCAGAATCAATGTTAGGTCCCCTACAGCTCCTTACATCCAGTATGTCGGACGCATGACGACTTTCAATGATTACGTGGTCTATTTGGTTTGTTGTTTTTGTATCGGGCGAACACCATGTTCCTTTGTGTATGTTCTTATGTGGGAAACGTGTGCTGGCTACTATCATATTGTTTGATATTGTGAAATCGACTAAACGCTGTTCGCCGTTATTAAATCGCCAAGCACGATTTTAATGTCACGACTAGGAGCTTGATTGTAAATACGATTGAGCTTTTCGTAAAACATATCCTTCGTGTCTGCATCTTTGTTTTCTGTTGGGGCGTGTACGTTAATAAAGGTTACATTAAAAAAAAAAAAAAAAATTTCCCTTTATTCGTAATGTACAAAATTTTTCGTCAATGGGGTTGAAACCAATGACCGATTATTTCGCTTTACCCATTACAATAAAGCCGGTGCCGAATAACCCTGTTTTATTTCTACCGCTGTAGTAGAATTTGTATTCTTTACTGGATAAGACGTTCTTTCCAGGCCACCGTGTTTCCTGGACCGCTGTTATGTCCAGTTTAGGTTTCTTTAAGCAATCAGTCAAAGTTTTTAAACCGCCCGCGCGTAGTATTGTTCTCACGTTCCATGACGCCAATTTTAAATCATTGTCCTTGTTCCATTGCCTGGGTCGTTGCCGTTTTTCCTGTCCTGTCCGAGGCACTGTTGCTAGTTTCATAATTTGTTGTTTTTACGGTGTCGGTAATTAGCCGTACGACCAACCGCATGGGATTCGCACTTACAATTTTAGCCTGAATGATACGGATTGTATCATTCAGTTACCGTTGGTTACCACGTGGAGGTAAAGTAAGCACTTGATCAGGAACTCAACAGTTGCAACACTGGGTCAGCGACCAGTCAGTGCCTACCCTATTGATCCCAATCCAAACCAACAGACATCATGTATTAGGGATTGAAAATGGGGGTAAAAATATCGTTGTTCGATCGATTGTCTTCATTTCCCGCGAGAACTACTAGACGAGTATTTGAATGAATTATGTTCAGCATAAGCTTGATTTATGCGTGAGCTCGTTATGTTCGAAGACGTGGTATGCCATCCACTCCCTTGCAAATTTCCCAACTTTTTGCTTATCAAATATCTCAATGAATTTTAAAGGTATATGATTAGAAATACAAATAAAAATGAATGCACAAAAATTACGATATTTATAATCGAAAATAAAATGCGGTAGTAAGGAAGAAATAAATTTTGTTGATAAATCTCTATTGAGGTTGAAATATTTGTCGATTTTCTTCAAAACGCACATAGTTTCAATTTGATACACTTGCTGTGTTATTTTATTAGAAGTTATTTCAAGTCAATCAACTATTTTCATCTTTAACTAATATATGACAGGCACATATACATTATCAGAAGAATAGTCCGCTTAATAATATTGACTTACCATCATCTCTTCTTGTATTTTATCCGTAATTATTTTTCTCGCATCTTCTTCCGATACATTACGTAATTTTAAATCATCAACCATTGATTTCAAATCAATTGGTTCACCAACATTGACCGTAATTTTTTTGCCAAATTTTAAAAAATATGGTGGATAATTTGGTAAAACTGTATCCATTCCTTCGTGCCATATTGGAATTATAATTGGCAAAATTGGTGATTCATAAATTATTCTACCTATACCCCATTTGAATCTGAAAAATAATTCAATTTCAATTTGTTAATTATTTAAAAAAAAAAAAACAAAAACATGATACAAACAAATAATAATATAATACCTAAGTTTTTCTTTGGTCATATTCACTTTACCCTCAGGAAAAATATGTACCCAGTCGCCCAGCGATAATTTCTGAATACATAAATCGACAGCCGGTTGATAAACACCAGCACCACGCACAACTGGTATACATTTTCCTACACATTTCAATATTTTTTTAGAAATTGAATATATATAAAAATAATTACAAAATCCTATTTAAAAATAGATTACAAATTGATAAATTTTCACTTACCACACATAAAAAATATCGAATGATATTTATTTGTAAAACAAATATCATGAGCTGCCAGTGACCAACGTATTTTATTATGATTACATACTTGACGTAATGGCAGTACACCTAAAGAATAGAAAATGAAATATGGATATAGAAAATGAATCAACTTTATTAAAGTCATAAACGAAAACCCCATCGGTTACTATTTACCCCAAATTCCTGGATCATCAAAACATGAATGATGATTTGAAACGGTCAACAATGGAATATCACGTGGCTTACGATCTAACGTGTCTCTTAAAATATGTACATTATGAACTTTCGTTTTATTGAGCCAAACTGCAACAACAACAACAACAAAAATTTGCAAACGGCAAAAACAAAAATAAAAAAACAAAATAATATAAATTAAATTAAATACAGATTTAAATTAAATTGGTTTTAATTTAATTTGTTTCAAAAATTCAATTTTATAATTTTAAAAAATAATATTTTTTTTTTTATGTGCTGAAATAAAAACTTACAAAATTAAAAACAAAATTGCAAATCACATTATTTTCTCAATCCATCAATTACAATATTATAGGTACTTACTATACGATATATTTATTGCAAAAGTTGGCAAAAGAATTAAGCATAGTACCATATAATTATTAAATATCATAAATTATTAATTTTTCAAAATCCGAATACATGTTATACTGTTTTTTTAGGGGAGTTTATAAGTTTACTTTTCAAATTGAACTATTTTCTAAAATAAATTCTATCTTTTTCTATATTACGATCGAATATATTTAACTTAACAATAAAAAAAAACGCATGCAATAACATATCAAAACTATATAAGCATATAAAATAAATATTTTATTTAAATATCAATTATGGTTGTCCGTATAAATGTCAGTTACAATGAAAATGCCCGAATTATCCTAAAAATAGTTCGGGATTTATAAACTGTAATGCAAACAACAACAATCCATGGGCGTTTTGAAAATCAAATAACTTCCTAAAAAATTTGACTAATTTGCAATATAGAATAATTTTTATAATTTTGCTATTGTATTATGAATAGTTAGTAAATATTCGCTTGATGTGATGACATCATTAATATATTAAGTATTAATTGTATTTTAAGTTATTTTGATAATAAATTTTTCAGTATTAAAGGTGACTAAAATGCACTGAAAAATAAATTACAATTTATATCGTCAGTGATTTGTTAATTATAATATTTTGAATTCAATTTTAGTACAATAAAATATGAATTTAAAGATGAAAAGCAATCATTTGAAGATCCGGAAATTAATCACGGTTCAGTTTACTTTAAACAAGCATTAAATTAAATTAAACCAACAAACCAAAAAATAAACAAAATTATTAATTTTTAATGCATTTTTTGCATGTCGAGTTATTTGTCTACATAAAAAAAACTTTAATTTTCAAAATAAATTCACCGGCGAGTGATGTTACATCGTATTTTAAATCTTTTTGGTGGATCATTCCAACCTCAATCATAATCACATCAATGTGAATATAATGTCTTAATTTCGAAAAAATATTAACGACTAATTCATCACTTATAAGTGCATCTCGATACAAATCCAAGGGATTATTTCTAAGATATCTCGTTCCAGTGTTACATATCACTATATTGCGCAGTTTATGGGTTGGATTACTAATAAGAATTAATCATAATAGTTAAATCATATACGAAACACATGTATTGGGTTTAGTGATAGTTATAAACGCAATAAAACTGTGGTTCATAGTTGTATATAAAATATGAAGATAGTTATCAGCAAACTTCATGATGGTTCATTTTTAGTTTCAAATTTTGATAAATCGTGTTTAAAAAAAATAAAATGCAAACCCGGAATAAGATAATAAAACAATTCAATCAAACAAACAAACACAAAATGTTATGAACCAACTATATAAAAATAAATATTATACTTATATTATACTTATATTATACTTATAATGATTTATATTTATATACAACGAAGTTGACCGCATTTGCATTTTATACATTTATGAAATACTTGTGATTTACTTGTGTTAACTTGTGTTAAATCACAACAATATTGAAATTTTTTAACTTTTGAATTAGGCAATTTTGTTTAGTGATGGTCATAAGCTACTCTGAACCGATATATGTATTCAATATGATTGAATATTCTCACTATTGCTAATAAGCTAAATTAATAAACCCAATACTGAACCATGCTTAAACAGAAAATTTTATTTCAATAATTGAAAAAAATGAATATAGTGTATTTGTAATAGGCGTAAGAATTGAAATAAAAATTGGCGAATTGCTGCCAAGTTCATTCTATATCATTTGGAAGTTAACGGTTGAATGCTTTTAATTTAAATTTCATATTTCACATTTATTATTATAGTTTTTATTTTTTTTTTTAATTTTTAAAATGTACACATTGAAGTTAGTTACAATTGTTGCAAAAAATGAAAATAGGACTTGAGCAGTTGACTGGTGATAAAATTAACCGACATCTGCACCACTTAAGAATAATAATAATATTGTTTCCGGCTAGTAGTTGATGACTAACTAACTGTTTTTTTCCATTATGAAATAATATTCACACATTATTTAAATTAAATTGGATTTGTTGTAATAGTGTGTATTATGGTTTGTTTAGTTAGTATTGACTAAACTCTTCTGAAATTCTAAAAAAAATTGGCATTGTTTTAAAAGGTGTCTACCGCAACCATATTCTATAGAATAAAGTTAGTCCTGAACTTATAACGTTTAAACGTAACTTATACGATTGAAGCAATTCGATTTTTTTAGTTTATTTGAATTATTTCATTAAAATGGCAATTTCAAAAGATACATAGAAGTCTCTTGAATTCGACATTTAAGAGCAATGTTTAGTAACATGTTCTGCTCCACCGTAAGTCGATATATGCACAGAGTAAAAGCATGACTTGTTATGTATATTTGGCGAACGGAAATCGATATGTAATATTTCGCAATATTGGTATATTGTTTAATTGTTTATTGATTTTTTTTAAATATTTTTTTTCAATTTTCAACTGATCCATTAGATTATAATATCAAAATTTAAACTATGTATGAAATCCGAAATTAAAATGGTTAAATTTGTATCATTTTGAAATAAATTCCAAAACTAATTGAATTTCAACATTTTTTTACCTTTTACCTTTTACTGTATCCGCAATTATTTAACTAAAACCATCATTTTATGAAATAAAATTAGTATAGGATTAAAATTTTGTTGTTTAAAGTCCTTGCTCGATGTCTGAAAATCGAGCATACGGATAAATTAGCAGGTGTCCGAAATATATATATATATATATATATATATATATAGTAGAGTAAGTAGAGTAAAATTGCGGGGGTTTTACAAAAATTCCATTCGCAATCAAAAGGTATTAAAAAAAAAGGATTATTTACGATTATTATAATTTTGGCAATTTTGTGGCATCTACTTTCAATCTATTTTACATTATATATATGTTATATATAAAGTATAGATATTAGATATAGATCAAGAATCAATCGATTGGGGAAATTTTATTTATTTATAATATTCATATTATTAGAAATAAGCAATTGCATATTAAGAATAATAAAAATTAATTAAAAAAAAAAAAGGAATTAATTCCATTAATTAATAATTAGGATTATATTAAAAAAACAAAACTAAACTCTCTATATATTTCTAATTCTATATTTTTTATAATAAATTTGTGATTTAACTCGATTCGTATTGTATTTTTTTTTAATTTGCAGAATTTATACTTTCTCACCTGTCCCAGTTGGATTAGCTGAAAAATGTTAAGTTTTAATTTAATTTTTTGATGTATATATTTAAAATTTTGTATATTTACGTTGAATGGTTTTTTTTTAAGTGAAAGTGAATGAATTAACCAAAAAACAGTGTAAATAA
Source organism: Dilophus febrilis (assembly GCA_958336335.1). Lineage (NCBI taxonomy): Eukaryota > Metazoa > Arthropoda > Insecta > Diptera > Bibionidae > Dilophus > Dilophus febrilis. The sequence continues at coordinate 39,574,853 of OY284469.1, forward strand.
TAATATTTATAATTTGGAAAAAGCGCGAAAAATGCGAAAAATGATTTAGTGAATGATAAACGAGAATGGTTGAAATGGTTGATGGTTGAAATGAACTAATGAAACGAATGGGAAAATTATATTCTTTTTTACAAATCAAAACTACTAATCCATAAATAATTTAATGATGATGAAGTTATTCTATTATAAATATATAAATAAAATAAATTATTGTGGTTTTGTATTGGAAATTAATTCCATAAATAGTTTTTGATTTAAATTCAATAGCACATGTTGTTGATTTTTGTTTTTATATATAACATATTATATATTCAATTTATTTATAAAACGTAAAAGAAAAAACGTGAAATGTGTATTGTATAGTAATAGAAACATTGCTTCTATCTATACAATCAATACAATTCAATCCAATGTCAATATTGTTTATGTGAGATTAAAAAAAAAATCGCATAAATAATTAGATATGTAAATAAAATAAAAAACCGCAGTAAATCTCCTTACCTCTTGAACTTTTTATTTATATTATACAAAAACAAATCTTGAATTTATTTTAAAAATCGACATTGAACAATTTCCTGTAATTTTTTTTTTTTAATTAATTAATATAATGTTAAAAAAATTTGTTAACTTTTTTATTTTAATTTGAACCAGTTAATAATAAAAATAAAGAGTATGGAATAAATTTTAATTATATATAATTATGAACTTTTAGTCATGAACAATTAGAAGTAAATAAAAGAAAGAAAATAAAGACAAAAATTCGCGACTTGAACGGGATAGGAACAGAAATGCGACATCGGTCGGTTTAATTCATGCAAAAGGCGTGAGTTATTTTTTTTATTTATAATTAACAAAAACCAAAAAGCATGATCAATTATGTTTAAGCCAACTCTAATATTATATATAGTTTGTATTACTATCTTCGCTTTGTTAGTGTTTTTAAATAACCATAACCACTATGTATATGTTATAAATTCTATTAAAAATATCCTGTTAGGATTAGTTGTTGATGATTGGAATGACACATTGTTAAATATAACATATAAGGTATTCCACGACTTTTACCATATGCGGAAATAGTTATTGGTCATTATCAATGCGCAGTCCGCAATGATCGTTAAACAACTGATCAGCTGTTCGGTACCAAACAGATTAGGTAATTCAAGAAAAGTGTAGGTAATTCAACGTAGAAACGCACCATTTGTTTATTGATTTAAAAGCTGCATACGTGACATTGTTATTCGGTACAAATTGTGAATCCGGTAGAAAATTTATAGATATATATGTCAAAATTAAGACTGTCGTACGCTACATCCCCGGTACAATTAAGGGGTCTCGAATCCGAAGCGTTGGAAACCATTGACGGAATTCGGCAGCAACACATATTTTACCTTATCTGATGAAATTGATGTGGTCGGCAGAAATATGAATGCCGTTAAAGAAGCGATTGAGGTGTTAGAATGTGAAGCTTCGAAAATGGGAATAAAAGTGAATGATGCGTGAATGAAAAGTGAATGACCAAGTATGTGATCACGTCACGAAACAACATTTTGATGGAATAACATCCAAAGGTAGCAATTGACCAAAACCAATTATATGGTTTTGGTTTTCACTCACTTATGCGGGCTGATCGTATACCGTTAAAAGTATTGGATGGTAAACCTGAGGGCTGTAACGGGAGTGTTGGTAGACCGCGGGATAAGTGGAGGGATGGCATTGAACGGGAATTCGGATCTTAGGTGTTTCCGGCTGGCGGTGAATAGGTCTGATTGGCGGTGAACAGCTGCTGCTGGAGGTTAAGACCAATTGTAAGTTGTAAGCCAGCCTAAGTAAGTAAGTATATAATTTTCTAAAGAAATTTTATTTACTTTTGTAAAGGAACGTCTCTTTCTAATAACAAATTCTGAGTAATTTTCTCAAGGAAACTTTCAATAATTTCCTAAAGGGAATTCGGTATAAGTTCCTTAAAGATGTTCTTCATAATTGTTTAAAGGAAATTTTTCACATTTTTAAAGGAAGTTCTTTACGGTATTTCTAAAGCAAATTCTATAATATTTTGTACAGGAAATTCTTTACAGTTATTCAAAAGATATTCTGTGTACAATTTTGCAATGGAAATTCTTTAATAATTTCTAAAAAGGAAACTCTGTATAGTTTTCTGTTAAAATTTTGAATGATTTTCTGAGAAAATTCTGTATAATTTGTTAAACGAGATTTTTATAGAATTTTGTAAAGTAAATTCTTTATAATATTCTAATTCTGTTTAATTTATTAAAGGAAATTTTCTATGTTTTCTTAAAGGAATTTGTCTATGATTTCTTAAAGAGAATTTTTCATGATATTCTTATTAATGAAATTCTTTATAATATAGGTAAAGTAATATGATTGGATGGTTTTTTTTTAAAAATATATGTTAATTGGTTGGTTTGTAGCGTTCAACAGTAATAGTTTGACCAGGTTTCCACAATTCATAATATACCAAGCTGTTCTGCTCCAACCAAATACGCAGTAAAGCATTCTTTCAATGGATATAGCATTTTGGCGTCAATTTTACTGGTCGTATCAGTCTAATGCTTAGGTTCACTTTCATGCAAAGCATGTTCGTCATAAGCTTCGACAAGAATTTGATGAATTTCACCAGCAGTTTTTTTGTTTCAAATCAAACCTACCGACAAATCGGATTTTTCTGGTACAAAGCACGACATTTTCATTTTCAACAAACGAAAAAAAAAACACATATTGAATGATACCGATTTAAAGCGAAGACGTTCACAAAAAAAAAAAACTCATCCGAACCCACATAATCCGTGAGCGGTCCAATCACATTACTAACCCTATTAGTTATCCAAAGGTGATATTCTGTGTAATTTTGCCAAGGAAATTCTGTTTAATTTTAAAACGCAATTCTGTATATTTTTCTATATATATCATTTACCCAAAGAAATATTTTGTATAATTTTCTAACAAGAAATTCTGTATAATTGTACGATATAATTTTTTTTTTATTATATTTTGTAACTAATTTCGTTTCATGTGAGTTATCACAATATATATATAATTGTTAACATATGTCAGATAATCATTATATAGAATATTGCTGTAATTATGATAATTAAATCCATAAAATTACATCGTTATAAGAATACTTAATACTTATATTGTACAGATTAAACTTATAAAAATTCTAAATTTTTAATTATTAATGTTTTAATATATAATTATTTTTATTACGAAATTTAAGGATCACTCGCGTATTATCATATCACAAACGTTTATAATCCCCATCGCGATTAACGAATCATTTCTATGAATATACAATATTTATTTTTGAAAAGATAACAGTCCAACCTTAATGAAATATTTGTATATAAGGGAATGTGTTACATTTATTTGAGACAGATAAGCTATGGTATTAATTAAAAGAAGAAAAAAATAGTACAAATGTTATCATTTCGATGACCGCGTACCCGTCGTTTACTATTTAAGCAAAGATATTTTGTAATATCGCAAACAATGTAAATTAATCAATAAAGTAAACAACATTTTATTGTTGAATATTGATAGACAATATAAAAGAAGACCAAGATATATAATAAAATATTATTATCATCATAAAATGATTCCCAAAACAACAAGTTGATATAAATTTATACCTATATAGAAAAATATCCTCAACCAAACCAAATTAATATAAAAAAAATGAAAAAAATTAATTAAACATTTAAAGCTAAAATTAATTACACATAATTTAATGCATGAATTATGAATTATTTAAAAAACGAAAAAAAAAAAAGAAATCAAAATAAACAAAAAAAATCAAGGTTTTGTATCCCTGCCACATTTGACCTAATTTGTTATGTGATGATTTTTTTGTTTGTATTATTTATCTTTTTTAAAAGTCACATACACCAAAATCATTTAAATAAAAAAAAACAATTAATGGTTTTTTAATTAAATTAACGTAATCTCAAATTTGTTGTTATCACAACACAACAAATTAATAATAATAATACAGAAAAAGAAAAGAAATTCAACGTAATAAAACTTAAGCACATGTTTACGAATACAATCATACAAATATTATAAATATAAAATATACAATAATAATAATAATAATAATAATAGATAGAGTAAATATAGAAGAAAAATACAATATTTAAATTATTATTGTTATATATAGTACTTATAGTAGACATAAATAGAAAGAAACATTATATAATAAAAAAAGAAATTACCTGTAATAATTTTGCTAAATAGACCAACGGCTGCTATTGTTACGGTACTTGCTATGTGCCAAATTCGAGTTGGACAACGTAATTTGGGAAATATCCAATCGGAATTATATGAAGACATGCTTTTTTTTTTACTTGGTTGTTCTTGGTTGTTCTTTATATTAAATTAATGGACAATAAAGAATAAAAAGAACTATATTATTAATATTCTTTTTAATTTACTATCTAATTTCTAATGGTATCACTTGGATTTTAATTATTTTAATACTAAACATAAAATTTTGATATTAAAAAATGGACAAAAACATTTTTTTTTCTATTGAATTAAAAATACACAATGGCTTTTTTTTTGTTTTTTAACAATATTATACTATTTTATATTCATTTTAAATGGTACGTTTTTTTATTTTCATTTTTTTATTTTTTATTTATGTAATTTTATTTTTAATTTAATAAAAAGAATTATAAAAATGTAATAATAAAAACATATATTTTTTTACTATGATTTTTTTAAAAAACAAACAACACAAACACAAAAAAAATGTTTTTTTTTATTTTAATATTTTTGACATTTTCATGTTGATTTTTCATTTTTGAGGTGAGCATTTTTTTTAATTTCTCTCATTATTCAAATTCACCATTTTAGTTGGGTCTTTCAAAAGTTTGTAAAATAAAAAAAATTTCATTGTAATTTAAAAATGTATTTTCAATAAATATAATAAAATTGTCCATATGTAGGAAAATCGGATGACTTAAAAATAAATATTCATTATTATTGAACTCTGTACCTGTGTGGTATAATTGATAAAAACGCGAATGTAAAATTCTTACTAAATTTTAGAGTCGTGGGTACGAATCCTACTGAAGACATAAAATATGTTGTGTTTTCTGATATTTCTAAAGGTGAGTTTTAACACAGAATTTAACATTTTCCGATTCGGTTGGTCGTACGGCTAATTACCGGCACCGTAAAAGCCACAAATTACAAAACCAACAACACAAGGCTGTTGTTGGAAACTTAAACCGAATGTTGGTTGTAATGCGAAATTTTCTTTATATTTTGATTGAACAGTCGGCGAGCCCGGTTCTTGGAATGGGAAGGATATCACTATTTTGGTTTTGTTTCGTTCTTGTCAACTCATTAGGCTATAGTGATAAAACGGAGTGATAATTCAATCCTCCGATCCATAAAAAATATGTTTTCTATATAAAAGAATGTAACAACATATTCTACCAGCAAAATATATATATGTACGTTAACTGAACAGTTAACGACATGTTTCAGGAAAGTGCCAAAAGAAAAATGTTGAATAAAATATAAATTGCAAAAGTGCGATTTTATTTCCCCACAAATAATTATGGATCGATTGGTTGCATTCAATTATAATCCTGGAGGATCTGCACTAAATATTTTCATACAATTGCCTGTAAAAATTAATATTATAAATAAATGTTCCGTTTTGATAAAAAACCAACAACAACAAAACACAACAATTTAATTTTAGTTCATGCACTTTTAAAAAATGGTATAAAAATCAAATTTCGCTATTCTCATTTTTAAATTGGTGAAAACAGTAGATATAATAGTACTATGGCTTGTTCATAAACTCTACGATTTAAAATATTCACCTCAAAACGCGTTCATTTAAGCCTCGATTTCTATGAAAATATTTTATTTATCACAAATATGATATTTGTGATATAAAAAAAAATGTGCTTTTTCTGAAATTTATTTTGCCTGGATAAAAAAACCGAAATTTAATAATAAATACCAATTGCTGTTAAATAATTCCATTTTTTATTAGTTTGTAAATTAACTGGATATTTTATTATTATGAAATTAAATCATAAAAATTAAATAAAATGTAAATAACATGAAAAATGAAGTTTGGACGACGGTCAGCCGACGGCAATAGAAGAAAAAATATCAATGTCCGCCGTCAGTCCGCCGTCCAATAATCACAAAAAGCACCGCCATTGAAATGCATGTATTTTCAATTTGACATTTGCCGTCGTCTGCCGTCGGCATTTCATGAAAAGCATTACTTTACTCTTTTCGATTGATACTTTTCATACAAAAATGGCCGATATTTCTTCTACAATTTGCACAGAAAATTTTACCGATTGAATTGCATAAATTATATTTTTTTCGATGTATGTGTAATATATAACCAAACAAACCATACAAAATTTACACATACACATGTAATATATGTATATAGACAAAAAATATATTTTTATTGAATAAAACAGCGTTCAGTTACTATCAATTTTTTAAGAAATTTATAAAAAACCGTATAATGCGTAAAATGTGTAAATGAACAAGCCACTAGATAGCTAGTGGCTCTTTTATTACATGAAAAATTTTATAAAAAATGAATGAACATAGAAAAAAAATCTCTCTTATATTTTTGTTTTTTTTTTTTTTTCTATTATATTTTTTGTAAACACAGGTCACACCACGTGATTTATAAAGCGGCAGATATTTTATATTTAGATATTTTTAAATATTAAATTCATACGTGTGTTATATTGTTATATAGAAATTTTTTATTTATTTACAATTATAATAATAATAAAATTACAAAAATGGAAATGGAAAACGAAACACATAAAAGCATAATAATGCATAACGAAAATGACATGATGATAGTTAATACAACTGGGACAGCAATAACAAAATATGATTCCAAATGCACTGTTTTAATAAAAAATCATTAGTTTATTAAAAAGAAAATAACCATTTAGGAATTGATATACTTACAAAAAAACTTTTAAAATGGTAATGTTAAAATGAATAATGGGAAATAAATGTGAAACTTGCATTTTAATAATGTTTAATTTTACTTACGCGTGCATGGAAACACTTTCACCATCTACTCCTCTAGAACCTATAGTTTTACAATTGTAAATTGTACAACCTTTACCCATAATGCTAAAAATGTATATAAATAATATATAAATACTTTAATAATAAATTTTATTCTTAAATTTATTTTCACCTCAAAACAATAAAACACAAAATTTACTGAAATACAAAAAAAATAATAAAAATTCCAAAATTATAATGTAAACAAAATAATTACAGCTGATACGATTTTAAAAATGAGAAACATATTAAAAAACCTGTTAGTTTTTGCTTTTCATTGAGAACTGTTAATCTTTCTCTCTTATATCTATTGTGAAAACCGTGTCTTTAGGATTGAATGTTTCGAATTTGGTGAGAATTTCTTGGCAAAAAAAATTAAATATTATTTTATCTTTTTAGCCCGCGCCGTCAAATTTCACAATTTTATTGTTTTTGTTTTTGTGTTTTTGTTTTGTTATTATTATTTTTGTTATTTAGATTTTTTATGTTTTGTTTATTTAATTTAATTAAACTTTTTTTTTATTTTATATAAAAGTGAAAAATAATTATTAGTTGTTTATTTATATCAAATTAATTATGTTAATTATAGTAAATAAATGGAACAAAGAGCTAATATAAAATTTTGTTATAAAATTGGTAAAACATGTCCGGAAACATATCGTCTATTAAAACAAGTCTACGGTGAGGATTGTCTATCACGTTCTCAAGTTTTCGAATGGTATGGACGTTTTAAAGCGGGTCGTGAAAATCTAATGGATAATGGAAAATCGGGACGTCCAAAAACGGCTACCACTCAACAATTAATCGATAATATACGTAAGCTTATCGATTCCGACATAAGTGTAAGCATACGAACGTTAGCCAGTGAATTTAATGTATCCAAAGATACTATTAATAATATTTTACGTAATAATTTAAATAAAAGACGTATTTGTGATCGTTTTGTTCCGTATTCATTGAATGCCGACCAAGAATTGGCACGTATTGAACATTGTAAAAATATTTTAAAACTATCACAAATGAATCCGAATTTTATCGATACAATTGTAACGGGTGATGAAACTTGGTGTTGGAAACCCGAAATTGATTTATCCAACAATACAAATGATATTACTAAAGATACAGAAGGGGACCATGGATTGGGACTAAAAGCACCACCATCAAAACAATTGCAATTACAAAATAAAATCAAATTAATATGTTTTTATGATAGTAAAGGAATTGTTTATAAAGAATTTATGATGGATTCAGGTGGCAGTGGTGGTGGTGGTGGTGGTGGTGATGGTGATGAGGATCATAATAAAAAATGTAAAAATATAGATGATACAGAAATGTATTTAGCAATATTACAACGATTATGTTGGAATATAAATTGTGTACGTCCTGAATATAAAACAAATATGGGTAATTGGTCCCTACTGCAAACTAACACCAATCGAATCACTACAACACGTGAATTTCTAATGAAAAACAATATTACAGCAATTGAACATCCTGCATTATCACCAGATTTATCACCATGCGATTATTATCTATTTCCAAAATTAAAATTACAATTACGAAATAATAAACGACATCAACAATCACAAATTGATACCTGTACAAATACAAAAACCTCATCATCAAGAAGCGTGATCAACGATAGCCAATTAAATATTACAAATATTCTGGATGGAATACCAAAAATTGAACTTTATGAATCAATACATAATTTAATTGATCGAGCAACGCGTTGCATTGAAACAAATGGACAATATTTAGAAAAATGACAGGATAAAAATTAATACTAATAATTATAATTTATTATAATAAAAAATTAATTATTTATAAATCGGTTAATTTAAATTTTAAATCGCCGGTTGGTGCTTGAATTAAACCGGTAACATATTTAATTGGACCATAATTATATTCAATTTTAAAGTTTTGTAAAATTCTATAAAGGAAAGAAATAAAAAAACGATATTAAATTATACAAATAATAAATTGAATATAGGAATGTTATTACATTATTTCAAAAATTATATTCAGTTACCTTGCCAATAGTACTTGAACTTCCATTTCGGCAAAACGACGTCCAATACATGAACGTGCACCAAATCCAAATGGTAAATATACAAATGGATGAGCCGTTTTTGCAGATGGACATCCAATTGTTTCATTATCTTTTAACCAACGTTCCGGTATGAATTCATCAGGTTTTGGAAAATTTTCCGATTCTTGTTGTAGTATAACCGATGGCAAGGCAATATTTGACTAGATTATTTTAAAATAGAAAATTTATAATTACGAAATAGTTAGCCTTAAACCAAACAAATATCTATAGTGAGTACTAAAAAATAAAATTATTTTCAAATTCACTTACACCTTTTGGTATTTTATAACCTTTTAATACCATATCTTTACCGGCTGCTCGTCCAGTACCCGCAAGTACTGGTGATAATCGGATTGCCTCTTTAAAAACACCTCTCATGTACGGCAAATTATTAAAACTATTTGGTAAAAAATTTGTATTGCGATCAGGTAATGTTTGTTGAATTTCCTTACGCAATATCTCTTGTTTTTCGGGATGTTTTGCCAAATGATATAAACAACTGACCGTTGCGGCTGATGTCTATAAACATTTTTTTGTTTTTTTAAATATTATAAATTAATAATGAATATTCACTATTCAAACTATTTGGATTTCATCAATCTTATGGTTTAAATTTGTTAAAGGGATGGTATTATAATAATTATTATTATGGTAAAATCTAAACCGATTGTCATTTAATTGACAATTTCATTGTGATAGATATGCAAAAAAAAAAAACTTTACGATATGAGTTGAGAAATTTACAAAATATAATCTTTTGGAAACGTAAAAAATCATTCAATATTTTCTGATTTATATCTAAAATCGTTCTTTACTTGAATCCTAAGGAATGAGTTTTGATGTGATAGATTTTACTACAAATAAGACTCTAACAATACAGCGACCTGACGATTAATGAAATTCCCGAGTTTAACCAAAACATTACATAAAAAAACATAAAATATAATTTCAATTTATATACCGTATCGATCCCAGCCATTAACATATCAGTAGCCATAACCACAGCAACATGACGATCAATTTTTAATAGTTTTTCCAATACACTTAATTCCGAATCATTACCATCCGTAATTTTTGTTGGATTTGATTCTAAACGTTTTACAGCCTCATCAACTTTTTCCATAATTAAACTAATAATTAAATAAAAAAAAATTCCCATTATTGATTAAAATAATTATTAATAATGTGATTTTATTTGATAAAAAACCAATTCTTACGTTGTCATTTCATCGAATGCAGCCATTAATTTTTTAAATGTTGGTGTTTTATAATAACGCCATATTGAAGGTAACACATCTAAATGATAAGCATATTGAAAAATATCTCTAACTGCCTAAAATCATAATAATAATAATAACAATAATTTAAATTTATTTATAAATTTTACTAATAAAAAATTGAAAATATTTTTTATTTTAAAACTTACAGCAATAATTCGTCTAGCCTCTGGATTACGTTCTTCATTGAATACACCCAAACGTTGATCCAATGCAATATAACCAATTGATTCTAATGACCATTTGTTAAGTTCATGTCCGAAATTGGCCGGTACTTCGTGATTACTATCACGTGTCGGTTTAATCATATCAATAAAATCTTTAGCCACCAAATCAACGTGTGGTATATACATTTTAACAATTTTCGGTGGTAACATTACTGGATTAACTTTTGTCCGCGTCAAATGCCAATTTTCACCTTGTTCACTCAGTAGTCCACCGTTTCCCTTAAATATATCACTACGAACCTGTTGTCGATAATAGGCAAACGTATCGAAACCCTCACGTATTGGCCATGCACCTTCATTACGAAATATTTTCTCATGATCATTTGGATCGAATGCCAGTATATAATCGGGTTTTCCTAACATTCCACGAAGTTTCATTATTTGACCATATTCCTCTCGAAAACCTCTATGCATATCCATTAAACTTGCTCCACGATATTTTCCTTAAAATCCAAACACACACACACACGCATTCGTTTTATTTTATTAACTATATAATTTTTTTTTTTTATGGTAAATTAATATTGATTTACCTCCCGGTAGAAAACTTTTAAACATTTCAAAATGAGTTGGTCCAGGAATTTGATCATATTCTTTAGCTTGATTCCATTCATTGTCGACTAATTGATTTTCCTATAAATAAATTAATATTTTATCAAATATAATATTTTATTGACTTAACTTAAATGAAATTGAACTTGAACTTGAACTTGAATGAATTATATACTTAATATTTCAAAATTAATTTGATATGTTTTATTGTTATACCTTTACTTGTTGTTGTTGTTGTTGTACACTAAATTCTGTAGCAAATTTTCGATTTTTTATTAACCATACAGAATTACATGTTTTAAATGTAGTATTCGTTGTTGATTTGTACAACAAATGTTTTACACTTAATTTAGATAACATTATATTTTCTATTTTCTGGCTTAAGTAAGTAAAGCTAAAATAAGAGGTAAAAATTACTATTATTTAAAATTATTATTATTTAAGATAAAATTGCAATTTCACGTCAGTAGAACGCAGAGACTGTCGTAGTTAGAAAATAAATATTAAATAATAAAATCTAATGTCTGTGTACTTTTAATACAATAATTTTTATTTTATTTTTTTTTTATCAATTAATCTCGTTTTTTTACTTAAATAACACACACAAACCATATAAAATATTTTAATGACGTAATGTACCTATACAGAAATTGTTTATATAATTTGAAATATAAATATATATAGAATATAGAATATTATAAGATCAAATGTAAGTATCGCATACATAAGTGTTTTCTTGATTTCTTGATCAAGTCTATATACATTTTGTTGTGCTTTTATTTATTGAGTTTTGTTTTGTATACAAAAGATATTCGTACCTGTTAAAAACATACCTGCATTTTTTTTTGAATTAATTTTTTGTTGTTTTTTTTTTCCATTTCTTTATTTACTTTTTGAATTCACTGAAAATTCGTACAGAGGTTTTTATAAAATTTGATTGGTCATTTAACAGAACTGAAATTAAAATTTATTTATTAAATTTATATAATATCAGCATGAACATTTCGCACAATATTCAATTGGATTTGTGTAGATAATTTACTAATATTAAAAATGTTTTTGCTATAAACTGGGTGTTTACAAGATTTTAGAATGCGGGATAAAAACGACGTTATTCGCATCGGTTCGTGTCCGGTTGAAGAATCATCTTGTGGGGAAAGAGAAGGTACACACCACTTGCGGTGTGTACAGGTAAAGGTAAATCAGTATCATAAGAGAAGTTTTTAGGATCACTTCCTTTTATAGAGATGTTTATTTGTTAAATCACACTAACAATAAGATAAATGAACAATCAACGATTACGTTCTCAAAATCATTAAAATTACGATCTAATTTTGATTTGATTTCCGAGCTGAACAACTTCGAAAACACTTTGTAAATGATGAGAATTTAATAATTAATAAAGATACCTGAACAGAATCAATATCTAATTGGGTAAGGATAAACCTAGTGGAATTTAATCCATTTAAAACAGAGGAATGTTTGTTCTTAAACAAAAGATCCATAAAAGTTGTCCCAAACATTACGAATAATACTCTTATTCCACAATCTAAGGACCTATTAAATTTGGGAATGTCTTTGTCAAATAATTTTACATCGAACAATAATATAATTATTGCAGCAAAAAAGACGGCTAGTCGCATTGGATTCAATGAAAACTTAGTAACAGTTTATCAAGCATTTATAAGGATACTTCTAGAATACAATTCTTATATATGGGCCGATTCACTATATACTACAGTTTAGTGACAAAAAACCTGCGTTTTCACTGATCAGAAATGAAAATATAAGAAATTCCATTGAATCATTGAATGATAGACGCTCAGTTGCCTTATTATACACACTTTATAAATATTACCACAACAAATGCTCAAATGAAATTTTCGGGGGCCTATTTACTTATCTTATAACTGAAGAAATTCTCAAACGGCACATCCCTACTCAGTATCTATATTAACTTTTTTCGAACAAACAAATTTGGCTATAAATTTTTTCCATAAACATCAAGATTACGGAACAGTTTCCATAGCTGTATTTCCCCCTTCTTATGACTATCAATAATTTAAATTAACTTCATCCTATCTAAATACTTATCCACCTAAAATGCAACTTGGACAATTGTTTGAAAACATATGAGTTATTTTATCTTATTGCTTATCAATTTAAATATTTTTTCTCTGCTTCGCTTTTATTTTCAAAATTTCATAAATTGCTCCACATATTATTAAAATTTGGCCACTCAAAATCATACTTAAATGTATTCAATGCATCGTGAGATTAAATGATTTCGTTACGAGCACTCACCGGAATAGAATTCCGAGGTTTTATGGTATTAGCCGTCGAACAAAAAAATAATATCCAAAAATATATATACATAATTGTAACTGAGGGATAATTAAATAATTCTCTAAAAACATATTTGCCATTCACGTTCAAAATCGCAGAATTATAGTAAGGAATGTCATATAAATTTGATAAAACAATAAGCACAACTCTATATGATGAGGTCGCAGTTATTATTGGGATTGTATCAATAATCACCAATATAAACATCATTTGAAGTATATACATTTTTCTTACATATCATGGCGTATTAAAAAAGAAAACAAATGATGATAGGATAATTCTTTTTATCAATAAAATATAATTGCTTTTTTTTATTTTATTTTTTTGCTAGTTGCATAAAAGATAATGGAATTTTTTAGATAACCGTCTAAGTTTTTGTGGAGTGTCTTTGCACCAATTATAAAAAATTATTGCAACGTTTTTCTGTATTACAATATAAAAATTACGTATACATTTATTTATTTCAAATCAACATCCTTAAAATTTCTCGATTAAATTAATCACTTATTGTAATTGTAATTTTGCACAATGGCAGTCAAATCATCAATGATAGATCGATGATTTTTGTGATTTTTTTATTATAGTCCTTTGTTAATATATTAGGTTGTCGAAAAAGTATTGATAATTTTATAAATAGATGTCATTATAATTGAATATTTCAAGTAGTACTAATCTGATCAGGTAACACTAACATATGTTCGAAAGATGACATTTCGTAGATAAAAAAAAAATTAAATTTGTTTAGTCATTTAAAAGTTGTAGTGCATTAAAGACGAGCGAAATTAATCAAAAAATTCGATACATTTTACAATTTTATTATGAAAAAGGTGAAAATGCAACGCAGGCACATAAACTAAATTTGTGCAGTTTACGGTGAAGGAACTTTATCAAAATGAACAGCCTATAGATGGTTTGCTCGATTTCGTTCGGGTAATTTTGATGTCAAAGATGCACCTCGTTCTGGTCGACCAATCACTGAAAAAGTCAATGAAATCATATCAAAAATTGAAGAAAATCGACACGTAAGCAGTCATGATATCGCTAAAGAACTAAACATCCATCACCAAACAGTTTTAAACCATTTGACAAAGGCTGGATACAAGAAAAAGCTCGATGTTTGGGTACTAGATGAATTAACACAAAACAATTTAATGAACCGAATTTCCATTTGCGAAACGCTGTTTAAAAGGAACGAAATCGAGTAATTTTTAAAGCGAATGATTACTATGATGAAAAATTACTGTGATGAAAAATGGATCACATACGATAATAATGTACGAAAAAGATCGTGGTCCAAGAAGGGTGAAGCTCCTAAAACAGTAGCAAAAGCTGGATTAACACCAAGAAAGGTAATGCTGTCTGTTTGGTGGGATTGGAAAGGAATCGTTCATTCTGAATTACTAGCACCCGGTCAAACCATTGATTCCGATCTCTATTGTCAACAATTAACAAGATTGAAGCACGAGATTAAAAAAAAAACGTCCAGAATTAATCAATCGAAAGGGTGTTGTGTTCCATCATGACAACGCCAGACCACACACATCTTTGATGACTCGGCAGAAACTGAGAGAGTTTGGCTGGGAAGTTTTAATGCATCCACCATATAGCCCGGACCTTGCACCTTCAGATTATCATTTGCTCCGGTCTCTGCAGAACTCCCTTAATGGTTTAAAATTAAATTCCGCAGAGGACTGCAAAATGCACTTGGATCAGTTTTTTGCCCAGAAAACACAGAAGTTCTACAGTGATGAGATAATGTCTTTACCAGAAAAATGGCAAAGGGTCATCGATCAAAACGGCGCATATTTGGTTTAATAAAGTTCATTTGAAATATATAAAAAAATCGTTTGAATTTTGTAAAAAAAATTATCAATACTTTTTAGACAACCTAATATATCTAAATAGTCTTTATGAGGCTGTTTACAAGTGTTGTGGAGTCGCCTCAATTTCACAACGACCCCGAATGTGATTTCAGCGTCGAATCAGTGAGAATTTTATTACATTTCAAATGTGCGAATCATTAAATTGCCGATTTATAACAATAATTAGCCATAAGATATTCGTATGGTAATGTATGTGCTCTTTTAATACTGACGTATCCACTTATAAACGGGAACTATTTTCGGTTTCGCTGAGAAAGTTATATAAACAAATTTCATTTCATATTTTACTCCGTATTTTTGCAGGGGGAAAATGGAGGGTCCCATTTTTTTGCGGAGTCTCTGCATTTTTGAGCATTTTTGTAGCATTTTTGTATAGTATTATAGTTGTATGCGATTCGGTACTGGCGGAATAATGCATAAAGCTCATCTTTGGCACTACTCTAATCTAATCTATTCAAATTCTTAAACTGAAGTATAAACTAATCCGCATTTATTGGGATTTGGCGGTTGTGTTATGATTGTATTTTCTCCCTGGAGCAATATAGTATTATATCATAGAGCTTATCAGCAAGATTCAATAGATAAGATATTTTGAAAGTTACACACAGATAATTCAGATAAATTCATTAAAAAAAAAAATCTTTATCGATATGTAAATCACCTTCTAAATACCTTATCCATTTCTCCTGTAGACAAACTTTATGAAATAATATCATATTGTTCGCCGTAGAAAATACGGTCATAATACGACAATCAGTCACAGTTACTACTGCTGTGGGCGGTTATGTGAAGGCGTTATAGTTACGATGTAGATACCCTTTGCGTGCTGGTTATTATAGATAACAATGGTACTTTGGTAAGATTGTAACGTAATAATTAACTCGTATTTGCATGGGTTCATTCAGGTAAATTACAAATAAAATAATTACTTATAGGTATTAAAAACACTCGGCAAAACCAGTCGTTGCGACGTGTCAAGCCGGTTCTGTTAACGTCATTTGGAGGTAATAAAAATGTTTGTATGAAGGTTACCAACATCCAAATTACCGTCATATAACGATTTTTACACTAAATGTGGCTGCTTGGGTGCTTATTTGATGGACAGAATTTCCTAAAAAATATCATTTAGATATAAAAATAATAGCATAACGTCGACAAATTTGAATATACCAATCCTCATTTCTAAAAATAATCAATTAACAATCTAAACCCGTGATGGGATTTCCATTAATTTCCATGAAAATTTTCGTTCAGTTCAGACCTTGCTTATAATTTGAATCTCATCATAGCAAATCAACTATCAACAAATAAAAATAATATTTCTATTATGCAAAATAATTAAAGAAATACATAGAAAAATTGTTGAAAGGCCCTTGAAAACCTTTTTTTTAGGTATACTTCATTCCTATTAGTTAAAACACTTTCTTATAACATAAATTAAATATGTTCGATACCAAAATAAACGCCGAAATATACAAAAATCTCACCTACCAAAAGTATATATATACAAATGTTATTGATATATTCCATCGGATAACCTTCAAATCTCTATCCATTAGAATGTAAATTAATGCCTTGTCATATGTAACGCATAAAACAATAACAAACAATAACAAAAACAGGCAGCATCACAATAATATTTTTTATATTGGTTATATTATATTATTATAATTTTAATATAATCATAATATATAATATATTAATGATATGACTATATAAAATAAAAAAAACGTCATAGTATTTCCATCACGATAAAAATATAATTTTTGTTGATTTTTTTTAATCTTATACAGTACGTCCCAAATCCCAACTACAATACGTCGGTTTTGGGTTCTGTAGTTCATTTGGAGTCGAAAACATTCTAAAAAATTTTGGTCAATCCGGCTTCGAAATTTTCATATTTATCACTATTGCGGACCACTTATCTCCATACCTGGTTATTGTAATTGAAAGAACAGATACCCTATTAGCATTAAATTAAGTTTAAATTAAATTTAAAATGATGTAGCTAGAACAAACGGTTTTCTCGAGATCTAGAGATTATAAATTGGGATGGGTTCTAAGTCCTCGAAACACTTGACCCCTCGAGGTCACTGTGCTTCACCCCCAATCTGTTCAAGATTCATACATTCCTGCGCAGGAATCTGGTCAATTGAATGATTGGTTTGGCCATAAATTCCCCGGGGCAATTTATTAATTTGGTCCCAATGAATAAGTGGTGACTTAGTTCATGAATTCCAATCAGAAAAAGCACAGACAAAAATTGCCGGCCATGGATGTGAACGCGTAAACATACGCAGTTGGTTTCGAAGCTTTTCCAACGGCACCACCAAGCCATTTTAAGGGTTTTCTAGATATTTAAAGAAAGGTATGTAAAATTTACTTCTTATTATTGTTGTTTGTTCTTTAACGGTTGAGGTACCATATCACTAAAATACACCCTGTAAAACTTTCCGTACCGCATGCTTAAAAACTTGCTACATTAATTTGGACATTTTTAATATTAAGTCAATGGTGTAAAAACTATAAAAATAAAAAACAAATCATAAAAACATAAAAATGTCAATACTTTTTCAGACGTTTTACCCCGCAAATCCGGGGTTTTTTTCTTTGTGAATAACTACGAAACTATCAGAAATATCGCATTGTCATTAATGGTAAATGGAAGCTAATTAATATAGCCAGTTTTTAAGAATGTGGAACGGAAAATTTTACAGGATGACCTTTCGAGATATATGTTATACAAAGTTTAAAGAACAAATTGTACAAATTGTACGTGTTCTACACCCACTTCTTTAAATAATTTTAAATATCACGGTTAGTTCGAGCTAGTTTATATTAAAGTTAAGGGTAATTTATTGCCTACGCTAATATAGTATCTGATCAATGCATTACAATAACGAGTTATGGCGATAATTGGTCCAGCACGAATATCTCGAAAAATTGGGTTTTTTTTCGTTTAATTCCGTAACGAAGTCGAATTGACCCAAATTTTTCACTTCCAAATGAGCCACAGAACTTAAAACTGGCATATTGTGGTCGTCATCTGGGACACCCTTTATGATAAAAATTATCATGTAGATATACCTATACCAAATAGCAAAACCAAATAAAATTAAAAAAAAAAAAATCAGTCAGTCACTAAACAGCTTTCTGTATGTAAAATATAATAAAAACTATAAACACTCAAATTAATTCAGAGTTATATTTTTGTTTTTCCTGTATATTGAAATAAATTATTCATTTTGTTTTTTTATTTTTCTATTCAGTTTTAAGTGATTTTAAATATTATTATATTCAATTAATGTGTTGATTTTTGTTTAAATCTGTAATCTTTAATAAACAAAATAAAATGTTATCGAAATTAAATGCTAAACATTTATTAATAGCTTCTTCATCTTCGTCAATCTTCACCACGAATCAACGAATAATATGTAATAGTTTTTCAATTTTAAAAAATAATTTTGCTACACAATTAAATATTCAACCAAAGGTATATGAAATTTTTTTATATCTATATTATTTATAATAAAGTTATTTTTTGATGTGTGTTTATCATAAAAAAAATAATAATAATAGCAAAATTAATTTTTTACAGATATCGCATAAAGTAAAAAAAAAACAACAACAATAATGTTAGTTAATCGATTGATTTTATCTTTTGATTAATGTTTTTCTATTTTTGTTACTTCTTCTTATACAAATTAAATGATTTGAAATTCATAATACGAATTTATTATGAATATTTTTATAATTATTAATGAATATTGTTTCGATTCTTTAATATAGGAAATAAATGAATCCACCATTGATACAGAATGGAATCAAGCTCAACCATTTGAAAAAATTCCCGGACCAACACGATTTGAAATGTTAAAAGGTTTTCTACCAGGTGGTAAGTTAACTTATCTTATCTTTAATATATATATAGATGCAAATTTATATTCTTCTTCTAATATATTATGTCTTTGGATGACTATATGGTTTTTAGACCGGAAAATTTGTTGAATTTTTGATTGTTCTATATACTACTCTAACCACTATAATACCGGGCACCGTCTATTTTATCCGTATGCACGATTTTGAGATGCCGACTTTAAACTTTAAGGACTTTAAACAATAATGTTTCAATCCTTCTAATTCATTTCAAAATGATACAGTTTGACAAAAAAAATGTTACCATTATAATTTCGGACATTTATATTATACGCCACTAACATTGGATAACGTCTCCTGTGATATTTATGACCACCGGAGACGTTATCCAATCTCCTTCAATAAGCCTCCATTCTCTTAGGCGTGGTATTTACTAAATTTGTTTATTCAGTGTTTTTGAGTTCAAGGATTTTTCCTTTCAATTCTTCACTCCTTCAATTGTAACTTTCGGATCATTTTTTATTTTATTAATGCCCTTAGAATTCTATTGTACTTAATCTTCAGGACTTGAAGATGTCCAGTTCTAAAAGTGAATTTCTGAATGTATTTTCGGGAGTTAACCGTACCCTCCATAAAATGTAAATTTCCGACGCCTTTTACCGACACCATTAATAAATAAAATTATTGTTTAAAGTCCTTTCTCGACATCTCAAAATCGAGCGCACGGATAAAATAGCAGGTGTCCGATATTATAATGGTTAGAGTAGTATATACAATATTTAATGGTATATACATATATCTAATTAAAAAAAATCGTATTCTTCTTTCTACACAAAATTTTTTTAGGAAAATATCATGGTTTAGCATTATTAGATTTACATCGAAAATTACGTAGTGATTATGGTCCAATTGCAAAATTACGTGGTGTATTGGGAAAACCAGATATTATATTATCGTTTAATCCTAATGATCATGAGAAAATGTTTCGTAATGAAGGTACATGGCCAATACGTGAGGGTTTTGATACGTTTGCCTATTATCGTCAACAGGTACGTAGTGATATATTTAAGGGTAACGGTGGCCTACTGAGTGAACAAGGTGAAAATTGGCATTTGACGCGGACAAAAGTTAATCCAGTGATGTTACCACCGAAAATTGTTAAAATGTATATACCACACGTTGATTCGGTGGCTAAAGATTTTATTGATATGATTAAACCGACACGTGATAGTAACAATGAAGTACCGGCCAATTTCGGCCATGAACTTAATAAATGGTCATTAGAATCAATTGGTTATATTGCATTGGATCAACGTTTGGGTGTATTCAATGAAGAACGTAATCCAGAGGCTAGACGAATTATTGCTGTAAGTGTTAAAAAAAATTAAAATAATTTCTTTTTTATTAATTAAATTTTAATTATTATTTTACTGATTATAGGCTGTTCGAAGTATTTTTTTGTACGCTTATCAATTAGACGTTTTACCATCACCATGGCGTTATTATAAAACATCAACATTTAAAAAATTAATGGCTGCATTCGATGAAATGACATCGTAAGAGCAATTTTAAAATTCCAATTCTTATTGTACGAATTTCTATATAATATTAATTTTTTTTAATTTATTTATAGTTTAATTATGAAAAATGTTGATGCGGCTGTAAAACGTTTAGAAGAAAATCCAACAAAAATTATCGATGGTAATGATTCGGAATTAAGTGTATTGGAAAAACTATTAAAAATTGATCGTCATGTTGCTGTGGTTATGGCTACTGATATGTTAATGGCTGGAATCGATACGGTATATAAATTGAAATTATATTTTATGTTTTTTTATGTAATGTTTTGGTTAAACTCGGGAATTTTATTAATCGGTAGGTCCGTGCCTTGTTTGATTCTTATTTGTGGTCATTTTAGGGAATGGATTGCATAAATGAATTTTGTCGAATTGAATCAAATCCAATAAACTGACAAATGCTTTCATTTAAAATCTAATTCTTTTTCCTTATAGGATTCAAGTAAAAAACGATTTTACATCATCAGAAAATGTTTAATGATTTTTTATGTTTTCTAAAGAATGCCCTTTATATTTCAAACTCTTTTGCCTATCTATCATATTGAATTTAGTTAATAAAGTGCATGACAATTTTTTTAAATTTTACCATAACAATAATAATAAAAATATACTTCATTATTTTTTATATTATATTTAAAAAAAAACCTGTATTTATAGACATCAGCAGCAACGATTAGTTGTTTATATCATTTGGCAAAGCATCCTGAAAAACAAGAGATACTTCGTAAAGAAATTCATCAAACATTACCCGATCGCAATACAAATTTTTCACCAAATAGTTTTAATAATATGCCGTACATGAGAGGTGTTTTTAAAGAGGCAATGCGATTATCACCAGTTGTTGCTGGTAATTTAAGAGCGGCCGGTAAAGATATGGTATTGCAAGGTTATAAAATACCAAAAGGTGTAAGTTTTTATCTATTTAAGTACATTAGTCCATATAAAAGAATTGGTTATATTTATATTAATCTATACAAATATATAGGCTAGCGTTGCTATGGCTTCTGTGGTGCTACAACAAGAACCGGAAAATTTTCCAAAACCTGATGAATTCATACCGGAACGTTGGTTAAAAGACAGTGAACATTTGGAGTGTCCGTCAGCAAAAACGGCTAATCCATTTGTATATTTACCATTTGGATTTGGTGCACGTTCATGTATTGGACGCCGTTTTGCCGAAATGGAAGTTCAAGTACTTTTGGCAAGGTAATAGTTTTTGAAATAATGCAATAACATTCCTATATTCAATTCATTATTTGGATAATTTAATATCGTTTTTTATTTTTTTCATTTATATAGAATTTTACAAAACTTTAAAATTGAATATAATTATGGTCCAATTAAATATGTTACCGGTTTAATTCAAGCACCAACTGGTGATTTAAAATTTAAATTAACCGATATATAATTAATTATATTGTATATGTATCACATATGTATAAATAAAATTTTAATATTTTTTATTAAATATCAATTATATTTTTTATGATTTTAAATAATCAATTATAAATAATGTATTTTAACTTCAGCATTTCAATATATATAGATTCAATCCTAAATGAGATAGGAAAAGTCACTTCGCGTAATATGGAATTAATTTTGTGCATCATTTTTTTATTTATAATCAGATTAAAATTTATGCTATGTACCTAATGATAAATAAAATTTTTTTTTTCATAGTTTTAAAGGTTTTTCATTGGTATAAAACAAGACACAAGTCCAGCGATCCATAAATGTTGACCCAACCATTCTGAACATTTCTCTAATTCCACAATCTAAGGAACTATTAAATTTGGGAATGGCTTTTATCAAATAATTTTACATGGAACAATAATGTAATTATTGCAGCTAAAAAGGCGGCTAGTCGCATTGGATTTTTAAGAAGATCCAAGGAATTTATTAATTCTGAAAATTTTGAAAGCATAAAGCATTACTTTTATAAAACCACTTCTAGATTATAATTCTTATATATATCTGCCGGTTCATCAATTACTACATTACAATTTAGTAAAAGGATCAAAAAACATGCGTTCTCACTTATCAGAAATGCAATTATAACAAATTTCATTGAATTATTGGATCATAGACGCCCAATAGCTTCATTATGCACATTTTATAAATATTACCACCATGTTTGCTCCCAATAAAATTTTCAAATTAATTCCTGAGCCTATTAACTTTGCTTATAATTAAAGACATTCTCAAAAGGCACATCCATACTCGGTATCTATTAACTTTTTTCGAACCAACAGATTTGGAAATTCATTTTTTCCAAGAACATTAAGATTATGGAATTTTCCCGGCGCTAGTATTACCCCTTCTTATGACCGTCATTTAAATTAAGCATTTCTTGCTATCTAGAGCCTTCCTATAGTTACCGAAAGTTCCACCTTGTTAGAAAAAGAATTCCGAGGTTTTAAGGGCGTTAACCCGATTCTACCGAACTCTGTTTACCGAACTGGATACTCTTTTCAGGTGCGATGGGTGAAATACTTTCAAGATATTGTCAAAACGAAGTGATACCCGAGTGAAAATAAATCGAATTTAGACCGCAGTTTTCGACCGAAGGGATTAAAAAATGCAGTCTAATTCCGTCTCAAAACCAAATTGTACTACAATGGACTGAAAAGGACCGAAAACAACTGCAAGTTTTATCCCAAACCAGGTATTAGGGTTTCAGGTTGTCCTGTGGTTTCATATCATATGAGACTATAGGAGACTGTTGGTGCAGCCGTAATAGGTAAAAACTTTTCAAACGATTGAAACCGTAAGAGACTGCAAGAGATCAATGTGACGGGTATATAAACCATAGACAGTTTGTGACCATTAATCATTCTGATTTGGAAAATATTCGAGATACAGACATAGAGGAGCTTGGACTCCTATTTACAGAATTATTATTATTTAAGCAAATATCTTAAAAAAAGGTTGAATATATATAAATCTGTTTTATTTTTTTCAAGTTTTTTATATTATTTATTAAATTTTAAATAAATAAAATTGAATTATTTTTATCATTTTTCTTATGGTCTCTTATGGTCTCACACGGTCCTTTTTGAAACTGTAAGATACCACATTTAAATGTAAATGCGATTAATGTGTGTTCTTATTTAGTCTTAAAGGGGTTCAAGCATCTTCACGCCCTTGCTCTTTATATAGATATTAATGCGTCTATTGAATTTGATTAAGGCATAAAGGAGCAGAATTTTAAATTCATCTGGTTAGAGATAGATCCGTAATCTGCATATGTTATACAGTAACCACGAAGCCGAAAATTCTACTGTACCAGAATATATATAAAAAATGAATATTTCGACTAACAAACAATTAAGATATTAAAAACTTTTCACAGATGCCATGAAAAATTGCTATTTATTGTGAAAACAACAACTATATATAATAATAATATAATCTCATAAGAAATGAAATAAAACATACAACTAAAAATCTTATGTATATAAAATACGCACCGGACTATATCATTATTTTATTTTTATCATATCAACAAGTATATGTATAATATTGAATATACAATACACAGTCAATTCATTTTGTATATAGAGGTGGAAGAAAAATTATGTATATTTTTATGACGTATCTTTAAATTATATATGAGTATTTTGCGATGGATTTTGGGCGACCTACAAACATATTCCGTATGTAAACAATAACAATTATATCTTCTTGTATATATACTATACTAAAAGATATTAATAATCATGTATTAGAGTATTGATAAAATAGCTCACCATATAATACTAATATAAATAAAATGGTTATAAACAATTTTATACTTTTATTTAATATTGTGCGGTAATTGCAAGGTTGTATTCAAGCAAACAAGACGCACGACCGCTGAAAAAGAAAATAATAATATTCCAAGTATTTTAAAATGTTAAATAGTATAAATAATAAACAATTACTATTTGAAACAGTTAAAATATGTAATTTTTTAACAATTAAAAAATCGGTAGTTACCGAATCAATTTCACAAAATCAAAATAAAGTAAGTAAAATGAAGACTTTTGCTTTTATATCAGATGTATTTTTTTTATATTGATTTTACAAAAAATAATTGTAAACATTTCCAAAAAACCACAGAATATACCATCAACGACTAACCAAACAACAAATGATGGTGATAATGTTGAATGGAAACAAGCTAAATCATTTAATGACATTCCCGGACCAGGTGTATTTGAAATGATTAGACGAATATTACCAGGAGGTATGTGTTTTTTTAAAAAATTTTTTGAATAAACAAAAAAAAATAAAAGTTATCGTTAGCGAAAATCGATTAAAAAATGAAAAATAATATAAAAAAACAAAGAAAAAATTGCAATCGATAATGATAAGTATTTTTTTTTTGTTTTTTTAAATATAATTAAAAATTAAATGATATCATTCATATTTTTCATTTTCATAAATAAAAAGATAAACAAAAAGTGGGGATAAAAAAAACGAAGATATTTTGTTTATAAATCAATAAAATGATTTGCATTATTTTTTTTAAATAATTATTGTGATATAGAAAACTTTTTTTGTTTGTAAATAATAAATAATACGAAAATATTTGATAATTGCATCAAGAAAAGTACTTAAATGATTCGGTTAAAAACAAATTCAAAATAAATTGTTTTTTTTTTTGGGAAAGTGCAGTTTAGGTAATGGTGATAGATTAGGTTGTCTAAAAAGTAATTTTTTTTACAAAATTCAAACCATTTTTTTATATATTTCAAATGCACTTTATTAAACCAAATATGCGCCGTTTTGATCGATGACCCTTTGCCATTTTTCTGGTAAAGACATTATCCCATCACTGTAGAACTTCTGTGTTTTCTGGGCAAAAAACTGATCCAAGTGCATTTTGCAGTCCTCTGCGGAATTTAATTTTAAACCATTAAGGGAGTTCTGCAGAGACCGGAACAAATGATAATCTGAAGGTGCAAGGTCCGGGCTATATGGTGCATGCATTAAAACTTCCCAGCCAAACTCTCTTAGTTTCTGCCGAGTCATCAAAGATGTGTGTGGTCCGCCGTTGTCATGATGGAACACAACACCCTTTCGATTGATTAATTCTGGACGTTTTTTTTTAATCTCGTGCTTCAATCTTGTTAATTGTTGACAGTAGAGATCGGAATCAATGGTTTGACCGGGTGCTAGTAATTCATAATGAACGATTCCTTTCCAATCCCACCAAACAGACAGCATTACCTTTCTTGGTGTTAATCCAGGTTTTGCTACTGTTTTAGGAGCTTCACCCTTCTTGGACCCCGATCTTTATCGTACATTATTATCGTATGTGATCCATTTTTCATCACCTGTAATCATTCGCTTTAAAAATGGCTCGATTTCGTTCCTTTTAAACAGCGTTTCGCAAATGGAAATTCGGTTCATTAAATTGTTTTGTGTTAATTCATGTGGTACCCAAACATCGAGCTTTTTCTTGTATCCAGCCTTTGTCAAATGGTTTAAAACTGTTTGGTGATGGATGTTTAGTTCTTTAGCGATATCATGACTGCTTACGTGTCGATTTTCTTCAATTTGTGATATGATTTCATCGCCTTTTTCAGTGATTGGTCGACCAGAACGAGGTGCATCTTTGACATCAAAATTAACGGAACGAAATCGAGCAAACCATCTATAGGCTGTTAATTTTGATAAAGTTCCTTCACCGTAAACTGCACAAATTTGTTCATGTGCCTGCGTTGCATTTTCACCTTTTTCATAATAAAATTGTAAAATGTATCGAATTTTTTCACTAATTTCGCTCATCTTTAATGCACTACAACTTTTAAATGACTAAACAAATTTAATTGTTTTTTTTTTTTATCTACGAAATGTCATCTTTCGAACATATGTTAGTGTTACCTGATCAGATTAGTACTACTTGAAATATTCAATTATAATGACATTTATTTATAAAAATTATCAATACTTTTTCGACAACCTAATATTAGGTGGACTGAAAAGTTCGTAGGCTGAAACATAAATGGGGCTACAAGCATTAAATCCATATCATTTTTAGTTAGCCATATAACCTTCAAAATATACGTGTATAAATTTGACCGCTAATTTGAACTATTAGTTTATGAGATATAGCATTTTGAGTTAAGCAACTTGTGTTAGTTTAAAAAAATGGATAAAAACGAATTTCGAGAATTAATAGAGTATTGCTTTTTGGCGAAAAAAATACTGTTGAACCCAAGGCTTGGTTTGATAAACATTATTCGCACTATTCACCAGGAAAATCACCCACTTAGAAGTGGTGCGCAAAGTTTAAACGAGGCGAAATGAACACCGAGGACGATGCACGCAGTGGACGCCCCAAAGCGGCTGTTACCGACGAAAACATAAAAAAAAACCACAAAATAATTTTGGAAAACCGTAAAGTGAAGTTGTTCGAGATAGCTGATACTCACTACGTTTATATATCATTTTGAAACTGTTTTGAATTCAATACACTAAATGTCAAATCAGTTTAAATCGATCTTTATGGATCCGATACACTTCTAAATCTAGGTCTATATAACCGATTCAATAGACCTAATGTCATTTCAATCCCGATTGAAAACGATATATAAACGTAGTGAATCTAAAGATATCAAAGGAACGTGTTGCGCATATTGCGAATGAATATTTGGGTATGCCAAAGCTCTGTACAAAGTGGGTGCCGCGCGAGCTCACAATCGACCAAAAACAACAATGAAAACGATGTCAAAATTGCATGAATTGGGCTTCGAATTGCTTTCGCATCCATTGTTCCCTCCAGATCTGGCCACAAGCGACTTTTTCCTGCTCTCTGGAAAAAAATTTAGCGCCGATGGAGAGGTAATCGCCGAAACTGGGGCTTATTTTGAGAATAAAGACAAATCGTATTATAAAAATGATATAGAAAAATCGTATGAACGCTATCTATGAAATGAAGGCAACAATATTGAAACATTAATTAAAAATAAAAATGTTTATATTTTTTATATCTATACTATAATAGAATCAGCTAATGTGGTAATCATTTAATTCAAAAGACTTAACAATTTTTAACATAAACGAATCAAGTTTTAGGGTGTAATATTTTTTTATTTGAGCCAAGAGCATAAATGTACTAAAGCGAAGCTGGGAATTTGTTAGCCAGACTTCCAAGAGGATAAAATATTCTGAAAGGCATACATAGAGTAGATATCTCATTAGCTGCTTATAAAAAAATAATTTGGTTGTACACCGAAATAAATTTTCCGGAAAATCTATTTTCTAAATTTTCTATTTTTTTCATTACAACCCGGATTTTTCTCATATTTTTGTTTTTTTTGAATCGTTTATAAATGCTTAATATTTCATAGAAGAAAATTTGAAAATTGCTCAAATGGTTCAAAAGATATAGCCGATTTTCCCCTTGAGTTCATGGACAATTCAAAAAAATGTATATATCTTTTGAACCAATTTGACGACTTTCAAAATGTTCGTCTATAAAATATCAGAAATTGATTGAATTTTCAATTTGTTCGACTGTCTAGGGATATTGAAGGATGTGTGGTAGATCAACAAATTCACATTAATGTAGATACCTGAATATAGTGGACATTGTGAAATGCAACGAGAGAGCAGAAGCTATCCCAAGAAAGAGCTATGCTCGCCCCAGCACTCAACCCAGACCATTTTGGTATTTTAGCTAATCCCGTGATTAAGGGAAGATTAAGAGAACTACTGCTACGCGAGTTCTAGAAGCACTGGAATGACACCGCGATGGCTGTGGACTCGAAAATCGAAAATCTTTATTCGTGCGCATTCAAAAGAGCTGACCAAACACATTCTTAGCCTATATAAAACGAGCACTAGACTAGTAATCGGATATTTAACCTGTCTAAGATCTAAGAGCTCATCCTAACTATCTAAGAGGACCGGTCCTTTCATACATACAAACGTTGTACTTACTTGGGCAACTGTTTTAACTACGAGAGCGTTTGTTTTTAATTCACCGACTTAAAAAATGCTGTAGAATTATATGTATTCTATTCCAAAATTCTTCTTTTAAAACAAAATAAAATCCGACGTGTCCAATTTGTTTTAAATATTTTTATAATATATTAGAAGTATCCTACACAAAAGGATACTTCAACAATTGGTGATGTGGAAACGGCTACTGTATATGCTATATAGGACACAAATGTTCAGATTGTAAGTGATTTCGTTCGATCGATTTCGGGACTCACGGCAATAGAATTCCGAGGTTTTACGGGCGCTAAACCGATTCTGCCGTAGTAACGAACAAAAAAAAAACCTGAATGACATGAAAATTTATCAAAACAGTTGGTGACAAATTCAATCTAGTTAGACGCTGTAGATCATCCATGAATGAATCCGTCTTGTTCAGAACCAAACACAGATTTAAGATTAAATGCGATAATCCTAGCAATAATACATTCGAATAAGGGACCAGCAGAACTGATCCAAATCAAGCAAACGATAAGGTTCACATAAGTTAATGAGGGGGATTTAATTGATAACAAAAATAAATTTCGAATTATATGAATTCAATGCGATTTTCTAATGTCTGGCGAATTTTATAGATACATTTAGCTCGTAAATTATTCAATAAGCTACATGGGGCGTTGTCAACATACAAAAAGTATCTGTTCTGACACAACACAATTTTTGATTACATAATCTGAATGCTAAAAACTTATCAGATTCAATTATATCTGTATTAAATAAATACATCAACTGAAATCTTTAATATTATTAAAACATCAATATTGATATAATAAATTAAATACGCATATGTTCATATCGTTAATTAAAATTTGAAATTAAATACACACTTAGGCAAATACAATGGATTATCGTTGGTACAATTAAATCAATCGATACGTGATGAATACGGTGATATAACAAAATTTCGAGGTATATTTGGAAGAGGCGATACCGTTATGGTATTTGATCCAAGTGATTTTGAAACAGTATTTCGAACGGAAGGCGTTTGGCCACATCGTCAGGGTTTCGTAACATTTGCCCATTATCGTCAAAAAATACGCGGTGATATATTTAAAGATAATGGTGGCCTGCTAACGGAACACGGTGAAAATTGGCAAAATACTCGAACTAAAGTGAATCCGGTGATGTTACCACCGAAAATTGTTAAAATGTATATACCACACGTTGATGAGGTGGTTAAAGATTTTATTGATCGTATAAAACCGATGCGTGATAAAAATATGGAATTACCGGCAACATTCGGTGAAGAAATAAATAAGTGGTCACTGGAATCTATCGGTTTTATTGCGTTGGATCAACGATTGGGCGTATTCGATGAAGAACGTAATCCAGAAGCGAAACGTATCATTTCGGTAATAAATTATTTAATATATATATTTATTTAAATGAGATTTTTATAAAATTAAAATTAATTTTGTATAGGCCGTTCGTGTTATTCTAACACTTGCCACCGAATTCGAAGTGATTCCACCCATTTGGAAATATTATCAAACGAAAAAATTTAAACAATTAATGAATGCCTTTGACGATATGACAAAGTAAGTGGGGGAAAATTTATTATTATTTAAATCACTTACCGTTTTTGTTGTCGTTGAGTTTTTGCTTCATTCTAATCCATTCCCATGTCCAAAAATAGATCGATAATGAGTTACATTGATGTGGCCGTCCGTCGAATTGATGAACAAAAAACAAAAAAAGCCGATCATGAATTGGGTGTACTTGAAAAATTATTAAAAATTGATCGTCATGTTGCAATTGTTATGGCTGCTGATATGTTAATGGCTGGAATTGATACAGTATATAATTATAATAATTAAATTAAATTGTTTAATACCAGAAAAATTTATATTTATATTTTTTTAGACATCAACGGCCACTATTAATTGTTTATATCATTTGGCAAAAAATCCCGATAAACAAGAAATACTTCGTAAAGAAATTCAACAAACATTACCCGATCGCAATACAAAATTCTCAACAAATAGTCTAAATAATTTACCATATTTAAGGGCATGCTTTAAAGAGGCAATGCGTTTATCACCGGTTGTACCGGGTAATGGACGTGCTGCCGGTAAAAATATTGTTTTAAAAGGATATCAAATACCAAAAGGAGTAAGTGTTTTTTTTTGTATTTTTACTTATTTTCATTTTATATTGAAAATATTTGAAATAAAAATTTTTAGACAGAAATCGGTATGGGTTCAGTTGTTATACAAAGGGAAACAAATCATTTTAAATTACCTGATGAATTTTTACCGGAACGTTGGTTAAAAGAAACACCAGATACAATGGCGATGACAACAACCATCGATGGTCGGACATGTCCAATGCATGAAATTAATGTAAAACAAAATACACATCCATTTGTCTATTTACCATTTGGATTTGGTTCACGTTCGTGCATTGGCAGACGATTTGCTGAAATGGAATTTCAAGTTTTAATGTCAAGGTAAAAAAAAACTTTTATATTTCTATATTTCTTATTGGTTAATTAATTTTTTTTTCTATTTATTTATATATTCAGACTATTGCAAAACTTTAAGATTAGTTGGAATTATGAACCGTTAAAGTATTCAAATGGTTTGGTAATGGCTCCCGATGGACCATTAAAATTTCAATTAACTGATATTTAAATTTAATATTTATTTTTATAAAAACCCAATTAAATATTATAAATATAAGATATATAAATGGATAGATATCCAAGAGAAAGATGTTAAAAAATATATACTGTTATGGTTTATTAAGTGATTTTTATTTACTTTTCTTTGTGATTTAATTTTTTGAAATAATTTCCGTATTCCAAAAGTGGCAGTGAATTTAGAAGAAAACTCGACGTCGATAATCATCTTATAGGCATATACTTCCATTTTCTGAACCTAAGCTCTAGATTATTATGCTGGAATATCGGTCACATTTTAAATAAATGAATCGGAAACTTTGGGCCAAAACAACTATTAAATCTTTCAATCTTTCGCATAGTTATGACAATGTTATTCAATTGAAGAACTATGAAAATTGATGGTGAAAAAATGAATAGGTAAAGGTGAAATCAAATCTAAATGAAATTGTTAATATAATGACCTGGAAAATAATCAATGAAATATAATGATAATGAAAAAGAAAAAAAGGATTTAAATAATTCTAGATTCAAGACGTAATGAGATGATAAAAAATTTTTTAAAAAGCAGGGAAACATTCACTAAATCGAACACACACACACACCGAAGCCAGAATCAAAAGGATTGGTGAAAATTTAATATAAAGTTGGCAAAATAACGAATGAAATCACCAGCGAATTTGGCAGAAATATTGAAATTTTTGAATCTATTCTTCAATTTCATGTGTGGCAAATAATTATAAAAATAAAATTCAATAAATAATTAAACGTTTTCCTGAAAATTTTTCAACGCAAGACTCAAAGTAAAATAATCTCGGAAGTAGTAAGTTCAAATAAATACACTGATCTCAGAGCCGTATTAAGAAATAAATTGATCAAGATGAAGATAAAATCTCACTAGGCATGAATTCATACCAATCGCTTATTCACATCAATTTTCGTTTGTTCGAATCCTACCCCTGCCTACCACAGTTTCCTATTTATGTTTTGTCAATTATTTTGGACAAATAATTCCGATATGTACGTTTTTTTTATCTAAAATTTATCAGTACAATAAATGAAATTACCTTTAAAACAAACATTAATACGGTTTAAAATGTTTTCGAAACTAAAAAATTTCCCGTACATTTTGGTTTAAATTTTAATGCATTGCATTGTTATAAATTTCATTTAAATAATAATTTTGTACTCGAATTTGCTTCTCGGTGACTTTCTTGATCATTTTTGTAGTAAATTCGTTAAATACAAAAGGTTAGATAATCTTGATTGAATTGTGTGAATTGTGTGTTTCTTCAAAAATTTGATTTGATTTTGGTTATAATTTTTTTTTTTTTTTTAAATATTCTCCAATATTCGTCTATTTTTTAAATATCTGATTTAATTCTAACACAAAAACATTCCATTTACCACTTAAAATTTCTATATAATATGGAATTTTGGATTACATCAATTTTGGAGAGTTTTGGATTAGATCAACTGTTTATAATGGTTTTTTTTGTTTTTCACTGCCTTATTTTTATAAATAACGCCTTAATAATTATTAAATTTATTCAATATAGATTTATTTTACGATTTTTTATGTAATTTAATTTATATAAATTTTCTATTTTGTATTATTCCGTTGTTTGACGTCCAATCGGAAGCATTTTCCAATTAAAATTATCTATAATAAAGCAAAAAAAATGAAAAAATTTAATATTTGAATTTCATTTTCAGATAGAAAAAATATTTTACAAACCTGACGATTTCTTCCAAATGCCATAATGTTTTTCACCATCTTCATTAACACTACCATAAATTAATTCATTTGAATTTGCACTCATATCATTCCGATTAATAAAATCATCAATTGTATAAATTTTATTATTATCATCTTGAACACCATCGTCAGCATTATTATTATTATCATCATCATCATTATGCTGATTATTATTCTTTTGTTTTGAATTTACCGTATCGTTAAAAATATTCAATAATTTATGTACATGTTTAATTTGTTTATCGCTGAATGTTGTTGGTTCATCAATTAAATTTAACATTCTAATGAAATTATATAAATATAAAAAAAAACGATTTTAAATAAATTTTAAATTACACCAAAAAAATTTCATTTTAATGCAACCACAATATACATACTTTTTAATAACATCCACGGTATATTTATTAAATTTTAATAGTCGACGTTTAACATACGCACTGGTAAATGATAATGTCCATGGCCGATGAATTGTATCACCAAATATTAAATGATCTAAACAATTAATACCCATCGTTTTATAAATTGCACGTATTTCTTTTGACATGCCATTAATACCAATTGATGGTTTCAATTCTAAATCTAAATTTACGATTATTTTATTTTGTTCTAATTTTTGTTTATACGTTTCTTTGAAATTTTTCATTATTATAAAACCATTTAAAATTTCATTAGCCCAAAAACTAGCACCATTACGTCGTCTCAATCGTTCATCTTCGGATGCCGTTTCCGATTCCGAATTTTCATTTTCACATATACCAATTAATAAATGAAAACATAATTCAATGAATCCACAAATAACAATTGAACGAAATAATTCATGATGAATTTGTATAAATGCTAATTTTGATATTTGATTGTCATTTGCCAATACTTCTTCCTTATGTTGTTGTTGTTGTTGTGGTGGTTGTGGTTTATCTCTTGAATTGCTATATTTTGCTATAGTAATAATAGTAATTAAAATAAAATTGGAAATAATATATATTATAAGTATATTTACCAGCAGTTTTCATAAAATATTTACAACGAAATAAAACATCACAAAATAAACGATCAACACCGCGAATGCGTGTCTGTTGTTCACTGGTTACCATTGCCAAATCATAAACAACATGTTGCGAAATATCCTTTAAACGTACAGTATTTTTTTCTTTTGCATAGGTTTCAAGCAATTTCATTGCATCGGATAACAATCCAAATATTGGAATGCAATCGGAAATAAATTTACATTTATTAAATAATGATTCCGTTACAAAATCATAAATCGTTAATAGCCGACCAATTGTATTTTCAAATTCATTTAACACTTGATTGCGTACATCGTATGCCGTTACATTTTCAATAAAATTCAATTCACGATCCCAATAGTAGGATTTCAACCATTTTAAACAATATACGGATGTCCGTTGAAATACCTCTAACGTTGGCATTCGTTGGCCATGGGCGCATAAATGACGGATGTCCACTAGATAGGATTCCAGTCCGAGTGTTTTCACTGTACTATACATTGTTTTAAATTGACGTGTTTGCATTATCGATGACATGTAATTTAAGAATCTATAAATAGAAGATTATGATTAAGATTATGTAAAATAAATAGATTTGAAAATTATAGAACTTTTACGGTGGTTAGTTCTAGAAACAATCTATTGGGATTGAAAATTCCGATTGAAATTACAGAATTTCCTTATGAATTTCCTTCATTTGGAAAGCACATTCCAAATGCACGTCATTTTGCACAATGGTTTTGTTTGTTTAAATTAATTTTATATCAAGGGGATTTCTCCTTGTAATTTATTCCCTATTAAATCGCTACGGAAGTTAAAAGTGCCTTGAAAATTTACTGGAGAGCTATAATATAACCTTGACAAAATAAATGTTCGAATCGCGTTTTCCCGGGACTATCAAATTGTACAACTTTTCAATAAAAGTTCAATCAAAAACCCCCAAATTTTTTCTATAATAAAAAAACATGCCAAGGGAAAACAATTCGATGGATACACCTAAAAAAAAATTAGATACAATTGGAAAATCAAATAATAAAACACCCTTACCTTGTAAATGAACTGGCATATAAATGACGTAAATCTTCGGGTGATGATGTTTGTTTTTTTAATGCTTTGAAAGCGAACAAATCTTGTTGTTCTTCTTCATTCATCATCATTTGAGACGAATCTTTTAATTGTACCTCTATTATGGCCATTGTACTTAAAATACTTGCTGGTGTATAATTCATTCGACGTATTTTCCAAATTATCATCCAATCATAGGCATTTTTACGTGATTGAAGATTTGCATTTTCATCAAATAAACCATTATAAACATTTTTAAATTCATCGCTATATCAAAAACAGTAATTTTTATTATAAATTAATTTAATAATTGATTTAATATTGTCTAGAAAAAAAAATACTGTAACTTACATATTTTTCCAAGGACTAACACGAATGACTAGATTTTCATCATCACCACCACCTGCTCCTGAACACGGCTGATCCATTGTTTTATAATTTCTTTTCATTTTAACTTTGTTTTTTAATTAAATACTAATTAATTTATAGAAAATATTAACAAACAAAAAGCCGCATGTAATTTTATTTTAGTCCAAGATTTCCAAACAATCTATTTAGAGTATAGGTTATGGTTACCACTTAAGTACCGTATAATATTTATAATTTATTAAAAATGTACGATTTAAATTGATTATTTATTGAAATTTTATTAATCAAATATTTTTGAATTTATATTTATTACTTAAATCATTTATTTTTTATTGTTTATTATTAAATTTTAATTAATAACCAAATAAATTTTATGTAGCAAAACAACAAATCGTAAACCGCACAACTACAAAATAAAAAATAAAATATTACCATGGAAAAATCTATTTTTGAGAACCATAATTTTTATGGGTGATTTTGTAATCTCTCTCCAATTTTATACCAATGGATTTTACCCTTTGGACAAATACAGCATAAAATAATTAATTTTATTGGGGAATTGGGATGAAGTATACATTTAGAGGAAAGTACATTTAGCTAGGACATTCCAAATACCGTTAATCGAAAGCTCATGGTCACGGAGAAAATAACCGGGATTGTTTTTTGGCCCTCGCGCTCCATTACTTCCCCTTTCAAGGATAAGGAGTTGAAAGTTAGGTTTGTTCATTAGAAAGACCCGATTTGTGAATCGAGCTGGCGAATTTTGAAAGCAGATATTCAAAATAATATTGTCTTTCAATTAAAAAATAACTCGGAATAAATCGTAAATAGATAGGTGTCAGGAGTTGAAAAAATGTAGAATTTAACATTAACACAGTCGGATTCTTGGAATGGAATATCACTCTTTTGTTTTCATTTTGTTCTGATATTAAAAATGTTTTGTCAACTCATCGGCTGTAGCCACATCCATTCGATGTATTTTTAGCCTAGATGTTCTCATCGAATAATTGTTGATTTATATAAATTAATGTCTATCCTCCAAGATTATAATCATATCGCAAATGCGATGTCCTTAAAATAGATTTTAATATTTTTAGAAGTGCAACCGGTCGGTAAAGGGTTAAATTGTATTGTGTTGTTTTGTTTATTAGCCCATGTTTGACGTACTGGCATACACCATATAAGTCGTTTCCTAACAAACATGTGAATTTGTTTAAAATAAATCGCAGTTATACAACGGTCAAAAGATATGTTTATCAATTCGTTCTTTTACACTGTATTTTACGTAGAACTATTGCGAACTATTGTATGACCTTTGCCTGTGCAACAAAAGCTTTCGATTGGCCGTGTCTCGAATATCCCAGCTCACACTTTACTGCCAAACTGTATAATTCGATTTTTGTTTATATTACATCAATGGATGTTTTCCCTCAATTTTGAGTAATAGAACAGTATAATTTTATTATTTTACAGTTTCATATATAATTGTAAAATATTAAACTTAATTGTCAATTAGTGATTGTTTTTTTTCTTTATTCCTTCCTTCGGCAACTAATGGCCATATAGAACGTAGATTTGTCATGTGGAGTAAATCTATGACCAATGTTGGATATGCACCACAGACATTTGTTAGATTTCTGTGTGCTCTGATAACGCAGTCTTTGCTGAGAGAGATAAAACTTATGCGAAAAATACAACAAGAGCTTCAACTTCCACTTCAATCTCAGCTTTGACATCACTGCATAAAGTTGTGTGAAATACAATACAGCGTCAGCGTTGCTTTTGCAGAGATTATAAAATGTCTTTTTTTATTATGTTATTTGTTTTTTGTTTACATTAAGTAGAAAATAGATCTACTCGAGCGTTGCTTCAAGCTGAAGCTGAAGCGTGAAGCTGAGGCTGAAGCTTTTGTTGTGTTTTCAGCATTATTTTCATTACGAATTACGAGAGAATTCGAAATATGGGCCCAGTGGGTAAAAATTGTTTTTGACATTTGAAAAAGAAATTTTATCGAAAAAAAAACAAAATAAAAACAAATATAAAAAATAATTTTTTTCTGTGAATATTTTTTTTCTTTTGAAAAGAAAAACAAAAAAAAAAAATTTATTTATTTTTATTTATTTATTTAAATAAATTTTAATTATTATTATATATTATATATTTATTAAAAATTTAAAAATGTTTAAATTATTAACAAAATGAGTTCATTAATATTTTTTTTTTGTACATGTGTAACAATTTATACGGGTATAACATGGTAATTCCAAAAAAAATATATAATTCATTGACACCCACCCTTTTTTTTATCATCTTCTTCTTTATTATTAATTATATTAATTAAAAAATTTATCTATTTTCATAAATATTACAAAAAAAAAATACATTAAATTAAAGGCTATTACCAAAAATTATTGGATATTTATTATTAAGGAAATTTAAAATTGAAATACATTTTGGACGCATCAGTATTTTTCCGTTTTGTTTACGTGATATAAAGTTAATAAAAAATGGATATTCAGTGGTAAGTTAAACAGTTTTTAAATTCGTTCTTATATCCGATATAGTATTAAAATTCATAACAAATCGATAAAAACAATTTTATATATCCCAACATTGCAGCATATTGAAGAAATCGGAATACGAAGTAGTTTTTTCAATTCAGAAGTTACAAAATTATTATCGATTAATATTCGTGATATACGAATTAATAAAGATATTAATAAGAAAATTTTTATTAAATCAACAACGCCAACAACGGCTACCCATCCAAATCCCAATCCAAGCAGTCAACAATCAAAATTTGATAAATTAATTGGGCAAAATAAAAATCCATCATTAGAAGATTTACGTTCATCAGATTTTTTTACAGATGAATTTGATAGTTTTCTATCATCAAACGCAACCCACACAAATGGCAATAATAAACGTAATCAAAGATTAGATTTTCGTAAAAGAAAAATACCACCAAGTCTTATCAAATGTGCACAGGTAAATAATATAATTTATATATTTTTTATTTTATGGTTTATTTGCATTTTGTTAATGACATTCACAGTTAAAAAAGAAAACATACAAAAACAAAATCAATCAATCGATCGATTTTTGTTATCTATTTTTAATATGTTTTTATTTTCTATTTACCTTTTCTATTTAAAGTTTATGGCCATTCATGTAAATAATATCTCATTAGTATTGATGAATAATGATTTTGAACCAAATTGGTTTTTACATGCAACCGCAAGTGAATTTCATTTAGACGGAAGTATTTTACATAATGCAAAAACATTAATTGTTACGGCTGCCTTAAATGATGCACATGCAAAAATATTACGTCATGATTTAACAAAAAAACAACAACCGAATATTCCATCAGAATTCACAAATAATAATGATGATGATGATGATGGTGGTGGTGGTGGTGGTACTACTACTACTACTACTGATCGTACCAATTTAAATTATCCCAAAAAACGTTCAACAACAGGAAAATTCACTATAAATACAATTGGCAAAACAAATATTAGTAGCAGCAGCAGCAGCACCGGCAGCAGCAGTACCACCACCACCAGCGGGTTATTTCAACAAACAAAAATGCCACCATGTTTAATTGAATTAAAATTTGGTATTTCATTGGATGCTGTATTATTGGCACACAATGAACCGTCCGTTGAAAATGTCCAATTGATGTTAAACGATACGATGATGGTCATTCATGGTGGATTATATGATTTTATACGTGATTCAAAAAATGTTGTTAAAATGAAAAAAACTAAAAAATTGTATAATTCAATGGAATTAACTGAACAACTAAAAGATTTCTATCAACGTTGTTCACCAATTTTACCGAAAAATTTCAATATAAAAATGGAATCGGCACGTATTGCGGCTGTTACCGATGCAGCATCAGAAGATTTTTCCGCTAAATTACAATCGTTTACGGTAAATTTAAATTTAAATTTCTATTAAATGTTTTGTTTTTGGTATTACTATTGATATTTATTGAATTCCAACAGATTAATGGAAAATTTAATACAAAAATTGATACCGTTGATAATTCACGTATAATATCGAAATTATATATTGGATTTCAATTGAAAAATTTAGAAATTGATACAAAATATGAAGCTTTATTGTTTATTGAACATTTTACAGTTGATTCAAAGGTAATAATATTTATTTATATATATATATTTTTGGTATTATCCGGGAAAAATTGTCCTGTGGGTGGCAGAACAGTATTATTTGTCGTAATAGCGATGATTTTTGAAGTATAGTCCTGTCTCTGAGACGAAATAAATTGGTATTTTATTGTTTGTAAATTTAATCTAATGTTTGTTCAATAAAATTTCTAAAGAAAGACAAACGTGAAGGAGGCTATTGAACTTTTTCATTTTAATGTCACTTTAAAATTAAGATCATGAAACTGTTTAGTGAAAGAGCCGCTTCTTCATCGCGTCAACGACACATTTAAATAGATTAATAACATTAAATGAATTTTTTATTCATTTTTCTTATATATGAATTTTTTCCCGAATTTCATTTCAGTTGGAAAATGAAATTTTAAATACATATTTTAATTTACGAACATTTCAATTAATTTATAATCATACGGAAATTTATGAATGGATAAAAAATAATATATTTTCACAAGATCCTGATGGTCAAAATATTGAACATGATTTAATAAGATCATCACAAATATCATTACGTAAACAACAGCAACAGCAACAGCACCAACAACAACAACAACAACAATCACAACAATTTAATCAAAGAAATTATAATTTTCCACAAGAACAAATTCGAATGGGAATGACAACAAAAAATATAGATGATGTAACAATCATTGAATGGTTATTACAAAAAATAATATTTAAATTATGTGCTGAATTTTGGAATGTATCAACATTAATAAAAATTAATCCGGTAGTGGAACAAAATTTATCACAATCCCAACAGCAGCAGCAGCAACAACAACAACAACAACAACAACAACAGGAACAGGAACCAGAACAATTGATAACATCAATTAGTATAAAACATACAAAATTTTTATTGGAACAAGATAATGAAAAACGTAGTAATATTTATGAAAATAAATTTTTAAATCAATTATTTGGTAATCGTCATTGGAGTACCGAAACATTATTTGAATCATTATATTGGTCATTCGATAATAACGTTCAAAATCATTATTTTCAACGACAACAACAACAACAAAATGATAATGAACATCATCAGCGTTTAATAAGTGGTATTGGTGCTGGTAATGGTTCAACATCATCGTCTTCATCAACATCATCCGCATCATCATCGGCACAAACCGCAAAACAACGAAATCAATTAAATAGTAAACGTTATCCACGTGGTAGCCCATTGTATATGGGTGTTGGTTTAATTAAATTAAGTAGTTATGGTAATGTTACAAAATTAGATTTTACAATACATACATTACGTCCACAATACACACCAGAATTAGCTGATTTTTTAATTGTATCAAAGCAATGCCTTGAACAATACAATAATTTACGAATGAAATCAAAATCATTGCTTTTAAATAATTCAATTGATCAATTAACTACTACTACTGCTGCTGCTGCTGTTGGTGATGCCGAAAGTCGACCAAAATCATTTTCATCATCATCGATACCGTCATCAAATGGTAATAATAACAACAA
The DNA here is from genome assembly GCA_958336335.1 of Dilophus febrilis. Classification (NCBI taxonomy): domain Eukaryota; kingdom Metazoa; phylum Arthropoda; class Insecta; order Diptera; family Bibionidae; genus Dilophus; species Dilophus febrilis. The sequence continues at coordinate 39,616,271 of OY284469.1, forward strand.
CAACACGGCCGATAAATGGATATTAATAAATGCAAAAATTACCGATTTATCAATATTTTTCTATAATAAATTTGATGCATGCGTAATGGTGAGTTTAAAAGAAATCGGTTTGGGACGTTCCCAACAAATAATTATATTAAAATTTGATCATTTACAAATGGCCATCAATACAAATGTTTCGCCAATGACAAATCATAATGAATTTACCAATATATTTCTAAATATAAATGTATTACGTTTTGAATATTTTCAATTGGATAATTTAGATATGATGATGGTAGGTCGTCAAAATATCAATAATGAAAATTTGGACCAATTAACTCAATTAAATATTTATATATTAAATGATACGGAAGCTTTATGGAATTCCAATTTACATTTACATATTATAACAATAATACGTGATATACAAGATTTACGAAAATTGTTACGGGGACGGCGGCCACCAAATCCAAAAATTCAATTGGATATCGGAACATCGGAACAAAAAACAATAAAAAAAAAATTTGGATTATTTAATAATACAATCATTGAATTGTATGGTGAATCAAATACAATATTTGGTATAAAAATTTCCGAACGTCATACAATGAAATTATTTTTTGAAAATTTATATTTTCGTAAACGACCCGAATCACAATCGCAACAACAACAACAACAACAACAACCACTATCACCAACGAATATTGATCGTGATCAATCACCAGCCACAATTTTATTATCATTAGAAAAATTATTTATACACATTGATGATATGCATATATTTACATTTAAGGATGTTGATGTACAAACCCGTACGGTTTCCGATAAATTACGATTGGAACGACAAAATTATGAAACATTTAAATTGGCCGAAAATCAATTATGGTTAATAACAATCGGTGGTTTCAAGGGTATTTTTCCATATGATCATGATTTTGCGGATGCCATACAAAATGAATTTGTATCATTATTTAAGTGGTTAAAAATATTTCATAATTATAAAAAGAAAGAGTTTACCGTTGATTCGCCATTGCCCAGGGACATGATCATTCAGGTGGGTGTTTTTGATGATATTTATTTATTTTGTTTTTTTTTAGCATTTCATCATTGGATTTTTTTTTTAATATGGGAGAAATATTGAAAACTTTTTTTCATTTGTTTGGGTCCTCTCTAGGTTGCGATTCTTTCGTTTTTTTTTGTTTTACGTATCATTTCAAAGGTATTTTTAAGTAATATAATTGGCATTTTGGAAGGGTTAAAATTATATGGAAATGTTTTCTGATCCAGGATTTATCCCATACATACAAATCCAAGGGATTATTACAGATATCTCGTTCTGTTTTTAACCGCAGTCAAATTTTCCTTATATCAGGAATACCAAGATGAAGTGATCGTTTATTTTTGTGAAAATAAAACAGTAATTTTAAATGCGCAAAGTAAAAAACATTTATTCATTATTCATTATTTGCCATTATTTTCTACACATTTTGGCCACCTTTCTGGCCTTTCTGACGGGTTCCATCGATGAAAACAAATGTAAGTCTGAAGGAGTCAAGTCCGTGTGAAAATGGAGGGTGGGGTAGAAGCTCACAGCCAATTGCTTTGATTGTATCCTGTACCGGTTTTGCTTTGATTGCAGATGAATTGTCATGGAGCAAAATTAGATTGCTATGTCTTCTGGCTCATTTTGGCCGTTTTTCGATCAATGCATGGTTCAAATTGATTATTTGTTGTCGTTAGCGATTAGTGTTAACGGTTCACCGGGTTTTAGTAGCTCGTGGTACACCATACCTTTATGGTCCCGCCAGACACATAGCATTGTGTTCTTGCCGAAACGATTAGGCTTTGCGGTCGACGGTTGTTGGTTACGTGGATTAACCCGCATGATTTTTTCTGTTTAGGTTTCTTAAAACAAATCCAATATTCATCGTCTGTAACAATTCGATGCAGAACTGATTTTCTTTCGTGTCATTGAATCAAAATTGCACTAGTGTTTTTCGGTTTTCCATCTGCCTTTCGTTCAATTCATGTGGCACCCATTTTCCACACTTTTGAATCTTTCCCATAGCTTTTAAACAGTCAGAAACTGTTTGTTGTGCAACCTTTAACATTTCTGCCATTTGATTTTGAATCAAAGTGTTATCTTCATCCAATATTGCTTTCAATTCGGCGTTTTCAAACTTTTTTGTGAGTTTTCAAATTGTTTATTTCTCCAATCAGAATCATTATCTCGATTGAACTGAACTCTGCCACGTTACACGATGCCTGCACATGAACAAGATAATAGCAATCAAACAAAAAAAATATTAAAGCTCGTTCCAAATGGAGATATTTGTATCTTGACATTCACTTCAAACCGGATAGACCTGAATAAAAATGACCATAAAATGACCGCGTTTTTTTTTTGTATTGTATTCCACCAAAATCTTTCAAATTGATTCTAATGAACGTATTCCCACTAGAGAATGTTTCTATAAGACCGCGTTTTTTTTTTTGTATTGTATTCCACCAAAATCTTTCAAATTGATTCTAATGAACGTATTCCCACTAGAGCATGTTTCTAAAGCTTGAATTTCAGAAGGCAGTCTAGAAGATGACTTTGTAAATAAAGAAAAATTCAATTCATCATAATTCAATTTCGGTTTTCTTTTTTTGTTAAAATTAAATTTAGATTAAAGAATTCCTATTGGAAATGAGCGACGATCCGTTTGAGGTGAAATTACGTGAGAATTATGTATTGCTTGTGGACGAATATCATGAAAGTTTAAAGCGTAAACAATTGTTTGATCAAAAAGTAGAGGAATTATGTTCAAATCGTCTTTTGCTATCGGCCGACATCATTGAAAATTTAAATGATAATTTAATAAAGAAAAATTCAGAAATTTATATACAACGGTCAAAGCAAATAAATGAAGTGGAACCGGCAAGAACTCGTTTATTCGCCTGGATATTAACCGATTTGGAAATTATGGCAATGGCCGATCCAACGATACACGGCAAAGAAAATGTAACGAAAATGATGCGTGAAATTGATGGAGATAGTCCATGGCCGGAAGATCAAAGTTTTGATTTTGTAACATTATGGTGTCGTGCGGTAAATGTTAGCTGTAGTGAATGGAAATTCATGTTACGGTAATGATGGAAACTTTCAATAATATTAATGTTTATTGTGTGGATTTGATTTGTTTTTATTTTTTTGTTATTATTATAGTGATTTTCCGCAACCAATGTTTTATGTGAAAAAAATGCATTTATTTGGGTATTTGTGTGGAGCTGAACAAATGGCACCGCCACGCGCTAAACGTGATGTACAAATTGATATTGGGGCACCGTTTGGGATTGACACCATACAACGTGGTATGACCACATTAAAATTCTATCATGATTTTGATTGTGAATGGGATTTATGTAGTTATGCGTTTGGCCCCTGCTGGGAACCGGTGATGGCCCAATGTAATCTAAGTTTTGAGAAAATTTCAACGCCATCACGGGATCCCAGTCCAGCTCTACCATTTTGGGATAAAATGCGTTTATTATTTCATGGTCGATTAACGATGATTGTTAAACAATTTACCGTTCTGTTGCATGCATCACTGGATCCGTATAATACAACGGAAGAAATGGAATTAACATGGCAAAATTGTGGTATTGTATGGACAAATGCAAAAATTATGTTTAAAGGTGAATTAAATATATCGGTACGAACGGCATCCCGCTATGATGATTGTCGCCTACTGCATTTTCCCAATTTACGTTTAACATTTAAACTAAATTGGATATGTTTGGCAAATCCAAATGATCATCATGCGGTCATTCCGTGTGCACCCGATAAATTACCCGAATATTCAAGTAATCAAGTGCATGATTCATTTCGGGCATTTCGTTCACAAAATCTCAATATATGGGTATCCTTTGAAACAAAACCGATTTATCAACAAAGTGGACAACAACAACAACAAATCGATATTGATTTACCGAATTTGGTATTGTATGGCAGTACATTAAGATGGTTTGAAAGTTTAAAATTGATATTGTCGGGTGTGACGCGACCGACACGTCGTGGCCCAGTATTTAATAATGTACGACCACGGAAAAAACAATTGAGTCGACACTATCGTAAGGCTCATCTACAAATGAGTTTACATAAATTTCAGGTTTGTTTTTTGTTTTTTTTGGAAATTAAACGGAAATTTTCGGAAATTAAATGAAAATCTAATTTTGCTATGTAAAATGTATAGGTACTGTATTGGATGTCACATGCATTACAAAAAGGTTTTGAATTGAACGGTGGCCGCGTAACATTCAGTTCGGAACATATACTGTCATTGCATCAAATGGATGATGGGTTAATACATCGGCCACGTGCCGATTGGTCAACAATGTACATGAATTGTGAATTGAATGATGCCGAAATATGGCTAAAAAGTTGGCTAAACGAAATGAAAATGGATCCAAATATGCCAATGGATTTGGATACAACATGCCTTAATGCAATACCGGATAATATGAAAATTGTTAAATTTTATTTTTTAAGTTTAGCCAAAGTGTCGTATGGTCGTGAAGCAATGATATCCATTGTTAATTCGAGTGGTACGGGCGGTGGCGGTAATGAATATAAAAATCGACATAAAGATACACCCGCTCATAAATTAGTAATTTATGATTTAAAAGGTGCATGGACCAAAAATAATCGTGATGTTGCATTCACTCTGTTCGATTCATTTATGAAAGCTCAAAAATTAAAACATAATCTATCAACGGAGGCATTAAAAGGTTTTCGTAAAGATGCAAATAGTGGTAAAGGTAATTCATCGGCAGCATCTAATATAAATTCATCACGTACACCATTAAAATCAAGACGTCCACCACAACCACCACCACCATCATCAGCATCATCATCATCGTCTCCATCAAACAAACATATTGAGCAAAAGCAGCAGCAACAACAACAACAAGAGCAACAGGTATCATCAGCATCAACATCAGCGGCGGTGGGAACATCAGCAGCAGCAGCAGCAGCATCAACATCAGAAAACCATCCAATTGCACAATCATCTTCGATAGCTGTAACAACATTAGAAACATCATCCGCATCGTCATCGTCATCATCGACGACTTCCGTTGCATCATCGAATTCATCAAGTGGCGGTCAAATAACATCGGTTACAAATCATTTGCTTCATCATCATTTGCCTCATCAATCGGCATCGGCAATTTTAAATCAAAAACAACAGGCAAGTCATGCAGCGATAATGTTACAACAATTGATAGCCGAAGCCGATCATAAATTTAATGTGTACAGTGATGATCTATCGACCCAGGCACGTGAACAACAATTACAAGGATTACAGGCGTGTCAAGATGAAGATGTTACACAATATAATTGGTTTATATCGTTGGTGAATTCACAGGTGCTGTTAAAGGGATGCGAAACATCCGGTTACGTTATATTGAGTGCAGCCAAATCGGAAATATTACAACGGGTACATCGTCCCGTATGGCGTGATCGTAGTCTAGTATCGAAAACCACATGGGTTGGATTTTTGGAATGTATGCAATATTATGCAACGGTTAGCCCAAACGAAAATGATTCATTATTGGATCAAAATATTATGTGGTTAACGTTGGATAATATACAAGAAAAAGATAAAGATGCAACGGTGATCAATGAATTACCCGATTTACCGCATTTGGTGGGCAGTGGACAAAGTGTTGGTGGAGTGGTTTCGGAAACGGTCGGTGCCAGCGGTACGGGTGACATCCATCCCATTCAATTACAACGTATTGTATCACGTTGTAAATGTGAATTTTTTTACGTTAGTTACGGTGACACAAGCATTGATCCAAGTTCATTGATTGAAGTGCCACCGCCACCGTCTGAGGATACCATTAGTCCATGGGAACGTCAAGATGATCCCGTTGATGCATTCACATTAATGCATCACGATTTAGATGTTTGTACGAATTCCTTACAGTATGCAATGATTTTAGATATTGTGAATAATTTAATGTTATACGTGGAACCGCAACGTAAACAAGCACTGGAGAAATTGGCAAGAATGCGGTTTCAATTGCAATTGTATAGTGGTGAAGATCAAAAACGACCCATACAACATTTACAAACGCAAGTACGTAGTTTAATGTCAAAAATGAGAATTCTCGAAAAGGATATACATTTAATTGGGAAGGCCAGAGCCGAAGGTACCGATTATAATTTAATGATGGGTTTACCCGTTGACGGTAGCGTTGATGTTGATTTAACATTAGAATATGAAGAGGTTCAAGTGAGTAGTGTTTTCTTTTTTGGTGTTTATTTGCCATGTTTTTTTTTAATCTTATTTTAATTTTAAATCCTCAAATGAAAAAATAAATAAAATACAGAGACAAATTCGTGATTGTAAAGAATTGCTAACAACACAAAGTGAAGAATTAGATATGATGTTATCGTGTTATAAAGAATCCCAATTGTCGGCAATGAATAAATTGGCAACAATACGTAAAGATAAACCGGTAACGATTGTACGGGCAAATGAAATATGTTTTAAACATGCCCAATGGCGATTAACGGAAGCGGACGGTCAAATTGGTATTGCCGATTTAATATTAAGTAATTTTTTGTATACGAAAAAATCAAGAAGTGATGATTCTGTTGAACATCTTCTTGAATTGGGATACATTCGTATGAATAATTTAATACCACGTGAAACGTATAAAGAAGTATTATGTCCAACGGAAATCCAAAAAGATATGCCCGTTGATCATCAACGTGTATTACGTGTATTTTGTCGTGAAAAACCACCAGTTGGAGGAATTTCGGTTAAAGAACATTTTGAAATTAATGTTGTACCGATAACAATTGCAATAACAAAAAAATTCTATAGTACTATGTTGAAATTTTGTTTTCCCGATCGGGACCCGGCGGATGCCGTTGATGCTGATGATTTAGATGATACCGTATCGATATCATCCGCATCTACTGGATCCACATCACTATCCAAAACAAATAAATCAAAATCAATTAGTACGGTTAATTTGACAACAACTGGAGGAAGTGGTACATCGGCTTCAGGTAGTGCTGGTGGTGGTGGTGGTACTGGTAGTAGTACAAGTAATAGTACAAGTAATACCACAACAGCAACGACAACAACATCAACAACAAGTGTAAATAAATCAAAAAAAAGTAATAAAGATTCAGAATTTTATGTTAAAATTGAAAAAGATGATGTTGAAAAAATGAAAGAACGGGCTGAAAAGAATAAATTATTTATTTATATTAAAATACCGGAAGTACCGGTACGTGTCAGTTACAAGGGTAATAAACAAAAAAATATCGAAGATATTACAGATTTTTCATTGGTTATACCAACGTTAGAATATCATAATGTTACCTGGACATGGTTAGATTTATTATTGGCCATGAAATCGGATAGTCGACGTGTTATTTTATCTCAAGTAAGAGCGGAAATTGTTTTTGCACTGGTAATTGAAATGTAATATAACTTTTTTTGTTCTTGAATGATTGTTTTTTTAGGCAATTAAACAAAAATTACAAATCCATCGACATAAACCATTGTTATTGGCCGGCGAAAGAGCATCTCCGCAAGAAGAGGATAAAGCAAAAATGTTATTTGGAAATCGTCATGGGGTAAGTAAAAATTCAACGACATTTAAGTAGTAGAGAAACGAATGGAATATTGATTTACCTACAGTAAAAACTAATATTTATAATAATATTAATAAAAAATATTGTAACTCACAATTGATTAATTAAAATCATTATTTTATTACTTGCACTAAAAATTAATTATTGTTTTTGTTTGAAAAATTAAGCTTGAACAACCTAAGTTTTTTTTTATTAACATAATTGATTGTATTTTATAGTTAATTTAGAGCTTATATTATTATTTTTTGATTGAATATAGGAAATTTGTTTAACTATTACTTTTCTTTTATTTAACAAAAAAGTGTTTTTCTGCTTTACAATTCTGTTTTTTTTTTTTTTAGTTTGATAGTTCTTATTTAACTGATAAAATCTATTGAATGATATTACGGACCAATTTTGCCCTTTGCTATTAGACTATTATTTTTTAATAAATCATGAAAACTTTCAGGAATTGTATGATGGCATCAAAAGAGCATTGTGTATAGATTATAGATAAGAGTAATCCCAATGGTTTATGCAATGACGTTTAATTTTTTATATTTAAATCAACCTTTAAGATATAAATTTTTACCAAGTCTCCGCTGGTGATAGTTTCAAGATTCTGTTCGTTTTCCTCATTAACATTACTATTTCATTTGCATGGCATAATTAATAAATAAAAAACAAAACCTCTTAATAACACTCATCTGAATGTACCAATAAAAAGTAGTTAAAATCGCTATTGAATTATAATTATTTGCATGGATTTTTTTTTTATATTAACACATTTGAAATAATCAAAATCAACAAATCATTTAAATGATTTTACAACCAAAATTTTTTTATATCTATATTTTTTCCAACTTAAATCTAATAAAAAAAATCATCTTAAATACAAACGCAAAAAAAAACAGCCAGAAAATAAAAGCCAAAGACGTGGAGTATTTAAATTTAATACTTCAAATAAATGATGAGAAAGTTAATATAAAAGTGATGTCGATCGATGATGGCCCCAGCCAACATAATAAAATCCCATCAATAAAAAAAAAATTAAAATTGTGATTAAAAATTTGAAATATATATTTAAATAATGCGAACTTTATGAACGAATGCGATGTGAAAAACGGTGGGCGGCCAGAAAAATACCAGAAAAGTATTTATTTTTAAATTAATTAACAAAAAATTGTGTATTTTTCTTTTTCAAATTAATAAATAAATAAAAATTTTATTTCTTTTAAAACATTAGTTGTTATTGTTTTATCTAATAGAGTGTTAATAAAATTTGGCAAACAAAAACATTTCCCAATCTCATCTTATATCATAACAAAAATTCTAATACTCCCCCCATATAAACTATACGGATTTGTTTTTGTTTTTATGGCCATGAACGTTTTGCTGTATAACCACGATATTTTTCACGAGATTTTATACTGGATATTATTGTAGAGCTCTTTGGAAACGCTGATTTACCATTAAATTTCTCATCGGTATCCGGATGAAAACGTAAATATTCATATTGAATATGTAAATTTTCTGGTAATTTCATATTTTTCATAGCATCATACGGAATCGTTGTATTTACAGGAATCTCATAGAATTTTATCAATTGATCTTTTTTGGATGGAATGAGAAAAAAATGAATAAATATAAATGTAGTGCATTCAAAATTTTAAATAAAAATTTAGTAAAGAGACTAGATTATTGTTCGTAAAAATTATTTGTGGATGACCAAATAAATGAATTAATATATAGATATAAGGAAATTCATCATTTTCATATATTAATTATGTAAAAAAAATATTTAAAAGTTATATTCACTTACCAATTGTATTTACTTCATGTAATTGTGAATTTGGAATGCCATGTTGAAATGTTTTAAAGCATAAATTAAAAATTTCATATTTTTCCTTTGCATCCACGATTGCCGTATCACGTGGTTTACTATAATTTATCACCTTTAATATGGCATTGATTTTTTCATGGACATCATTTGGTGGTGTGTACGGTTTATGTGGTCTTAAAAATCTATAAAATCGGAAATGAGGAAAGGGTTGCCGTATAAATAATTCTAATAATAATTAATAACATAATAAAAAAAGAATGAAAGAATGAAAGGTGTCAAATTTTGTATCAACGGAAGCAAATGGTATTAAGGATAAATTCGAATGTGATTGAAAACATAACCATTTAAAATGGAAAATAAATAAATACCCCTTTGTTGCCAATGATACGGCGGTCGAATCAAATGTTTGTCCCATTTCGGATGGTGTTTTTCCTGCATGTACCGCTACTGTAGTTTTACGATGACCTCGACCCAAATTGTATTTATTCATTTTGATAATATTCTTTTTGGAATTCTCATACTGTTGTTTTACAGAATCTTTAATCAATTTATTTGTTGACTCTTTGGTTGTATTTAATAAATTTGTAAATGCCTTTGTTGAATAACAATTGCATTGTTTTTCTTTATTGTTGTTGTTGTTGATGTTATTGTTCTGTTGAAATAGTTTCGGTGAAAATTCATTACAAAAAATGATTGAATTCTGTCCATATGAAATGAACCGCATGCATAAGTTGCCGAAAATGAGATAAAATCAAATAAAATGAATATTGATTATTTTACATTATATGAATATATTTGATACAAATATTTGTTAATTTTTTAATTAATTAATTAAATCCCAATTAATTATACTTACATATTTAATTGGAAATTGTTTATTCGTTTTTTTTACCACAGAAATTGTACGTACGTAAGCCGCCATGGTTTTTCTTTGGCAATTTTTTTTATTTTTTTGATAAAAATAAAATTAATAAATAAATATGAAATGAAAATTCATTACGATAAGATATATGTTTGCCTCTATCGCACTAATTCATAGCAAAATGCATAACGGAAAAAGATAGATAACATTTATTATGGAAAATTAATGCAAATTTTTAGAGCACATGTGTTTTGTGTCATAGTGTGTGTATGTTTTGATGGAATTTAAAAAAATTATAATGAACTCCATATCAAATAAAAATAATGGTGTTTTCGATGTAAAAATTTAAAATTAAAATTCTAATTGAATACGTTCAATTAACCACGGTTCTCATTGTACATATACATAAAAATAGGAAAAATAAGAAAAGTTAAATCAATGTTATTTATATCGTGCGGTTCTCATTGATTTACATAAAAATAAAAATAAGAAAAGTTTGTTAACTTTTAACTTTTTGCATGGAAGCGAAAGATATCAGAAATATTTTCTCTTTATTTTTTTTTTGAGTAAATATATTTGCTATACATCATTACTTATACTTATTCAATTTTGTAATTTATAATTATTTATAATTCGATATTAGATTTAATTAGAGATTATTTACAGAAATATTTCCAATAAAAACAAATATTTTATAATTACACACGACACGGAATAAAAATTATATAAAAATATATTAATATATTTTTTACTAATATAATTTTGGCTAAAATTTCAACTCTCAATGACCGTCAATTTTGACTTAATTTCTTGATCAGAGTTTACATTGTATTGCCCATGCATGAAACTTGCATGCAACTTTAATAATGAATAGGCAAGGGGAATGAAAAGAGAAACGGGATCAGTTTCACATAATATTCTACTTTTTACGTGCAACTCGTTCCCTTATTGGTTGTTGTTTTTTTTTTTTTTATTTAGCGTCTATACAAGTATGTACACATTCAGAAAATTGCACGAGTGGGCAATACAATGTAAATTCATCGTGCATTTCAACGCGCATTCCAACTCGAGTTGAAATGATAATGTAAACTCGGTCTTATGTATTCTATGGATAATGAGAACAACAAAAAATTTCTATTTTTATGTATATGTATATTTTTATTTTTATGTACAATGAGAACCGCGCGTTAGAATTTTAATTTCAAACTAAAGGTGCATTTAAAGAGAAGGAAAATAATTTTCGCTTGTAATTTATTAACAATATACAACGCTTTAATTGGTTTTAGTGTCCGACAACGCAGTCTTCTTTTGTTGTTGTTCACAATTTATGTAATTACGGTTGTACGACCAACCGCATGGAAAAATATACAAATCGTAGTGAAAATTTAGATTCGAAAATCGACTGATTCGACTTAAAAACACAAAACATATTTTAAACTTAACAGTAGGATTCGAAACCGCCCACGACCTCAAATTTTGTAAGAACTTTAAACTTTAGGTTGGGGTTTTTACCAACTACACCACAGTCACGAAAACGGAATGTGAATATAAAGTTTTAAAAAACACCGTTGAAACATTTATCCCCTTATTGCATTTTGAAACGGTGTCTAAACGGTGTTAACGACGTTTTTGAAACTTTTGAGTTATTTTTCAGTTTTAAAAAAAGTTTTAAAAGATAATGTAAAAATGTATTATTCTTTACTATATAATAGAACTTTTCAAGTTTTAGCCGCAACTTTTTCCTAAGACCACATATATATTAAGTTCCAAACCTAATTTTGGAGAAGGGTGCCCCTAAATTCAACCCACAATGCTTTTGTTTTATAAAGGGACCCGTTATTTATGATAAGTCCAGAACAAAAATTGGTTGTGGAGGGACACTCGATATAAATTGCAGTTTTCCCGATCCGTTTGTCATCGTCGCCGTAATTTAGGAATCGCATAGTAATTTAATCTACAATCTACGATTAAACCGAAGATACAAGATAATGCAAATAAAAGTGTTTAATTTTCTATATTTGTTAAATGGTTAAATTAAATAAATAATATAAATTTTCAAAATGTCAATATTCGGTTGGTGCATTTTTTAATTTTTTACCACACCGGCCGTACCAATAAATGTTCTAATAAAAAAATGTTGGCAATTTTTTCAATGGTTGAATTTGATTTATTTTTATTATTTTAAAAATGAATAAAAATAAAATTATTGGAATGCTGTCCATGGGTCGGTGTGCGTGTGTGCAGGCGGTTGTCCTGAGTATGGGTTAATACGTAGGGTGAACATTGAGAAATTTGAGCGATGTTCTATAAAGATTTCACCGCGATAGTGCAATGGTTTGTTTACAAAATGTGTGGGTTTATTTGTGTGTGTTATTTTGATTAAAAAACGATTAAGGTTGTTCTTAACTCTTAAGATAATTTATTGCAATTTACAATGATTAATTAAACTTAAAAGAGAATAGGTGCACATATTTTTCGGTAATTTATTACTTAATTTTTGTTTTTATTACTTTTCGTTTTGTTTAATTCATTTGTTGTATATGGGCAATGAATGAATTTGTGAAAATTGTGTAAAAACAACAATTTTTTTTATAATTTTCTGAACAATTTATTTTTATTTGATCGATTTATTACACAGTATGAATGAGATAAACATATTAGCAAATCTTTAAGAAATGTGATAATGACCGGGTGTCGGTACGGTACGGTGAATGGTAATAAAGCGATGGGTATACAGTTTCAGTGAATGTAACAGTGTAGGTGGACAATGAGATTTCGAGAAATATTAAAAAAAATCAAATGCAGATGCAGAAAAAAATATAATCTATTCATTCACTCATCCAAATATAAATAATTTGAATGAATTATTTTTTTTATGCACACAAACATACGCAAATGAATATTGATGAATCTGCGCTTTGAATTCATACAAATTTTGTTATATTAAAAAAATTATTCTTTGAAATCATTTCCATTGAAAAAAATTGGTCGCCATTTTCTTCTAGTCGCCATCGAAGGTGAAATCTCGCTGCTCGTTTTCGTGTTTTTTTTATCGTTTTTTATTTAATAATTTAAATTTTATTTTTATTGTTGTCGCCGTCGTTCCGAGTTGTTCTTCTGTAATTAAATCGGAATTAGAAGTTTTTCTTTATTTATTAATAAATTAAATTATATTTTTCGTAAAAGAACTATCAAGTGCAAATTAAAGAGCAAAAAAAACAATAAAACTATATAAAGTAAAAAAAAAAAGTGAAAAAAATTCTTTTTTTTGTTTTTCTATATAAAAAAATTCAATTGTTTTTTTTCCATCAGATATTTTTCCATACATTCACACACGAACACACATATAAATATAATATATACATAGATTTTTTTTCAATTATACGTCGCGTTTTAGTTATTTTTTTTTACAATTTTGGTTATATTTGCATTGGCAGTAGAGTGTAAAGAGTGTGTTTGTTTGCGTGTGTGTTTCTATTATTTTGTTTAGCAGTGAATTTAAAGTTGTGTGAAGGAACGAGTGTCGTCGTCGTCGTCGGTACTGTAAAAAAAATAATAAAAATGCGATAAGCTGGTTCGGTGGTAAATTATTAAAGAAATCATATGCCGTCGTACTACTTCTACTACCACTGCTGCTGCCACTATAATAAATAATACAAATACCATCAATATTATTGCTTTGGATGATGGCTATTTTTGCTATGCTACTACTGCTGCTGCTGCTGCTGTGAACGTTCGACAAAATTTGTGATGATGGGTGTGTGTGTGTTTTACACAGTGTAAAAAAGAAATCATTTTTTTTTTAAACATAAATTTATTTTTTATTTTTTTTTGTTTAATTTAAATTTAAAAATCAATATAAAAAATTTAAATATATATAGAATGGGTTTTATAAAAAGTTAATAAATAATTTTTGAAGTTAAAAGTTTGAATTTTTTCGTTAAAAAAAATAAAAAGAGTTTTTCTCTTAAAATAAAAAATTAATTGGAAAATAGTGAATAAAAAAAAAAGGAATAAAAATAAAGTTCGATGAGTTTGTGTTTGTGCGTTACATTATTTTTTTTTTTATTTGTTACCATTTTCCATTAGATCGGTATTTTTCATTTTTTTTTTTTTTTTTGTAAATTCACTAATTCAAAATTAGTGAAATTTTAAGAAGAAAAAAAAAGTAGCTAGTAGTTGTATGTAACAAAAAATACGAAAATGAAGTGTTTAATAATTCAACTATGACGCATCAAAATCATCGAACAACAAACGGAGCAAGTTTGGAGGATTGCCATACAAACTTTTTTGCCTTGGTAAGTACAATTTATATATATAAAAAAAAATATAATAATTTTTTTTCGTTGATTGTTGCGTGTGTGTGTTTGTGTATGCGAAGAAAAAATATATAATAAAAAAAAAATCGAATGGCGTTTTATGTGCGGTTGTGTGCGTCAGTAGATGGTGGTTTGTACGACGATATGTAGTGCGATGATTGAACAACAACGAACAACATCGTGGTACACTGTAATAATAATGTACACAAAAAACAAATTACAACAATAAAACAATATATACCTAAAATAAATAAATATTATAATTTTTTTTTTCTTTTATAATTTTCTCTTGTATTTAAAGTTGTTTTTTTTTTCTTGTGTGATTCGCATTGTAATTTTTTTTATTTTGTATTTATAGTCGGTTGATCGTCATCATAATATAATTTTTTTTCGTTGGTTTTGTTGATGTTGTTGTTGTTATTTATTTCTTGATCGTCTCTTTTGTTTTTAACGGTAATTTTTCTTGATCATTATCCGTCGCCATGAAAAATTGAAAATCCAATATGAAAATAATAATAGAAGAATTATTGGTGGAAGTGGAGAAAAAGAAAACGTAGTCGAATATCGAAAATATAACAATTTTGTAATTTTCCATTTTGTAAATATCTCAATTTTTCCTCATAAAGATTGATTCGAGAAAAAGGAATAATGAAAAAAAAAAATCTTTGCGAAATTTCTTCTAATGCAGTTTGCGATGGCGCAAGGTGTCTAATGTCTGTCAATATAATACCACCTCACGAAACATATCGAAAGAATAGAATAATGATGAAGAAGAGCGGTCGTTGTACGATGGTATAATTGTGGTATGATGTCTGTATTTTGTATATTCACTCCTGTTCCTGATACCGTCGTATAATAATAATAATAATAATAATAATAATATAACAGAATGAGTGACATTGATTATTATTATTATTATTTGGTTGGTGTTGTTTTGATTATGATAAGAGTTGGTTGATGGAATGAATGGAATAGGGATGCATTTTTTTTTCTTTTTTTTTGTGATAACATTTTACGTCAGTGACAATATAAGCAGTCTGTATATGCTATTTTTAAACCGATACTGTTTTCTTTTTATCGTGCTCTATTGAATTCGATGATGTAAAGAAAATGTTTGTACGTCATAAAATTCATGATGATTGGTTTTTGTGCGTCATCATTAATAATAATCCCTTTTCTCCCCGTATGAACTTTAACATTATGTTTTTTATTGTATTTAATAATACAACAAAAGAATGTTATTTTAATTTGATATTCTGTATGTGTTTTAATTTTAATTTAAATAAATACAATACAAAAAAAAATTTATTGTAAAAAAATAAATAAACAAAAATATATCCTACACACACTGAAGACGCACTCGAAACGCATACGGACACAATCCCTTCGTACAATTCAATATCGTATCATTTCTACAATATAATAATAAAAAACAATACACATGCACATAGGCACCATAGGCAGAAAACAAAAATGTTTGACACTTTAGTGAAAAAATTTATTTAAAATTGGTACATGGATGGATGATGATGATTGTGATGATGATGATAATGATGATGATTAACAAAACAACGAAGAAAAATAAAATTAATTATTTATATAGAAACAACTTTGGAAAGTTTCAGTTTTTATAAGGTTATTTGTGTATGTATAAATATGATGTTTTATTACATGATCTGCTTAAAAAATTAATTTACAATTGAATTATTTGTCGGTCATCTTGTTATTTTTTTTTGGAGATTGTTTACTATTTTATTTTGGTTGTTTGAGTTCTTATATATTTTGTGATTTAAAATATGGTCATGTTTTTATTCGTATATATTAATGATATTAATCACACTGAAGTGTATTGGATAAAGGGGGTAGAGGGTTTGTGTGAATATTTTTGTATTATAATAAAACTTGAAATGTCATATCAATTAAAAGATATATTATTGATACTGGATGTTGCAGGTGTTTGAAACAATTCGTTTTTTTTTTTCAATTTTGATAATGTTTATGAAATTGCATCTAATATTCCAGTACTTTGGTGTAACTTTGAACTGCAAAATAACCAAAAAAATTAGTTTGATACGCAATTTATTTTCAATATTTATCAGACAAATTTTTTTGTAATAATATGATTGAGGTCAATTTTTATAGTTGTAATACTCGCTCGTTTGTTTTTGCTTTATTTTGGTTTAATTTTGTGTGTGTGATTTTTATATGATATAAAAACAAATGAACGTCGCTGTGTATTTTTTTTTATTGTTTAATATTATTATTATTTATTATCAACAAACAAATACCACAATATGTAAAAAAAAAAAAATTAAAAAAAAACCAATGTGCGGCGAAACCACGCACAATAATATTTTAATTATCTTTGAATATAATAATTTGAAAAAGGTAATCTAATCTTATCTATAGTAGTATAGTGTATATATTCTCCGTTTGTAATAAATTTATATTATTAACTTTTTGTTGAATATTTTTTCAACTTTGTGTTCCTTTTGTTTTGTATGTTTTTTTTTATGTCCAATACTGAAAAATTGACTGTACTCTAGTGGTATTGTAGTTGTTTTGATAAAATATATAAGAATTTACAAGGTAAATTTATATGTTATCATTTGTGGATATCATTAACATAGATATTAATGTATTTGGTATTGTTGTTCGCCGTGGCGTGGCATGATATAATTTTGAAAAATTCATTTATCAGCAGAAGATCTTCTTATTTATATTCTGTCGACCTCCGGCTACAATAATATAAATTATTAAAAAATGATTTATACAAATGAATAATTTTTAATTATGATTTAGCGGAAAATCAAACATTTCAATTTAATTCAGTAAATTGTCTTTCATTGGGTTTTTTCCTTTTATTTCATCACATTGTATTGATAAATATATGATGAGGGTTATTTAAATTGTTGCACTTTTTTTCTTATCAATTTATTTTATATTGATTTCTGTTTTCTTTTTTAAGTGATAAGATATAACAGATTTGTTTTTGTTATTTTGGTTAAAAATTCCTTTAATAATGTCAATATAAATCAAAAATGTATATAAATATATATATGTTATATTATATATGCATGTATAATTATTGTATTTTTGGTTTTCGTTCCTTACCACTACGTCTTTAAATGTAACAACGAAGAAAAATGTAAAAACAACCGGTTGGTTATATTATTGTGATGACACAATTTCATAAGATGTTTTGTGATATACAATTTCTATTTGCAATAAAATTTATAGAAAACACAATAGGAATAACAAAAAAAACAAAATTTTTAGTATTAACTAATGTCGTTCTTTCATGATACACCAATCACGCCAATCCCACCTAAAGTGAGTGTTGTTAAAAAGTGGTGCGTTTCATCCATAGTCTCCAATCTCCATCGTGTGTTGAAGGTTTCGACTACACTCACGGCTGTTGGCTGAGTCGATAGTGTACACATATCCATACATACGAGTTCATTCGTATTTTTTTGTATTCGAAAATATTTTTACAACTACATACATAGCCAACACTATTTACCCTATTTTGTGTATTTTTTTTTCGTGTTACCGGTTTTTAAAACCGATATGTGAATACCTCTTTCAGTTCATAAACAATTCCAAATTTCTCGGTTACGGTGTCGAAATGAAAAAACAAAACAAAAATAACCTCACAAAATAACTATTCTCCTTTACTCCAATAAAAAGGTCGGTATCGATTTTTGTAATCGGTTATCATAACCGGATCGGTTATTTAGCGAAAAAAATAACATTTTGATTCTCACAGATACGGTGAATGACGAAAAAAATGAAATATTAACGGAACCGAAACGGTTTGTTAACTTTAACAGGAACAACCACGCACTAAACACACGCGTGGCCTTGACAAAACCAAAGATACTGGAAAGGTGTTGGTGTAATGTGAAAAACAAAAAAAGAACAAGTTAATTTTTGAGTAAACTTAATGCAAGAGGATAACAGTTCATAAAATGAAATTGTTTAAAGATCACTCATAAGTATTCATATAGTAATCGTGAGAGATCTATCTATTTATCCAAATCACCTCTATTTAAACATGCTGAACCATTTTTACCCGCTGAACAAAAAAAAAACAAATAATCCTTCACAATTTATCATCACCCCTTTTTTTTTTATTATCTTTTAAATCATTGCCGTGAGAGATGTATCTTTTTACTCATCCCCACAGCATACATATTACATTTTTTTATACCTGAGTTGGCCAAAAAAAAAAAAAAAACTTCCCAATATATATACATTAATCGCCCACCCTCACATTTATATTCCCTTATGTTTGAAATTATGTTAAAAATTTCATATGAAAAATATTGATCTATATAATAAAATAATCAATGGAAAAATACCTTTGTATAATAATAATTATTATTATTTATTCCATTTGGAGATTTGGGAAGAGAAAAATTGAGCAATTGTAAATGTGAGCGCTTGACTTTTATTGTATTTCTATCATTACCACAATGACAATATCATCAAAATAGGTGGTTTAATAAGGTGGGGTGTTTTTTATGTATTAAAAATTTTTTGCGAAAGGTGGATGGGTTGCCATTTATGTAAATGCAAAAAAAAAAAGTGTATGGCAATTGCGACAATTGTTATTGATGGAATGAAATATCATGAATATGAATAGTGCTGAAAAAACAATTTTTTCTTCTTCACACCAATGTTTGTAGATAATAAATCGTATAAGATTTGACCAGTTGACCTTACACATGAATATCAATTCACAAAAAAAATGTTAAAACGTTAATTTCGGCTACGTTTTTAGAAATTTAACAAATATTAGTTAGTATTTTGTGTGTTACCATCGCGCACACCTGCAAATCATCACCATAAACATATTATTTTCTTACATAGAGATTAATTTGTTGTTTTGAGTAGAGGTAACCAGAAGTAAAGTAACGACTAAGATAGTAGCATATTATTATTAGTATTTTCTCAATTGTTATTAGAATATAATACACACAATCTAAACAATCTTAACAAAGATATTTGAAATGATATACTAATTTCCATTCAATTTGATTACACAAAGTACAAAATCACACAATAATACACATCCAACACAAACAAACAAATAATAATATTACATTTTATTAATAACACAGAACAGTTATGCTGTGAAGGTAAGTATAAATAAAAGAAGAAAAAAAAAGGTATATTTTAAGAAATGTGTATAAGATATTTTTACACAATAAAATTTTACACAAGCATCGACGACGACACGGACAAGAAAACGTGAATCAGAAAAACATTATTTAAAAAAAAAATGTACAACTGGTTTCGTTTATATGCTGCTATACCGAGCCATACCTATATTATTTCTATTTGTCTTTTTTAAGATTTCTTCATTTTATATTAATTTTTTAGTTAAGCTATATAATAGTATTGAATTTCTCAGGTAGAAAATATTAATATCAACTTCAACTAAAATAATAATAATAAATACATAAATAAATAAATAAAAATAAAGTAAAATAAAATACAATTACAAAAATATCTGTTTTTATTTAGTATATTAAATTGAGCTCATGTTCGCGTGTATCATTTTGGTAAGGTATGAGTGATGTGTTTATTATATATATATATATATAAAAAAAAAACAAGAAAAAAAATTGGCGCAAAATATTTATAGAAAATTTTTATAGAAATAAAAACCAATCGTTACATTATTATAATCATAACTACAAAAAATTAGGGTTTTTGAATGAATAAAGTTAGGTAGTCACCTAACAAATCAGATTAATTTTGGAAATGAATTGATTAAAATTCCTACACAGATTTGGCGATTACTTTTTAATTGATAATTTATTTACTTACTTAACCTTTTCGCAACCTTTACTCACCAACTACACTTGGTTTTGGCGTCCAACAACAGCCTTCTCCAACCGGACCTATTCATCGCCAACATCCGCTAGCCGCAAAACTCCAAGCTCCCGAAGATCCGCTTCCAGTTTATCTTTCCACTTACCCAGCGGTCTTCCACGGCATCCCAAGACGCCGTTAGTTAGCTTGTGTCATGTATCACGTTTCGGATCCGTAGGTGGTAATTGCTCGAACGAGTGTTTCATATAACCTAACTCTCAGTTTTTTATTCAATATCTTCGAGAAGAACATATTTGGCAAACCGTAAAAAGCCTTGTTTCCTATAGTAATGCGAGAATGAACTTCATCAAAAATATTATTCGTACACTGTTTTGTATTAATTCTGATCATAGTAATTGTTATACGCTATGATTAATGTTCTTCCTCCTTATACATTTTTCCAATATAAATTTGAAAAATATTGTATTCACAGGATCCAATTGCCGAGGTGCGTCATGGTTTCATCGGATTTGATATCCCTCATTTGTACCTGATCTGTAACTTGCGTTAGTGTTAATTTTGACATGGCTTATTAATTTATGTGGGAAACCAAATTCATTCATTGTGCGCTATAATTTTTCCATATTAACACTGTCGTATGCGCGGTTTAAAAATCAACAAACAGGTGATGTGTATTTCTACGTTGGACTCCCTACATCTTTCCATTATCTGTCGGTAACTCAGTTAATCAGTTGTTGAGCGATCATAACCGGATCCACATTGGTACTCACCCATTAGTTCCTCCGTATATGGTAAAAGGTGCTTATGCAACACATATGCGAGTACCTTAGATGTTGCATACAGCAAAGATATTCCCCGGTAGTTGGCACTATCCATCCTGTTTCCCTTCCCACCCTGTAAATTGGCACAAGTACAGCAAGCTTTCCCAATTAGCTCATGTTTTACATTCCACAATACATGCCCACCATACTTTAAGAGTTCACTAGGTACATCACATCCTTCGGCCTTTCTATTTTTGAGCTTCGGAATCACTTTTCTGGTTTCGCCATTTGATGATTCCGAAATTAGTAGTTGTGTTGTGTTCTACGGAAGTAATTCTACCACTTGGATCTATGCTTGCTGTAAGTAAATCTTTAAATTCTAATTCTAATGGAACTTTCTTTATCCACCACAATTTGGCCGTTGATATCCTTACAAATAAGGGGTTGTTGTATAAATTCGCTAGTTACAGATCTTATTCTCCTGTGCACATTTTTTGATTGTTAATTTATCAAGATGAAATTTTGGTTCATATAATAAAAGGTATAGAAACTGATTCAAACTTATTATTCATTAAGGATTGCTGATGAGATGGAAAATGATGTGGAATATTTTAACATTGATGGATCGGTATAAAGATTTATATTTCGATTGCCATCATGTAGATATCCATTTGTGCTGTGTTTTCAACTTAACTCCCATACTTGATTATGTGGTCGACATTGTAACATACGTTTTTTTTTTATTGTAAATGTCTACATTACATTGTTTTTTTTACGCGTCGACGATTACATTGACTAAATTGGTGTAGATTACGCGGAACAACACTGTTCTTAAGTGACAGTAGCAGTACTTTCATTAAAAGTACACCTGTTCTTTCGCCGATAATCGATAAAAATTACATATATACTACATTTATTATGTAAACATCTGCATCATCATCATCGATTGCCCAGAGGGAATGTTATGAATAAATGAATTTGCGTTTACACGTTAAAAGAAAACAAAAAATTATAGCAAAAATGTCCAGACAGACAGATATGGTTTTTTTCTTTTAAATATATATAAATGTATCTATACAACAAGCATATGTATATATATATATATGTAATTTTTCACACATTTGCTAGTATACACACATTCATTTATAGCAGTTATATATATAATTACATACAATCAAATCACATAGAATAGAATTGCAATTTTTTTTTATGACCTTGATTTTTGTCTAATACTGCAATTTTTTTTTTGTAAATTAATTATTTATCTTTATTGTGTTCCGCTTTGTGACAAAATGACGTTTCATTTATTTATTTTTTTTTTTCAAGTCTACAAATATTGTTTTGTATATCGTTGAAAAAAAAAATGGATCGGAAATAAACTTGGCAACAAATAGTTTAAAAAAGTTTTTATTATGATTATCTGTATGAAAATTTAGAATTAAACGTAGACATTTGATTTGATTCCAGAAGTTATTATAATAATGTGAAATTTTCAATTATTCTTGCGGTACAAATTAGAGGCCTCTTTGTTCGTCTATATCAAATTGATTTATCATTTGATCAATATATATCTAAAATGTTCAGAGACAACATAATCAATTAATCAATTTCAATGCATTTTGCAATGTGTTTGGAAAATAAATGGGAATCATACGCATTGTAGAAGTATAATACATTTACCTAAACTAGTTTTCTTTTCATTTCCATAATCTATTATAAATTTTAAATTTGAAATGAACATGTAAATAAAAACCACCGCTAAAAATTGCAAAAGATATTGTAATTGTATTTGTAATAATAAATAAATTGGTTGGTTCTTATGTTTTTTTTATTTGTTGTTGCTAAATTTTCAAGTATAAAAAAACAACATTTAATCATGTATGTAATATACGTTACTTACTAGTTTAGTTTTGACAAATTTCAACATTTGAAGTAATACATTCCCGAACATTTCTTTTGTCCCCACCGCCGCCTCCACTTCTTTCCATACAAATGCATAGGTATTTTCGGGAATCAATGTCAATGGTTAAACTACAGTGGTAGCAACGTAGTAAAGATATATGAATATGCAAAGTGGTTATGTTAAGTACCTTATCCTAACCAACTTTTGTTCAGGACTTAGTTGCGGATTTACAAAAGTTGGTATAGGAAAAGTTTTTATTTCCCCCTTAGGAGGGGTATTTTGTGTGAAAGTTGTTAATGATTATCCCCCTCAAACTTTTGTTCGGGACTTATTGCCCCGACCACCTCTCCTTCGGGTAGGGTGGGGGCCATTGAACATTGCCAAAATCCGTATCGCACCATTTTTTTAAAGTTTGACCCCATAAATTGGTGGGAGTATTCCAAACCTACGTCGCTAAATTAAGGTTTGGCTTTTTCAATATGTGAGTAGTAACATTATCCAACCCTCCCCCGTTTCGTGGTGGCTATGCGGGCGTGAATTCTGTTCTAGGTGTTATAGTAGCAGCGTTTTTTTTTTCATTATTTTTATGATGACCTATTTCAATCAGTTTATTTATTTTTTTGTATTATATGTTGGAAAAAAAACTCATGAATGCAATACGTTTTTATTTTTTTTTTATTAAATTGTGTCTGTGTGGTTTATAACAACTCGTACACCTGTCATTGAAAATTTAAAATGTTATAATATTAAATGTTTTTACCTAATTGTTAATGTGGGGGTCCATTTAACTGATGGATACACTATAATTTGTTTTACTTTTTCATCTTTTTTTTTAATAATTACCCTGACATGATTTTCATTAACTTATTATTATGAAGCATAACGACTAGAAATCAAATGAAATGTGAGTGTTGGGATATGAATCTATGAATGTATTTTTAAAAATTGCGATCTATTGTTTGGAATGCATATTACCGTTTTGAATATTTCCAATTTTTTTTTTTTTTAACTATGGAAATATTCATTTAAATTCTGGTCGATTAAAAAGATTGATAAAACATTTTTTTGGTATTAATAACACAATAACTGAGATTTACTTAATAAAATAGTTTTTTTCCATTAAATTTTCCAAAATGATTCATTCTCATATATTTAAATTTATAAATCACAGAATAAATCAAATTATTTCATAGCATCATTAACCAATTAATTAATCAGCAATGTATTTGAATGAATTGTTTTTTTTTATAAATCCCACACACACACACATACATACAATTTCAATGTACAACATATTTTATATAAAAATTTAAAACATATTTTAAAATGAATTATTTATTATTATTTCATTATTATTATTAGTATTATTATTAGTGTTATTATGATAAAACTATTATTAGTATGTCGTCATATTTAACATCTCTCTAAAAATTTACTTTTTTTTTCTTTATTGTTATTTTATACACAATTGAAAGTAAAAGTAAATATAATTTTTTTTATTGGAAACAATTTAATGACATACATTTAAAAAGTAAAAAAAAAAAAATCTATATACTGACTGTGCCGTATATATAAAAATAACCGACACCGATTTGTTAATGTTGTATGTATATATATATGTATTGTATTTTGACATTGGTGGAGTGATTAAAATTGAATATTATTGGAAGAAAAAAAAAATTGAATTGATGAATGTTTTTATTATGTTTTTTTTTTTTTGTTTTTTTGTAACAATTTGGGGGAAAATGGAAAAATACAAACCAAACAATACCAATTTTTAAAATATAAATCAATAATTTTCATCAAAATTAATAACAACAACAACAACAACAACATATTTAACATTAAACGACGCGACGCAGTAAAATTATACAAAAAACATGCGCGCAATATACAAATACATAAAATTTTGTTTGTATAAAAATGACAACAACAACAAAAATGCATTCCATTCAAATATTTTATAAATAAATAAATAAATAAAAAAAATTGAAAAGACCAATTCGTTATATTCCACCAACAACAATTATTAAAATACACATACATTTAACAGAAAATTATATAATGGGGTTTTTTTTTTGTTTATTTGCGACCCAATCATTCATTCTCCACTTTGGTGTTATTATTTATTATGATTTTTATTTTTTAACCCTTTCGTTATTTTTTAATTGATTTATATGAATTTTTATTTTCTTATGACAATATTAATTTTGCATCCTCTATATAATTGGATTTGCAAAAAAAAAAATAGAAAGAAAAAATCGAATTAATTTTATTTTATTGATCTATCAAATGAAAGAATAAAATATGAAACTAAACACAAAAAAAATACTCTACAATGTTGTTTTTTGAGTTAATTAATAGGTTTTTGCAATTTATTGCAAAGTTTTTTTTTTATTTTTTATTTGCGTATGTGTGTGTGTATATTTTCTAATAACTGTTTTGTTGTATGCAAAAGCAAAATATAATAATGTAGCGAATAATAACAGGAAAAACAACAATATAAATACTGAAAATGAAAAAAAAAAAAAAAATAACTATATTGTTTTTTTGTTTATACATTTGTTTTATTTTTGTTATATTTCATCAACATTTTTTTTTTTTTAAATATTTTTCTCTATTCACATAAAAATATATATATATATAATAAAACGAAATATATACACAAATACAATCGTTTTCTTTTAACATTTATTAATTCAAAAAAAGTTGTATGTGTTTACTGTTCGTTCGCTGTTTATTATAATCTTGTTTGGTATAAGAAAAAAAAAATTTAATTTTATTTTTTGGTATTTTACTGTTTTTATTAAATTAAAGTATGAATATATTACGGTGCGGCAAACAACGGCAACGATGATGTTGGTTTTGATGTATGTGATTTGATTACAGGGAAACAAACAGGCAGGCAGGCAGGCAGGCAAGCATGGTCGCCTTATGGCATTATTTTATATACTATATATGTATATACAAATTATATGTAATTGGTACACAATGTATAGAGTACCGCAACACCACCGTCATATAATATATTCATATTCATTTATATATAAATAAAAAAAATATATAATAGATATAGGAGTACCGCACCGTCATCGTCTTTCACCGCTTTATTATTATAAAAAATAAAATGAATTGAAATACAAAATAAAAAAAAACAACATACACACAAAATAAACCAACAAATGTGAGAATTTCAGATATATTATACGAGTTTAAATATATAAATCTATATAGATATGTATGAAAGAAAATGTCAATGCCCTCCTTTCCTCATCATCATTCATTACGCTCTTCTGTATATTTTCTTTGGTTTTTTTTTTTTTTTTTATTTTCTGCCATTATATTATTATTATTTTCCCATTTGATTCATCATAAGAAGAAAAAATAAAAACACATAACTTTGGAATTAACACAAAATAATTGCATTATATTTAATAGAAAAAATATTCAGTTTAATTTTTTTTTATTTGAAACAATAGCAAATGGAATTTATTCTTTTTCACCGTTTTCTTTTTTTTTTTTCATTACGAAATCTATGTGCGAATAATCCATTCATCATATAAATACCGATTTATTTTATGCGCAATTTACTTGAAACAAAAACAAAATAAAAAAATATTCATATTATTTGAAGAAATCTTATGTTGCGCTTGTATGCTTGTTAAATAAAAACGTTATTGTTTTTTTTATTTTTTAAAACATTACAACACTCATATCCACAACATATAGATGTATTTTCGATTACATGATTTTATTACGAAAACAATAACATATATTTTAAAATAAAAATATAATAAACAACAATAATAATAATAATAACAACAATATGGTGCAAAACTTTCTCTGACACAATTAAAACCTCTAATTCATTCAACAGACTCATACATACATAACAAAAAAAAACTTTACGCTAAGAAAACATCTAGAAGGAAAAGCACTTGTGCGGTTATAACGAAGAAGAAATGGACTAAATTTGTTACCATCAATCGGACTGCTCATAAAATTTTACTAAAAACAATGTGTCACAATAATATAATTAACTTAATTGCCAAAAACATCATTGGTATTAGAAAAAAATCCCACAATTTAAAAGCTTTTCAATTTTTCATTAGTCCCTTTGAACTCCTTTGTCGGGTGTGGCTCAACATTATATTTTATACGAAAAATCAGAAAATTCAGATAGAGTTTCAGCCAAATCATAAAAAATAAAAAATGCCACAAATCAATCCCATAACGAAATTCAAAATGAATAAAGAATGTAATGCTAATTTTTTTTTATCAAGAAACATCAATTTTTTAATTTTTAACAATTTTGGGTAAAACCGTTTTTTTTAATTGACTAATTCTCCGGAAATTATACTGAATTGTCTTTAGGAAACTATACAGAATTTTCCTTAAAATAGCATTTCCTATCAAATGTTGAGGTGGAAAAAATTACCATAACATTTAATTTATTAATGATTTTACTAGTTTAGACACACCTTGTTCTGAGTCGGATCTTTAAGATATATGTAAACTAGAGGTCTTCGTAGAATCTTAAAACTGTTGACATATTTTTCTATTTAAAAACTTGCATCTTCTTAAAGCGAAGCTATTTAACTACTTAACGTTTTCAAATATTTGTAATAGTTTTTGTTATTTGCATTAACCAGTGCATGTATCTCCAATACAAATAGAAGGAACTGATAACAATCAAAATGCATATATATATATATATAAAACATTTTCAAACCGAATATATTTGCATGTAGAAAATTTAGGTAAATTAAATCTGATTTAATTACCTATCAAATCGGAATACAGAAAATCAAAAGCAACAACACTTTTTAATTATGTATCTTACCGTTGGTCTTTTTGTGATTTTATAATTTTAATTTTATTGATGTGGTGTTTTTGATTGGCTCTGGCGATGGGTTTTTTTTTTGTATCGTTGTCCGTAATGTCGTCTTTTCTTTTCTTTTTTTTTTTTATGTATATATTGTTATTATTATAATATAAATTGCATAAATTAATTTCAAGGACTTGTATTATTTTTATTTTCATTTTATTTTTGTTTATTTACCAAAATTTTAATGGCATTGTAATATTTACAATTTGTTTGTATTGTGAAAAGTGTTGGTGGGTGGTGCGGTAAGGTGAGGAGGAAAATTTGCGAAAATGAGAAAATTCATCATTATTATTTGTATTTTGTATATCCAACAACAATATTATAATAATATAATAATGACTATACACTCTCGCTCGTCATCTCGTGCTTCTCTGCTGCTATATTGGTATAAATCGCCATATATATCTTTCTTTATAGAAGATAAGCAACGCCAAATTATATATATATATATATGTTTTGTTCGTTGTGCGCATGAAATGATACATACATTTATTTATAACAAACCAATAATAATATATAATATAATGAATATTTATTTTTTAGTCAACAGCAGAAGAAAAAAAAAAAAAACAAAAAGAATTGTTACACACATCTACATTTATATTTTTATTGATTAGTAATCGTCATCTATATTATATATTATTCGCATTATTAGAATATATTTTCATTATTATTTTCTTATCTCATATATTTTTTTTTTTTTTATATTTATTGTTTGATATATTTGGACAATCACAAATAAAACCGTACACTATTTTAATATGTATATAATAAAAAAAAAACCAAATCGATTAAATTTGAATAGGTTTTGTGTGTATATCGTTTTTATTACCGCCATCATCACCGCCCTCCCGTTCACCTGACATTATCACGTCGCTATTTTTATTAAAAGAACATGATTTTTTTTTTTTATTTATATTACACAAACAGTTAAGGCATAATTTATCATTATATATATATATATGTATCTTGTTTTATTTTTTACCTGTTTTTTAAAAAAAATTATTCAATATCTAAATATCTAATAATATACACTCGTAATCCAATAATAATATATAGTTAAAAATATAAGAGATGGAGATGGACTATGACAATAATAAGAAAAAAAGTGATTGAAGGAAACCCCTGCTGCTGATGCTGCCTGCTTTTTATAATTTTTGTTACAAGAATACACAGTCTCAAACAAACAATATTATTGTATATTATTTTTTATTTTGAAAATGTAAATAAATAAACATAATAAATGTTTATGTGGTTTGTCGTTTTGATTTTATGTATTTATATAACATATATATAATAATAATAATAATAATACACAGTACACAGACAAACCATATATTCGATGGATATGAAATTGTTTTCTAATTTTTTTTTTGTATGCGGTACGGTACGCATGATGGTGTGTATAGTTTTTTGGTATGAATTTATTACCACGTGCATTTTTCATTAGGTTTATTGATAGAGTGAATGAGTGTTGGTGTGGTTTGTATTCATGAGATGTAAATTACATGGCGTCAGTTAACAGACGTCAGACAAGATTAAAAAAAAATTCGTGTAAAAAAAAAAGACTAACCCATACAATTTTAAAAACAACCTCATAAAAATAAAATGAAATACAAATACAAATATCTTACAATATGAAATATAAAATGAATTGCCTATCAAAAATTAAAACTCGCGCATTTTATTATATTATAATATTAATATCACTCACACATAATTGTTTATACATAGATAGATATATAAATATAGAAATTGAATAGACGCTTTGATGACGATTGAATTACTGAGGTGAGGTTGAGGAGAATGTGTGCGTGCGTATAAATGCATGCACGTAAATATTTGAGTGGAAAAAAAATATATTGGCATTGTTGTTGGAATACAAAGTATCATCGTATCATTTCATAAATAAATGAAAATTAAAAAAAAAACACAAAGCAACAGATGTTGTCATAATGTTGGTTACATTTTTTTTTAATCAGACACTCATTCATTATTTCTGTGTGCAAAGACAGAACGACTGTATGCATGCATACAAAAATTATAGAGTCACTCACTATATGAAAAATATCATATTGTTCTCTCGATGTTAAACATACTCGCGCTTCATTTATAGATCATGGAGGGATTGCATTTTTTTGTATTCTTATATACTTACATATATTTATATATATTTGCATATTTTTTTTATATATTGCGGTATTAAATTGTTGAATATTTTTTTTTTTGTTCGGAATAAAATTTTAAATGAAATTCAAATTCTAATATAATTTCATATATTTAAATTCTTTTTATTGGCTTTTTGTTTTCTTTATTTAAAAAAATCATTTAAAGATTATCCAGTTTTTAATCAAAAAATAAAAGAGATATTTTTTATGCTATAAAAGTTTGTATTGTTGTCGTCGCGTATTTAATCATCACAGTTTTGTGTGCCGTTTTAATTTTTTGTTTTTTTTTTTTTTTAGTTACTTTATTATAGGCAAGGTCAAATTGCTTAATTTTATATCGTTATGTATATATATTTCTGCATTATATGTTTATTGGGTGTGTGTGTGTGAGTGCGAGGGAGACGTGAGCATAAATGCGTTGGTGTATATTTATTATTTTTATAAGAATAAATAATAAATATAATTCAATTTTAAACACAACTTTTATCAAAATAATAAAATTATCATCTTTATTCAATTTGTTTTAATTTTATGTTTATTTATCAGTACTAATATGATATTGAAAATTTGTCAATTTTTGATTTTTCCTTTTTAATGGTTTATATACATTTTTAGCAAATACAGTAATGAAACAATTAATAAAAATAATCAAAGAATACAACTATATCTAAATAAATTACCTACAGGCGCGCGCACACGCACACACACAAACAAACATGTGTTTAAAAATAAAAAATATATATATAAAAATAATAATAATATTAATAATATATGGATACGGATGGATGAATGGATGGATATAAAATTTTTGTGTGGTGTCGTTAACCTTGAAAAAAATAAAAAAAAAAAAACATACTCTCTTTTTAATTTTATATTATTCTATCTATTTTTTTTTCTGAAATAAAAATTAATTGGCTTTATTTATTTTTTTCTATAAAATTTAACAGACGGATTTATGTGGCATTAAATGGCGTAAATGGGTATTAGGTGAACGGCCAAATGCATCTGGTGATCCATTAGATGATCCGGTGTTACGTTCATATTCAAAATGTTTATCAGTTGATATTTTATGTGTTTGGAGGCGGGTGGCCGCCCCAAAACCAGATCCCGACCCAACCGGTAATTTATTTGATATAAGTTTACCGCCGGTATCTGGTTGTGGTGGTGCTGTTACACATCCGCCATTATCGTTAACGGCCGCCAAAGAACTATGGATATTTTGGTACGGTGAAGAGCCGATTAATTTAACAAATTTATTAGCACCTGAATTAAAGTCTTCCGGTAAGTAAAAAAAATTATAATATATTAAATATTGTATTAAATATGTTATTTTACTGATCTATAAGTATATAAAAACAATTTGACTTTGATATCGATTTGACCTATTGTTGTGTTGAGATCAATGGGCGACAATATTCTGTAATAATTTTTGGAATAGTTTTCTATGCGTGCGAGGTTGGTCGTACAACTAATATTTATTATTTAGATAACATAATCAATAGTATTACATATATAATCAATTGGTATAAATTTGATTATGCCGGCAAAAGAATATTTTTAATTATGTATGGAATATATGTTTTTGGTATTGGTTCTGCCGGTATAATAGTCAGTGGAAATATTTCAATATACTTTATATTTGTATATGTTATCATTATTTCACCCGTTATTTTAATAAGGGATACAACACAACATAGAAATTTCCTTTTTGGTTTTTCGTAGCGTATTAAAAATTATTGTTTATATTGCATTATAAAGTCTTTTGAAAGTCGTTGTCGTCGCCGACGTGGTACTGCTAACGTGGTACGCATAGAAAATGAAATAAAAATAACAAAAAAAAAAACAACCCTCCGATATAAATATCGTAATAAATAATATGTTTTTGGCATTTATTGTATTGTTCAAGAAGAAGAGTCCCCTTTTAAAACATTTATATAAATATTAAATTGATGATGCTGCTGGTGGTGGTATTTATAGTAATGTTTGTTGATTGTAATAATGGTTGGTCTGATGATGGTAGTTGAATATTCCTTTTACGACGTCGTAGATTATAGTAGATGATAATGATGATGGTGATGATGCCAGTACAGATGTACATATCAGACAGGACCTCTTATTTATTGTTGTTTTTCTTCGTTTTTTGCAAGTGTGTTGCTTTTTTTTTTATTATTATATTGTATTGTTGTAAAGCAAAAGATATTCGATGATGATGCTGCTGGACATGATGAGGGAGCACTTCATATACAAAATCGATTTTATTTGTATTATATTATTTGTATTATATTATTTGTTTTTTTGAATTGGATATATATATATATATATAAATGAAATGAAACCTGTTTTGTAATGTTCTTGCGTTAATGATTGAGGAGATTGTATGGTGAAAATATAAATATATATATATATATATATATATAGAATTAAAATTCACAGCCGTAAATATAGAAAAGAATTTCATTTGAAAGTGGTGTGTGTACCCGCTTTTTAACTTTACTTTTTAAATATGTATAATAGTATAATAATAAGGATTTAGAATGAGGGAGGTTTTATAATAAATACATATATATATAAATATAAAACATTTAAATGGATGAAATCATTGAATAATTGGAATCATTATAAAGGGCAAAAGTTTTTTTTTTTTTGTACAATGTTTGATTTTGTTGAAACTCTGCTTTCAATTTTATAATTTAATTTTGACAATTTGACATTACCAAATTGGTATATATTATGCGATATGATTGTTTTTTTTTTATCGATTGTTATATTATGTATGTGCAATTTAAAATTTACCCTATTTTTGAGATTTCCTATGTTTTTTTTAACACAATTATTCATAAATTCTGAAAAGTGCAAAAAAAAAATCAAATTATTCAGATAATTCTTTATTGTTGTTGTTTATTTTTCTGCTCGCATGTGAACGCACACACACACATTTACACACATTCACACGTGCTGTTCTCGCATCTCTGTGCTATTTTAACGATGATTGCGTGTTGCGTGAGATGATTGATGAAGAAAATTTGTAAAATGATTAAAAAAAAAATATTTTTATTACATTTTTTATAGGAAAATATATTTTAGATAATTTTTAATTGTGAATGCGTTTGATACAATCTTTATATATATATATATAAAGAAAACCATCGCAACCATATTGTATATATATATATAAATAAAAAAAAAAAACCGAAAATAAAGAGCATGTGCGGTGATTGCGTTTTTTATAATTGATGAATTTTTTGGTTGTTTTTTTTTTTATATATATTAAATAGTTAACATATTGGTGTGTGAAACTGTGATAAATACACTGAAACTCGGAGAGCTATCATGTCGCCGTCGTTGTCATCACATTTCATAAAAATCGTATGTTGATGATGATGATGATGATGATGATAGGAAAAAAGGTCGATTTCCGTATATATTAAATTCAAATTAAAATCGAAATAAAAAACCAAAAAAAAAAATTCGTCAAAAAAATATTTAAAATAGAAAATGTTTCTTTCTCATATTTTGTTTAAAAATAATATTGTTACGCGAATGAAATTTGGAAATGCTAATACGCACCGCCATATTAATTTAATTTTTGTTAACATTGTAAATTTAATTACTTTTATTTTTATTTTTTTTTCTATAAAACAACTACATTATTCACAAAATCAAAAAAGTGGTATTTTTTTACGAATATGCAAAACATAAATAAATAAATATATATACACATTCAAATTTCACATCATTTTTGGCACACGACTCATCATCATCATGATCCTCATCATCCATCCATCCATCGTCGTTGTTGTCGGTTTATCTGTCCGTCTGTCTCTCTGTCTGTCTGTCTTTCGTTTCGTTTCATCGTATCTTTGATACTATTTTGTTTTTTACAATAAAAAATATAGAAAAAATCAATCATCAATCAGACGATAAGAAATAAAGACGTCATATTTTATTCTAAATAATAATAATAATAATAATTACACTCATACACATGCAAATTTCTTAATTTAATTATTTGGTGAAATTTTTCTTTTAAAACTAAAAAAAATGATCATAATTTAAATTGTTTGAATCGTAATGAAAAATTAATTAATTTTTATTTTTGCAACGCTTTGCAAATTATTAACAATAATAATAATTTGAAATAATGTCTTTATAATAATTATTAGAAATAAATAAATTATCCTATGCTAGGAAAATATTCGAATTCGTTTGTGTGGGTGACAAAAAAATCATTTTATTTCACACACACACACAAATTTAAATAAATAAAGATAAACATACGCGGATTATATATATCCGTAGACAGAACATTAAAGAGAAAGAGATAGGGGATTTGTTACACTGTAATTATTTTTATAATAATTTATGTGGTAAAATTTGGTATTATTTGTTTGCGCTTGCGTGAGTGTGTATTATGTATTATGTATTTTGTATTTCATATTTTCCCGATATGTTGTTGGTCGCGTATTGTTATTTTTTTTTATAATACAACAAAACAGCGACACGTGCATGTGTGTATATATATACACATATAATTTTTTTTTTAAATAAATAAATAAATAAATGTGCGTATCAATTTGTTTGTTTATATTTTGAAAAATTTTACATTGTTAAAAAAAACAACAAAAAATTATCAAATACAAATAATATGTGTGATTATTATTTTAAAATTTTCTTTTTTAACGATTTTACTTTATGCGTATAATTAAGTGGTATTTCTTATCAGATTTGTGTGATTCAAAATTAAAAAAAATTTATATATAAACATTTGTATTTGTTGCGTAAATGTACGTTTGTTTTCACCATTGGTTCGAAACTGTACTTTAAGATTGTACAATAAATTATAGAAATAAAACTAAAAATTGGTCATTAACAAGAATGAGAGGAGGATGTAAAAAAAAACCTCAATCGATGAACCACCACCACCGGATTCGTCTTATACTTTAAAACTATATATCATTATTTCAACAAATATTGGCAAATGATTAAAATAGTTGCGTTATAAACAAACCCCAAACACGTAATTGTTTATTATTTCTTTATCAAATAAATGAAAAAAAAAATTCAATTCTCAAAAACCTGACACCACCACAAACATTTTTTAACATCCATTTTACAAATAATAACTTAATGCATATTCAATAAAAAAAAAAACAAATATATAACTAAAAATAAAATTAAATAAATTAAAATACGATTAATTTCATTTTTATATAAATAATTAATGAAAAACAACAATAACAACAACACAGTAAAGACGCGAATTAAATATTTAAAACACAACACTCGCACAGACCTTACCATATAAAATATACCTAATATAGAAATTTTTTTCTTTTGTATAATAAAAAGAAGGTAGTTGACCGCAGAATTGTGATATCACTATATATGCTTATAATAATAATAATAATATAAATATAGACGAAATCCCATGATAGTTCGTATTTTATATATTGGATTCATTTTTTTTAGAGATACATTGGATCGAAATGTAAAAAAAAAAAAAAGATTCACCACTGATAAAATATACTTTAATAATTTTTTTTCATTATACATTTGTTATAAAAATAATTACTATTTTCATTTTCATGTATGATTCACAAAAAAAAAAAAAAAACAACATAAATGAGATATTTCTCAATACATTTTATATTTGAAAACATAATTATTTGTAAATAGAAAAAAAAAATTTTTACGTAAAATATTGTAAAAATAAAAATAGAATAGAAAGTCCCTTATAAAGAGAATGGATTTTATTTACTTTTTTTTTGTAATATCATATCAAATAAAAATTTTATTTCTTTTGCAATTTTGCGATGGAAACAACAATAAAAATATTATATATAAGAAACATTTTATTGTTTCAAAATACAACGTCGTAATAAAGATGAAAAAAAAAAACAAATCTATTTTAAAATAAATTTCTATATTCTATTATTTACAAATAATAAAAAATTACATGTAAAACATTGAGAAATTTAATGTTAATTCGTTTTTTATTTTTTATTTTTTCTATATGGTATTGAATTTGGTCTTGCTTTACTACTATATATTACTCTAAAACAAGAAAATTTTGTGTTTTATTTATTAATAAAACTATCATTTTATTGGTTTTGTTATACTTATAACCAATGATAGTATTAAGATATACGTTTATATATTACATTAAAATATAAAAATTGAAACAGAAAAAAAGTAGGTCAATGGCATCATGTTCGTTCGTTCAGTGATATAAGACAATATAAATATAATATCTATCTTTCTATATATGCATATGCAATGTAATTACCTAAAAAAATTGTATAAATAGTTTACTAAAATAATAGTAATTTGTTGTTGAATCTATATATTTGTTTGTATTTTCCAATAAATATTAACAAAAAAATTAATAAATTAATAGCTAAATATTTTATTATTATTATTATTATCATTATATACATCCTTTCCAATGTACAAATAGAATACACTAAATCAAACACCTATTTTGCTATAAAAAAAACTATTGTGGATGGTTTAAGATAGTGGTTCCCAAAGTGCGGTCCGCCGCAACCTTAAAGTCCCACAAAAAAGTTTAGGAATTTCGCGTTACCAAATTTATTTCACTTAAATAAATCAGAATGGTGTTTAACATGTGAATATAGTTCCTCGGAAAGTATACAATCGATCACCAAGATTTTAAATAAAAAATTTTTAAATATGCGCGGACCAAAATAGCACAAACATCGGTAGCAATTCGAACTTCACCAAAATTATAGTCAGATGAGTGTAGATTTGAGTTGGTTATCTACACTTACTTTGTTAATAAATCGAATTATTTTGGGCCCTGCAAGAAAAACAAGTCAACATATTGCAAACAAAAGATAAATTCGATGCTATATCAAGGAAAATACAACATGGGATTTCATCTGTGGAGGAAAAAAAACTTTGAGTGTACCCAGTGATGCCATGCCTAGTGATTTTGTCAAAGAATCTGAAGTGGATTTAAATGTAGATATCTGTGATGTAAATAAAAAAAGTCATCTGTCCAGTTTACAGCAATCATTCAGTGATTAATTTCCAAACCTAGAAAATCAAGATAATTACAAAATCCTTTCAAAATAAAAGAGAAACCAAAAGGATTGATTGAATTGACACAATTAGTAGTAATTAGTTAGTAGTAGAATTTTGAACAGTTTCATTAACAATATTCTGGTCAGATGTGTTCAGTTCTGGTCAGATGAATATCCAAATTTATCCAAATAGGCTATTCGAATTCTATTGCTATATGAATCATATCGTATATCGAATCATATCTGTTTAAAATTATCTTATTGTTAGGAATATGTGCAAAGTTAAAATGAGTCTAAAATTGTTTAAAACCAAACTATAATTTTGATAATTGGTCAGATCCAAAAACATTCAATGTTTGAATATTTTTTGATAAATATAAAATGACCAAACATTTTATATAAATTATTTGATTTTTAATTAATTGTTTGTTTTGTTTTTTTTTTTTCGTTTAATTTTCATAATACAGAAGGTGGAACTGGCTCATGGGAAAGTGGAATAACTTATGAATGTCGATCACTTTTATTTAAAGCTTTACATAACTTAATTGAAAGGTTTGTTGTTTTATTTTGGAAATTTTTATTTTATTGTAGTTTTGAAATGAAATTCATTTTAATTAAAATTCTAATTCTTTATTTGACACAGATGTTTATTATCAAAAGATGTTGTAAGACTTGGTCGATGGTTTGTTCAACCATGTTCAAATGTAGAATGTACAACTAGCAAAAGGTTGGTAGTTTTTTTTTGTTTTCTTCATTTTATTTGTGTAAGTATTTGTATTATATTATTATTTGTAGTTATTTGTATTATATATGGACAATTTTGTATAAAATAATCATTTTTTTATTTATATAAAGAAATTGGAAAAAATGATTTAAATAAAATTGTCCTAACATTAAATTGAAATGATTCTCTGAAGATATTTTTTTAAAGTTTTTTTTTTCGAAATATCTCTCGTTCACATTTCTATAAATTAATTTTAATCACACATTTTTATTTTTATTTGTGGTTTTTGTTTTATTATCATATTATTGAAGGATATACAAAAAAGAAAAATAAATTAAATTAACCACATAAATATATTTATTCTATTTTTATTAATGGTTTTTATTTTTTTTAAATTTTATTTCCTGGTTAATTTATAGTTCACATCATTTATCATTTGCCTTTGCATTTTTTGTGCATGGCGAAAGTACAGTATGTGCATCAATGGATTTACGTGTTCATCCAGCCGTACGTCCATTAACAGCTGAATATTTAGCAGAAGCAGCCGCGGTAGCAAATGCTGCAGCTGCAGCTGCCGCTGCGGCAGCACAATCTCAAAATTCCACAAATGACTTTAATGATAATTTTAATAATAATATTAATAGTAATATTAATAGTAATAATAATAATAATAATAATAATGAGAATGAAAACAATCAAAAATCGAATGCGATAAATGAAAAACCAAAATCTGTTATATTGGCACCATTCGGATTGGCTGCCACATTAACAGGACAAAGCTATCGTGCAATTGATACGGCAACACAAAAAGCACTGGACGATTGGTGTGCATTTTATCCATTATGTAATCGTGAATATAATTCAAGTTTACCACCAATTGTTGAAGTTTTATCAGGTAAATTAAATTTATAAGTATTAATTAATTAAATTACGGTCTGTCGATCGGCAAACATAAAGTTAAATCGAAATAGAGGATATAGAGGTAGCCATAGGTTTCTTTCTTGACATCGAGGATGCTTTCGATAACACAACGTTCGATGGTCACCGCTATAATAGTAGTGAATGATGTCAAATTGATTAAGGCCATGCTGAGGAGTCGTGTCGTGTAAAAGACTATAGCTGAAGAAAATCTCAGCATAACAGCAGCTGCACCCACAAAGCGGTGAACTCTCCCCGTTATTGTAGTACATGGTTGTAAATGAAGTACTCATTAAGTGTAATGATAACGGGTTCTATGTACAAGTACACACAGATGATGTAGTTATACTTGCCTGTGGTAAATTTGAAGAAACGGTGTCGGACAGACCCCAATATACTCTAAACTTAGTGACGGAGTAGTGCTTGTCGGTGGGGTTAAATATAAACCCCAAAATAATGTAAAATTGGATGATAAATTAAACTGGAACTCCCAATTAACAATTACCCTAGATAGGGCAAGAATCTTCTTATGGAGGAGTAGAAGTCTATTATGCCGTTAATTTTTCGCTTATTCTGTTATTCAACCCGTTTTGGTTTCGTTAATTTTTAATTTTTTTCGCCATTCACCGAACCTGAGTAGAAAAATGTGATCTTTTTCACTAAATAATCGGTCCGGTTATCATAACCGACACCGACGTTTTTGATGGAGTAAAAGAGTCTTTTTCTTTTTCATTTGTTTATGTCTTTTTTATTTGTTTATGAACCGAAAGAGTTATTCACATATCGGTTTTAAAAACCGGTAACACGAAAAAAATACGCCATTAGGAAGAAGTTGAGGTCTAACCCCGGATATGGCGCTCAGACTATACAAAGTTATAACTATGCCGATTGTGATTATGCATCAGCAGTCTGGAGCAGCAAGGCAGAACAAAGTATAGCGCACGGCAAACTAACCAAATTTCTGAGATTGGTGTTCTTGGGGATACCAGGAGCAATGACCACAACCGCTACTGCCGTTCTGGAAGTCACACTGAACAGAAGATATATCTAGAGTGACAAACCAGGGAAGAGGGGACCCACCTACCGGGGAATAGTGGATGGTTCCCTAATATTTTATACGGATGGTTCAAATACCAACCTATGTTCAGAATACGGGTAAATGGAGCCAATTGGAGTTGGAAATTGGGACCACCCTGGATTGCTACAGCACAGTTTTCGAGAGGGAAATTCATGCGATAGAACTTTGCGTCAGATGGCTTAGGGATGAGGGATATATATCTCATATTTATATCCTATCTGCCAGCAAAGCGACACTTATATAGGGATACTGAAGGATGTGTCAGGGGTAAACAAAGTCACATCAATGTGGATACCTGGACATAGTGGGACCGAGAACAACCATAGAGCAGACGCTATCACAAGAAAGAGCTACGCTCGCCTAAGCACTCAACCCAAACCATTTTGTGGTTTAGTTAATGCAGTGCAGTGATTAACGCAAGATTAAGAGAACTATTGGTACGGGAATCCCAGAAGTATACTGGAATGATGCCCGAAACAATCATTCTTATCCTATAAATAACAGAATTTTTTCTAGTTTCCACAACTTTTCACACAAATCCTAGGAATTAATATCGATATCTTGTTCTGTTTCTATAATCGCTTTTTTTAATCTGGATTATTATTATGGTTATTTTATTTTGCCGCTTCCATCCTATTCCCATACGAATACAAGGGGGATGTTGTTGTTTATGATAAACCATATTGACTCTCCATGTGAAACTATCAATAGCACGAATATAACTTTATATTATAAGAGTTAATTAATTAATTTTTATAAAACACTTTTAAATTAAAACATTTTTAATAAATATATTTAAATTTTTTTCAAATCAGGTGGTATAAAAATGCGTTACCCATCAAAATATGTACTAGTCACGGATTTAGATGATGAAATATTTAATGAAAAACTGACGAACCTAGCGACAAACCAAACAACGGCAATATCTTCAACATTATCGTCACTGTCATCAATGGCATATGGATCACAATTAGAAAATCTAAACGTAAACGATCTGACCAATCCATTGACTCTCCATGGGAAACCATCAATAGCACGAATATTACCTGAACGTATATGGCAAGATTGTATAATGAATCAAAGGGGAAATGACCAACGATCATTATCGTCGTCATCAACCATTAGCAATAACAATAATAATAAAACCACAACGTCTTCTAACACCATTACAACAAATACTACCACAACTCCTAACACCAATACCAATATTAATAATAATTTAAGTGGCATAAATATTAAACAGGAAATTGTAGAACAATGTGAAAATACTGTAACTACACATTCCTCGGCTTCCGCCACTACCACAACTTCGTCATCAACATCATCAACAACGGTAAAATCCGCATCATCATCATCATCATCAGCAAGTACAACAGCTGCAGCCTCATCAACAGCAGCAACATCCTCAACTAATAATACCAATTCTGCATTAAAAGCACCGGAACCATCATCGATAATTGATTTTGTTGATCCTTTACAAAAAACCGCATGTATTTGCGTCAAGTAAGTTTATTTAATTTTTTTTTTATTCTTTTTAATTAATATTCTTTTAAAAATTGTTCTTAAACTTTAAAAAAAAAAAACAATTTGATTCTTATTGATCCTCCTCCTTCTCATTTCTTTAAGTAAAAGTAGTTTTTTTTAATTGTATTCTTATATATTTGTTTTTATTTTTAATGTGTCCATTAATTTTTAAAGTAGGATGAACAAAAAAAAAACCAAACAAAATTTTAGAGCATGTTTATATTTCTATTATGTGATATGTAATAAAGAAAATTGATTTGTTTTTAATTTATTTATTTATTTTTTACCAAACGAATCTGTTTGTAATTTGTATTTTGGAAGCCGAAAATTAAATTATAGTGTCGATCATTCGTGTTTAAAGTTGTTCAAAATCATCTCAAATTATAGATAATCATTTTTCTAACTAACATTGATTTTAATCATCATATGGAAATCCTTAAAATCCAGATATATGTATAGATATATATTGCAGTTCATTTTTATTCTTTTTGTAGTTGCTTTTTTTTTATTGTATACGTACATATTTCTAAATGTTTGTTAATTGTAAATCCTTTTATTTATTTTTTACTGTTATATGTTGTCACTTTTGTTTTAGTAATTGTCCAATTGTTGATATTTAGAATTGTTTGTTTACTTGGTAAAAACTTCATGAAACAGATAGTTGCGGTAGCGCAAACCTCATTCATCTAAGTGAGGATAACCAAACGAAGGAAATTAAGCGTGTATTTAAAAAAAAAAAAAGGAAACATACAAAAAGTATCATACATAATTTTTGTTTGTTTCGTTTTTTCTTCAACGCAATGATTAAGGATCAAGGCAAGGATTAATAATAAACAATCAGATCTTGTGATAAATTAACAATATATTTGGTTTGAGTTGTGAAATTAAATGACAATAAAAAATTTGATTGAGGGAGAGTAAAGGAAATTCTTTTACAAAGAAATGGTTAGATAATTAATGAGATTTTAGATTTTAGGCATTTTGATTGTGCTGGATATAAAGAATAATTGCTATAATTGAACTTATGATTCAAGTATAAATACACAAATATATTTGAATTGGGGGTTATTAAAAAAATTGGGGTAATTTATTGTATTATATTGTTACCTCTTTGCATAACAATCTTTGAATGTTGAAATTGCAATTGTTTAATCCTTTTCTTTTGAAATCGTTCTGTTAACTACGGATGTTTTAAAGTTAAATATCGTAGGGAATGTTGTTGAATGTGCCGTTTCATTTAGAAGGATGATAACTTGGTGGTAAAGCATCCAACCTCCCACATTACGGGTGGTCACGAGTTCAAATCCATGGCCGGAAATTTTGTTATGTGTTTTTTCTGATTTGAATTCATCAACTATTCATTCATTGGGATCAAATTAAAGAATAACTTTGGTATATTGTGTCGGACGCATCCAAAAGATTCACAAAGTCTACACACACATACGCAATTATTTATGAAAGTATATAATAAATCTCGGGACCATTGGAAAAATATTTTCATTGTCTGAGGAATGTATGTCCATGCCCATTCAATTGGCCAGGTTCCTGGACGGTGTCTATCAATGTATGAATATGGAATACATTGAGGGCGTAGCACAATGACCTCGAGGGGCTAAGTGTTTCGGGGATTTAGAACCAAACCCGATTTATATATAATAATCATTATTAAGGGTAGTTATTAACGAGTAAACCATACCATTGACAATTATAAATAGTTGGTATATGTGAAAATGTAGTAAAGCTTCTATATCATGTTCTGGCACTTTATTGCAAAAAATTAACTGCACTCTTGTTTACCCAAAAACGAAGATTAATTAAAATCATAACTACATTGTTTGTTGTCGTCCAGCCTCGATTTTTATAAATGGTTTGCGTTATATGCGCCCGAAGCACTTGACCGCTGCTCGAGGTCACCCTCAAGGCCGGTTCTCACATGAGGAACGAAACCCCGAAGTCCAGTGAAAATTTAAAGAAAACCGTTGAGATGATTCACACATGAGAGGATTTTGTGCGAACGTTTTTTTGTATGTAGTTGTTTTGTGATCGGTGATTTATAAAAAAACACAATTTTATTTATAAAAAAAAATGAATAATTTGAATGGGTTAGTTAGGTGAGGTGTAAAAATTTAAAGTTAATTTCACTTTTTATTGTGTACCGGGTAAAAACCCGTGAGTAAATGTGTTATTGTAATTTACATGTAAAAATAAAAACTCGCATCTCAACCCCTCAAATGAGAACCAGCCTTCAATATATTCATACATTCATTGACCCTGCTCAGGAACCTGGCCAATTGAATGATGGTTATAGATATAATGTCCACATGTATTCCGGAGTCCTATACCTGCTATTGCCTCCGATTCATATAGAATATGTTCCGCAGTTTCTCCCTTCATGTGGCTCAGCCTACAAGTATCGTCTTTTACGCCTTTTACGTGCATTTTCATCCTATGAGCTCTTATATTATAGTCTCCCGTTAAATTATCCAAACACTAGTCAAGTTTTTATTTTGTTTAGACGGAGAATGTGTTTCGTCAGCCCTTTTGAATACGCAGGAATAAAGATTTTTGAGTTTCTACGTCCATCGTTGTCATTCCAGTGTTTCTGGTACTCCCGTAGCCACAATTCTCTTAATCTTGCCTTAATCACCGCATTAGTCAAACCACAAAAGGGTCTGGGTTAAAAGTTTCGGTCATTTAACCAAACAGTGTAACATTACCGTGCAAATCATCAAGTGTTGATGTTCAGGGGATTTTAAAGCAATAATATTTAATAAAAAAACTATATCCACTTAAGTGATTAATAACCAAGCTTAAATTGACGCAGTTTAATAATCGAAAAAGAAAAGAAAAGCACTTAGAAATTATACCACACAAAAAAAAACGCTAACAATATCAACCATTTTAACAAAACCTGAACAACTTCGCCGCATATAGATAAACACAGATATTTTTTACATTTTTATTTCCTCATAATCATCAAATATTAAATGTTTTAAATGATGGTATAGCAATTTCTTTGATGAAACAAAAAAAATTGTTACTTAATTAATTATAACCTCATACACTTCATTCATAAAATTCGCCTCACAACCGGTAAAGGTAATAAAATAATGCTGATCATAAATGTTTTGGTTATTATTAGATTATTTGTTTGTTTTTTTTTTTTGGTTAATCCATGAATATGCGGCAAATCATTTGTAAACATATCATCCCCAATAGGTGTGCTTGTGAACTAAAACACATAAAATCAATAAAATCAATTAG
Organism: Dilophus febrilis; assembly: GCA_958336335.1. Lineage (NCBI taxonomy): Eukaryota > Metazoa > Arthropoda > Insecta > Diptera > Bibionidae > Dilophus > Dilophus febrilis. The sequence continues at coordinate 39,661,037 of OY284469.1, forward strand.
TACAATAAACTTGTTCTAGAATTTGTTCTCTCTATTGTTAATGATGTAATTTAAATAAAAATATGGACACAAACGCGATTTCGATTCTTCTTTCCTCTTTATTGTTGTTTTTTTTTAAATGTAAAACCAAAAAATAAAAACTATCTGCAAGAAATTAAACAAAAAAAATGTCAAAATGTGGTTTTCCAGGTGTAAAAAACCTAATACAACCAATCAATCCACCAGTCGATCAACAGCATCAGGATATTCATCTGTGGGTGCTGGTGGTGGTGGTGGTTTTCATACTGGAGGAATTACATCATCACCAAATGCTATACAATTTTGTAGTAATTCCGCTACAACTTCCTTGTCGTCTTCTTCAACATCGTCTTCATCATCTTCATCATCATCATCATCATCGGGTACTGGTGGTGGCAGTACATCTTCAAATAAAATACATTCAAAACATGATAAACATTCACGTACACCACGAATACCATTTCATAGACGTCCATCAAATGATTTTATTTCAATAAAAAGAAATAACGATGGTGGTGGTGGTGGTGGTGGTGGTGGTGGTGGTGGAGGCAACAGCAGTAAAAGTATTGGTTGTAAGACCGTCATTCCTTCAACAACATCAGGAATTACAACAACAAATCAAAGTACAACATCAAACAATAACAACATCAATGAATCTTTAAACAATTTAAATTCTTTATCTTCAACTTCTAATAATCAAAGGTTTGTCTTCCATAAAAATAGAACATAATAAAAACACAAAATTTTCATAAATAAAATTAATAAAAACAAAACAAAACAAAATTAATTCATTGGTGCCTGGGGGGTTAATACAAATGGTGCTGCTCTTAATATTTATTTTCATTCCGGCTAAACTAAATTATTAGATAATTTTTATTCGAGTAAGAATAAGATTATGAGTAGCACTTTGTATTTTCCCGGTAATATAACTTTAATTTATTTAAAACGTAACTTTGGGGGAAGGGAAATTAAGTTCAATTATATCATTAAACTAATGAGTTTGTTAAAAATGGCATGGCATGGCTCTTTTTTTTTTTTAAATACTAAACAAACCAATTAATTATTTTTTATTCTATTTTTTTAACCAAATAATTTGCGAATTTTTGAATAATTTAACAGTGGATTGTTGTGAAGGTTTTGGAAGTGAATTAATTGAAAATAAAAATAAATTAAATTATTTTTTTTTTGGTTATGGGCTCTGTATTTAATTGATTGATAATTTCGCTATAGATAATTCGTTACACATCCCCCTTTTTTTTGTTGTATGAACTCTAAATAGTGGAATGTTGTTGATTATTTTTTTTTTTTAATATACTTTATATATTTTTTTCGGACGTAACTAATTTTCTTTAATATTTTTCTAAACTAATCGTGTATTGTTTTTTATTATATTTAACTTTATGCATGATTTTAAAATATTTCTTTAATGTTTATGAACATTTGTTTTTTAAATTAAATTTGAATAATATTTAATAATTTAAAATATTAATGTGGATTTTTTTTTTTTGGTATAGAAATATTTATTTTTCGTTACACATAAAAAAAAAATAACAATGACAATAATATTATTGTATTTGTTGTTTTGGCATAAAAAATTGATAGAAAAAATTAATTACAGAAAAAAATATATTATTAATAGATTTTTATTAATAATATTTTAATTTTTCTTAATGTTAATTTCGATAAATGTATAGATTAACAACAGGTGGTTCAAGTACACCGAATTCTGGTAATGCGATCGTTCCTGGTCCATCATCATCATCATCATCAACATACATACGTAATCCAAGTTCAATACCTGAATCTCTAAATGCACCACAATCTGTAGGTTCACCTGGTGGTGCTGCTGCTGGTGGTGGTGGTGGACCATCACCACGTTCCGGATTAACACATCCTACATCTGTACCACCACCATCTGATCATGTAATTTATAATATTTTTTTTATTTTTTAAATTGAAAAATTTCATTAGATTTTTATCTAATTTTGTTTTTAATATTTTACTATTATAAAGTTGTTACCTGTAATATCACCAAAAGCACCAACATCAGCACCAAATTTACGACCAACGACACCGATGATTGATAATTTAGATAAATCCGTTGGTCCGGCATCAGTCGGTGGAACAACTACTGGCACCAGTAGTGGTGCAAATAATAACAACAATATCGATAAATTAGATGTGAAAAATATAACTTCACCATTTGTTTCGCTGCAGGCACCGTTAAGTGTTGAACAACCATTATCAGTTGATCCACAACAATCAACGCCATCATCATCGCAATCTCAATCACAATTACCTCAATTGAGTGTTAAAAAAGAATTTCAAATAAATAATAATATAAGTAGTGGTGGATCAATTCCAAATATAAATTCTGTTACGACAACAAATAATAATACAAAAATTGTATCATCAATGAGTAATATATATATTAATCAACAACAACAACAACAACAACAGCAGCAACCACCACCAGCACCTCCCGTAATTACATTTTTGAAACGACCTTCATTGACACCAGTCGATTATGATAATATTGTCGATGATGATTCAATTATAAAACATAATTTATATGATTATTCAATATGCGAATCATGGTGAGATAAGATTTAAAATGTTAATTAATTGATTTATTACCGTTAACACCTTGCTTAACTTAAAAAAAGCTCACTATTAAAAGTATTAATTCAGAGCCATTGTTGACTTTGTCCTTGTTACTTGTCCATTAATGATTCAAAATCATTCATTAATGAGCCAACATTTTTGTAATATTTTGTTTAAAATCGGTTTTAGGATTTTCCGAAAGCATTATTAACTTTCTTCCATGATAAAGGGAAATCTAAACCAAACTCTGAGATCGATTTTTTATTTTTTTTTTGTTTATAAATCAAACTTTAATAATCAATAAAATTTAATTTAATTTTTTCTGCTGTTCCATTTTTTATTTAGGATGAATCATCCAATAAAACGTTATAAATCAGATAATCGACGTGAATTAACAATGCATGAACGTTATAAACATAGAAATAATTTATATCATGATCAACCTCACAATTCACAATCGTCATCTGCAGTATCCGCACCTCAACTAAATAGTCAATCGGCAATTTTATCGGCATTATCATCATCAGCCTCATTAACTTCGTCTTCGTCTACGCACGAATCTGCAATAACATTATCAACGTTAGAAAAAACATTATCAAGTTCATCAACAATGAAAACCACTTCTTTGTTATCATCGACAACGACAACTACAATTAATAATAATAATAATAATGCCCAATTATCAACGTCAGCAACAGGATTTAATAATTCTAATGCACTACTATTAGATTCACAAATTAAATTGGAATATCCATCATCGTTGACGACAACTACAACTACGATGACAACTTCATCAACGATGCACACTACAATGACATCATCATCAATGGCTGCATCATTAACATTATCGTCTTCATCATCATTAACTGGTAAATAGATAATTTGTTAATATCATAATAAAAAAAACATTAAAAATAAATACCAAATTTATAATTTTAAATTTATTGTTTTTTGTTTTAGACTTTCATGACATTAAACAAGAACCAATCGATACAATTAATGAACAAATGGGAAATATTGATGGATCAGTAACAGGAACAGCAACAACAACAACGGCATTAACAACAACGGTTTCATCGGCAGCAGGAGGAGCATTGGCAACAACAAAATTATTACCAAATTCCAGTTTATTTACAAGTGAAGGTTTAGCACCATCATATAAAGATTTAGATCAATTATTTCAAACAAATTCTGATGATAATTCCGGTGATGAAGCAAATCTTGTAAGTAGTTTTTTTTTAATGTAAATGTATAGTTAAATTTTGGACTTTTATTAAATTATTTTCAATATCATTTTGAATCATTATAGATTCAAGTGAATACCCCACCTCGTTCAAATAAATCAATGAGTGGCAATTGTGGTGGCGGTGGAGGAGGCAGCAATAGTAATGGTAGCAATAGTAGTAATAGCGGCGGCGGTGGTGGTGGAGGTTTAAATCTTTTAGATGATTTAAAACGTTCAATAACAATGAATAATAATCATCATCATCAAAATTCGGGTATGTTAAGACCTGAAGAATTATCAAAAATGTTTCCAACACCACCAAGCCTTGAACATCACGCAAATTCAAGTCCATGCGGTGGTGGTTTATCCGATGCTCAAATTGATTTATTTGATGCATCGCCAAATTTTTGTCCAGCATTAGATGATGTAATTGAGGTAAAAATAATTTATTTGTTATTTTCTCATTAAACCTGTTTTTTGTCTATGATTTTTGTTTATATTTTTCTTTTTAAATGTTAATAAAATAATTGTTTTATATTTTCCTTTTCAGGATTGGTCATATGTTTTTTTACCGCCAACAACAGCAAAATTCATTGGTTCATCAAAATATTCACCATTAACAAATTTACCAAGTCATTCTTTACCACCAATTATATTACCATCGAATTGTGTTTATAAACCATCGTATAAACAAAATCATAATCAAAATTCAAATAATAATAATAATAACAACAACAATATAAATAATGTTAATGTTAATAATAATAATAATGTAAATGGAGGAGGAACTTTAATGCTGAATAATTGCAATAATATTAGTAATAATAATACCAATAATAATATTAGTAATAATAATAATAATAATATTAATAGCAATAATAACATTAGTAGTAATACTACTAATAGTATGATAATGATACAAGATAAATTAATGTTATCGCAAAGCAATAATCATCAACAACAACAACAACACCAGCAACAACATCCACAGCAACAGCAACATATGAATATGCAAAATCAATCACAACATTCTCAACACCAAATGCATATGCAACAACATCCAAATCATATGCATCAACAATTTCCAAATAATAATAATAATAATAACCAACAATTTCATTTTAATCAACAAATGTCTCATCAAGGACAAGGCCATGGTCCTTCTGGTCCACATCAACAACAATTTCCTCATCATTCACAACAAATGCAACAAACATCAACATCTCCTCATCAATATCCACAACATTTACAAAATATGATGCATCAACATCCCCATCATCATCAACAACAACAACAACAACAACAACATCCATCACCACATCATCATCAACTACCCCAACAACACCAGCACTTCCAACAACAGCAGCAACACCACTTAATGAATATGCAACATACTGGTGGTGGTGGTTTAATATCACCAAATCCATTATCACGTCCACCATCATTACCGCCACAAAGTCAATCAATGTCACCGTTACCAAATCATATGAATAATTTTGGTGGTGGTGGCGGCGGCGGCGGCGGCCCTAGTGGTATGATGGGAGGAAATAATTGTCTTCCATCCGGTATGAATAATAATATGCATTTAAATGCAATGCAACAAGCAAATTTTCCAAATAATATGAATAATAATAATAATATGAGACAATTAAATTCTGGAGGTTCAGCGGAAATGTCTCCAATGCATGGTGGTGGTATGGGTAATAATTCAATGATGGGTGGTAATATGAATTGTGGTGGCGGTGCAACGGCTGCTGGTAACGGTGGTCGTGGTCCACCATATCCACAAACATCTGAACAACATCATAATATGATGAATGCAAATAATCCAATGTATCAACAAATGAATATGCAACAACAACAACAATTTAATCGTAGAAATATTTTACCACCACCGCCGCCATATGAATTGGCGGTGGCTAGCCCTCCGATAATGGCTAGTTCATTTTTAAATAGTAAATTTAATATGAATGATAATGTATCGTCACCATCGGGTCGATCAACGGCATCAACACCAGGCGCACCCGGTGGACCCGGTTCAATAAATAATAATAGGATGACACCATTACAAACGCTATTAACACCAACACCATCATTAACGCCGACATTACCTCCATCGTTAACACCCACATCGCAACATCAGCATCAACATAATCAACAACATAATCAACATCATAATCAACATCAACATCATCAACAACAACAACAACAACAACAGCAACAGCAACAACAACAACAACAGCACCATCAAAATCAATATCAAATGAATATTAATAATACAAATTCTTCATCTAATCCAGCACAATCGAATGAAATTGTTAAACGTGTTCCAGAAGCTAATGCATTACTAGTTAATATTTTATTATATGATACAGCATTAAATGTATTTAAAGATCATAATTTTAATAGTTGTACACTGTGTGTATGTAATGCTGGTAATAAATGTGTTGGTAATATTCGTGGTTCTGATTCCGGTTTATATTTATCATTACCGGGTAGTAGTTTTAATCCGGCCGCAACATTAGCCGCCAGCAATAATTTATCGGATAAGAATGGTTCATCGAATACAAGTACGAATAGTGGCGGCGGTGGTGGTGGAGGATACAGTGGAATTGATTCACCAATAATACCAATGAATCCATTAAATAATGGTTATTTAGATGAAGATCCAATAAATTGTTCATGTGGTTTTAGTGCTGTTGTTAATCGTAATTTAGCACATCGTTCCGGTTTGTTCTATGAAGATGAAATGGAAATTACGGGAATGGCAGAAGATCCAACAAATTTTAAGAAAATATTGCAATTATCATATTTTATTAATGATGCTTCCGAAGGTGGTAATAATCCAATCAGTGATCCAACTAATATTATTATAAAAACCGAAACAAATGATGATTTATTACTATCATCAATCAAGGGTAATTCCTCGTTATCATCATCAATAAAACATTCGATAAATTCTAGTACAACAACTGCATCAACAAAAGCAATAGCCGCATCATCATCATCATCATCAGCAACAACAACCCAAACCACAACAACAACAACAAAAACAACTACAACAATATCATCTCAAGTGATGATGGATTTATTACGAGATCAATGTGCAATAGTACAAAGTTCAAGTAGTTCAATTCAACGTGCAATTAAACGTTTTCGTAATATATCAACCATACAAGGAACAGCCAATACAATATTAAATGTTTTAGAATACACCGATGCTCATGATATTATTAGTTTAGCATTAGAACAAAGCCGTTTAGTATTTGATGGTCAATTTTCATTGAATTCATCACATCACCATCAACATAATCATCATCAACAACAACAACAACAACAACAACAACAGCAACAACAACATCATCATCATCATCACCATCAACAACTCAATTCATTCCAAAATCAACAACAAAATAATCGATTTTTTGATGGTAATAATCATAATAATATGATTAAAACAATTATAAAAATGGAACCAAATCAAAATGATAATAAAATTGATAGTAATAATAATAGTAATAATGATAATACCAACAGTAACAATAATAATAAAACAATCACGGAAATATGCAATTTAAAATTAGAAAATGTTCATAAATGGCCATTTATTAAAGTGAATGGACCGCATAGTAATCGTGATATAATACGTATAATGAAATCATTACAACCATTATTACAAAATGCATTTCATAAAAAGTGTACAACACGTTTATGGGTAACGGGACCATTGACATGGCGTCAATTTCATCGTATGGCCTCTTCATCCTCCGGTCAATGTGAACCACAACCAATACCATCGATTGTTGTCGGCCACGAAAAAGAATGGTTATCCGTATCACCGTATGCCCTTCAATATTGGGATAAACTTATGTTGGAACCATATTCGTATGGTCGTGATATTGCCTATATTGTAATAGCACCCGACAATGATTTTATTATAGCTAGTACAAAGAAATTCTTCAAAGAATTAAGTACCACCTATGAAATGTGTAAATTTGGACGACATAATCCGATAAAAGGATGGAATGGCATATTACGTGTCGGTAAATCAGTATTAAATCGTCATAATATTTCGACAAACGATTTAAATTCATCATCAACGGCCGGCAATGCTGGTAATAACCACAGTAATAAATCAAATTCATCAGCATTTGATGCATCATTTGTTGATGAATGGTTTAAAGCTGGTATTGGTAATAGTGCATCTTCATCAAATTGCAATACAAATAATATATGTGAATTATTAAAATTATATTCACAAACATGTCAACAATTATTAGTACCGTATTTATCAAAAATACCATCGGATAAAAGTTTATTAGATCCACCTGAATCCTATAATCAACATTCATCTGCATCGCATCAATATCATCAGCATCACCATCATCATCAACAACAACAACAACAACAGCAGCAATCCTCTTCAGCCACATCAGCATCATCAGCAGGAGCGGCAGGAGGAGCTGCCGGTGCTGCATCATCTTCATCCTTATCATCATCATCGATTGTACCTGGTTCATCGGCAATATCAAATGTTTCTGGAAATGCCGCTAATATAATTAATAATAAAGATCGTCAAACGTCAAGTCCAATGGTTGCACCGATACCTACAACACCCGAACAAATCGGTGATAAAGCACCAAATACACCAGCTGATAATGGTAATTATTATTTATTGAAATTAAAAAAAAATTCTTTTCTTTATAATGCATTCACCTCGTAAAAATCTAGACTTTTTTGAAAATTGTATTCATTTTTTAATAATATTCTGCATTCAATTTCACTAATGTTTTGCTCCTTTAAATTAACAATCTATCGATATATTTCATATTTGTGTATGTTTTTGTTTCGTTCGTTATGATATCCCAGGAGCCGCATAACTTCCTTTATATATATAGTCATGTTTCATTGGTGCTTAAAAATTATTTATTAAATGTTTTGTTTTGTTATTTTCATTAAAAAATCGTCATTTTTCATTATTTTAATTATAGACGCTGATCAACGTGATTCACTGAATAATTCATTGCCATCGTCGTCGACATCGGACGGTTGTAATGGTTTCGGTAAAGATGAATTAAATCCGCCGTGTATTGTAATTTATGTAATTGATCCATTTTCAATGGGTAACGATTCACAAGATGTTCAACGTTTAGCATGTTTAATATTGTTGCGATGTTATTCGAATATATTGGCGGCCATACCCGAATCGGTACGTTGTAATATAAATTTTCAAATAATAACATTGGAAAGTGTAATGGAATTGGGTGGTAATCGTGATCGATTGCGTAGCAGCGATGAAATGCGTTGTTTGGCCCTCAGTGTATTTTCACAATGTCGTCGCTTTTTACAACATACGGCAAATGTAAAAAGTTTAACGGGATTTGGTACGGCCGCAAATACGGAATTGTTTTTAAAGGAAAAAAATATACAAAATCGTACCGCATATAAATTGTATACACCACCGTATATATTATCGGGACGTCACCAGAAAAGTGAAAGTGCCGAAACATTTGGTACGACCAGCATTGAACAACAATCATCGATTATGTATTGTAGTTACTGTTTGTCAGAGGATCAACGTTGGCTGTTGGCGGTAGCGACCGATGATCGGGGAGAGCTACTAGAAACGATAACGATTAATATTGATATACCAAATCGACGGCGACGTAAAAAGGTATCGGCCAGACGTATTGGTTTACAAAAATTAATGGATTTCATCATTGGTGTTATATCGCAAAGTTCACAACCATGGCGATTGGTTGTCGGTCGTATTGGACGTATCGGCCATGGTGAATTAAAGGGATGGAGTTGGTTGCTGAGTAAACAAAATCTATTGAAAGCATCAAAACAACTAAAGGATTTGTGTCAACAGTGTTCGTTAATGGTGCCGCACGGTGGTATACCAAGTATTTTAAGTGCATGTTTGGTGACATTAGAACCGGATTCAAATTTACGTATTATGTCTGATCAATTTACACCCGATGAACGTTTTAGTCAAATTTCATTGCATTCATCGTTATCAACACCGCAAGACGTTACCTGTACACATATATTAGTTTTTCCAACAAGTGCAATTGCACAGGTAAAGCAATTTTTTAATAATATTCTTTATATGCGTACTTTTGAATTATTCATTCATTCATTTTTTTTATGTATTTTATTCGATTCGTTATAATAGTCATCGGCATCGGCTTTTCAAGAAACTCATATTAATGGATTCGATGAAGAAGAACTATTTGGTAATTTAGGCGAAGGTGAAGATGATGATGTAAATATGAATGGAATTGATGATATATTCACAAATGATTGGGATAGTAAGTGTTGGATTTTTATTTAAAAAAATATTCCTTTTTTGTTTAAAAATTCCAAATGAAAATTTTTTTAAATTTAATTTTGTAAATTCAACACAAAATTCTAAATATATAATTTTCCTTCTGTACAGATGAAATTCAAATGCCAGCAACAAGTCCCGGACGCAGTTCATTACACGGAAGTCCAAATGGTATTGAAGACAATCGAAGTCGTCAAAGTCCCGGACCGGGTGGTGGCAATTATAAAAATAATCATTTACAACAAGATTCTGAAGAGGTTTGTATCAATAATAATAATAATAATAATAATAATTTTAATAGTAATAACAACAATTAATATATTTGAAATTATCATTTAGGTTGGTCAATTACTACAGCAACCATTAGCATTGGGCTATCTCGTGTCAACGGCACCGACTGGACGTATGCCCCCATGGTTTTGGTCATCTTGTCCACATTTGGAAAATGTATGTCCGGTTTTCCTGAAAACGGCATTACATTTGCATAGTCCATCAATTCAACAGAATACCGATGATTTACTACAACAAAATCAGACATCAGCAACAGATCATCCATTAGATTCAAATTTTACCGCTGATGTATTACGATATGTTTTGGAAGGATATAATGTTTTATCATGGTTGGCAATGGATTCGAATACCCATGATCGTTTATCATGTTTACCAATTCATGTACAAGTATTAATGCAACTTTATCATATGACAGCGGCAATGTCATAATTATTATAATAATCATTGATTTGTGAGGGCGCGCGTGTATGTGTTCTATATGACACATCATGTATCGAGCTCTAACTACTGCCATAGGTCATAACCACCCGGCTATTGATGATAATAATGGCAGGGAACGGCGGAAGGTTTGTGTTGTGTATTATATTTGATTATGGTTGATTTTTGGTTTGTAAATTTTTGATTATTGAATTGAAGCAGTTCATTTTTTTTTTTTAAATGCAAATATTATATTAATTTATAAGAAATTATTTATTTATTTTTTTGTTTTAATTAATTTATTTTAAAATTAAACACTCAAAAAAGATGAAGAAATGAACCAAAACAAAATCAATGTGTGGTGTTGTTGATGCCGAAAATAAGAGATTTATAGACAAAAAAAAAAAGAAGAAATTTTCAATATTTTTTTTTTTTTTTTATAAATACAATTAGAAAATGTGACAAACCAACAAAAAAAAAGATAAAAGTGAAACGAAAAGTTAACGTTAATTAATTTATAATTAATTAAATAATTATTATAATGATAAATTACTCTACAACAGTAGAGTGTTTTGAAAATTGAATATTATGTAATGCATGAATTGTGTGTGAGTGTTTTTTTTTTTTTGAAAGTAAAATTTATTTGTAAAATGAAAGTGGTTAAAGAACGAATGTATTTAAAATATTGCAAAATTTATTTTTATTTATTTTGTATTTATCATTTAATTTAATTTAATTTTTGTATGTGCGTTTTTTTTTTGGATTGCATGTGATCAAATCAAATGGTGAAGGGCAAAAAAAAATAAATAGTTGAATATATAATTGTAAAAATAAAAAAAAACCAAAACAAATGAATAAAAATATTAATAAAAAAAATCAAACAACAAAAGAAACGAATGTGTATAGAGAAAACATATAAATAAAATAAATAAAATAAAGTTAACGAAAAATTAATTATTTTAATTACAAAAATCATAATTAATTGGGGGTTGTATTTTTTTTTTTTTATTAATCTTATAAAAATAAATAAAGAATAAAAGTGCAAATAAAATTTATTAAAAAAAAAATTGATTTTTTTTTTTAATAAATAATCAAAAAAGAATTAAACTCACACACACACACACACATACGGAATTAACTTTAAAAAATTAAAATAATTAAATACTAGAAAAATTAATTAAATTTTATTGATTATCTAATCATAAAAAAAAAAACTATAGAGAATGGAGATTTTGTATTCGAAATGGAAACTTCTAAAAAAAAAAAATAATTTAAAAAAAAAATATCTGTGATATTAGTTTTAAATAAAAAAAAAAATAACAATTTTAATAGGTTTTTTTTTTTTATTTTTTTATTAGAATTTGTACTTTTTTTTTATTATTTTTGTAAATGTTTTTCTGTGAATGAGTGGTGTGAGTTTGGGTGGGTGGCTAGAGAATGTTGGGGTTTGATAGATTATTACAAAATCGAATGAATATAAAAAAAAAATAGGTTTTTTTTTTTTTCATAGACATTTAATTATACTATTTTAAATATTGAATTTTAAATTGTGTAATTGCGATTTTAAAATTAAATTTTTTATTTTAATATTTACCGAAAGACGTATGTAAAAAAAAAAACGACAATTAGAATTTCTTTTTCAATTATTACGAGTTTTTATATATAAATTAAATAACAAAAAATAAACAAAACTTTAGGAATAGAAAAAATTAAGTAAAAAAAAAACCATAATAACAATTAATAAACAATTGTTTTTTTTTCAGCTTACCTTCAATCAACTCATTCATACTTGTTTTTTTAACACTGATAATAACACTTTGGACCAATTTTTTTTTTTTCAACTGAATCAAACGGTTTGTTTTTTTTTCTAATAAATATTTAAAAGCTTTTGCTTACAAAAAGATGACGGTTTTTTGAATAGCAATACGAGAAATATCTACCAAAGACGCGAGTTATTGGAAATATTTCGTTTTTGGTTTCTAAGCCATATTAAATTGAAATCTTGGTTTGGGAAGGTTTAATGGAAAAACTGTTTTTCGTATTGAGGAATTTTTTACACTAATTTCATGGTTTCCAACCGTTTTTATTTTTTTTTTGGGAATTAAGTTCAATGTGATCCTATATTTTATAATAAATTCATTGTATGGTTTCTGCCTCATGTTGAATTTTTTTTCCCTTGAAAGAGGAAATCCATTTACAAACTTTGTGTTGGACTCCCGTCACTGGGATTTTTTACCGACTAAAACCTCTCCCTCAGAGAGTGTATGATGGTTTTCGCGGTGAGACGAAATATGTTCGCTGACGCAAGGTATCGGTATCACGATTTTCGCTATTGGAACCTTTTCGATATATATATCTTCTTCACGTGCAATCGTAGTATAGGGAAGCAAATTATGAACTATGTTTATATATTATTGTTCACGTGATACCGTAGTATTGCAATGCATAATCTGTAAATTTGTGGTGGTGGTGGTGGTGGTAAATTGTTGGGTTATTTTCGCGGTAGAATTTTTGGTAGATCCAATACATACATAAAATAAATTGTATTTTATATAGCGAGCTATTCGTCCGGACATAAAAATTGATCCAAATCAATATAAAGAAATATATTCAGTGTTATTATAAACAATATCCATTAATTATTTGAATCATAATTTAATTGAATAAAAATCGTAGATTTGTATTACGTGTAGGAATTAAAAATGCGGATTTAGATAACAGATGGCGCAACTAGCGTTGAGTGTATCGCAACACACTGCGGCCATTTTATTTTTTTTTGTCTGTCATTAGGCTATAAATTTCAGTATATGTCATTTCATTGAAGTGTAAGACAAAGAACGGCCAGGTCAGCCAAAAAAATTTGAAGACGAAGAATTGCAAGCGTTATTGGATGAAAATTCGTGTAGAACGCAACATGAACTTGCAATGGCGTTGAATGTCGACCAAACAACCATTGACAAACGTTTACATATTGTTGTACAAATAAATGCCATTTTCAAGCCAAAAAATCCGCATTATTAATTCCTACGCCTAATATAAATTACTGTTTTCTTCATCATACCTTCAAATGATGGTAAAATTATTCTTAGTATTTTGAAATCGTCGTAAATTCCAACAATATTTTAATGTTATATTTATCATTGATTTATATTTGTAAATCTTTATCATGATAAAATCGTCCTATATGGCTTCGTTTTACATTCTGATCGGTTTTTGTAAACAATCACTTTCACTTATTGCAAGCAATAAAAATTATACCACATTTCATTTTTCAATTTCATTATAAAGTATGTTGTCCGATGAGTTGACAAAACATTTTTAAATCAGTACGAAACAAAACCATAAAGTGAAATACCATTACCAAGCATTACACTATCCAATATCCTATTTCCATTATCAATTTTGGGTAATATATTTTACCTTTGAAGTTCAACATCATTCCTTCATGATTATATATAAGATCCCACGATCAAATTAATGATTTGTTGGGTAATTAATTGCACGTATAAACTTATATACTTAATTCAACATGTTTTTTTCCATGTAACATTGTAGCGGCATAAAAAACTTTAAAAAACTATTGTCACGTTATAATATATCGTCTGTTGAAATCCACATAATACAATTAATTCGTTCGGATTGAAAACATATATCTTGTCTCACCGCGAAACCCATATGATAGGCCCGCAGGCTTGGAGTCCAAGAAACCCCCTCATGCTGCCTTACTGATTTGATTTTATTAACTCATCTCATTTTGCGAAAATGGAAAATCATTAATAAAACTGTATCTTTAATAAAAATAATTACATTTCTGAATTAACATTTCAGATTTATACATAAAAAAAAAATGTTATCAATTCTATAATTTGGCAAATGTTCATTAATGTCCTTGACATCCGCCATCAAAGAACAGATAAATAACAGACAGATAAATAAATTTTACAATCGCCGAATATTTCTAAATATTTTGTACAATTTTTCAATTATTTATTATATTTAACCTTAACAAAGTCTTTTTCAATCAATTTTTCAACGTGGCGGAAAATCAAGATTTAAATTTTTTTATATCATTGTATTTTTTTTTACATAAATATTTTTACACAATAAATTTTTTATCTATAAAATTACTTAAATAAAAACAAAAAATTAATTTGAATATATAAATTTAAAATAAAACAAACAAAAACAAATTGGAATATAGGAGCCAATATTTTGAGTTCAATAATAACAAAAAAAAATTCTTTTAAAAATAAATACCTAAACGATTTTTTTTCAAATTAAAAACAATTTATAAAACTTTTTCTTTTTTTTATATTAATGAAAAAACAAAAAGGGAAATTCTCTTCTTACCACCCACCACTCACGCTTTACACACAACCACGTAACAAACACGCGAAATTTGTAAATATTTTTATTTAAAAAAAAACAATAAAATAATTAAAAAATGAAATTGATTAAAAATGAAGCAAACATTCACCACAATTGTAAATAATTCTTATAATGATCCTTTTTATCATTATTAAAATCGATCAAATTAAATTTTTCTTTTTTTTTAAATTTGAAATTAAATTAAAAAAAAAAATTATAGAAAATTTAAAAATAAAAACAACCAGAAACAATTAAAAATATTCTTTTAAGATACAACAAAAAAAAAATAAAAGGGAATTTAAATAAATCATAAAATTACTCTCATTCATCATCCACACCACATCATCCTTTCGCGACTTCCTCGTTTTCCTACAAATCCTTTTCTTCCTGATAGATCCCACCACCCAAAAAGAAAAAAAATTAAATCAAATCCAAAAGAAAAATAAAAAAAAATTAATTTATTATACAAAAAAAAACAAAAACAAAACAAAATATTAATTATAATTAATTTAAAAATATAATAATTTATTGTTATTAAGTTATAATTAATTATTTAAATAAAAAAAAATATTAGATAAAATTTTGTTAAATTTTTTTTTTTTTTTACTCGTCCCTTTTGTGTAAATACATTTTTTTTTTAACTTTAAATTAAACACATTATTTAATTAGTTTTTATAATTATTATTTAAAACGTAATGATTCTAAAATTATCGATAAGTCAACAAAAAAAAATAAAATAAAAATATTTATATTATATAAAATATATATATATATATAATATATATATATTGATAAATAAAAAAAAATAGTTTTAAATTAATTTATTAAAAAAAAACGACACACACACACACACAAAAAATAAAGAATAAAACACAAAAACTCAAAAAAAAAAAATAAAAAATAAAATTAAAATAAAACATAAAAAAAATATTATATATATATATTTATCAATAAAAAAATATTATGTACAATTATTTAATAATATTGACAAAAAATAATTAATTATTATTAATATATTATCATGATTATTAATTATTATTATTATTATTATTATTATTAATATTATTATTATATTTATAAATATTATTATTACACAAAACAAAACAATTAAATAAATATTGTATAAACAAAAAAAAAAACACACAAATTTATAACTAAAATTTATAAATTATAAAAATGAAAAAAAAAAAAAATAATAGGCCAAATTGTTAAAAAAATAAAATAAAATCAATTATTTATAATAGAATTTATATAAAACAAATATCATTAATTTAATTATAAAAAAATAAATAAAATAATAAACCCACACACAAACACATACTCACACAAAAACACAATAAAACAAAACACATCCACACACACAAATACATTTTATATACTCCCCAACCTCTCCCTCACATAAATAATGCCGAAGTTTTTTATTAGAAAATATACAAAATAATTAAATTTTTAAACTTAATATGTTTTTTTTTTTATCATTCGAATCGACGAATAACACAACCCGCATTTGAATGAGAAAGAAGATTAAAAATAAAAAAAAAAAACAAATTATAATCAAAAATGTAAAAATTAAATTAAAAATATATTACCATACAGTTTTTTTTTTTCAGTAAAAAAATAATTAAAAAAATAATAAAAAAAAAATGAAAAAAAAAAAATCAAAAAAATACATAAATAAAAAATCAATTGAAATATTATTTAAATAATGAATTTTTTATTATATTTTATTTTATAATTTTTTATTTCGTTTTGCCGGAAATTAAAGGAATAAAAAAAAATTTCTGATTCAACCCTTTAGAATTGTTATTTGTTCTAGTAGTAGTCTTCTGCCTGTTTCGTGAAGTGAAATTTTAGGTCGCTTGATAATGACTACTTGTTTGGTTGGTTGCATAAAGTTGGTTTATGAACTTGCAGATTTTTTGTCTATCCATACTTTTTTGGAAAATTTATATTTTTACTTTGTCCCGATTAAGCTGAAACTTTGCTATTTTTGTTATTGTCTGTATGAGAATAACTTGAGATATTATCAAAAAAGAATTAATATCCCACCGCTCTGTTACCAATAATAGAGTGTTATCAATAAAAAATCATTGAATGATGACAATTGTATATAATAAGTTTTTCCAGTGACGGGATGTGAGAAAATTTGTTCCCGACACAACCCAAACAATAAATCTAACAATATATTCTGAAAGCTAAAAATTAATTAATTATACCACCAAATTTAGTTTTATTTTCGAATAAAATTTTTCGACAAATTCAATGATCTACATTTTGAATTTGTCGAATTACAACCATGGGTTTTCCTCGGTATTGTATCAAAAACCGCAATAAATTTCTGATTTTTCACCGAACAAACTCTGGAATGCGCATCGAATTGCTTTCCCATCGCAAAAAGTGTCTCTGAAAAATTGTCCCATTTTTCGTTCAATACAGTATTTTTCCAGTATATGTCTAATGATACAACAAATGAAGATTATCGCCACTATCATGGCGAAAAGGGTTCCAAACACAAAGAGATTATTTTTCTGAGTATTCCATAGTATTGTGGATTGTGGAACTGGTTGAAACTTGGCTGTATAGCAAAAACGCAGGAATTATTGCCCGAAAATAAAATACTATTTTCTCCAAGGCCATAGGGATTGGTAGAATCAAGCGAGGTATAATTGTGGCCGTACATATGCATAACAATATTGATAGTGAAAGAATTATGTTGACAGAATGGTGCATGTTTGTTGAAATTAATTCAGAGATGAATAAACTTATCTATATATTGCCAATGAAGGTTGACAAAGTATGTTGTGAGATGTCGGATGAAATTATCAGAGTAATCACGGCAGCAGGCATGAAAATAGGGATATTGTAATAGTGGGTGATCTTAATGCAAGAATTGGAAACATAAAACTGGAGGGTTTACTACAAGGCACGCATTTGTCAGGACACAGGAAATATAAGGACGAGAAGGTAAATAGGCTAATAGTGGATTTATTCGAGGATGAAGGATACATACACAAAATTTTTGGTTTTAAAATTGCCTACGCATTTTTATTGCAGATGGTAATCCAGGGTTCTCATTGTAGATACACATAAAAATAGAAAAAATTAGAAAAGTTAAGCCAATGTTATTTAAATGGTACGGTTCTCATTGATTTTCATAAAAACAAAAATAAGAAAAGTTTGTTAACTTTTGAGTTTTTGCACAGAAGAGCAAGAAATCAGAAATGATTAGAATATATATTCCGTAATCTGATATCAACTTTAGAAAGGTTTATTTACAATATAAAGGGATTTTAAAAGCTGGACGAATTACGTGAAGAACACATGCAGTTGATATCGAACATAATTAACGTTGCAAACGCAGCTATGGAATGAAGTATATTCAAGGGGCAAATATAGCAAGGAAAAATAATTGTGGGTAGGTTGATTATGTTCTGCGTAAAGGGCAAAGAAGGAACAGACGGATCAAATTAAATAAAGTTTAATTAATGTAAAAGACGGTGAACCTTTTTGGAAAACGGTTAAATGGATTGGTGGACATAAATCAGGGGTCGTAAACAAAATTGGTGTTGAGGAATGGAATGATTAATGCGCGTGGGATATGCTCGATTGTTGGATTTGTGACTACATATACAAGTGATGCCCAACATTCATCTTTGGATAAAAATATTCCAAAGATAATATTCCAGAGATGCGGGGGAATAAAAGAGATGGTCGATGCACTTCCGAATCACAGAACACCCGGCCTGGATTTGGTGCCTAATGAATGCCTGCAGGTTATTTTTAACCAACGCGGTGAATTCATGAGGTATCACTTCAATTGGATTCTGAAATTCTGAGGAAGACATGCCGGTAGGGTGGACTACTGCGGATATGGTCATGATGTATAAAAAAGGATGTATCTATAAAAAAGGTCTGGGGGATAAAACAAATTACGGGTCAATTGCCCTAGAGAACGCCGTTCATAAGGTATTCATGGGGATTTTAAATAACAGAATGGCAAAGTGGTCGGACGATGCGTGTCTATTGTCAGAATTTCAGAATAGTTTCAGGGAAGGTATAGATCATACATGGACAACATATTTGTATTGAATTTGTCAATCTATCTTTCGCTGCATAGGGAGTCGGCTAACACATATGCCATTTTTGCCGATTTCAAGGGTGCGTTCCATAAAGTTGAACATTAAAGGCTATGGGAGCACTTGAGTGAGATCGGGGTGAGTGGTTGTATGATAAGAGTTTTCCACATAATGTATAAAAATACATCCATAAAAATTAAATTGAACGGCGTTTGTGGTGAGGAAGTTAAAATATCAAAGGGGATGCTTCAGGATGATCCAATTAGTCCGTTATTATATTCTCTGTTATATTAACGACATTGAGGTATGTTTTAGAAATAGGGGTTTAAGCGATTGTGCCGTATCACATAACACCGACATAATAATCCTGGCATTCGTGGACAATATTGTCATATTCGTAAGGTCGCCATCTGATGTAAGAAATAAATTGAATACCCCGGCTGAGACAAAATTTATTAATTTATTATATATATGCGGATTAATTTATAACACAATTGATGGTGCTTAACATAAAATGGCATTTTCGAGTGTCCAGCCGTGGTCCATTGAATACTTTTACATGAATCGGCATCACTCATTATACGGCAATTACCGGACGTTTAACGTTTAACCACCTTTGATGCCATGATTATCCCTTACTTTTTATTTTTTTTTCCATTTTTTACGAAGGAGGGGAAATCTTCAAAACTACCCGAAAGTATGTGTCATATTCCTATTAACTAAAACCCCTCCTTCGGTTGCGTTATTTTCGAATCAGGCCACATGTAGACCCCTTTTCGTACCTTTCGAGTAACTCGTTATCTCAAGCATCTCTTTGAAGGAAATTCGGCCGAACTCTTCCCCAGAAAGAAACGGGCGACCGGTCACCCTTATCCGTATGCTCTCGAAATCCGGACATTTGCACACAATGTGGGCAGCCGTTTCTTCATGGGAAAAGCCGAATCAAATGTCACGCCTTCCATACACGAAATTACCTCTCTCCCGTGGTGGTCTAAAAGGATTGCGTTTCCGATCACTGGACTGCATTGAATGTGGTATAGTGCATGAATTTGGGCCATCATCTTAGCCTAGTTTAAAGGTTTTCCCATGTGTTTTTGATTGCGGTTTAGGTTTGTTAGAACGTAAAGGTCCCACATTGGCGCATCGCAATCCCCCAAGCCTCCCTCCGGTGCCGCCATTCAAAGGTGTACCTGGTATTGCTAACTTGAACCTCTTCTACTGTAGGCCTCCTTCCAGTTTGGAGTAATATGAAGTGATTGATGTTATCACTTCGTCCTGCTTTCCACTGATCTCTCCAGCAGCGTCTTGCAGCCACCACGTGCATTTGTAACTGACACTTGAGGATGATAGAATGAGAATCGACATGACCTAGAAGGCTTTAACTCTTTCCACCCTGGCAATCTATTCCTTACTTTAATTTTGTATTCAGTTATACCAAATTACTTTAATGTCTAATGTATAATGTATAATATTTTTTAAACCAAACAAAAAAAAAGCAAAAAAATTCAAAGTTTAGTATACTAATATATTTCAAAGTATAAATTTAAATTATCATTAATTCTAAAATTTACTGATTAAATAAACTTCTTGTGCCAATTAAAAATAAAGTCTATATATGCATATAATATTTCAATTATTGAGTTGAATTGTATATTTGAAAAATTTATTGGTACATCTTTAATTGTTAATCGCTTCATTTATATATATATAGAAATGTGCATATATATATAGAGAGATAGTAAATAAAATGTAAATCGAATTCATTCATTTTTTTAAATACATCTCCATATTTTATTTATTAAGAAAATAAATATTATAAAAGTAACAGAAAAGTATAAAAAATGATTAATATGAAAATGATTGTATTACTTACTTACTATACTCACATATAAAAATATATATTATATTTATATAACTGAAAAGAATTAGATAAAAATTATTAATGGATTTTATTTTTTCATTTCATTTTAAAATTACATAAATAATTGTCGGCAAAAGTCTTTTCATACACCCACCACCACTACCACACGACATAGCACCCGCAAAATAAAATATAAATTATGACCTTTCATCTGCCTTCATTTATATTATACATATATATTTATATGGGAATATACATTGTAAAGCATATTTGTTATACATTCATATATATATATAAATATGGTATATATGCAGACAAAAGTCCACAAATGTAAAATGTAAATTGTGGCAATGTAGAATATTATATTTAAAAAGACTTCAGCCGCATTTAAATTATATGTATTATATATGGATAAATATATTTTATGTTGAAATGAGATAATTTCTATTTAATATTGTGATGTGTTAATTGTTATTAATATCATATTCATACACTTCTTATTCACTTGTCTTAAATCGATTACTTATATATTTGAATGTTCCAATTGTTTTTAATAAAAATATATATAGAGTTGATGCATTTCACATTCAATATTTATGGAAGCACGGTTGAGTGTTGATTTTGAATTGAATTTTAAATTAAATCAAATGAATGATTGATTTATAGGTTGAAAAATTAATTTATAACAATTCAATGTGAAACAATAATAAATATTTTGAATGTAATATGGGCGGGTATATATAATGATATATTGTATCAATCAGCATATTGAAGGTTTAATACCTTTGCTTAATGGTTTTATGGTATTAGATACCAAACAATGATAAATCGACTGATAATAAAATGCTGCACGGCTTTTGAAGTATCTGAACGTCCTAGGCCAACCTCTGGATTCTTAGAAATCATGAGAATTAACTAATAAAAAAGGATTTTTTGAATAAAAAAATAAATGAAATGCAAAATTTAAAACGGCAATTACTTTTATTAACCAAATTTAGCTTTATTAAATTCCTTAAAATGCAATGCGGATGCATTTTTTAGTTTTAATTGGTCAAAACAACCTCTAATCATTAAATTTTTACATTGAAATAATTCCATGAATTAATCGGCGAGTATATCTATGAAGCAGTTGAGTAATCGTTCCGAAACTTTTGAATTGTAATTATTTAATCGTTATGTAGTTTAGAAACTGTGCTAATACACAGTGGCCTTACACCATTTCGGCCACCTCCCATAGGAAGTTACCCATTAATAAAAATATAATTCGTTAAAAAATAGAACATTTTTAAAATAAAAACAATGATTATAATAATTTGTACATTCAAGCGTATGTGATCAAAAAGTATTATGAAATCACAATGAAAAAGAAACAAAGCGGAGAATTACAAATATATCGTGAATGAGATCGAATGTTGTAGTAGAAAGTAATTTGTATGTAAAAATTGAAGCTACTCGAAAAAAACATCGAGAAACAGAACAAATAGACAAGTGGAACCATCGAGAAAGAGAACTGTATAGTTTAGGGGAGAGTGAGCTAGGATATTGGGGATATCGTTAATGTCTATGTTAGGTAGCAAAAAACCCCGATTGATAAGCGGTTCTCTTGGATGATGGGGAAACCGCTTTTTCATTGTAAGCAAATAACCTATTTGATACGAAGCGACTCACGCCATATGCCACATAAGGGATTATAAACGAGAGGGCTTTTGATGATGTTTTTACTTGTAATTTGCCGGATAGATATTTCAGTTAACCCTTTACTGACCGGTAAAAATCTATGTTTTCCCACCCACTAATCTCTATATACTTTCGATTTATTCCGAGATTATTTTAAATAACAGATAATAAAGTTACCTTTATTTTGAGTATCTACTTTTAAAAATCACCCATCTCAGCTCGTTTCACACATCGTGTTTTTCTACAAAAAATACCTTTATATCGGAAGGGGATGGTGAGTGCCAAAAAATGATTACGGTTAGTTTGTCTGTGCAATATAAGCTGTCGATTGGCATGATAAATTTTCAAGATTTTCTTTGCGTTTCTTTGCAAGATAAATGAGATTTTAATTTTTCCCCGAACCTGAGTGCAGTAAAATGTGATATCTGAAGTTTTTTTGTGAATGATAGCGACATAAAATTTCATTATGGTATAGCTGAGAGGGTGAGTTCAACGTTTTGGTAAAATTTAGATAATTAGCTGGCCCAGGAGCAATTTGAAGGGACATTGAAATTCCAGGTATTCCGAAATTTTGGAAGTTCCATAACTTTTAACTGGAGTAGTGACAATTTGTGATCACTTGTTTTACCTTTAAAGTGTCGCAGATTTTCGTTTATAGCAGCAGTTTTCAAGATATTCACAGGTAACTCATTTTCTAATCCTATAAATCTTTCATCCAGTTTATTTTTCACAGATAATCACCTTAAACCATAATTTTATAACTTCTAGATAATAAAATTCTACACCGATTTAAATATCTGCGAACATCCTTGGGCATTGAGTGAAACCTTTGGCATCATGAGAATTATCTTCAAAAAATCCAATAAAAATGTATTTTTGCATGAAAAATTAATAAAATGCAAAATTTTTATTATTAACTTTTTGCTTTTTTTATGATCGTTTTTTTGCAAGAAAAATGAAATTTTATTTTTTTTTTCAAAATCTGAATGCAGTAAAATGTGATTTCTGAAGCATACCGTAATGCTAGCGACTAAAATTTTAGTTTGTTTTATCTGAAGGATAAGTCTAACGTTTTGATAAGTTTTAGATTATTAGCTGATCCTAGATTATTAGGTTATTATGAGCTATTTGATTTTTATATAGAAAATCAATCAATTGTAACGTATTACGATGTTAATATACAAAATGATGTTATTAAAAAGCATTAATTATTTTCGTGTGAACATTCCATATATATTTTTTGTTACTTGATATTTAGAGAAAAAAAAACACGAATAAGTTCTTATGCGTGTGTTAATCTGTCCCACAAATAACTTCATTTAAAAACATATTGTTATATATAATATAGAATAAAACGAAACGATTGGGTATGGATTTTTTTTCAATTCTAATTAATATTATTTTATTTTATATATATACATTTACTTAATAACAATATTAAGATTTAGAAGTACCTTTTTGAAATGCCATTTTTTTCCCATGATCACATTAAAATAGTGTATTATACGAAATATACCTTTAATTAAACCGTCCACGTATAAGCATTCAATTCAGAAATAATTCTCATATTCACGACATAATAAAGTAAGTATAAATATCTATAATAATCATAAAATTTAAGATGGATTACCGAATATAATCTCTTCATTAAAAAAAATAAAAAAACTAAATGGTATATCTGGACATTATTATGCGTATAAACTTAATTAGGGAATGACATGCATTTTCTATATAAATATACAAAATATAATCTATATAACAATGAAATAAATTTATATTAAAAAAAGAAAGAAAAAAAAAAAGATTTAAAATTACCTTATTCAAAATAGTAAAATTCAATTAAATACAATTACCAATTTTGTTTTTTTCATTTATGTTGAATTTTATTTATATAATGTATCAAGCTCAAGCATTATTAGTACGAATATGCATATGGAAAATAAATTAACTTCATCACACGTACATAAATTATATGTATTATATATACTTAAATACCTTATGTTATATCAATTATATATTCAGAAAACGGAAAATTTGATTTATTTGATATAATTGATGGTAATAATATTTGTGATTATCACCAAAGAATCGCGTTCAATGGAATTTGCGTTCAAATACATGCATGTATATATGTATAACAATATAAAAAAATACCATAAATATAATAAATTATTATATAAAAAAAAAATTACCATTTATAAGATGCATAAATAAACTGCATTAATTGTAATTTATGATTAAAATGACAAAAAGAAAATGCGAATTTTTTAGTATTTTTTAGCACATGCATTTGATGTTTAATTTTATTTGTATCTGTTATATAGATTATATTATTTTTAATAAACCAGTTTATTTAAAGGCGCAGCAAGATAAGTTTTCTGTAATATATACGGCCGCAGGATTTTTCAATAGCCGTTTTTTTATATGGTTCTTATCAAAACACTGTTTTCTGTTTGAAGAAATTTACCAACGAATCTGTCCATTGAATCAAATATTTGATTGTTTGTATCCACCAATCATAAAGATGAAAATACATAAGGAAATGCGGAAATCCAAATATATTAATGTTAAAACTATAATAGAAAATTACATCCAACGACCATGATAGGCGAGACAATAACAATAATGGTTATTTAATTATCTAATAATAGAATTACTTAATTCGAATATAAATTGTGTTCTATTGTGTATCAATGTAAGTAAAGCGGATCTATTTGTTTGAAACGAAATTTATTGTGCCGGTTTAATTGATTTTCGAATTCGAAAAAATGTTCACCTCCCAATTTTACCATGGGGAATAAAATCCCGTTCTGTTTCTAAGCAATTTGCTTCACATTCTGTATCTAAAGTTTTGTTAAAAAATGTAAAAAATTTTGTACCCAGGAAATTAGTCTAAACCTATCCCATCCACGTGCTCCTATACAAATCCAAGGAATTATTGCTGATATCTCATTCTGTTTATGTGCTTACGGGATTTTTTTTTCTAATCCCATCCCATCAGGTGCTCCCATACAAATCCAAGGGATTATTGGTAATATCTCATTTGTAACGTATTACGTTTGTAATCGATCATCATCAATATAAACATCTCAGCCATTCATAAATCGAAATCTTCAGATGAAATTATGCTGATTCGCAATCCACGGTAGCTATATGGTAACTAGGAGTTCTTATTTAGCGTAGAATTCGGAAATCGATGAAAAGAAGGAACACAAACATTTAATCCACTCTAAAGTGTATATGCTTATTACATGGTTAGTTATCATAAAAAAGGATATGAAACAAATTAAAAATAGGTATAAGTAACAGAACAGATAGATATTTAAATAAAACCACCGTCAGATACGCGGTATGACACAGATTCAGTGGTCATAAAAAGTTTTTAAGAACACATTTTAAAGGATGGAAATCATGTGTGCAAAGGTTCTTTAATCCATACATACATATAGTTTTTCACAAAAAAATATTTATTTATTAAAAATAAATAAATAAATTTTTCGCTATACAACCAACAATCTGGTTTTAGCGTCCAACAACAGCCTTCTGTTATTAGTTACTTAATTTGTGGCTTTTACGGTGTCGGTAATTAGCCGTACGACCAACCGCAAGCGGAATATACAACTCTGTGTTAAAATTCAGATTCGAAAAATAACCGAAAACACAAAACATATTTTATGCATTCAGTAGGATTCGAACCCACGACCCCAAAATTTCGTTAGAATTTTTAGGTTGGCATTTTTAACATTTACACCACAGAGTTGTTAGGGGGGGTATTTATTTATTAGGGGTAGGAATTAATAATGCGGATTTTTTGGCTTGAAAATGGCATTTATTTGTATAACAAAATGTAAACGTTTGCCAATGTTTGTTTGGTCGACATTCAACGCCATTGCAAGTTCTACATGAATTTTCATCCAATAACGCTTGCAATTCTTCGTCTTCAAATTTTTTCGTTTTTTCACCATTTCGGAAGCGTACAAACCATCGTTCACAAGTTGCTTGAGCTGGAGCATGTCCACCATAAGCTTCAACCAACAAACGATAACTTTCAGCATCGGTTTTCTTCAAATTAAAGAAAGTTATTAAACTTCCCCCCGAAACAACTTTTTCAGGCATGTGTTTCGACATATTCGAAGCAAAAAAAAGCTTTGTTGTTTACACTTAATTAAATTAAATGACATATGCTGAAATTTATAGCCTAATGACAGACAAAAAAAAGAAAATGACCGCGGTGTGTTGCGATACACTCAACACCAGTTGCGCCATCTGTTATCTAAATTCGCATTTTTAATTACTACACGTAATATTTATTGATTTATTTACGTGATACGTACGTTACGTGATATAATTTTCATCGTCGACTATTGAAAAAGGAAAAACAACAACAGAAAGTTTGTTGTATACTTACTCTATCGATTAAATGCCGAAATCAAGGAAAATAAAGAGCTTTTACATCGAATCAATCAGTAAATCAAACACACTGCAAATTCGGTAACATCATAATATTTCAATGAATTTCACTATAAGAAATTGCCTTACATATACAGTACAGATTTACACACAATTGTTTCGGACTTATTATTGTTGAGTATCGAAATGTATTTTTATTGATTAAATTTGCATTTATCGAAAGGAAATCAAATCGATTGAATTGGTAAAGCTATTATGTAACGTTAAAAATTAAGCATATTTCTAAGGTGTTATCTTTTACAGCCAAAGTTATAGAAAAATTGAACGGAAACTTATAGAAAAATTGAAAAATCAAACCAACCAGTTATTGTCCCAACAATAAGATATTCCGCATAGTAATTTATGGAAAAAATGTGGGCGTTCAACGAACTAAATTTCGATCGATTTTTTCTCTAAATTTTCAATTTTTTGGATTACGGCCCTGGTTTTTTATTCAATGTTGGTACCATTTGGTCGTTCGCTTTTATAGTCTCGCAAATTTCTATGAATTTTCACCAAACTGGAATGGAAAATCGGCTATATTTTTTAAACCAATTCGCGATTTTAAAGTTTTCTTCCATCCAATATCAGAACTTGCTTCCATTTTCAAATGATTGGTAGAAAAAGAAGATTTTAAAAAAAATCAGGGCGGCAGTCTATAAAAGTTGGAGATTTAGAAAAATCGATTTTCCGAAAAATGTAATCATCTGCAAACTGCATTAATTTTTTTCTATAAATTACATATGTGTAATAATCTATAATTAGGAGCATTTGATGACCTTTTTTCACGCTTCGTTCCTGCGTACCAAATACAAAAAACGGTTTTTAATAAAATCTCTTTAAAACTTATCGAGCTGCTCTCGCGTATAACAAATTTATAATAATAATAATAAAATATTGATAATAATTTTTAATATATATTCATTATGAAAATTAGTTTATTTATTGAATATTAAAGTCATATAATATATTAGAATATATTATATGTTCGTTAATACGCGTTGGTTTTGTGCAGATTGAAAAAAAACGAAGTTACACAAAAGATAAAAGTTGTCACATATATATTTATCTATTTTTTTTTTCCTGACATTATAAAATTAAAAATATTTTCACATATATATTGCAATTACACGGTTCTGTATATTATAAATAAATATATTAATATTATTTCGCATCTCTCTGATCTGGATCCATTATAATTTTCTTTATCAATAAAATTTTATCGTATTTAGTATTTATGGCTGTTTTTATTATTATTTTTTTTTACAATAAGATCGGTTTTAATTTCATAAACAGCAAAAAAGATCCATTATTATTATTTTAATGTATAAGAAACGGACTATTATTAATACAATTTATGACAAGATGAGAAATGGAGTACTTTATTTATATATAAATTCTTGTTTTATTATTTCTTCTGTTTGTTATAATTATATATGCGTATACAGTTTTGCATTGGATGAGGTAAGTGTGCGTTCTTATTTTTATAAATGCACAGATGCAATTTAAATAACAATTTAAATATATATATATATATAGATAGTTATATATTGTCCAATGTACCGCAGATATAGAATATATTATTTATTATATGAAAAAATAAAACTATATCTGTATAAATAATTAAAATACTGGTTTATATTGAGCTCATTTATTATTATATTATATATCAATAGATATTATTATTGTTTTTTCTGTTTTTTTTGTTATATACGTAATGTTATAATTTAATATAATAATAAAAAAATATAAAATATCCATTCATGGTAATTATCAAGAGAAATAAAAATAATTATATATAATATAGATCATACGCGTATCTTGGTTTTGTTCACTCTGTTCAGTGAACCACCTGCTAAAAATATTGATAAATAATTAAGAAAATACAGATTTTAATATTTTTCTTAATTTTTGATGAATAAAATAATATTAAGTGTCCCAAAAAATTTGCAGCGCTGATTATTTATATCATTATATCAGTAAAAAATATAAGAGATAATATTCTTTATATCATATATATAAAGAAATCATATATATAAAGAAACGTCGCATAAAAGAAAAACGAAAACGAAAAAATACATACACCTTTAATCTATATATACTCTTTCTTTTGTGCATTTTTTTAATCGCACTGCCATAGTGTGCACAATTTTAAATGAACCAAAAAATATTGTTGTTATACATAGTTGTTTAATTGTATATGGCAAATACATTTATATTTTCCGAAAATGCGAGGTATACGAATATACAAATAATACAAATACTATTTTAATTTTCGTTCACTATAAATTGTGCACAATATAATACAAATGCTTGTTTCTTTTTTCTTATATATGCTGTATGGTTGTTTGTATGCTTTATTTTTTATCATTCAAATCTCGCATACTCATATACTGCCTGCTGCGGTGTATATAATCATAGAAAATATATAAATATTTTTTTTGTGTTTTTTTTTTATTTTTCTCATTTCTATATATGGCATGAATAAAAAATAGATATTATTTACTATATAAAATTATATGCGATATTTTTTCATTCTTTCGCAAATGCTTGTTATGCGTACTTCATTATTTTTCCAAACATTGTTCAATTAAATAATTTCAATTTCAATTTCAATACACATTTAAATAAATTCCGCAACTTTATAATTTGATAATTGTTTGATTCCATATTCTTTAATATAGTTTCCTGTTTTTTTTTCACATTTAATTGTAATATGAATTTTTATGAATGTAATTCAAATGATGGATGCATTATTGAACAGTTTTTAAAAACGCCTTTTTCAAGGCGAACTGTTGAAATAAAAAATATATTGGTTAAACTCGAAAGGCCACAACCGGATTTGCAAAATTTAACGAAACAATGCAAAACTCAAGGCAGAGAAGTCACTCGTCGATTTCCTGTGTCGATTTATCAAAAACATGAATGGATAACTGGTTGCAATAAGTTGAATAAAATTTTTTGTTGGCCATGTTTATTTTTTTTGCCAAATCGTGACACCATTTGGTTGAATCCTGGTTATTCAGATTTAAATCATTTAAGTGCAGCAGTTTTTAATCATGAAAAAACCATGAGTCATTTAACTGCTGTACTAGATATGAAAACTTTTGGTGATGTTCGGATTGATTTAATGTTGGATTCACAACTCAAACATTCCGTAACTACTCATAATGAAAATGTTACAAAAAATCGCTTGGTATTGAGAAGATTAATTGATATGACATGCTTCCTTGGTATGCAAGAATTGTCTTTTAGGGGGCATGATGAGACTGCTGATTCGGTGAATAGAGGAAATTTCATAGAAATGATGAATGTTTTAGCCAAATATGATTCAATTCTGTCGCAACATTTAAATAATGCTGGTCAGTTTCGTGGAACCTCACCAATCATTCAAAATGATTTAATTGAATCCATTGCAAAATTAATAAATCCAAAATATGTGATTTATTGCTAACTCTGTATTACAGAGTTACATATTATTCCAGGTGGTTGTCCCCCCCCCCCCCCCCCCCACCCCCAAGGTGTTTAGTAGTTTTTTTTGTTCTTTACCAGTTTTTAAAGTGAACAAGTACCCTTGGAGGTCCAGATCCGCCACTGATATAGATATTGAAATTAATGATCTCTAATTTATTACATATGCATTTTTAAATATCTCTTTTCTATTTTATTTTATTATAAATATATGCTGTGACTTTAAATGCAATTCTTTTATATACAATTTTAATTGCATATTCAAAATGTGTAGTAATTTTTATGAACATATATCTTGAAAAATAATTCATAGAAGAAAAATTTGATTTTAAAAATTAACGATTATTATCGCGTGGGTGTTTGAACTTTTATTTATATTTTTCACCGGAAAACTCATCAAAACGCATTATGATATAAGAAGTCGTTATATGTTTTGAATGCAAAACCGTTGAATGTAAATCTACGGGGAGCAATGCACTAAGAACTTCCAACTCCCAGACATCCGGCGCCCTCTGGGAGTATTAGCCTTACCGGTTGACCAACCAATCCTCAACTACAAGTCTACAAATCTAGACTCCAACCGAACTTGGCCGTTTCATTCAACACACGGCGCCTGATATTTCAAATACCGAAATGTTTGGTCTTGATTCTTAGGGCTCTCAGTCAATGACTGCTGAGCATGTTGAGTCAAGTCAAGCGTAAAAGGCCCAAGCCTGGCAGTCTCATATCTTCGAGACCAATTCAAAATTAAATTTTTATTCAGGGGGTACAATAGATCCAATGGGTAGCAGTATACACGTAGCGGTTTAATCAACTCCAACCCACAGGAAGGTTCGACCCACAGGAAGGGGTTTTAGTCGGTAGGACCTCAAATTAGTTGGCGGGAGTCCGACACTCCGTCCGTAAATGGATTTCGCCTCTCATCAAAAAAAAAAAAATAATTTAAATAATTTTTTTTATTATACTTACAACAAATATGATAATTCTATTAACATATCATTACAGCTATTTTAAATCATCAATAAAGCTTTAAATGGATTAAAAAATTAAAAAAACTCCATTGAACGAACACATATTAAATTCATAAAAAATTTAAACGGTTTAACCCTACGTTTGGCACATATTTTAATACCTTCGGTTTCATGGGGTCTAGCCAGACCCCAATGTATTTACATACAAGCATATGAGAATTTTGTACTCAAATGTATTTATAAAACATTTTCAATATTTTGTAAAATAAAACCCAATATATCATGTGGTAATTTGAGAAAAACCTTTGAAAAACCAGTGAAAACCGAATCTACCTGATGAGCTTAAAATTTAGCTATAAATCTGTTAAAATTATCAGGAACGGTTTTGGAAAATAAAAATTGAATAGATAGAACAAAAAAGAATATCAAATCAAATGGTTTGATGGCTTTCTATTTAAAAGTTAAAAGAGGTTTTAAAATCTATAAATTTAAATTAAATTCTCTTCGAAACACCTCATCAGACATTTTGGTGTATTATGTCTATATTATTGTGCCCGTAATGTGCCCACGTGCTATAAATATCAAATATTATTCTCTTAAGATCATATCATTACACATATTCGTATATTATGTCCATATTGTATCTGTATTGTGTTAACGAAGTAGTATCACGTATTGATCATATAGGAAGAGTAAACTGGAGAATACTTTTTCATCGTCATCCCATCACATATATATGTTACTGAATTAACTAAAATTAAATTCTAACGGACGACAGGTTAACGAACCAAAATAAATGAAACCAATTTGTGGCCGACTTCTGGTTCGGCTCAAGATAGCTAAATGGCTGAATTGCGGTGGAATAATTTCAAAACACAGACTAAAACTATAGTTCACTAAACTATAGTTGTGTTATTTTTAGTCTTATTGAATGTTAAATGTCCAACTGTTAAATTTCTTAATATCCAACATGTACCTAAATATAATTTCTACATAGACTTGCTCGTTTGTGCGATTGACATTATCAACTTACCGGTGAAAGCAGAAAAATTTCGTCACTACGATAAATGCGTCAAAGCGTTTAGTGATCGTTGGCGGATCTTTCGCTCTCGCGAGTTTGAAGTGGTCAGGCCACGGTCGCTTGGCGCAAATCTGTACATTTTACGGACACAAGTACCAAAAATGTTTATCCAGTTTTGAACTTGCCGTTGGATAATTCTCGCATCCGGGCGATCCGAAATATTGAAATCATAGATCTTATCTTAATTTGTTTACCTATACTATTTATCTTTTTTCTGGATGTTTCAATCGCCTCCCGGAGTCATTTCACCAGACCCATAATTTTTATTGTTATACACCATAGTATATTATACTTGAAGTTTATGTACTCAAGTCAGACCCTTTAATTGTAAGTCATATGTAAAAATATGTAACAATACACAAAAAAGAAAACATCAGATTGATGACCTAAAGATATGTTTAGTTTTATCATTTTATTTTATTTTTGTTTGGTATAAATAATATTTTCGATTCTTTAAACTTATAAAAATTAAACAATACATTTGAAGTAAAATAACTCTGTCAAAATCTCATTCATTGTCAGCAAAAAGGGTTACGTTTCGAATCAGAACCATTATAGCATATTGCTGGTAACCGGCAGATTCTAATTGTTGTGGTGATTGGTTGATTCTAGTTGTTGTGGTGATTGTTTGATGTGTAGTCGAGGAATGGATATGGAGTGAAATAAAACGAACTTGCACGTACAATAATTATTTATTTATTTACACCTTTTCTACTCTTACACTTTTTCCACCTAATAATGTAACTGGTTTTCCACTTAAGTGTAAATTTGAATTTGAAAAATGTTCGTTACATAGTGACTAGTGAGTATATTTGTGTGGGGAATGCGATGTTTTTAAATGTAAAGTGTATGCGTGCTTGTAGTGTGCAGGACCGCCATAAATGAATGGGTAAGTGTAAAATATTTTCCACATAAAATTCAAGAACTGTATACAATAAATGAAATCTTCATTTCACCAAAAATGTTATTATACACGATTATTATGGATTTTTTTTGTCCTATAATTTAAAATTATATATATATTAATAAATACCTCGCGTTCTTATATACTGAAAACGAAATATTGAAGACATTTTCTAAATATGATTTTGATATAATTTGTTTTTTGTTCTGTTCGTATATCTATAATAATCTAAAACATTTTTCATATCTGGTTCATTTTTAATATACAATAATAATCTCACGTGTTTTCATTTGAATATAATTTGATTTCGTGACTGTTGTAAAGCAAAAAAAAAAACAATTGTGTATACAAATTAAAAACAGTGTATAGTTTTTTCATTATAGTATATTGTTCTATTTCTTTAAATAAAAAAAAGGAAGTATATACGTACATATTAATTTTTTTTTGTATTTTTAATTAAAATTCAATGAAATTGCAAAGTTTAAAGTTATATCACTTATAATAAATAGTGATATAGATAATCATCATTTGCCATAAGATTAATTATAGAATATATCACTTATTTTATACCGCATCCAAAGTATTTTCTAGACAATTCTATTCAACATTTGGGGAGATTCAACTGTAATATAAATCTTATAAAACAATTAAATTAAATTTCATACGTTACACAGAGAGAGGTAAATATTAATAATATTTTTCATTTCGATTTAATTTAAAGTATTTGTGTAGTGTATGCGGTGAATTGCCATTTGAAAGATAATTTTTCTAAATTTGTTTTAATTTTTTCTTTTTTGTATCTACACTACAAAATTATTATTATAATATTGTTATAGTTTTAATCTTGATAAAATATCAATTTTAAAGTAGTTCTTTTCGTAGCTACACACATATGCACAAAGAGATTATAAATGAACTTATTTAAAATATTTAATAAATTCATATATTAAAAGAGATTTACTTACAGCGATTATTTTACGAAAAATAATTATAATTTATTATATATAAATATACCTATAATGTTTTCTATAAATTTTAAACATATAATATTCTTGGCGATTGCATGAGTTATATAAAATATATCGTTATATAGACATTGAGTATTGTATTTCTTTAAATCTTGAATTATATTTATATGAAGAAGAAAAACTGAAATATCATTTCATATATTGTTATATTTTTATAAAATAAAAATATATATACGTATATATAACATACCAAGATCGCTACGCAAATTGTATATATATAAATCAGATTTGTTTTCGTATTGTTGTTTTGAATGAACGATGTGTCCGGTTTTTCTGACAGAATAACACGAGATTAAATGAACTGATATCATTTAATTTATATTGTATAAAATTTAAATTAAAAAAATTGTAAATTAAAAATATAACAAAAAACATATCATTCATAATATGTTATTTTAATATATATAGATTATAGATCTATAGTCTAAATAGATATAGTATAGATAGATGGAGACATAGGCGGAGCTGGGTAATTTTTAGACAGATTTCCAAGAGGATACCATATTCGGATCGCCATATGTCCAATTAGTTGAATTATAACAAAAATTTACAACCCGGGTTTTTCTTAAATTTTCGTTTACTTCGCATAATTTAAGAATGCAATAAATTCTTAAAGTTTTTTAAAAGCAAATTTGAAAATCGCCCTATTTGTTCACTAGATATGGCAGATTTTCCATTTGAGTGCAGTGAAAATTCAAAGAAGTTTGCGATACTGTAAAAGCGAATGACTGAATGGTACGAACGATATGATATATAATGTATATGATAAGTTTGTATAACTCTGTGGTGTAAATGTTAAAAATGCCAACCTAAAATTCTAACGAAATTTTGGGGTCGTGGGTTCGAATCCTACTGAATGCATAAAATATGTTTTGTGTTTTCGG
This sequence comes from Dilophus febrilis, assembly GCA_958336335.1. Taxonomy (NCBI): domain Eukaryota; kingdom Metazoa; phylum Arthropoda; class Insecta; order Diptera; family Bibionidae; genus Dilophus; species Dilophus febrilis. The sequence continues at coordinate 39,696,693 of OY284469.1, forward strand.
TTATTTTTCGAATCTGAATTTTAACACAGAGGTGTATTTTCCGCTTGCGGTTGGTCGTAGGGCTAATTACCGACACCGTAAAAGCCACAAATTAAGAAACTAACAACAGAAGGATAAGGATTTGAAAAAGGATGGTTCTTCAAAAACACGAGATGTCTGGGTGCTGCACGATTTAACGAAAAAAAATAATTAAATAGATCAAATATCCCTCACTGAAATTGTGCTGAAACGTAATGAAATTGAGCCATTTCTTAAGTAAGTTATAGCGAGCGATGAAAAATGGATTAAACATGAAAATAAAAAAAAACGCCAAAAGTCGTGAATAAAAGCCGACGTACCATTAGAACGGATGCCGGAAACTGGATTGACATCTAATAAGGTTATGTGTAACTATGTGTTACACTCAGTGTGTGTGGTGGGATTAGAATCGAATTGTTCATTATGAAGTACTAATACCTGTTCCAACTATTGATTTCATTTTTTACTGTCAACACATATTTAAGCAAGCAATCCAAAACAAACGATCGTAATTGAACAATAGAAACGACTTTCATTTTTTGATCATTTCGCCAGACCGCACACGTCTTTGATGACCCGGCACAAACTGACTGCATAAGGTAGGGATTTTTTGATGAGTGCACCGTATTGTCCAGATGAATATATATATATGATAAGTTTAATAGTTGTTATAGTTCATTTTCTTTATTATATAACTTGATAGTGATGATGTATATCAAAATCTACACACACCAATTATTTATTGGTCAACAAGTCACATTTGTGCAAAGCTTCTATAAAGCTATAAGAAATAATCTGAAATAATATACTACTATTTTATATGTTCTTATATCAAATCCTTGACCGCATACCTGACGTCGATGATTGTTCAGTTTAATATATGTATTTTGCTATAGTACAATGCGTACACTTGCGTACACTTGCAAATCCGAATACATACATTTAGTAGGCTCATTTTATAACAGAGTGAATTATCACTTCGTTTTGTCGCCATATCCTGATGAGTTGACAAATCAATTTTAATTTCAGAACCAAACGAAACAAAATGAGTGATATTCCATTTTAAAAATCCGACTGTCCTAGCGTATAGTGTATTGATGGGCACTATTATTTGTACATTTTGTTAATACTCCTTTCAAGTACATTTTTAAATTTCAATTAGGATTACTATAAAATTTCATATATGCAAATGTAATAATAAAAAAATTCAACAATTTTTCATCCATAATTATATTCTAATGGATTGGTATTACGGGAGCTATAAAAATTAAAAGGATAAAAAAAATGTGAAGATTTTAGAAAAATGACATCAAGTGGTTTTTCATTAATATTTGTTTTATTTCTGTTCGCCTGTTGTTTGTATGACTCTATAATATTTGAAAAAAAAACAATAAACAATTTTTTTCTGGTTTTTTTATTTTTTACATATTTTCAAGTGCACTTTTAAATTGTATTTAATTTATTTATCTTTTTTTTTTGTTTGTTGAAAAAGTCAAAATGAATCTAAATATATGGAAATTAATAACAATAATAAAACGAAAAAAGAATTGAAAAATAACGACGAAAGACTTTAATCGTTATATTTTTTAATAATAATCCTTTCATTAACAGTTTTTTTTCTAGGGTTTATTTATTTCTTATAAATTATATTTTATTTAGAAATTTAATTTACTTAACAACAAACAAAACACTCGACTCGATAGAGCAAGGGAATTTCGATAAACACATTTCTGTATATATTTATTTATTATTTAGATGTAATATTAAAAAGGTATAAACATCCAATAAGAAGATGATGAATTAACATCATCGAATATCCATCTTCCTAGAGAAGAAGTTGTTGGATTCATGTTTAAAAAAAAAATAAATGAATACTTATCTTTTATTATACAATATAGTTTGTTAGTTGTTTTTTTTATTATAATTTTAAAAACAAAATCTTAATCAACAACTTTCAAATTGAATTTTATATTTAAGTATTTGGTTTTTTTTTGTTCCTTTGTAAGGTGCAATAATAAAAGAATAAACCAAAAACATACAAAAGTTAAGGCGATAAATACAATATAGTTATTTGTTTTTTGTATTTTATTATATTGTATTTAGAAAATCAAATACAGCAGAGTGATTTTTTATTTTTTAGTAGATATACATATAATTTTTCGTGACTTTATGCACATTTTACTAATTTAAATAAAATGGATTTTAATTATCACATATATATATTCAATATATTATACATATATCGGTGGTTGCGGGAGACTTACTTAAATATCGTCTTAATATACAATAATATTACATTATCATTATATTATATGTATATATATCTTTTTATTTTATTTGTTGATTGTATAAATATATACAATATTGTATGTAGTCAGTTATAGATATAAAATTATTTCATCGCTCTGGGTGGCATCGTCCGTAATCGTGAAAGTGAAAAGTGACAGACAGTCTTTATATATATTTGCTAATTAAAATCAATTTTTTTTATAGATTTTAAATTGATTTAAAAAGGTATATATAATAATATTTGTATTTATAGTATATAAAGGATATATTTTATACATGGAGATCCATATTGATTAGAATACCTTAATTCCTTAACTACATTGCTTTTATGGATATATATATATATATACATATAGTATTTCATTTCAGTTTTGGTTATGGTGTTGTTTGGTTGGTTTTCGTGTGGAATTTAATTTACCCGGGAAATTCATATGTGATATAAGAACCCTTGTTAATGAAATTGTTCATGAATTTTCCAAATAACCAACTAAATTTCTTTAAAATCATCATGGAAAATCTTCGACTATACGGAAAATTTCAATCAAATGATGATATTTTACGTTATTTCATGTTCTTCTATGTAAACCCAATGTTATTTTATTTGTATAGTACTTCCAAACCACATTATAGCTGCAGTTCCTCAAAAATTATTTGAATTATCTTAAAAAAAATCAATATAAATGAAATGCGAAAATTAAACTTATTGGGCGTCATTTCTTCAAGATATAAATAATCGATTTTCCAAAAAATGTGGAAATCTGTCATATCTTTTTAACAAATCTTTTTCAGATTAACAGACGTAATCGAAAACGCATTAGAGGAAAAAAGGTATGTTCTGCAATATTCTTGGACGTCGCATAAGCCTTTGATAAGGTGTGAAATAGGTGTTTGAGATATAAATTAGAAATATATTTTCCAAATCAATATAGCCAAATGTTACAAAGTTATATGGCAGATAGGTTTTTCAGGACAAAAGTTGTGGAAGATCAATTGGCGTCAAATAGGAGCTGGAGTACAATAGTGAAGTGTCCTGAGGCCCATCCTTTACCTACTATGTACTCAAGATATACCGGAAAACAGGGAGGCTTTTATTGCAACATTCGTTGATGATACCGCGATTACGATGGTTGGAGAGAACATCCAAGAAACAACAAATAAATTACAAGCAGTGATAAACCAAATCAAAGGATGGACAAAGAGATGGAAGATAAAATTAAATGAAAGCTAATCTGTACCCGTTAATTTTACTAATAGAAATGTTGAGAATATTCCAATTATTATAAATCAGGTGATGATACCAATTTCAAACAATGCAAAGTATTTAGGCATAACTCTAGACGCTAAATTGAAAGTGCACGTCAAAAAGAAAAAAGAAGAGCAAAATTTGAAATTAAGGAAAATGTATTTGCTATTGGGCAGGCACTCCAGTCTATTTATACCAAATAAACTGTTATTATACAGACAGATATTAAACCCAATATATGGACTTATGGAGTACAGCTCTGGGACTACACCAAAGAAAGCAATAGGAAAACGATACAAACATTTCAAAACAAAGTATTGAGAAGCAAAATAAATATCTTTTAACCAATGGAACGATTTTCAAATTTTCTTTTATGAAATATTAAGAATTCATTTAATTTTCCAATTATGTGAAGAAAAACGAAAATTTAAGAAAATCCAAGATTGTAATTAAAAAGATAATTTTGGAAAGTCGATTTTCCGGAAAATTTAAATTCGTTCAACGTTCAGGTTTTGTTTGCATGCATTAACTAATTATATGTCTGTATGCCTTTTGGAATACCATCTCATTTTGGCGTTAGGGATAAAATTTATCATGAGAAAGATATAAATACATAAATTTAAAACAATTGTTACAATTTAATTAAATCAATATTTCTTAAATGCAGCATATATTATAAATAGTTTAACGAACGTAAATAGTGTTTCTAAGTCCTTATTTGAGACATTGGATCATGTTATTTTGTGTCCTAAACTTTGAAATATTTTTTGCTTTCTCTCCGGGTGCGTTTAAATTGATTTTTAGCTATTTATCTAATCGTCAGTCGTATGTGTACTAAAGGGTGATTTTTAAAAAGCTATAGGAAAGTTTTAAAAAAAAAAAACACATAAAATTCAGAAAAATGCATGAAATATTTATTTGAATCGATAGTACCGTCCATATAATTTAATGTTTGAAGATTATTTCATGCAAATGTTGACCTTGACTGTGCCTCAAATGGTCCATCCGCTTATGGTTCAATTTTGGCATACTCTTTCCAACATTTCGGCCGGTATCTCACGAATAAATGCTTCAATGTTGTCTTCCAATGCGTCAATTGAAGCGGGCTTGTCTGTATGTTCACCGAACTCGTCTCTCAATAAGTCGATTCTTGCGCGTGCTGTGTGGCATGTGACACCCTCTTGGCATGAGCCAAAAATGAGCTTCGTCGCTGAACACAATTTTGTCGCGATGAACTTTCTCAACAGCAGCAGATGCACGCATCTAATTATAGTTAAATTATAGACCAAACTGAAGATGTTTGACAGTGAAACAAAACACAAAACGTGCGTCAGCTGTTTAAACCAGTGTTGCCAAAAACATAATAGCTTAAAAATCATCCTTTATATTGATTTAGTTCGCGGATGTTGGAGGATTCGTAGCTGTGTTACACAGGGTTCATTATTGGGACAATTACTTTTTTTCTTTATATATGCCATTTTCCTTAAATTTTACGTCTTGTCATATTTTCTCTGATGATGTTCAAATTTGCATCCATTTGCAAGTTGCTGAATTGCATTAGAATTAGAACATTGAACTGGATTCTATTATTCATTGAATTCCTCTAAATAAACGGTAAAACCACATGGTATTTTGATTTATAACAAAATGTCATCTAAAACATCTAACCCTTGCAAATAAGATAATATAATATTCATAAATTCAATCAATTTGCTTGCGGATTTATATAAGATATTTTATAAAATTAATATTCATCTCGTCCAATGATTTAGAATTTGGGTATCACCCAACAAATGTTCTAATTGAATATATATTTAATTTCAACATACACCAAAACAACGAATTAAAATTAAAAATATTATTTCAAAATACAAATGTCACAAACTATATATCCTAATAATTATATGTAAATATTTTTTCAAACTCTAAAAATATTACTTCTATTTATTATTATATTATTTTTCGATATACTTATTCGATTTTCTTATAAATTATGCGTTCTCTATCCAATATTTATTTATATATACGCGTTCGTTTAAATGACAAAATATTTCTGTTGTTGATATTTTTAATTGGACAAAATTGTTAAATGTTTTTTGTGTGTATTTATTTTTTTATTTTGTTTTGATAATAAATGGTCAAATATTCTAAATTGAATTCCATCCATGTAACACAATATAAATATTATACAAAATGTGCCAAAAATGTGGATGCACTCACCAATAATATTTTTGATTTAATGAAATAAATCATATATATTATAAGAAACTTTTTTCACTGCTGACACACAATTTAACTGCATAAATAGGTTTTAGTAATTTGGTTACTACGAATTGATGTGAATATGCTTTCAAAATTATGTTCGAATATCCTGTATATGGACTTTTAATTTTGTACTAAAACATCCCGTGTTCGTGTTTTGTTAAACAAATCATTTTAGTATAATGCCCAAACTTTTGACCAAACATGTAATATTTGTCACATAGATATACAATATATAAAATAAAATATATATTATTCAATATCAAAAAAGAATTCGAGAAAAATATTTTGTGGTTTTATTTATTTTTCGGTTGGTTCCCAATCAAAATTCCATTTCATTTCAGTATTTCAGGATTTTGCGTTTGTGTGTTTAATCTGTATTATTTTTTTTCTTGTATTATCTTCAATGATTTACTTTTCTATATTATTATTATTATTTTATTATTACAGAATACAACATAAAAAAATATACATATTTATGTGTCAACCAACATAAATGAGATATTCTGTTATGTTATTCTGTTATTTTTGTTTTATAATAAATTAAATATAAAATCAATTTATAATACATAGAATATATGTATATAGCTACCGACAAAAAAATGTCCGTGCTTAATTTTATTGATCGAAGTAAAATTTGGTTCATTAATTTCTAACAAAAATATGATAATACATGTGTGCAATTAGTATAATTAGTATAATTTAGTTAATTTTAATCTTAATATTAGTGAACATAGTCATAATATATAAAAACAATTCCGCGTATGGCAAAAGGTGTACAACAATCAGAGAGCAGATTGAAGAGTATTTGTACCAATATGATAGAATTGAATGATTAACACAGATTTGAAAACACAAGTTAACAATATGAAAAATATCCAAACCGTACAAAGACGGGTGAATCCAACATGATTGAACGCTATCAAGCTAAAAAAACCATTATATTGATCAAAAGAATTCTGAAACACAGGTTGGAATAGGCAAAAGAACATTAAAATTAAGCATCAGAGGATTGACAAAGAGTGCTATTTATAGGTGAATTCAAATTATTATTATTATTTTATTATTATTATTATTAAACAAGATTAAAAAAGAAGTGAAATGCAAAGTACGTCGAAGAATAGCTGAAAGTTACGACGATTTTTATATAAAATCAACATTGAAACATTCGCCATATGTCATGGTATGCGAAGTCATAACTGTTGTTTTATTTTCCGAATTTACAATACTATTAAGGGGTCTCCAATCTCCATACAAAAGTAATGATAAATTAACAATTTTTCACATTTTTATATTTTTACTATAGAATTTTTTTTAAATAAATAGAATTTTGCCCCATTTGAGAGGTAAGAGACGCTTTTAGAGAAATTAATTATCTATCGAATGAATTTTTGAAAGTTATTCTAACTCAACGGAGTTTTTCATATTATTTTTACTATAACCAATACATAATAAAATCAGTTTTTTAAACTTTTAAAACGATTTCTTACACAGATTATTTAACAAATTCTGCCGCCTCTTCCTTTAATCGCCCTGTAGGAATGTTAAGTCTGTTCATATAGCAGGTGCGGACCTGGTTATACCAAAATAGTTTAGTGAATTTATCTCTAAACTCGTGTAAATGTAAATCAAAAGATTTTTTACGACGATTCAGGGCCATGGCTCTAAATTCATAAGTTCATCTTCTTAATTTCATAAAGTAATGGGCATAAAATATATGTTATCTCTTACATTTTCCAACATTCAGATACCACGGATTAAGCAATTAAATGCGATTCGATCGCTTAAACGGGCTGGGATTTGCCCGGATTCTAACGTCGTATAGAAACTATTTGAGCGATTTTTGAGAACAAATTATGATAATACAATAATACAAAGCCGTACACCATTTCAGGATTAAAAAGTGAAATATGGTTTAACGAAATATCATGTCATCTATTTAAAAAAAATTGTTTTCATCAATTCCGAAACGATGCATTTTGGTAATTAAGGCAACGGGAGGTCATATATTAAATATTAATACACTTTTCGTCATGAAAAAATTTGAAAGCATTTTGAATTTTTTTTTAATCTGATGTTAACAGTAATAATAAAGATTTAATGACAATTTTAGCATCAGTTATTATCCTAATCTGGAACAACATGAATACCATTTCGTTGAAATTTTCTAGATTCAACTTATTTTAATAGTTCGTGTTCAACTACACGATCGCTATAATTGAATTTAGTTGCTTAAAATTGTTGAAATATAATTCTGAAATATGAAGTTTAGAAAAAAAAACTAATTTTATAGTATATAACATTAAATATGTACAAATTATTTAAACAATTGTTTTTAGAAAATTTAATTAAAAATGATAGGGACATTTTTTTTACGGTAGCTGTATTTTAATCCGCTGTGTAATTCAATTCTATATATATATATATATATAAACAATATTCTGATGAGACTTGCGGGATTTTGTTTTGATTATAAATTAATAAAAGTGTGTTTTGTTTTCCATTGATTAATGAAAATAAATATATTTTTATATACTACAACACAAAGATTACTCACAGTAGTTTTTTTCCAACAAAAGTGTAGTAAACATTTATTTATAGATATACAAAAAGGATTTGTATAAAATTATAATTAATGCATATGTGAGATAATACAAGAAAAATGTATATAAATATAAAAAAAAACCAAACAGTGGTTTTATAGCATTACAAAGATGTGAATATTATTTATGTAAATTGGTAAAACGAATTTTTAGACCAATTAATTCAAAAATGATTTACAATATAACATCATACAGTCGATATATAGAATAGAATAAATAAAAGAAATCCGAATTACATTGATTGCATGTTTCTTATATATTCCTTTAATTCGGTTTTAACATATTTTAATTGATAACAAAAAAAATAAAATAATTTAATAAAACGAAGGAGCGCAACTAAACGCAGATAAACCATTAATTAAATCTTAATAAAAAAAAATACAAAACAAATACAATATAAAAAAATATATATCTACTTTATGTTTGTGTGTACCTACGCGATATATATCAAACAAATAAATTAAATAAATGTTTTGATTCGCAAATTCAAATTTTATATATCCTTTTTTTTTTTTAATATATTTATATGCCTGTTTTTGTGTGCGAATCATTCAATTTATTCAAAGAATTTCACATCATTAAGAGTTATGCGATGCATTTCATATATTCATTCATTTCATTTATTTATTTATTTATATTGTGTATATTTGAAATAAAAGAAAAAAAAATAATACAAATAAATGAAGTGCGTCGGTGATCCGCGCTATACGTCGTCGTTGTCTTCTATATATGTATATTATATATAGCTTCTTTATTTATTTAATTTTATATTTCTTCTTAAATTTTGTAGAAACAAAATATTTTTCCCTTTGTAAATTTTCCGCTTATTATTTCTTATAAATCTTTTTATATTATAAACTATATATCGTCGTATGGGATATAGAAAGATGAATATAAATTATTATATATTAAACCGCCACCGCATTCAAAACAATCACCGCTGTTGCTGATGCCATATATTAGTTCACCTCATATATAAATAAATAACATTTTTATATATACAAAAATTATTAAGTTTGCATTTTCGTTTCAATAAATTGCATTAAAAAAAAATTTGCTTTAATTAAATGTATTTTTTATTATATATGGTATATTATATTTATACTAAATGAAATCTTTAAAATAAAATGTATTTAAAAATTAATTTTATCTCAATACCTACGTATGTATAAAGCAAATGAAATTTTAGTTTTTTTCCTGAAAATCTGGATACGGTAAAATGGGCATTTCTGAAGCTTTCCGTAACGTTAGTGATTTAAAGCTTTCGTATGTTATTGATGACGAATAGTGTAGATCCTTGATAGTTACGGGTTTCCAATTTTGTAAGATCCAAAACTTTTTTATTACAAACGAAAATTTATCCACAGACTCATAACCACTTCTTATACCTTTCAAGTGTACCATAAGTTTGGTAATTTTATCCCTAACCGTTTTCGAAATATCCCCAAATAACCCATTTTCTAATCCCATAAATCTGGTTGATTTTCATAAGCATAATCAACTTAAAACCAAAGTTTATCATTTCCAACCTAAAATAAAACAAATCGATTGATAATAAAATTCTACACGGATTTAAAGTACCTGAACATCCCTATAGTCATCACCGGTAAGCTTAGGAATGAATCCTATGATCAATATCTCGATTGTATTCTTATTGTCACGGTTTATTTTCTTTAAATTGTATATTTTGATATAAAAACTAAAAGATTTATTTGTATTTATTCGTATTTATTTGACTTCGATATCCTAAAATTATTATCATATGTAATAAAATTAAAAAAAAATCGCATTACAACCAACAATTGGTTTAAGCGTCCAAGACCAATCATCTGTTGTTGGTTTCATAATTTGCGGCTTATACAGTGTCGGTAATTAACCGACATACGACACACAATAATGAATAATAATTCAAAAACGTGAAGAAACTGAAACCATTTAGTAAATCCCATTTAACATCCCAGAACAAACATCTAAAGAATTATGTATTTTAATATAACTTAATTTTACGGCCCTACAAACTCTACCCACTGCGGCAATGTCATTGGCATAGTAATTAAGTAGATGAGGTAATTGTGCGGTGGGTGTTAATGGTCGTCCTCTTTATAGATTTTTCCAATATCACATTGAAAAATAATGTAGCCAAAAGATCCCCGAGCCGAACTCCGTCAATCGTCAAACGCATCCAATTTGATGTGTTAATTTGGACACGGCTGTAAATTTTTGTGGGAAACCGAATTCCTTCATTGTACGCGATAATTTTTCCCTAATAAACTTGTTGTATGCGGCTTTACAATTAACAAACAGGTGATTCAGAAACCTACGTTGAACTCATTGAAATTTTCCATTATCTGAGCACCTTATATGTTGCATTCAACAACGATATTCCCGGATCGTTGGAACATCCCATCAGTTCGCTTCTTGTAATTGGCACAATAACAGCAGGCTCCCACTGATTTAGTATGACTTGATAGTTCCAAACATTCACAATTAGCTCGTGTATAATATTTGACAACACATCCCCACCATACTTTAAGAGTTCATTAGGTACCGATTACATTTCGAAACAGAATTATAGTTATTGTAGTGGATTAAAAACATTTTCGGATAATTCTGAAATTTTGTGACATCTCTACTTATGAAAAAAAGGTTGTAGAGATGTTACAAAATTTCAGCATCCTACCACTTATTAAATAAAGTTATCGGTGTTTGGCAAATTCCCGAAGGTACAATTGTACCTATTCAGCTGTTTAAGGGTTAAATATCCAATTCAATACCCTTCAAATGTCATTTCAATTCAAGTTTGACAACGTATAGAACCATACAATTTTTTTTATTGACAAATCTATATATGAATTTATTTAAATTTTTTAAATCCATTTTAAAAAAGAATTTACTTTGTTTTAAGATTTCAATTTGAATACTTGTTTTCGGGAATAAAACATTATGACAATTTTTTTGTCTTATGAAAATTTTAATTCGGTGACATATATTTTTTTTTAACTGTAAAATGCAAATCAAATTCTATCCATTTTATGACTTTATTATAAAAAAATAAAAATAACAAATTTTGCAAATTATAATGCAAATATAAACATGACACATTTAATTAAATATTAATTTAACATAAAATACCACCAAAAATTCATCCGTATATAAATATTTTTTTAAACGAATTTAACCACAGAATATAAAAATATATGACTGACATTTAAGTATAATTTATAAATAAAGTTATAAAAAATTATATACAATCTTTGCATTGATATGATTTAAAAAATTTTATATTAAAATAAATAAAAATGCATTAAAATTATGAAAAAATTCATCATTATATATTTTTTTTGTATTACCTCTATCAAAATTACAACGAAAAAAATTGAAATACTTTTTTTTTTAATAACTTGTTTTTAAAGAGCTGATTATTACTTAAAGATTATAATAACATTTACAACAATAATGAAAAAAAAATGGTAATATGAGGTCCAAAAATATATACAGATAATTTAATGATCGGATGTAGGCTGCGAACGTTTTTAAATTCTGTGTGTGTACGCGAACGATTTAAATGGAAAATAAAAAACAAGATATTAACAGGTATAAATGTAAAAAAAAAAATTAATAATAATAATAATCATTGGACCTCATGTCATGTTTATATTATAAGGTGTATTGGAATGAAAGAAAAAACAATTTTTTTTTTGTGTATATTTAAACATTTTTAGAGCAACGATCATAAATAAATCTTGTGTAGAATAACATATTTAAAAAAAATGTATAAATGTTAAAAAGACACACACAAACACATCATAATGAGGGATTAGCTCTTCTGATTCATTTGACATATCTGATAAAACATAGAGGATTATTATCATATTAATGTACTGAACGGAAAAAATAAAAAAATAAAAATAAATACATTATTATACATTACGTCGTATGGTCGTAATTTTATTTACATTAATTAAGGATTTATTATTCGTATTTATGTATTACATAATTTTTAAATATATCTGTTTTTATATTGCTTTCTCTTAATTATTATTAAGTCTATAGACTTAATATAGACTCTATATTAAAAAAAACATTTGTTTCATTTTGTTATAAAACGTTAGGAATTTACCAGTATTTGAAATTTTGATCGAACAATCTAATTGAAGTTAATGACCAAATTTTACAATTATCACAAAATAGAATTCTGTTTTGATTTTAATGAAATTTATTTGATGGTAAATCAGCAGCAATATCTGGAGTATCATTGCACATAAAATATAAAATAGGACGAGACTTATCTTGAAATTTTCCGATTTCGTATTTTTTTCCCTTTCATACGTTTTGCACCATGGGATTTCGCGTTCGTAATTTTTCTTTTTACTTTTTTTATTTTTTATAATAATTATAATTATTTTTATGCAAACAAAATTTAAAAAAAATATTTAATATTTTAACCAATTCATTTATTGAACGATTACAAAAACAAATAATGTCAAAAATTGACCGACATCGAAAATATTGCAATTTTTTTTTTTTTGTTCGTTACTACGGCAGAATCGGTTTAGCGCCCGTAAAACCTCGGAATTCTATTGCCGTGAGCCCGTAACGAAATCACTTAATCAGGTGATGAGCCTTAGATGCAACATGGGAAAGTGAAAATCCGAAGGCGAAAAGTTTCATGATGCCTATCTTCGATACACAGCGAATCGGAATTTATACGAAATCAGAAAATTTCATGTTAGGCTTCCATAGACCGTAAAGTGGTACCTGGTGTGGTCAGAAATGAATGGTCCCATGATGAATGCAAAATGGTTCATGAAGAAAAGAACCAAGCGCGTTTAAAATAACTTTGGCGTGCCACACGAGCTGCCATGGATGACTACTGATTCATCTAACGTAAATTATGAAATAAGGAAATGCTTCATAAGCAGGCAATTTTTCGGGATATAGATAGTCTTCACAGCTTGAATGGCAGTAAACATTTGTACATTAGAATAAGACCAGTAAATAATGGATTTCTATACAACAACCCCTTTTTTGTAAGGATGACGAGGTTATGGTGGATGAAAAAGGGGTCATTGCGAGATGGGCTGAATACTTTAACGATCTACTTACAGCAAGAAACATAAGTGGTTGTAATTAATTAGACGATCATCCGTACCAAGTTGCACAACCTCTAATTCCGGAACCATCATATGAGAAAACCAGAGAAGCCATTCTGAAGCTCAAGAATGGAAAGGCCGCATAAAGTATGGTGGGAATGTATTGTGATCGCTCAACAACTGATCAAGTTTTCGTTATACGACAGCTAATGGAAAAGTGTATTAGGGAAAAATTATGGCTCACAATGCAGCAATTTGGTTTGTCACAAACATTGATATCCATTTCAAAATTAACATTGACGCAAGTTACAGATCCGGTGCAATAAAAGTGGTATCAAATCGGATACATTGGAAACCATATTGACGAAGTTCAGCAAAGGGATCCTTTGGCTATATCATTTTTCAATGTGATATTTGAAAAATCTATAAAGGGTAGACATATGGGTGCCATTAAAGAAGCGTTCTTATTGTTTTAAAGTAAAGCTTTCATTCTAGGATTAAAATTCGTTTGATCATTCTAGGATTAAAATTCTGGGATTTTTTCGTTGGCATGTTCAAAAATTAACAATTATCTGAAAAAGAATAGAATGGATTTAAAAATTATACAGAGGGTATTTTTGAATAGTTTGGTATATAGAATTCGTATAGATGACCAATTCTATATAGCTCACTATAGATGAGTAAGGGGTAAGGGCTGACGTATGTTTGATTTCAATATATAATAGAACACAGATTTGGATAAATTTTTACCTACATATAAACCTTTTGTTTTGTAATCTTACAAACTTGCATACCTATAGACAAAATTTGCTCTTATTTAACAAATAATTTAATTTATTTAACTTCAATATACATATAGTTAATGAATGAATGTAAAAAGAAATCATTTCGATTATAAATAAAACTTTAAAACGTTTAATATACAAAAAAATTCATAAATGGGTTAATGCAGAAATCCAATTTCTAAATACATATACAATGAATTTATTAAAATTTCCTATATTTTAATTAAATTTATTGCTTATCAATAATAAATAGCGAATTGTTAATCAATTAGTAAATATTTTCGAAATATTTAATAAAATAATGTAAAAATTTTTCAATAAATAAACGCAGTAAAGTATAAAAAGTTTTCTATATGCATATATTTATTTATTTCTTATATATCATTATTTTTGGGCTTGGTCCTCGTTTTTATAAATGGACAATAAATGATAAAGAAATCAGAAATAGCAATGTATATTATAATTTAACTATATATATATATATATAGGAAATGAACAAAAAAACAATGCATATATAAAACATTTTTCATATTTTTATAAGAAAAAAAAATCGTATATGAACAAACCGAACAAAACACTTGAATATTATATTAGAAAACAAATATTTACATGTAAATAATTTTTTATTTTTACATTTTAAATATTTTTTGTTTGTTTGTTCATTTATATATATTTGATTTTGAATATCTAAAGTTAAAAAATCTAATAAAATGCAAATATATAAATAAATATAAGATAAGAATTTTGCCATTTATATAATTAATATATTTACATATTTTTTTTTTTTCATTCTATTTAAATATTTAAATATTGTATATATTTATTTATATTATAACAATAAGATACCGAATAATATTTATACGTAAAGAAATAACAACAATAATAATTTATAAATTATATTGAATATATTTTTATTTTTTCCTATCTACGTATAGTTTTGTTTATTTATTTTATTTTTATTTTATTAACCAAACCATACAATTTTATAGATATTTAAATTTACATATGCATTTTATAATAATTATTTGCATATGATCTGATAATTCATTCGTTGATTTCTTATCGCAAATATATACTATACACTATACAGTATATACAGCAGACTCGCGATATAAGGAACAATTGATTGCATTGGGGTTTATATTTCGAAGTTTTCTTATATGCAGCGTATAAAAAAATGTTAAAATGTATGTTAAAAATGTTAAAAAGTTGTGGAAAGATTCACAGTGGGCTAAAATCAAATGTTATTCAATGAAAATAATTATTTGAAAAACAATTGAAAAACACATGTATTATTTGGTTGGAACCGTATATAATATAGAAATAATGTATATATTGAGTACAAATGCACATCCCCAAGCCATCCACCAAGCCAACAAAAATACAATACATATCTGTATGTGAAGCGCATGATTCTCTAGAGGTATAACATATAACAAATCACTCAATAAGTTCGTAGGGTGACATATGTATATATATGTATGACTCCACTATTGGCAAATCCATATGATTTTTAAGAAGTACCAACCTTCTATATGATACGTTCCAAAATTTTATATGTTGATGAATAAAGCCAAATGTTGCCTAAAAAGTTGTTGTTTTATTAGTTATCATACGAACTTATTGAGTGATGTGTTAAGTATTTTATTCAAATACTTTCAAAATTCATAATTTAAATATTTTTGATTACCCACACGATGGATGTATTTTATCCACGATCTTTGGATAAAATATACCGATCGTTCTTTATATTTTGATTGGTTTTGATTGGTTTTAGCGTTACTTATTTAAAGTTTTCGAGGTTCCCTTATTCAAGGGTTTCTTATATCGCAAGTCTACTGTATACATTTTTGTATTTATTATTTTTAAAAATAAATAAAAACTATTAACTTTGGTTTGGCTTTTACAAATAAAAATAAACCATATATATATTAATTCATTTAAGCTTATATGGAGAAATTTTTTTAAAGTAATATACTTTTTTATTGAAATGGAATTTATTTGTATATGGGAAAATAATTCTACAAAGTATACATATTATAATCGATCTTGGTCGCAGCCATTTCACTTAATTATATCTGTTATAGAAAATAAACATCATCGTTACAAAATCAAATTTTATATATTGAATTTATAAATCGCACACATTGAACAAAATTAATCATTTTAATTTTGTGTATGTTATTATTAATTGCAAATATAGCTCAAAGCAAAAATAAATTGATTCAATTATTATTGTTTATAATACGACAATCTCTGATTTGCGAGAAAAGAAAATTAAAAATCTTAATCATCAGCATAAATAAAAATATAATTTTGCCATAATATACGATACAAAAAAAATACAATTGAAAAGTTAAAACAATGTATTATAAAAAAGGAATACCAAAAAAAAAGGTTCTAAAAATGAATATATTATGATTATATTTATTTGTACAGTATGCAAAATATATATTCATACGCCTTGCAATAGAAGAAGTTAATGTAAAGAAAATCTAGGAAAGCTAATTTATATATGCATATTTTTCTTTAATTTTATGAAATTGAATCATAACAATTAATTTCGGGAAATTTAACAACAATCTATACTGCGCCCGGTTATGACTCAATAACACAAAATATAAATATACATTCTGTCAAATAAGTACCCGGAAATCGGAAATTAAACACAAACAACTTATCAATCATCTAAATTTCTTATATCCCCTTCAAAATAGGCCCCTTTTCTGAGGCAATACACTTCTTCCAACGAACAATCCAATCATCGAAACACTTTTTAAAGCTATATTCCGGGATGGCCTTCAGTTCTCGTTGCGAATTAGTTTTGATGTCTTCAATGCTCTCAAAACGGGTTCCACGAAGTGGTAATTTGAGTTTCGGACACAGGAAAAAGTCTCGTCACCAGTTATGATGCGTTCGATGAACGTTGGATCGGAATTTACGCGTTCAAGCATGTCTTCAGTCACCTTACTGCGATTCACTTTTTGAAGAAAATTCAGATCTTTTGGCACCAATCGCGCTGCGACTTTCCGCATACCCAAAACATCAACCAAAATATGACGAGCGGTCTCATGAGACATGTTCATTTCTTGGGCTATCTCTCGCAAACTATAATGACGATTTTCGAGCACCATTTCCTTTATTTTGTCGACGTTTTCTTCAGTTGAAGAGGTCGAAGGCCGTCCTGAACGTGGCAAATATCAGTTTAACAGTTTAAGTTTAATTGTATTGTCTTTTAACCAAAATGTGAAAAGTTTTAATTGTATTTGGATCGCCACCTTGTTTAAAGAAACTCTTTGGACTGTTAAGATGTTTATATAGATATCCAAATACGTGATAGTATTGTTCCATCTATAATTTCAATTTCACCAAAGCCCTTATGTACCCAAATCATAATGCTGTCTGAAAAGTAGTATAAGAAACGGTAATAGTTTTACTTAAATAATAAGGTTTTAACTATTCACCCCCCGTTTTATATTAGGATTGAGACAATTTGGTTTCAGACTTTCTACGGGCTTTCTCCAAACTCTGGATGGGGCTTCAAAATCAAACAATTCAAATGATATTATGCAGAAAAAAATTAGTTTTCCTAGAGTTTTTTTTTTCATTAACTTCTACTATTAAGTAGAAGGAGTATGTAGAAGGAGAAGGAGAAGGAGTATGCGAATATATATTTTACATACTGTATATCAATTGGTCAATGAAAATGAATATGTGCGATATATTTTTATTAAATAAAATATGTACATATTTTATTTAAATATTACGCGAGTGCATATTTATTTTTAAAATTCGATTGTATAGATAAGAATAAAATTTAAAATAAATAAAAAAAAAAAATTCAATCACGTTTTTATGCACAATATGATAAAAAAGTATTTTGATCTAAATTTTCTAAAGTATTTTTATTTTTTATGCGCGGTTGAATAGAAAAAATTTATGCTAAATAACTTCTGCTTTTTTATAATATACATTTTTAAGGGCAGGATGATGATGGGTAAGTGTTGCATAATCACACAGAGGAATTCATAAATTTTTTCCTGAAATTTTTACATGTTTTTCCATCGATAATAATATTTATTGCTCCAATTATGAATACAATCTGAAAAAAATCCCATTTTTTATAAAAACCTAATAGAAGTTGAGTTTTAATATAACAAATCCTGAAAAAAAAGTGTTAGAATTTAAATCAAATGTAGCTGGATTTTGGGGTTATCGCACACCAAATTTTTAATCAATGATTTTTCCATACAATTCGTTAGATTACAATGATATTCCAGGCAGCATCTGTATTATATAATTGAATCAACAATATTGAAGAACTAATCCATAGGAATAGAAAAAAGATGTAGATAAAAAATTATAAGTAAATTGTTGCCTATCCCGCTTAAAAACTATCGACATGTATTAAAAAAATATCCACATTTATGCTACAAAGAGCCCCGGCAAGCCCGATGAAAATTCGCCCGTTTTCTGTACCTCGATTCTTAAATTATTATCCCAAATGGTTAGTTATTTATGATGATCCTATAATTCTTACATAATTTTTAGTTGATCATAAGACTGGTTTAAGAGATATCGGGGATCAAAGCATAGATATAAGAATACCAGGAAATAGGAAATACTATTTATATTTGATAATTATATTTGCGTTTTGTTTTTGTTGTAATTCTTTATGATTTTTTAATATTAACAAAAGAACAACAAAATACACCTGTACAAATGTCTTGCATCTACCAAGCTTATATTCTCAGCCTTTGCATTTTGCCTGCCCTCCTTTTTCCTCTAACATTTTCATATAAATATACAGATAATGCCTTCTATATCAATGGGTTCTAGTTCTTATATCAATGGGTCGATGTTGGAGGAAAGCAGCAGCATCACATTTATAGTAAAATATTACTCTAATTATATTATCTTAAAAATTCAACGGTTAATATTTTTTAAGGATTTTTGGTTGATAACGAATTGGGTGTCAGTTTTGCCAAATTTTTGCAAAAAGAACAAATAGACCATTTCAATATGGACCGCAAAATGTTAAAAATACATCGTATTCACTTGAAACTCGTTATATTGGGAGTTTTTAAGGTCTATGAGTATGAACCCGGAACCTTTATAACCTTCCTTGTTATAAATTAGTGAATTGTTACTTTTCTATAATGGTTGTTATGTTTTGGGGGTATTCTTATTGTATTATTTTTCGAGGTACATAAAACGGGCAAGCTGAGGCTCTTTCATAGATAACTACTCCAGAGACTGTGGATATAAATCCATGGTGTTGATAATTCTAAAAAAAATCAGATGAAATTGCTAAAATTATTTATCTAAACAAAATATCATAAACAAAATATTCCAATAGAATATTATTAGAAAGAGTAAAATTTTATTATATTAAAGACAAATATAATAAAATGTTATTCCTACAGTTCCATATTATGGGAACAGAGGAACTATAGTTATTTCAACGTAAATCATTCAGATTCTGATACAAAGGTGTTATTTAAATATTCGAAAAATCATTATTTTCAATCACAGAAATGCGATTTTTATATATTTATTATTATGTAAAGAAACTCGATTAGATCAAAATGTATTTGTTTACTGAATGCTACGAATATTATTTTACTTTAATCCCATTTCATGTATTCAGTATAATTCGATGGCCGCATTACCTTAAAATATTTTGTCAGAACTTTTTGGATTCCGTTACTCATCACGGATTATTTATAACCCAAAAATCTTTAATCCGCACTATTTTATTTATATTATATTACATTGACTTTATCAGACCAGAAAAGATTAAAAATCTCATAAAATAATTTATAAAACTTTATTCCTATACTGTTTACTTAATATATAGATAACAGATTTTAAAATGTACATTACAATAAGTAAAAAAAACGTATTCGTTATACGATGACTGTATTGCCTCAAACGAATAAAATAAAAAGGCATATATGCATGCATTAATTAAGATTCAAATTTTGTTGTTCAAACAATTTCTATATATGTATATATAAATATATACTTATAGTTTTTAAATGAAAACCCACAAAAATTTAACGAACAATTCAATATGCGGTTTATTCATATATTATATATATATAATTGTATTTTATTCCTGATATGATAAAACAAAAACTGCAAGCTTACATACACTTTTTTCATTTATGCATATCGATTTAATAAACAAAAAAATTAAAATATGGTAAAAAGAAATTACTTTCGGTATTATATAAAACAAATTTTACATATTAAAATTTACTTATATAGACAGACAACTGAAAAAAAACAATCAATTGTATGCATTTCATTTTTTATTTTTCAAATACACATATTTCGATATAACACTTCGTTCAATAATGTGTGTGACTAATTAATTAAAACACATTTTTTTGCCAAAATTCGTTTTTATTCATCAAGATAGTCCCCTTTTAGGGAGATACAATCATTCCAACGCTTTTCCAATCTTTCGATACCG
The DNA here is from genome assembly GCA_958336335.1 of Dilophus febrilis. Classification (NCBI taxonomy): domain Eukaryota; kingdom Metazoa; phylum Arthropoda; class Insecta; order Diptera; family Bibionidae; genus Dilophus; species Dilophus febrilis. The sequence continues at coordinate 39,717,467 of OY284469.1, forward strand.
CCTTTGTAAAACGATTTTTCTTTGCCTTCAAAATAGGCGTTAGTTTCGGCGATTACTTCATCATTTGAGCCAAATCTCTTACCACGGAGCATCCTTTTGAGGTCTGCGAAGAGCCAGTAGTCGCTGGGGGCTAAATCTGGAGAATACGGTGGATGGGGAAGCAATTCAAAGCCCAATTCGTTCAATTTTGCCATCGTTTTCATTGATTTGTGACACGGTGCATTGTCTTGGTGGAACAACACTTTTTTCTTCGCCATATGAGGCCGTTTCTTTGCGATTTCGACTTTCAAACGCTCCAATAACGCTATATAATAGTCGCTGTTGATGGTCTGCCCCTTCTGGAGATAGTCGATGAATATTATTCCATGCGCATCCCAAAATACAGACGCCATAACCTTGCCAGCCAACTGCTGCGTCTTTGGTCGCTTTGGGCGGCTTTCGCCGGCTGCATGCCACTCAGCAGACTGCCGATTTGACTCTGGAGTGAAATGGTGGATCCATGTTTCATCCATTGTGATGTACCGTCGCAAAAACTCCGACTTATTGCGCGTAAACATGTCCAAACAGCTCTTTGAATCATCGGTTCGTTGTTGTTTTTGCTCCGGTGTGAGCAAACGCGGCACCCATTTGGAACACACCTTTTTCATACCCAAATGTTCGTGTATTATGGTTTGTACACTGCCTGCTGATATCTTCAGAATGTCAGCAATCTCCCTCACTTTCACTTTACGGTTGGACATAATGATTTTCAGTGTTTTTTCAACGTTTTCCGGAATAACAGCGTCATTTGGCCTTCCAGTAGATGGAATGTCATCGGTGTCTGTACGACCACGTTTGAATTCGGCATACCAATAACAAATGCTTCTTTTTGATGGAGCAGAGTCCGAGTAATGTTTTTCAAGCCATTCCTGGCATTGAACAGTATTTTTTTTCATTAAAAAACAATGATAAATCAGCACACGGAATTGCTTTGAATTCATTTTTTTTTAAAACACAAAAATAGCGTCACTTATAGCACTGTAACTTGTAAACAAATGATCTGATTAACATATGATGTTGACAGTAAGCCTAAAAAGGTTGCCAAATGCGAAAAAAAATATTGATTTAGTTCTAGGGACGCCATCTATGTGTCAGTCACACACATTATTGAACGAAGTGTTATATACCGCGACAGACAACAACACATCAGGTACACAGAGAATCAAACAAATAAATGAATAAAATAAATTAAAAAATATAAAAAAAAAATCATTGTGTAATTAAAATTGTTAAAAATCTTGTTGCATATATAAAAAGTACTAACTATAAAAAAAAATTAACAATTTACATACAATTTCAATGTACATTGGAAACGGAATACAAATTAATTCTTGATAATTGAATAAATTAAAATATATACCTATTGGTATTGTTTATTATATATACATTTATTTATAGATAATATGTAAATTAATTTTGATCGATATGCAATTTATATTTTTGCATATAAACGTAAATAAAATAATTAATTATATATCCAATATACTTATTTAATGATGTGCATTTTTCTTGTATTTGTCTATAACATGGTTTTTGTTTTTATATTTATTATCGCGCTATTCAATCGTATCGTATACATATTAAGGAAATTTACCTACTGTATAGTTTTTTTTTTTTACTTATTTTATTTATATGAATCCAATTAATTTTTTTTTCAGTTAACACGCATATATATATATATATATATATATATATATATATATATAAAGGAATAGGAGGAATCAAGATAAAATTAATGTTTAGTCATTCAAAGAAATTCATTATTGGAAATATATTTTTATATATTTGAAAGTTTCAATTTCAAATCGCATTGTAAATATCTCGTTATAATAAGAAATATTTTTTATGTATTTTTCAAATAGTTATTCAAACAGAAAATGATTGATTTTAAGAATCTTTCTGTTGTTTAACCGAAATAATTTCCAGATGTATGAAATTGATATACATTGAAATTTCACATAGATCTTTGTTTGATTGTGTTTTGGTGAACATTAAAGTAAATTATTTATTGCATATAGTTAACAAGACGATCAAATACAATCGCTTAACTAACTTACTTAAACGGACTTGCAACCGACAAATGATTTTGTCCCCCTAAGGAGTTTTCTGCAATCGGACCTGTCGATGTCACCTTCCAGCTGCCCGCGGTTTTCCGACACTCCGCCAACCCGCACGCACTCACTTACTTGTACCTGAGCCGTAACCTACGTTTAATCAATTGACAAGAAGGGAGGCACGGTGGATTGTGCGAATTACATGGGAAAGTTAGGTGATGTGATCTAATGCGATATCTAACAAAGCGATAATGCTATACTGACTGCTATCATAATATTCGCCATTGTGAAATCGACTAAGCATTCTCCGTTATTCTTACATTGTTCATGAAGACTATGTCGCTCAAAAGAGAGTTTTTCGTTGAACATGTCCTTCGTATCTATGCATCTTTAATTTCCGTTAGAGCGGTAACATTTATTAAAGTCAACTGTCCTATAATTCTTATTGTGCAAAATCGTTCATCAATTGTAGTAAAGCCAATGACCGAATAACAGTGACTTAACCATGACGATAAAGGCGTTGCAGAAAAACTTTTTTTTTGCTTCTACTACTTCTAAGTGTTAGAATTTATATTCTTTGCTGGATAAGATTGTCTTGTTTACTGAACTGCTGTTTAGCGTTTTTTAAAATAAGCGGTCAATGTTTTCAATCCGCCTGGACTCAGTATTATTTTTACATCTACCATGCCAATTCTTAAATCAAAGTCCCTTTTCCATTGTTTGAGTCGTTACCGTTCTCATGTCCTGTCCGAGGCCCTGTCTTTGGTTTCAAATTTCTTGTTTTACGGTGTCGGTAATTACGACCATCCGCATGAGCTTCGCACTTACAATTTTGGCCTGAGTAGTTCCGATTGAATCACTCAGTTACCACCCGTTACCACATGAAGGCAAAGTAAGCACTTGACTAGGAACTCAACAGTTGCAACATTGGATCAGCGATCCATCAGTGCCTACCCTATCGATCACAATTAGAACCGACCATACAATCGTTTTATACTATATAAATTGAAATATTCAAATTTGAACATTGATTGATGAAAGATATCAATATATAGAATCCTGCAAAATTGTACCTTAAAAAATGTAATACTGTAAATATATCTAAACTCTTAATGGATAAGAAATTTTAAACGGAATGTTGTAGAAATAAGATAAATTTGAAAATAAATCTAATTTCGGAAATAAAATATTACTCAGGCCCGTTTTAACCCATTTATGCGCCTGGCTGAATTAATAAAATAAAGCGCCCTGAAACATGACAAGAAAAAACTTATTAATTTATTTTTTGCGCTCAAAACATAAGGTATGTCCCACAAGGAGCTCTATCTGGCAAGCATAAATTTAATTTATCAGTTCTCTGTCCGTAGTTCTTTGTTCCAGAAGTTTTCTCTAGAACTCTAAAAATTTGCTTTATTGTTTAAAATATCTGATCGTCTTCAGCGCCCCTAGGCAACGGCGCCTGGTTCGTTCGCACCAATATCTTGTATGTAGCGGCGGCCCTGATGTTACTAAAACCTATCATACTCCATGAATTACATTTTTTTTTTTTTGGTTCGTTACTACAGCAGAATCGGTTTAGCGCCCGTAAAACCTCGGAATTCTATTGCTGTGAGCCCGTAACGAAATCACTTAATCAGGTGATGAAAATACATACATACATACATATTTTAAATACACATATAGTTTTAATCCTTAAAAAAAATTAATAAATTTCCTTTCAATTAAAAATAAATCTTTTGTACTGAGTTAATATAATATACATACAATAAAATATTATTATTAGAAGAACCTTTTTTTTTAAATCAAATCTAATGCCATAACAATTTAATGTTTTGTTAAAAACATTTTTGAAATATTTTTACATAAATAAATGTCGACAAAAAAAATTTTGTGTTTTTTTTTTTAGAAAAAGACACAATAATAAAGAAATGTTTACGCGTTTAGAACTTAGGACTGTGTATTTATGGCACGTGCTTTAAAAAAAAGGATCAACATATGAATGCAAATATACTTTTTTTTTAAATAATACAATTGGAATAATAAAAATAAATAAAAAAATTATTAATTCATATTATTTTCTTTTTGTCTTTTTTTTGTTCTTTATTGTCGTCGTCAACATTTCATATATATAGATTTTTTGAAATAAATACCATACGCACGAGACGTTAAAACAATACGCGCAGATATCAGAAGAGATTGAATAAAGAATATTAAAATTCGTTTGCAGAATTTTTAATATTTATTAAAAAAAATGTACAATATAAGTGTATTAAATTATTATATATTCAATTTTCAATTCAGTAAACCCAAACAAACAGAAAGTACGTGTTCATTTCAAAGTTTGTCATTATTTAGACAACAAAAGAAAATATATAGTCTATATGTATATTGAATAAATATTCATAATGTATAAAATAAATTAATTATTATTATTTTTATTATTTATTATAGAATTAAAATTGAAACAAATGGATATTTTTATTTACTATTCGTCGTCGCATCTCTAACACATTTTTTTCCTATTAAAAATACAAGTTGAAAACATTTTATTGTTGTTTTTTTACTTTTAAATGTTTTATAAAGTATATGAAAATCGCGCATAATAATAATAATATTCTAATTTTATTTATTATTGTTTGTTAATATTAATTTCATAATCCCTAAGAGTTATTTTAAATATATATTTAATTTATTCTGTTGCGTGTAAATTGTTTTAAAAATTAAAAGAAAAATTAAACATATTTAAAAAATATATATATGTAATATACAAAAGTCACGACCTTATGAATTGTTTTAATTTATTTTCTTTTACAAATTGATAATGGAAAGTGCATTTTTTTTTCAATTCATTCATAACAATTTGCATTGTATATATATAAATTATAATATTTGATATAATTGAGGTATACCGAAAAATTGCCAAATCTAAAAGGTAATTGATCTAATTGTAATTGTATTTTATTTATTTTTTTTGATTCAAAATTAATTCAATTCACGTTTCGTATGTAATTTTTTTTTCCGTATGCTTATATAAATGAATCAAATCATCGCAAAGAAATTATTTAAAGTGCCAGTTGACTATAAAAACTGTATGTAAACAAATAATTTTAATCATTATCGTTTTTATTTTGGAAGTTAATTTTAAATAGGCGCCGAAATTAAAAAAAAAATTGAATTTTTTATATAGAGTGTTATGTATATATTAATAAATATGACTAAATTATTGGTAATATAAATGATATTAAAAAATAATATTTTATCAAATTAATATAATTAAATAAATCATTTAATTATCTATCTAGATATTCATATTATCTGTTTGGATGGCTGTAGTTAATGCTAGTGGAATATCATATACACATCATCATCCATCATTAATACGGGCCGCAACACCGGCATTAATTGTATCTCCTTATCATCATGCAAAAGCACATTTTGTTCAATCAATTCCATCACAATTATTAACTGCAAGAATAAAACAATATAATCATCCTCGTGTTGCTTTAGCAGCATTGCATGGTCAACGGCAATCATCATATCGTCGTTTGCGTACAGCTATAACACCACATTTTCCATCGGCATATCATGGATTTATTCAACAATCACCAAATTTTCTACCATCAACATATTCAGCAACAGCGGCAGCAACATCGGCAGCAATATTACCGTCAACATTTTATGCATCTAATTTCTATCACCATAACCCATCATTAAGTTATTCATATCCAAATTTATATCATTCACATTTGGAATATCCATCAGAATTACATGATCATCATCATCATCAAGGTCCACATCAAGATTTGGATGCCGTTGTTGTCGACGAATATTCATTAAATCCTTATCATAATAATAATAACGTTGCGACACCAATTAATCCATATTGTTATAGATAATGTTGATTATTTTTGGTTATTCTATTGTTAGAAATTGTTTTGTTTGAAATATTTTAAATACATTTTTCAAGGTATGTATTAAAAATAATACCTTAAATGCATTGTATTGGGTTTTTTTTTTATGGAAAATATCGGAAGAAAATCATTGGAATATGATACGGTTTACGTGTTATGGCAAAAAATTGTAATTGTATCAACGGTTTGGGATTGAGTTGTATGCACAAATGAAATCACCTGGTCTTGTAAACAGATTCGCTTTTTATAATATCAAAAGTATTAGATTTAGGTATTGTTTAAAACATTGTTTAAAAACCAATGTTCCAAGGATTTTCCAAATGCTGATGAATCAAATAAAAGAACAATATTCATACGCACCACATGACCAAACTATCTCAACCGACCAATCATGATGAACTAAACTATGTCGGGCCATACATCTTATATATAGTTCATATGGTCGTATCACCGACTCCACCGGCCATTTTCCTATATCGGTCCAAAGATGAGATGAAGTATTTATTTTTGAACCACTCAGTTTTTTATTCAATGTCTTCGAGAAGACAAACCGTAAAAGTCCTTTATCAACAATATAATTTGTATTGTTTATTCGGCATCCAAGGTAACTAAACTTGTCCGCCGTTTCCTAATTATTCTGACCAAATGTTGTGCCATAAACCAACTATTCTTTAGTGAGAGTCTACTATTTGTTGTTGTGCCGTAAACCTACTATTCTTTAGTGAGAGTCTTCCTTATACATTTTTTGAATATAACATTATAAAATAGTGTAGCCAAAGGATCCCAATTGAATGCTCCTTATTTGTAAGTAAGCTGTAACTTTCGAAAGCGTTAATTTTGACGTGGCTATCATATCTATTTTGTAAAAAACCAAATTCCTCTATTGTGCATCATAATTTTTCCCCGATATTACTGTCGCATGCGGCATGTAAATCAACAAACTGGTGATGTGTTTCTACGTTGAACTGCCTGCACTTTTTGATTATCTATCGTATGATGAACCGTTGATCACTTGTTGAGCGATCACTATGGTCTCCACAGTGGGCCTCATGAATGGCTTTCTACGCATATGGTAAAAGACGCGTATGTAACACTTAAACGAGTACCTTATGTATTGCGTTCTCCGATATTTGGAGCAATCCACCTTGTCTCCCTTTTCGTATGTTGGGACAACTACAGCAATCCTCTACTCATTTGGTATAACTTCATGGTTCCAAACTTGCACAATTAGTTCGGGAATAACATTCCATAATTGTTTGTTGTTTTTAGGCTGTCGGTAATTACCCGCATGGCCAAACGCAGGCGATTCAAACTTACATTTTTTGGCCTGAATGATTCGCAATCAATCCCTTCAGTTGTCCGTGGCTACGACGTCGAGGTAAAGTTAATACTTTATCAGGAACTTCACAGTTGCAACACTAGGTCAGTGACCAGTCAAATTCCATCCTATTGATTTCAATCCATACCAATAATCTATGAGTAAACCTATATTGAATTATTGTATTTTTGACGTTATGATTGTTACCAAACTATTCCATCGTCATTTTCTTCTTCATGTTTTTCTTTACATTTGTAAATTTATTACACGGAAATAGTGTTTTTATTACTTTTCCTATTTTTTTTTTGTTCGTTGCTACGGCAGAATTGGTTTAGAGCCCGTATTTTTATTCTTTAATGGCAAAATAACAAATATAATCATCCGATCAAACTCGCAAGTGATTGAAATAAAATTAAAATACCACAAATATTTCAAAACATCAATTTTATATCTCTCTGTTATAAGATGTCGTTTCTATATTACTTCTATTTCTTTATCTATATCTCTATATTATATTTTACTGTTTAAATTCATAATGCAAAAAATATGGGTGGAGTTGTCCTCATTAAATAATGTGATATAAATGCAAGATTATTTTTATAACTTTGCCAATGTTTATATCAAAAAGAACACAATCGTCCAGTATATATTATATGTATATATAGAAAAAATAACAAACAAACAGACAATCAATTAAAATTGAATAACTTTCATAACATCAACAATAATAAAATAATGTTTAAAACTTTATTGATTTCCATTATACTATGGGTAAATACAAAACAAACAAAAAACAAACTATTATACAATTGAAATTTTGAAATTATTTTTATGAAAATAAAAACACAATTCATTATTTATTTCTTTTATATTATATACAATTATAAAAAAACAGACCTTTTTATACAATATATAAATTTATTATTATTGTATTATTAAATATATTATTAAAATTTTATTTTGAAGTTATAGCACATTCTGTGTGTCGTTCCTCATATATACAGATACATGATATTATATAGATTTGAATTAATGACAATAACAATAACAACAATAATCTTTAAAGATGTAAAATAAAAACCATAATCAGATAAATATCGACAGTGACATATTAAAAAAATGAAAAAATATTAAGAAAAGATTTTAAATAATATATAAAGTATTTTTCATTCGCCTTATTAAAATAAAAATATAATAATAATAGCGAATTGTGATTTTATTACTATAACCTTTTATTTTTTTAACAGCAGTAGTTTGGGTCAAACAATAATAAAATAATGTATTTTTTTTATATACAATACAATACAATAAAATATATAAAAAAGCTGTAATAAAATATATTAACCACAAAGCAATATAATAAAATGTGATGATAGTCCAAATGAAACATTTATAGATATAATCACATAACATACATATATACTAGAGTCGCAGTCATATCTATTAATATTAATATGCTATATTATAATTTCTTATTCATATAATAATATACTTTTCATATAAAAGCATTCGCGTTCATCTACCTTTAATATATACTATATATTATTATTTGTAATTTATTTATAATAAAATGAGTCATTGGTGAATTTGATTTTTATATTGACTTTTTATTATATTATTATATTATATATATTTTATTTCAATTAAATATTATTAAATTCTATTAAAATATATATTATAATCGCATATATAGTTATTCAATAAGAAAAAAAACCCGCATTCGTTTTTGTATTATGTAAATGATGTGAAAAATTTGTCAAAGATTGAAAGATAATATACCTTTTTTACTATGAGTGCGTATATCAATTTTAATTGAGTATAATTAATTATTTAATACATTTTGGTTAAAATTTCACAGAATTATAAATTCGTTAACGATGTAATAAAATTATTCAGCATGACTAAATCAATGGAAATTAATTTAAAAATTTAAGAAAAGCGGCCTGGCTGGATATATCGTTATCTTCAGAAAATTCTACAAAATTTCCTTTGAAAAATCACTGATGATTTCATTTAGAAAATTATGCAAATTTTCTATATAAAAATGATACAGAATTTCAATGTAAAATGATACAGAATTTTCTTTAAAAATTTGTTCAAAAAATTGTTAACTAAGTAAATTATACAAAAAATCTATTTAAAAATGATACCTAATTTTACAGAATTTCCTTTAGAAAATTATTCAGAATTTCCTTTAGAAAACTATACAAAAGTACAAAAGTTTCAGTAGAAAATTGTTCAAAATTTTCATTAGAAAACTATACAAAATTTTCATTAGAAAATTATACAAAATTTTCATTAGAAAATTATACAAAATTCTCATTAGAAAATTATACAAAATTTTCATTAGAAAATTATACATAATTTTCATTAGAAAATCATAAAAAATTTCCTTCGGAAAATCACTAATAATTTCTTTTAGAAAATTATACAAAATTTCTATGTAAAAATGATACATAATTTTACAGAATTTCTATATAAAATACAATACATAAAAGTATACCTATTTATACTTTACTCTATTTATACTCTTTAAGAAAATTATACAGAATTTCCTTCAGAAAATTATACCGAATTTCCTTCAGAAAATTATACCGAATTTCCTTCAGAAAATTATACCGAATTTCCTTCAGAAAATTATACAGAATTTCCTTCAGAAAATTATACAGAATTTCCTTCAGAAAATTACGCATAATTTCCGTTTGCAAAGCCTTTGGAAAATCACTGATAATCATGTTTAGAAAATCATACAGAATTATGTTAAGAAAATTATACAGAATTTTCCTTTATTCATTAAAATGTATGTAGAATTGATAGAATGTATAAATTTTCAAAAATGCAATAGAGATAATTTGTATATATGTTAATCTAGAAAATTGTAGAAGAAAATTTAATGAAAGACAATTTTTTTAAAATCACATTCATTTATTCATTTTATTTTTTACTATGATTTTTATTGAATTTTAATTTACCTATAGGGTAAGAAAATACACATGATCTTTTTCCATAAGAAAAAAAGCCATTGCCTAGGTGGTTAAAAACGTTATATCTTCTAACTTTCATAAAACGTTCTGAAAATTAAAAAAATTAAATTATATTTTAGAAACATACAATTTATCAACTTTCTATATTAATTTATAATAATTATATTTTTTAGATTCTAATATGAAACTTATGAATAACAAATTAAATCATATCTTATGATAATTATCCGGCAATCCCATATTTTAAAGTTATTCCCGATTAACATATATATATAATTTTTCTTGGCTTATAGATTTACAGGATAACAACATCAATGAAGGAAAAAAAAAAATAAATAATCTTTTAAAGAGCATATTTCTATTGTATATAATAATTATGTATAATTTTTTTCTATATAAAATATCGTTCCACATATTCATATTTTATCCGCATATATATAATAATATTTGAATAATGGACTATTGCAATCATTTAAACAATAGAATAAAATAAATGATCTGCTAAAGTGATAGACTTGCAATAAATAATAATATATACCATACCATATATATTTAGAAAAAAAAAAGCAAAAAGAAAATAAAATCTATTAATATTATATTTTTTACAGCAGATAATTTAAAAAAAAAATTAAGTTAATATAATTTTGAATAATATATTTATTTTTTTTCTATATAAAGATTATCTCTATTGATAAAATTTATTTATAATAAATTGTTGTTTTATATGGTATTATAATAAATATATAATATTTTAAGAGAATATTATTTACAATTTGTATATGTAATTGTATCTATAATACATAATAATAATAATAATAATAATATAAATTTAAAAATCATTAAACAAAAAAGTAAACAAAAGAGGAAATACAAAATGCGGCCTGACCAAGCCAAATCAAATTACTATAAAAATAAATATATATCTATGTATGTATTGTATAATATATAATGATGAGAGATGAAATTTTATGTAAATTGATTTTAATGATGTTTTTTTTAAACATATTAACAATTTTTTATTTATGAAATAATTAATCATAAATTTTTTTTTTTTATATTTTGATTTTAAGATTTACAAAATGTTACTAGCTTTTTTGAAGAATAATAATAATAATAATAATATTATATAATAAATGAAAAAAATTGTTTTGAATATATTGATTTCATCATTATAAAAGTTCTTCGCTTGTACTTATGTATATAATTAACCCTATGTATAACAAAAAATTCAACACTTTTGCATTCAACACCGGGTATATTTATACACAGAGATAAAATGTTAACTAACTTTATTAATTCTTAAAATAATTTGAATCCCAGAAATATCCCTTCCAGTAGGTTTTTGATATATAATCACTTGAAAACGTAAGTATATAACTTCGAAATGATGATAAATCGATTGTTAATAAAATTGTACCCCCATTTAAGTATCTGAACATAATTGGGCATCGTCTGGTGTCTCGGACATCTTGAGAATTAAGTTAAAAAAATTATCAAGCTCACTTTTATAAAAAAAAAACACGCCATTAATTTAAATTATTTGACCGCTAATTGTAAGACCTAGTGATCCAATTTTAAATATAACACAAATATAAGAAAACCATCTAAAATTATATTTCAGAATAAACAATACCACACATAGAACACAAAAATTCTCAAAATATAATTGCTGAACTGATTCCATTATTCTGAACACAGATTTATAATCAATATCTAATTGGGGAAGGATACACCTAGAGAAATTATGAATAATCTTCTTACTCCACTATCTAAGGACCTATTTTAGGAGCTCATGTTACACCACACTTTTCTGGTCCCACCAGACACACAGCATTGTCTTCTTGCCGAAACGATCAGCCTATGCAGTTTTATGTTGTTGGTTTTGGCTGCATTAATACATAATTTTTTTTTTTTTGTTTTTTTTCTTAAAATGAATCCATTTTTTATCTGCAGTAACAATGCAAAACTGATTTTCTTTCGTGTCTTTGAATAAAAATTTCACAACTGTTTTATAGCTCTTTTATCTGTTCATTCATTCAATTCATGTCATTTTGAAACACATTTGGAACTTTCTTATTCCTTTTAAACGATCAGTAATTGTTTGTTGTGCGATATTTAAAATTTCTGCTATTCCTTTTTGATTCAAATATTGCTGGCAATTCGACGTCTTCAAACTGCTTTTGGGGTCTTCCACGTTCTTTATTTCTCATATCAAAATCATTATGCATGAACCGCTGAAATTTGGGAATGTCTTTGACAAATAATTTTACATGGAACAATAATATAATTATTGCAGCTTAAAAGGAGGTCGCCTTAATTCTGAAAACTTAGCACTAGTTTATAAAGAATTTATTAGACTGCTTCAAAAATATAATTCTTAAATATGTGACAGTTTAACAATTCCTACAATATAGTTTAAATACAGGATTGAAAAACATGCGTTTTCACTGATCCGAAATGAAACTATAACAAATTCTATTGATTTATTGGATCATAGACGTACGTACTTCATTATGCACATTTTATAAATAATACCAGCACGAATGCTCTAATGGAATCTTCAAATTAATTCCTGGGCCTATTAACTTCTCTTTTATTTCAAGAAATTCTCAAATATATGGATATGCCATACCAAGTATCTATTAACTTTTTTCGAAACAACAAATTTGGAAATTAATTTTTTCCAAAAGAACATCAAGAGTATGGCAACGGGTTCCCAGAGCTAGTATTTCCCCATTTTATAAACATCACATGGATGAGTCTTTCTATCTATCTAAAGTGCAACTTGCAGTCAATTGTTTGAAAACATATTTTTTCTTCGTGCTTTTCAGTTTAAGTTTTTTTCATTCATACGCTTGCTTTTATTTTAAAAATTTCAAAAATTAATCAACATATTATTAAAGTTTGACCCCTAAAATCACTTAAATTCATAGGTTTATCACCTGATTAAGTGATTTCGTTACGGACTCATGGTAACAGAATTCCGAGGCGCTAAAACGAATCTGCTGTAGTAACGAGCAAAAAAAACTTTCTTTGCAAGTCAATTTACAGATTTGTTTAGGTAGAATTGAATATTCGAACATGCCACCAAAGGACATAGACATAAGTAAAAAAATAAAATTTTTACAGCACTTTTAAAATCAAATGGGTATTAAAATACCCAAATATGCATCCTGGGGTTAAAATAACATATATGCATATTCGTATTTTTTTAAATGGTATATAACTATACAAATTTTTATTGAAAATCATAAATTAAGATAAATCTCTTCATATATATTTTTGCTGTTGTGTAAAACATTGCGATGAAGGATAATAAATAATAATTTTTCATAAATTGAAATGGTAAACCTACACATTTCAAAAGGTATACATATATGTATTTGTATTTAGCCAGGCCAGATCATCAGTAAACCACCACACGATCACATTCATTTATTCAGTATTCAGTATATTATGCGCGATAAACAAAGTATTCAAAATGAATTATTATTATTATATATAAATATATTTTTCTTTTTTTAATTTATCGAGATTAATATAATATTTAAAAAAATTATATTTATTTTAAATGAATTTATTATAATATTAAATGTTTTACGTCGATCATTAACCTTTTTTCATTAAATTAAATTCGATAGAAGTATATTATTAATATTGATTTTCACAGGTGTAAAATTTTTACTTTAAATTTTTTAATTAACACTCTGAAATCCACATGAGCATATATATACCACAAAACCAAATTTTAACCAAATTTTAATCAAATTTTCAAGAAAAAGGTAAATTGATTTATTGTCTAAAGATTTTATGAAAGATATAATCACATGTATAGTTTTAAACTTCTTATTTCTATGGATATACGGAATACAACAAAATTATATATGTATATAAAATAATGCAGGAATTTATAGTTAAAAAAATAAATAATTAAAACCACAAATAACGTTATATATATATATATACAATAATGATAATATCTATAATTTACATATTAAATATGTATCTTTTTTAATTAATTATGAATATTAATATATTTTGTTTTGTATTTTAAATATATCTATAATTATTGCTACCTGAACTTCTTTAAATATACAATTAAATATATTCTATATATGAATTTGAATTAACAATTTTTTTTTATGTCGTATTATATAAATTTGATCCAATCAAAACAAGTTTTTGCGTTGGTGCGATAACTTATAAAAATACAAAAATAGTTAGATTTAATGATGGTATCTCAAATTACAAACAAAAAAATACCCATTCCAAATATATTTTATTCTTTATCTTAAAAATAAATATAAATGGAATTATTATTATTTAATTTCAGTTAAAATAATCACATCAAAAAGTGGGAAGCAATTTTTAAAGACGCATATAAAATCGAATAAATAATAATTAATATATACCAAAACAAAACGATTTTTATTCAAATTTTGTTTATTTATAAATCATTTAAGAAAAACATTCCATTTGAAGTTATGAAAAATAATATAAGAAAATATATAAAGATTAAGAATTTTTTCCATTAAATAAATATGCGATTGGAGATAGAAAATTATGTATTGAAATGTTTCGATAAAATTCTTCATCATTGGGGTTTTAAATAAAGTCATGCTGAAAATTTTAAAAGAAAAGCAAATAATCCTTTGATGGTCCAAATAATTGGTTTAAATTTATGTGATACAATGTGATGTCATTGTGCATGAATTCCTTAATAATAAAAATTTTCGGAATCGAAAAATGAATACAACCAAACGACCTTGATTGACATAAAAATATTGTATCAGAACGTTCGAGGTCTTCGAACGAAGACTCGTGAAACATATCTTCATTCCATTACAAATACGTCCTATGTGGATATTTATGCGTTAACCGAAACTTGGCTATGTAATAGTATTTTGGACTCTGAATTATTTAATTCAGTATATCATATATTTAGACGTGATCGCCATCAAAATCCCTTGTCTACAAAAAGGGGAGGTGGCGTTCTTATTGCCGTTAAATCATCTTTGCCTTCATCACATGTTGATTTATCACAATTGGCACAAATTTTAGAATGTTTATGTGTTTGTATTCGTTTAAATGATAAACGATTATATGTGTTTTGCTGTTACATCCCACCTGCTGCTGATATCTCGTTGTATGATTAAATGATTGTGGGTATTCAGTATGTTTTGGATGACATTTGTGACGCAAATGATGAGATCATGGTATTGGGTGATTTTAATTTGCCTCGTATTGAGTGGATTATGTCGGATGATGCTGATTGTTTAATTCCATTAAATGCTGCTGCTGATTTGGATGCGTCGTTTTTAGACGATATTTCATCGCTTGGGTTCAGGCAAATAAACCATATAAAAAACGTAAACGATAAATCGCTCGATTTAATATTTGCATCCGAACTATTGGACTGCTGTATAACAGGCACCAATAATTGCATTGTAAAGGAGGATGTACATCACCCAACATTGTATTTAACTTTATCCTTTAATGGGAATACCACTTTTAATGTTGGGAAAATTTTTGAATTCGATTTCAAGCATGCAGATTTCATGAAATTAAATGATGATTTGAAGGACCTTGAATGGAGTTACCTTCAAGATTATTCTTTGGATCATGCATTGATTTTGTTTTATAATACTTTATTTGATAAATTTTTGAATTACATTCCTTTAAAATGTTCTCATGTTGGGTCATCCAGCTATCCTTGGTATGATGGTGAGATTAAAAATTTTTGGACGTTTATTAAAAATAAAAGATCTGTGAACGGTTATCCTTCGTCTATTCGTTATAATGACGTTGCTGGTACTGATGATGTTTCAGTGGCTAATTTCTTCGCCGAATTCTTTGAAACTGCTTTTGATAACACTGTCATTCCCGGTGATTATGATGTTGGTAAAATTGCATCTTTTGATTATCTTTCTGCTATAAACTTTTCTATTTCGTATTCTGATGTCTATGCATCTATTACTACTTGTAAAAGCAAATCCACCTGCGGCCCTGATGGTGTTCCATCCGTGGTTTTGAGAAAATGTATTGATTTTATTTCTTTGCCACTTACAATCTTGTTTAATAAGTCGATTGAACTTTCTTCTTTTCCTAACCTTTGGAAAAAATCTTTCATCATTCCACTTTATAAAAGGGGTGGCCGAAATGATGTAATGAATTATCGTCCGATTGCGCGATTGTCCGTTATACCTAAAATATTTGAGGGTATTATTACGAAGGTTCTGGCTTTTAGCGTTAAATGCGTAATATGTCCAGAACAGCATGGTTTTATTCGTGGTAGATCCACTACCACAAACTTACTTGATTTTACCACATATTGTTTTGAACAATTTGACATGGGTGCGCAAGTTGATTGTATTTTTACCGATTTCTGCAAGGCTTTCGATAAAATGTCACAGAATATACTATTATCCAAATTGTTGGCAATTGGTTTTGGTCATAAATTTGTGTCGTGGATTCGGTCATATTTGTGGAATCGTTCTTGCAGCGTATTATATAATAATGTGCGGTCAAAAAGCTTTATTGTCAGGTCTGGGGTTCCGCAGGGTAGTCATTTGGGACCTATTTTGTTTATTCTTTTTATTAATGACTTGTCCGGTGTTATAAAATATTCTAGGTGTAAAATATATGCGGACGATGTAAAAATTTACAAATCTGTTGTTACGCTTGATGATGCTCGAGCATTGCAGGCTGATCTTTGTGCATTCTATGTTTGGTGTTGTGATAATTATATGTTTTTAAGCATTGACAAATGTAAGATTATGCATTTCACGCGTAAAAATACACACTTGATTAATTCTTATCATTTAAATGATATTATTTTAAATAGTTTTGACAAAACCCTAGATTTGGGTGTTTACTTAGATGTTAAGCTGACGTTTAAATCCCATATTGATTATGTAGTAAATAGGGCGAATTCTACGCTTGGCTTCATTATGCGTATGGGTAGGGAATTTTCCGATCTATATAGTATGCGTACATTGTTTTATTCCCCTGTCCGATCAATTCTTGGATACGCGTTTCCGGTTTGGTCGCCGTATTATTCAAATGCTAAAAATAGATTGGAGTCAGTCCAGAGAAGATTTCTAAGATTCGCTCTTAGATCTCTTCCTTGGTCTGATCCAATTGTTTTGCCTTGTTATACTCAAAGGCTGGCATTATTAAACATGCCAATGCTTGAGAAACATCGACAATATATTGGTTTGTCATTTATATGCGGATTGATCAATGGTACTGTTGATTGCACTTCCATATTGGATAAATTGCATTTTAAATTGAATTTTCGGAGCTTGCGCTCCATCGAATTTTTTAACATTGATTGCCATCGTACCAATTATGGCCGATTTAATCCACTTGATGCTTTACTAATGTCCTATAATTCTTATAGTAATATTTTATTGGACAATAATGTAAAAAGTTGTGAATTTAAATTAAAATTTTATAGTAATAATAACTAAATTTTTTGGGACATTTATATATATTAAACTCGGTCTATATATAAATCCGCATTGCATTGGTATATAAAGAAAATTTATATGGAAGTTAGATCCAATTAATATTGATAGAAATAATTATATTTCAGCAAGAAATTCTTACACTTCTATAATTGAATGAAAAGTTCTTATTTCATCAAAATATATAAGACAATAAGATTACTTCAAGTACGAGGAATACAAAATATTTTTGGTCTTTAATAATTTCTATACAGCGTAATTTTGTTAGAAAATCTTCTCTTCAAACAACTATCAATAATAATGGAACCATATTAACTAGTCCATATGAAAGGGATAATATCATAGCTTCCATGTTTTCGAAAAATAAAATCAACAATGATAGTAATATGTTTGTTGTACTAAATATCCATAAAAAAACGAATATCTCCGAGATAGAACTGTAATTGAATACAACACATTAAGGAGACATTGATATTAAAAGAATTACTGGGGCAAATGACATTCCGACAATTGTTTTGAAAAGATGTAGATGTAAGAAGATGTTTTGTTTTGCCAATATGGTTTCAGACACAAAGAGATCAACGGCCGATGTCCTAAAATATTTAACCAATAAAATAGGTAATCGTAGTTGGGTTTATGTATATTCGAAACGGACTAAAAAACCGATTTGATTGAGACAAAATAAGTACATAAAGGTCTTTGTCTCAATTTGATACGGATAAAAAAAACGATTAAATAAGTTGGTTTTTTTAGTCCGTACACATTTCATCTTTTTTTAATGCACATAAACGCAAAAGATCAATTTCGTAGACGAAAACATAACCGCACTCATTTCAAGGAAATTAAATAAAGATTTACAATTATAATAAAATTATCATAATAAATTATTAAATTTATAATAAAAATATATAAATGGACGAAACATATACATAAATAGCGACTTATTTGAACCAAACCAAAATTTCTGTACACATAAATTGTATATAAAAAAAACGATTATATTCGTCCGTATCAATTTAGTCTACACATAAACTGGACCTCCATCACAAATTTTGGTGAAACACAATTTGTTTCTCTAAACATTATACTAAAAGAATTTTTGACCGATTATGGCATGAGGTATTAATTTCCAAAAGTCATTTATTTGCGAAAGGAATCACATTTTGTAAATGGATTGCAACTTCTTTGGCTCATAGATATATTAAGATTGTACTAGATGGAGATAATTCAGATAGTATCCATTCTATTCCGGGGTACCATAGGGTGCCGCTCTATCACCCAACTTTTTTTTTAATTTAAACAATGGTATTCATCAGTAACAGAATCTCCATTACACTGTTATGTAGACGATAGTACGTTACATTCTTCATATGAACTATCTCGCAATCATAATGCGAACCAAATGCTATAATCACGCCGGAAGATGATTTCTTTAATTAACAAAGATTTATACTCAATATGTTACTAGGGAATCTAGTGCAATTTAATCAATTTAAAGCAAAGGAATGTTTGTTTTCATACAAAAGATCCATAAATGTTCACACAATTATTACTCTTATTCCACAATCTAAGGTCAAGTGTAAAATAATTTTGCCTGGAACAATAATAGAATTATTGAGTCTGAAAAGGTAAAAAGGTAAAAAATCGCATTAGGTTTTTAAGAAGATCCAATGAATTTCTTAATTCTGAAACATCGGGTATAAGTTGGCATAATTTTTTGATTATGCCAACTTATACCCGATGTTTCAGAATTAACAAAGTTCAATTTGACAAAGTTCCTCACCTTATTTAAATTAATCACAATATTAAATAAAATAAATTATTATAATTCCGTCATGTATAGCCATTTATGAAAATCAACAATTGTGAAAATCCGCTAAACCCAAATATGTACTATATAGATAATATTATATTAATGATATATAATAAGAAGAAATATTAACACACTTCACCCTTATATTTTATAAAATAACATACATAACATTTTTTCTTTAGATTTATTCACTAAATTTGTTATTTATTATATACACAATGCATAATAATTTTTTCATCGCCATAAAGCTATAGTTATTCATAAATTTATTCATGACTTTCACTTGTTACCATGCCCCTTTATATAGGATTTTTTTTTATTTTAAATGAACTATAAAAAAAACGAAACTTTACCAAAAATTTTCCCATCGCTATAGAAATAATAAAGGGAAAATCTTTATTGTATATTAATTTTATAATCGTATTTCTATGAATTAAAAAAGTATCCAAAATAAACATATTAATAAATTTATCTGAACAAAAATAAACTATAAAAATCATAAGCATGTTTTTGGATGATGAGCTATATATTACAGTTGGTGCGTATATATATTGAGATAATTGTAGAGGTATGTACAAAACATAATTGTATATCATATATATTAAAATTCATATACTATTCAAAAATATTTATATTAGAATTGTTACAATCATAAATTTGTGTGTTTTTTATGTAAATTCATCACACTGCAGTTAAAATCCCCTGTAAATACACAAAAGATTAATAGCAAACATGATCATAAAGATGTACGTTGTACGATGTATCCACAAAAAAAAGGTTATATGTATATACAAAATACAAGTTGTAAATATGGACAAAAAAAATTCAAAATGTACTTACTTACATCAATGTTTTACATTCTATTATATTGTATATATATATATGGATATAGGCTATAAAATATATTGAAAAAGGTTTAATGGGGGTGTTGACATACGCGCGTATATACACTCATTTAAATATATTGTAACATATCTTTTATAAATATACTTACATAGATATAATATATGGATAAATAGAGTGATATCAGTCATGGATATATAGAATCCTATGTATAACATAGATTCATATATATAGGAAATATATTACATATAAATATCTATATCTATCTGCAGTACAGAAAGTACATGTAATATGTAATTGAAAGCCATATGTTTTATAGGTCATATAGAAGATGTGAAAATGTAAAGAATCAGATGAAAAATAAATTTTAAACACAAAAAAAAAATTATATTATATGAAACACATGCTTTTATTAAATTATATATATTCTATATATATATGAGATCCTAAAAAAATGAATGTATGCATTACATGAACTTTCCATATATATATACTATATATTGTTTTATTATAATTATGTGATTAAAAAATATAGATATTTTAATTGATAAAAAGAAAATATAATTATAAAACGTTTTTATTATTTTTTGTTTGTGTTTTGTTTAGAACTTTATTATACTGAAATTAAAGTGCATTATATAATTATATAATATATCAATATATCATCATGTGAGTGCGTGTGTGTGAAACATGTTATGTGAAAGATTTTGTGTGAAAATTCATATTTTATTATAATTATGAGAAAATTCTCGCGTTTGATTATTTATAGGGAGTGGTAATTGTGAAAATTGTTTT
Source organism: Dilophus febrilis (assembly GCA_958336335.1). NCBI lineage: Eukaryota > Metazoa > Arthropoda > Insecta > Diptera > Bibionidae > Dilophus > Dilophus febrilis. The sequence continues at coordinate 39,738,693 of OY284469.1, forward strand.
GGTATTAGCTTAATTGCTTTATAAAAACATATATATATTACGATCGAAAATAAACATTAAACGAACTATATAGTATATGTTTATTAAATGAGACTTATCGAGTTTTCTTTAAAACAATTTTGTAATTGTTAATTTCATGATTTGTTTGATTCATTCAGATCTACATATAGATTAGTTTTCAACAAACGAATCATATTCTAAACAAAGAAAACCCAAAGTTCCTAAACAAAGAAAACGAACATTCTGTAGAGTTTAATATTATTGTCATTATCAGAATAATGAAATCAACATTATTATTACCCTATGGTGTATTTAAAAAATAAATGTTTAATGCATTAAATCTTTGATCTAACTATGATGTGGAAATATTAAGATGTTAATTTATTAATGCACCAAAAAAAATAGTTTTATATTTATTTATTTTAAAAATATTAATTTTTTTCTGAAAATATTTCAGATCTTGAAAATGTAATAAGTCAATAATCATAGAAAATATCATGATTTGAAAAATAATTGTAAATTTTCCTGGATTATTCCTTGATTCCATATTAATTCTTAAAAATTTTTCATATGTTAATAAATGAATCAATGAAAAATAAAAAAAAAAAGACAAAACTATATATACGAACAGGTTGAAATAAAAATATTAAAAACGACATTATCCGCAGTTGATTTCCAGCTTAAAAAAACAACAAATTATGTAATGTTCTGCATATTATAACAAAAACGAAAAAAAACCATAATGAATGAATATCCCAATTTAGTAAAATATTGGTAGAAAAATTGTGCAATAAAATTATTAATTGTAACATTATATTTAATAACCATATAGAATATCATAATAAAGTTTTACGAAAAGGTAAAAGAAAATATTTTACATATAGACATGTCTATATACAGAATATATAACTTAACCCTTTCCGTGTTTTATTCGTAAATATATTAATTGCAATTCTTGAATTTTAATGATCAATATCGATTTTTTTTGATGTGCTTTGAAGATTACACGGTCTTTTTAATACTTCTTAGTAGTACACTTTTGATGAATTTGACTGGTTATATACGAGTTTTCAAGAAGTATTCTTTATAGCATATATAGTACCAGATAAAATAGTCTGAACGATTTCCAGATCCTAAACGCATATCGGTTTCACCTAACTCTGACGATAAGATTTTTAAGCATATACCTTTAAAAATCCCAATCGTTTGGATCGTCAGGACACATTTTCTCACCCCTCGCCAGTGCTCTTATCATACTGATAAAATGCCACATTTGTTTTATTACCTTTTGCATTTGTTTGCATTATTTTGCCTTTTTCTTATTCCAATTCTTATTAGAATTTTACGAGTTTAGTGAAAATGTCTGACCACTTCTTATACATTTCAAGTCCCGCAGGTTTGGTAGTTCTATCCCTAACCGCTTTCATGATATTCCTAAATACCCTCTTAACGAATGCCATAAACAGGTATTATAGGTGGATTTTGCTAGATAATCATCGTAAAGCATTAATTTATCATTTACAACAACTATGATAAATCGATTTTTCATAAAATGTGTATACTAATTTGACTAACTAAACATCCTGGCATCCGGTGGCATCGTCTGGATACTTGGAAAAAATGCGAATTTCTTTAAAAAAATCGAATGAGAATCAATTTTTTGAATGAAAAAATAAATAAAACGCAAAAAAAATTTTATTACATTTATCCATTTTTTTGCCATTTCTTTTTGCAACAGTATAATGAATTTTTGGTATTTTATAAAATCTAGAGGAGGTAAAATTTGATTTCTGAAGCTACACTCGTACATATAGGTTTTGTTAAGTTTCAGAATATGAGTTGGAAGAATCAAACATGTATATGCGGAGAATATATGGTTAATATATTAAAATAACAAAACATTTTAAGAATATGCAATTTTTTTTTTGATCGTTGTAAAATATTGTAAATAAGACAATCTTCATTCATATGTTTTTTTGATTATTATTAATATTATAAACGAAAAAAAAGTTAAAACCCAAAAAAATACGTTATAAACAATCTCATATTACAAGTGTATTTTTTTTATTTTTGATCAAGTAAATTAATTGATCATTAAATCAATTGTGGTCATTTAAAAAAAGGGAACACACATAAAAAAATATTAAAAAATAGTATTTATTTTATATAAAAAAAAAACATTTAAAATATCATTTTATTATGATGTGATGGTATACATGTACAGAGTACATGTTATATAATTATAATTTCGTGTCTTTTGTTTTTTTTGCTTCTTTTATATAAAATATTGCTCAATTATAATATATTAAACAATATGTTATGTTGCGTCGTGTTACTGATTACTTTATATACACTATACGATGACCCTTTTGGTACGTATCACATTTATTACACGTATACATATGGTTATAAGGAAGCTTTTCATTACTTTTCAGTATGTACATTTTTTCTTATATACCTGGAATATAATATTTTTCATCAAAATGAATTACGTGATAGAAATAATTATGATGTGAGTGTAATTGCGAAAAAATTATGTAACACATATAAATATATATTTATAAAATAAAAGAAGAAGCAAAGCAAAAAAAAAAAAAACAGAAGAAGCAAAATCACAATCGCTCACGTATTATTACATCTATTATTATTATTATTATTATTTTTACTATACTATTATTAATAGTATTGTTATTATTTTTTTGGTTTATTTATTATTTGAATGAAAATTCCAAAAATAATATATAAATAATGATATATTACGTAAAATTAGGCCAATATATAATATTATGAATGATTATGAATTGTATATTCATATTATGGTGATATACTAATAAGATAAGTTTGATTTAATTTATTTATTTTCATTTTGTTCCCACACAATTTTTCTATTACTTTTATTGAAAAAAAAAATATAAATAATATGATATTTAATTTTATAGCGAATAAGTTGAATTGAATTGAAATAAATTAAATAATTTTTTTTTTTACTTTTTGTGAAATTAAACCGCATTTGCCACATCAAATATATAATAATATAATATATTTTATACTTATAAAATTGTAATTTAATCAATATGAGAATAAAATTTATATATGCAATTGATAATTATTTTATATTTATATTTACCATAAAATATGTTAAAAATTATTTTATATAATGGTAAAAATTCAACATTTAAATATAATTAATTTTATTAAAATTTATTGTTATTATAGTGTTCAATCGTTCAAGGTACAACTAGATCGAGTGCAAGTTTTTATTTTAATTGTATATTAATATACCATTTAATGATTAAAAATGTATATCTTTTTACTATTACAATTCGACGAATATTCTAATTAAGTTTTTTGGTTTTGGTTTTATTAAGGTTTTAGCGTCCAACAACAGCCTTCTGTTGATAGTTTCTTGCTTTGTGGCTTTTACGGTGTCGGTAGTTACCCGTACGACCAACCGACAGGGGAAAATACAATTAATTGTTAAAATTCATATTCGAAAAATTAAAAGGGTATAACTATTTTAGAGAGTATGACTATTATGATTATGGACTATTTTAGAGCCACTTTAAGTTAAAAATATATACAATATACAATTCATATCTAAAGAGTCAAATACATTGGGTATACTAAACAATACCAAATTTCAGTCAAATCGGCTTAGGGCAGCTGGGGTACCTTTCTTGTAAGTTTATTTCAATGTAATTTTTAAAAATATCCTTCTTAATATCTTTCAAATTGAATGTGAAAGTAGATTATATACGAAAATGATTTAATACTATATATAAGTATACAGATAAGGTATTTATAAAACTGTAATCGGCAACCACTATAAGCATAATCGGAAGTAATCTGTAATAAAATGTAATACATCAATGTACATCATTTAATTATTTAGATATTTTGGTTGAAAAGCAATACAAAACATCGCATATAAAAATCTATTCTTTTTAACAAAACAATTTTCAGAACTAAAAAAATATTTAAAAGATATTAAAAAAATATTAAAATATAAAATTAATATTTATACAATAACTTATGTGCGTAATATAATTATTATATTCTATACATAATAATTCTAAAAAAAAACACACAAACAAGTATCAAATTTCGAATTTTTTTTATTGGTTTTTCCAATTTATCATTTTTAGTTGAGTTCTCTATAACGCGTTCCATATATTCACATAAACCATTTTTATATTCATAAATATATTATGGGGCAAAAAGATCCATAAAAAAATTATTAAAATAATAAAATTTTGTGCGTGTTACATAATTATATTTTGTATATGATGGAATCCGTACGGTGATGTGATTATAATATTATAAACACAAATAATAAAAAATAAATGCATAATCTCATAACTGAATAAATATATATGTAATAAAATTGTTAACAATTAAATTTTAATTTTAACCATATCCATATATACGCATATAATAAGAAGTAATACAGAAAAAGAAACAAAACATATGAATGACTTGAATATTAAATACCGCGCCGGAAGAAAATGCAGTATATTATTTTTATTATTTTTTATTTTAATTTTAAACCATAAAAAAATAAAATAAGTTATATATGTATATAAAATAAAAAATATATATCATTTTTATGTGATTATTTTCACACATATAAAAATACTTATAATTATATATTCTTTTACTTATTTATATGTTATATGCGCTTATATATATCATACATAATAAAATGAATATAAAAGAGGGAGCAATTTTTTAATTATATGTTAATATACTATATATATATACAGTGTGTCCCAGTACAACCCTACAAAGCCGAATACCACGTATTCCTGAGACCATTTCCAGTGGAAAATCGTTCCGGAAGGGGGGGTCTAACTTCAACCCCTACCGAGTTACAGGGGGTTGAAAAAATGGTGTTCTTTGAAAAACATGGGTTCACTTAAAAACTTATAACTTTCAAACCATTGAAGTTACGATCAAAATTAGATACTCTATTTATAGGTAATTGAATTACCTTTAATTTTGCTCGGGATACAATTTTTGCTAACTACCCCACTTTTGGAGTTATTGATGCTCAAAGTACAAAAATATTCAAATTTCCCATCAACTTTTTCAGAAAAATTGATTTTTCTCGAAATTTTCCGGGGTAAAAAAATTTTTTTTCTTCAGTAACTTTTGTGTGCC